>JAVGWX010000018.1:12701062-13386062 GCA_036924085.1 Ariolimax columbianus | reverse complement strand
TTTTTTGAGTACCGTGTTAGAATTCCCTCTTCGATCCCTTCATAATCGTGCAAGAGTCGTTATGTAGTAACGAATAAAAATGTAATTAACAATTAAAAACATTTTTTTTACTAACCAAGAACAAATATTTACTCTTCACAGGCGAGTAGACAAGCGCTTTTGTCAAGCCCTATATATATATATATATATATATATATATTACTGGATTACTGGATTACTCGATTACCGGATGACCCATTATTTAGCAATGGTTACACCGTTGCGGGTCCCAACTTCTCTTCCAAGGGTCTCTGTCTTGGATCACGCTGGACCAGTGGAGAATGAGTCGTCCATCTGTAGCATCGTAAATGTATTTTCGAGATGCAAGGGAGTCGGACCGACGTGCTGGTGGTCGTCCCCGTGGTCGTTTCTTATCTCTAGGATGCCAAATTGCTGTCGCTGTTCTCCAACGATCGTCCGTTTTTCGCAGTAAGTGGCCACCCCAGCGATGTTCGATCTTGTCTGCATAAATAACTGCATTTTTTCACCAGGGACAAAAATGTCCGAGTTGTGAAGACTTTTTGCGCGCTGGCTATGAAACGTGAGACCGACCATGCATCTCTCGATGGAGGCCTGAGTCACTCTGAGTTTGGACTTCATCTCTTTCGCGAGTGACCATGTTTCCGCCGCACAACATATTACAGGTATTACCGTGGAGTTGAAACATATATATATGTGTGTGTGTGTGTGTGTGTGTGCGTGCGTGCGGGCGGGCGGGCGGATGGGCGGGCATTTGGTGGGTGGGTTGGTGGGTGTGTGTGTGTGTGTGTTCAATCAGACAGATGCGTTTGGTATCTGGTAGTCACAGATTTTGCTTTTGTTCTGCAAGTATACGTGATCGGCTCTTGAAAGGTGCCGAACCATTTCTTTCTTGAATAGTTTTAGGAATTTCATTTGGCTTTTAGTAGTACGTTTGTGTTCTGTTTCATTCAAACGTCTTACTAGGCTTGGGGAAGATGAGGCTCTGAGGTTTCCAGCCTCCAGCCTTTTTGCTGCTGACATATAGCCTACCCAGCAGTACTGAACCTGCACTCTACCCTGGCTGGAAACCGTTAAGATGTCATTGTGTGAGGTCATACTACAGGCGATGCTCTCCCTTGCTTCTAGGAACTATGTCAACATCGGTGCCCGTAATCTTGACAATCTTTAATGTGTCTATATTAGTATGTATACATAACTTGGACTATTTTAAAGTGTTTTACAAATTTACAGAATCGTAAAATGCTGACAGATTTTAAAACTTGGAAAAAACCAGTTTTTTTGTTTGTTTAAATATTCATAACTAATTGTTTAGTAAACTCAAACTAAAGCATATTTCCTTGAAATATTACAATCTCCCACTGGACGGGGACTCCTAAATTAACATCTACAGCGATCGGTGCCTGTCATGAAGGAACAAAGCGCCTAATGTTTGCTCGTTGGCACCAGTCTCAGCACGTTCTTGTTTAGCGTCTCTGTGAACCAATCGTGACGGGCCGGAGACTGTTGTGTGTACAATGTGATTTGTGAAGGGGTTCTGTGGTTGTGTGCTGAGTGTCGCTGTGTTTGTGCGGATCGTGTTTGCTGTGTGTCTCACTAAACAATGCTAATGTTTACAATGTGGTGTGTTACGTTTGAAGCGAAAAAAAGATTGTCGACGCGTCTATAATATAACACTGTAAGACCGATGTATCACCGAATGGATTCCAGGGTCACTTAGTTAGTTTTCTTTCCACTTGTGCCGTTTAGCGACGTGGGGAGCTTGAGTCGTCTATCCTGCGCCAAGTGCGTTGCGTCGGTCAATGTGAGCCCTTGTCGTTACACAATCACTCTAATATCATATATCCACCTACCTAGCGGTCGCCTCCTTGACCTGTAGCCAGATCTACCAGCATTGTAAGCCATCAGAGGAAGATGATGAGGGTGCATTCTCATGAGATGAACAAACCAACTTATTTTCTGCCTGGAAATGTATTCGGCACAAGACGTAGTGCCGACCATACTTCAAATGTCGTCATTCCGCATTCAGTCTCTTCTGGTAACACCGATTACCTTCCTCAAACACTTCATTTCACAAGTCGAAATTCTGCTTTCGCACGCCCTTGACAGAGGCCATGTTTGGCACTGGTAACACAAAATCGGCATAAATATATTTTTTATCAGCTGTTGCTTTGTTGCTCGGGTGTCAAAGCAATGGTTACAGCTGATAAGTCACAGTGGATGCTTTCTGGCACATTGTCTCGATTTCCCTGTCTGCCGAAAAAATACTGCCCGAATACTCACTGAGAAGAAAATACTATGACCACTTCTGTGTTTATCGTAAAAGGTGACTGAAGAGAATTGTGTATTAGGCTGGCAGCCCCAACTTATAAAAGAAATTGCTATGCAAAAAAACCAGTGCAAAAGCACACAAAGTGCATTGGTGCAGATTTCCTTAAGGAAACCAGCGGTAGTGGTATACAGTGACAAACGGACACGAAGCGATAGACTATAGTACGCACTGCAGTCGTGGTTGAGGTGGTAGAGACTTTCCTGTAAAATGTCGCAGCTTTTTGTTAAGTGATGGGTCAACTCCTGAACAGGCTGCACTTCGTTCTGTAACAGTAAATCTGGTACCAATTTTATAACTTGGTTAGACTAGGTAGTTTTTCATAGAACCCTTGGCTGGAGAAAAAAAAAGATCTCCATGCATGTTGTAAAGGGCAACTAAGAAAATATGTACATGAGATTAGCGACCTCATCATGTAAAATAAACGTCTACAGAAACCGAGACTGCACTGTATGAGCACACACAGTGCTTAGGTACATTCTTTCATCGAGGAGTCTTCTACAGTTGTGGCTTTATGCTTCATAAGGAGAGAAATAGAGAAGTCATGGGTTAGCAGTTACCGAGTAGTGAACAAGGTACACCGGTGCCTTTTGCCAGGAAAAAAAATGCAAATCCTATGATTATTTGTTGTTAGTGAGGTAATTTGGCTGCATTTTGGAAAGGTACACCTTTGCCAAGCATAGATCAAGTTCTCTTTGGTGATATCAGGGCGTTTTTACCCTCTTGATGCTGTGGCAATATGTCTACAAGTAAATCTGATAACAATTGAATTATTTTGGTCTTTACTAAGGGCATTCGTGATTTTACAAACTGCTAGTGATCTTAAGGAAATGCGTCAGTCTCGGGTGTCGGAGGTAGTGGTTTCGAATCACGGATTTTTTAACATGGATCTTCTGGTAAAAATTCCCATATTCTCTGAGTAGTAAGATTGGACTCCCGCGTTCAGTGTCAAGCACGTTAAAATTCCATTGGTAGCCAGAAATATAAAAGAGTAAACTTGGCGGCGCTGCCCAGATAAAATTCAAAAATTGAAGTTAAAATCTACCCAAATTATTTGTACCTTCCCCCAGGTCTAGTAAGCTGCAGGATGTGTAAAATACCTACTACGGATAGCCTTCGGCTACCTGGCCACATACATTAACAACAGTCTGTTTGAACACCAGGACTCCAAGTAAATATATTTTTAAAATGTATTTTGTACAAATGACAAGAAACAAAAGTGACATGAAAAGAAACATATATTTTCATACAACATAGCTACATATCCAGATTTGGTAAATGCGGTTTAATCACCTTCAACTATAAGGTAACACTGCAATGCGATCTTGCTACCGGGCGGAAGGGCGCCTCCGTGGAATACAGATAGATGACATGAGATAAATCCTACAATGACACGGGCTTACAACCTTAGACAAAATGCCCTTGGCCTAAGAAATACAACTTAAGCTCCCAACGCCGTTCGACAATCGTGAACGAAACAACAGAACTGATATTATTCAGAGGGCAAGTCAGCAAATTTATCACAGATGACTTCTGAAAAAAATAACTAATTGACATACGAACTAAAAAACCATTTGTTATTGTACTTAGATTGTAGCTTTTTTCTCAAAATAATTCCCCCTAACATTGGTACATTTATTCCATTGCTTCATTAGTGCACTAAAACCTGCGGCATAGAAGTATATGTCTGCTATATCAACCCCATTTACACTTCTCAATTAACCTCTTAATTATTTGGAAATGTCTCTAGCCAAGGTTGAATCGTGTATTACGCTGTAGGCTAAGCCACTATTGCAATTGCTACACTATCGTTAATCGCCTGTCATCTCGAATTATCTCCCTCACCAGTCGTACTGACCTTTTTGTTGGAATCTGAACAGGAGGACCAGGTCGGTTTTCATTAATAATTTGAAGCGTATTTGAGAACATATATTGACCCAGTTAAGCACCGCTTCTCGCGACACACACTTCTCATCGTAAAGAAGAATAATGTCTTCAGCATGAATATCTTTTGCAAACCCCCCCCCCCCCCCGGACGGCGTGGCCTAGTGGTTAAGTGGCACGGCTCACAACCAGAAGGTGCTGGGTTCGATCCCCATCACAGCACAAGCCGTTACCCCGGGGAAGCAAACCCTTAGAAAATGCAGGAGGAAGCAGACCCTTACATAACATGCATGCTGAAGTCGGATGCACTGGGCCGATAGGCGCAAAATAAAAACCACAGTGTAACGCACACCCGCCTTGGGGAATACAGAAATAAGGCGAACGAAAAAAAAACCCCAAAAAAAAAAAAAAAAAACAACCCCTTCCTGCCCCCTCACAAATCCACCCCACCTCCCAAAAAACGGAACGCTGTCTTTGATTGTGCACTCTGTGAGCACTGACACCATATTACGTCTAGGCCTCGCACGTACATCCGAGACTTAGCGTCTGCTACCTACATTAATCACAAGGCTGCGTGTTACTGCCACCTAATGACATCTTTAGAAACTACATTTTTCAGCTATCTGACATCTGTTCGTGACCTACTTACTGACAGTCTCATTCAATACAATCAATTAAACAAAGCCCGAAGAGGAGCAAAAAATGTCTCTTTTTTTTTTAAATTAGCAAAATATTCCTTGTTCAGGTTATCTACTTAACCTCCCTCCCATTACAAGAAATACACTATTGTCTTACCCTATGTTCCCACAGCTAATGGGCACAAACTGCTATAGTCATATCACGAGACTGCAGTTATTTAAGGCTAATAAAGTGATTCACGAATGGAAAACAGTACAGAAAAAACGGACAACTCAATGCAACAAATATTTGTTTTTCTTTTATCTTGCTTCCTTGTGTGGATGGAGTTAGTTGTACTGCGTTTTTCGCCTTATGGTCCAGTGGGTCTTCTTCTTCTTCTTCGTACGCTGTCAGACGTCAACTTGAATCTGTTCGAAGAAAGCAGCCGTCATCCTGAGGCTGTCGATACTGCCACAGAGCTTGTCTAGTGTTGCCACTGGTGATGGCCACATGTGCTTTCTCTGGTCCTCGTATGTCGGGCAATTTTGCAGCAAATGTTCAGCGGTCATTTTCCTTGTACCACAAGTGCATTCGTCAGTGCCACCTATCTTCAGTTTATTGAATAGATGGTACCTCAGTCTGTTGTGGCCTGTGCGGATTCTGAAGACCGCGACCTGCTCTCTTCTTTTCCACTGGTAATAGGCATCATTTTTTGTGTGTAGCCAGTATGTTCTGTTTCCCATTTGGCCATGTATCTGTCCCTAATAAACCGTTATCCAGAGGGTCTAGTTCCATATATAATTTTTAATGGGTTTACATCCAATAGAGGATAAAGATGCTGAGTAGGGCAAGAGTTGTAGAGGTCAAAGGCACGTAGCTGACAGTTGGCGTCAGAGCCATAGACACATAACTGCGAAGAGCTTTCTTCACGTGATGATGCCAGATAACAAGCTGCAACAGAGCAGACTAAAGAAAATTGATAAAAAGGGAAAGCTAATTCGGTATCCGAAAAATTATATGCTCAATTAGGATGTGTCGAACCGAAAGATGCAAATATCGCAGTCAAGTTGTAAACGAATACACAACGCATTCTGTTCTCCTGGCTACATTCTGCTACTTGCAAAGCCCTATTCAGGGCTTAGTAGCCGGAGTTTGAGAACGAACGATGAAGAAAAAGATATGCCATAGGACAGGGCACGACATATTCCGTTGGGTCTGGGAGCCATGGCCCCTATAAATTTAGCTATGGCCACCAAACATCTAAGGAGGATGAGCTCTCTCATCTTTGCACACACTGTTGTTTCATTTTACCCTGTCAAACAATCACACTCTTGCACAACTTTCACACCCGCCTTCAGGGTGAGGCTCTTCCATTTGCACTTTAGTTGGACTGGCTTCTGAGAGCACACAAACTAAGCATAGGTACATACAGTCGCAGACATGCATCAAAGCACTGGATTATGCGTCTTAATATCGCCCATTTGACTACGGTGTGGGGTGGAATAGGCGCGCCTCCGCCAGTAGAAACTAGGGTTCTTGTGCGTTAATTTACCCATTCTTAAATTTTATACCACTCTATGACCACACGGGTTTCCGTACACAAATAATTATAATTGTCTAGCTACAGAAGGCCAAAATTCTGTGATGTTCTGCAGAATATTGTCGAACGGGTCTAACTGACGGACTTTATTCTGATGTCGCCACAGTTACTCACACATGTAGGAATCTATCATGTGTCTGTGTGTTCCGTTTTGGTTAGGGTTAGGGTTAGGTGCCCCCTAACCATGTGCCAGTACAAACAGGAATGTCCTGCTGACATGTGCGACATCTCTAACAATCTTGGCGAACTGTGAGAGACAAAGTCATAACATGATTCTTAGCACACAGTCGGACAGTGTGTATAATTCGTCTTTCCTGCAAAAACTGCACACAATTTATTTTCTAGCGTGTCAAGTGTGACAACTGCAAGAAATCCATCTTCCACGTACGGTGTTAGATCTGAGAATGACATAGACATAGGTTTTACCGCACGAATTGAAGACGCGCGAATTGAAAAGTATGGTGCTTCGTGTGGCTAGATTCGACTACATTTGACCTATTACAATCCGTGGGTGAATAAGTACCGCACAAGTACCGAAACTAGTGGGGCAAACACGTAAAATAAAATAAAAATGAAAAAACATATTTAAGGAGCAATGATGTATTCAATCTCACAATTTCTCACATCGCCGTATATCTTTTCGATCCAGAACTTTGTCAGGCTCCTATAATATATGCCTCGCTCCTAAGCAAATTTGTCACTTCCTGCTATAGGGGCACGACCTTCCTCATTTGTACGAATCGGAACAAATATGAGTTTCGTTTGTGAGCTACGCAACTAACCACTTAACTTTCCCGCCGTAAAACTAACTACTAATCATTGCCGTCGGCGATGATGTGTTAAAGACTACATTATACAAGGAACGTATTGTGATGTCAGGTAACTGATTCCTATCTTAACTGCCCTATTATTCTTAGCTATAAATCAGGTACCAATTTACAGCTAAGAAGACTGGTACATATCACTACCAGGGAACTTCTTCTTCTTCTTCTTCTTCGTACGCTGTCAGACGTCAACTTGATTTTGTTCGAAGAAAGCAGCTGCCATCATGAGGCTGTCGACACTGCCATAGAGCTTGTCTAGTGTTGCCACTGGTGATGGCCGCATGTGCTTTCTCTGGTCCTCGTATGTCGGGCAATTTTGCAGCAGATGTTCAGCGGTTATTTCCCCTGTACCACAGGTGCATTCGTCAGTGCCACCTGTCTTTAGTTTATTGAATAGATGGTACCTCAGTCTGTTGTGGCCTGTGCGGAGTCTGAAGACCACGACCTGCTCTTTTCTGTTTAACTGACTACCAGGGAACGAAATTGATACCTTCACCTCGAGAAACAAGCGCCCCCATCCATGGGTCGTCAAAATGGTCGTATCTTCTCCATCAGTTGGTAGATATGACAATTCAAGGGGGAGAATTCAGCTTCAGTTTGGGCTATTAAGTAACAAGTTATGAATATTTGTTTAAAACTACTTTAATTGCCTTAAGACCTATCCGCATTTTCTATTGCTACTAGATTTGCAAAACGTTATATAAAATCATCCGAACAAATGTGTATGTACTTATTGTACAATTAAACATGTTCAATATTATACGAATATTGTTTTATTGTTGAATGCTCACAAAGAGTATGTTTACTCTTTTGTGCGCCCTAAAAGGAACGTTACGTGGTGGGTTGTCATAAATTTCCCCCCATCCCGAGCGTGCTGATGAAGGTAGACCAGGGTCCTCCAGGTGGCTGTGCTATGCTTCGTTTCATATGTGTGCCGCTCACTACTACAGGGGTAATGTCGATCTCTCACCTCGTTAGCCAGCCTGTTGTGAAAATAGCCCGTTTCCAGGAAGGGCTACGAGGAAGTCAAGGTAAGGGCATTCGTCACTATATTTTGCCTGACCCTGACTAACATGTCTGATAAGTATGTTGTATCATTTGGAGGCAGACTGATGGGGAAAATGGTGCGGGGTGGGAGAATGACATCTCATGATGACAAAGCCGCATGAGGCAAATAAAACGTTGAAGGGTCACCCTACCTCCACCTCCTTTTCCATCCTCTGTTACGTCCTGTGCTGCATGATCTAGGTGTGAACATTCGTTGCAGAATTCAAACGCAATCGATTGGAATTACGCCATGTTCAGTTTGGGAAATACTGATTTTTTTTCCTCAATGCCATCTCCAGGTATTTTGCCTCGGGTGCCGAAAGTCAAGGGTTCGAATCACGGTGAAGTCCGGGGTTTATTCATGTAGATCTTCTGGTACAAATTTCTTTGATCTCTGGGTAGTGAGATCGGACACCCGTGCTCAGTGTCGAGCACGTTAAAAATCCCTTGGTAGTTAGAAATCGAAAAGAGTAGACTTACAAATCGCTGCCCGACACAAAATAATAAACAAATTTTTAGTTAAAAATCTTGCCAAAGTTATTTGTACCTTCGCCTAGGCCTAGTAAGAAACATAAAGCTCATAATACCTACTACGGATAGCCTTCAGCTACCTGTCAACATACATTAGGAACATGCCTGTTTGAATACCAGGATTCCAAGCGATCGCGCGAGTGCCTGCATCCTGAGTTACAGCCAATTACCTCGATTTATGACTTGCCGCTGGTCCAATACTTGCATAACTTGGGACGAGATACTGAAGTTGATGACCAGCGCAGTTTCTTACTCGCTATAATCCAAGCACTGCTCAATTTACATCATCAAGACAACAACAACAACAAACGATTGATGATGTCGCATCATTGCCTGCCGAACTAACCGCTTGTAATCTACGCTTGTAATCTACGCTTGTAATCTATCTATCTAACGAAGTTCTTTGGGCGCCAATTACGACGCATAAGACATAAACTAATGATCTCCAGTTGGAACAGTGTGACGCCACTGGTTTTAGATCTTGTATGATGCTGAGGTCGGTAGGTGAGCTATGGCCACCTGTAGTATATTACAGTTGGCCATGGTTGAGCCTTCTCTGATGATTATTCTTCTGAGTGTTTCCTTTGGTCTCTCTCTTTTCCGAACGTCCCTTGGTGTCCTTTCGAGTGCTTGCAATGGAAGACGGTTGTTGTTCATTCTAAGTGCATGTCCGATGTATGTCCATCGTTTTTTCTGGATTATGGCCGACACGTATAGTTGGCTTGCCTCTGTTCTTATCGAGTAATTAGTTATGAACTTGTCTCAGCGTTGTTTTTATCGAGTCATTAGTTATGAACTTGTCCTAGCGTTGTTTCTATAGAGTCATTAGTTATGAACGTCCCAGCGTATATATTCAACATTTTCTTGAACATTTATTTTCAAAGATATTTAGTTTGTTTTCCAGCTCTTTTGTTGAATTGCATCCATATGTCAGGACTGCTATTACGATTGTGTTGAATAGTCTGACTTTGGTATGTTTGCTCAGTTTCGTTGATTTCCAGATGTTGGTGAGCTGATTAAAGGTGCACGAGGCCAAAACAATTCTAGTGGACATTTCTTTTATTTGTATCTCTATCTTGCTTCGCAGATATATGTAGTGTTGGACATTTTGTAGAGATTTCCACTGTAGCTTGATATCAAACGTTGTGGTTGTGGAAGCCATGATTTTCATCTTTGAGGCGTTCACATGAAGTCATATATGTTCTGACCATTGCCATTGTGTATCTATATTTTCTTGCCTGTAGTAACATCGACGAATAACGAAAATTATCAACTTCTGCCTACCTGGATATCTAGCATATTATCCAAGTGTCTATTTAACGTTCACCACACCTGCCAACTCACTTCATAGGTACGTCGAATCATGAACCTTCTCTCGGTTAATTTTATTGCCGGTCTTTTGAGCTAGACTAATACATTCTCTGATGTGATACAAACACGAATACATAGTCCCCCAAACGTCCGAACTTCAATACTAAACAGTAGTCCTCGCTTAAAGTCGCGTTTCGTTCTCCATCCACGCAGAAGATTATGATCTCGACAGGAAGTGACCTGGTTTCGTGGTCCGAACAAAGACGTCCCGGACGTGTCTGCCAAGCCTTCGTGACACCTGCCTTTTGCGGTTGGCGCCCTCGCTTATATTTTATTAGGCTAAATTGAAGCCTTCCGATAAGAGTCCCTGAGGGATGATGTAACTGTTGTTCTTCTCTGTTACACAATCCCCGACTAATGGCGCGCCAAGCCTTATCTTGTGGTCCTCACCGTGAGGGACATTCACGTGTGGGACTAAATAATCGAAAGACTATCCAATACAAGATACTGCCGTCAAGGATGGAGTGTTTCTGACGCCTTTTGTGCAGTGATTTTTTTACTTATTTTTTGTGAGCAATTTGCTTTCTCGCTGCATTACATTACAAAACAGCAAACTAGTTACGCATCTTAAGGTGGGTAGACAGGAGTGTGTAGAGACCACTCAGCGAAACTTCAGATCGTGATAGTTCGCTTCTCCCACCAGCGCAAAGATTCTGATCTCACAATATGTCTAAAAGAGAAAAAAAAAAGGTTTAGGGACAGGAAGTATTTGCAACACCAACTCTTAACATCGACAATTATGAATTATTAGCTGTGCACCGTTTCAGGACCCATTGACGACATGCTCTCGTTAGACCCATAACTTGACAGCTGGATGAACTACTGCAACATTTGCATATCTTACATCGCGAGTTTGGGATACCATCATTAGTGTAATGACATCGAAGGTCAAGGTTTACAATTGTATGGTTGGCCAGAAGGCTCCTTTATGCTATCGAGACGTAGTAACAAATGAGCAAAGGCTCAACACCTATCATCTACGCCACCTGCATTCGAACCGTGAAATTACATGGAGTGACAAATGCAAAGGTGCATTCTCGCACAAATCTACCAGGTATATTCACTCTCCCTAAGCAGCCAATACTACGATGGTGTGGCCATGTTCTTCTTCTTCTTCTTCTTCTTCTTCTTCTTCTTCTTCTTCTTCTTCTTCTTCTTCGTTCGCTGTCAGACGTCAACCTTTATTTTTTCGAAAAAAGCAGCGGTCATCCTGAGGCTGTCGACACTGCCATAGAGCTTGTCTAGTGTTGCCAGTGGTGATGGGCGTGGCCATGTCCATCGTATGGAAGATGGTGGCATCCTCAATGATATTATCTATGTACGGCGGATGGCACAGGAACAGTCTGCCCACCGCAGCTGAGGTTCAAAGATAAATGTAAGAAGAACATGATGGCATTGGTCATACGTTTGCTATCCTGGTAAGACAAAGCTGCTGACTGATATAATTGTAGATGTACCTGGAAGAGTCACTTCAGATTGAGTGAAAAGAACTTTAGTACCACAGAGAAGTGAAACTACAACGCCGTAAGGATTCATTTAAAGTAAACATTAAGTTGAGTGTTACAATTCCAACATCGCACCATCTTATAGTCAGTCATGACTAATAATAAGCCACTATACTATATGGTCAGTTAGCCAAAAACTTCACGATATACGGCCATTCACAATCACAACGCACCGGGTTTGAAACCCTAAGGTTTTTTTACCGGTTCGATCGCTCCTCTTCGTATGGAAAGTAATGGCAACCTACTGTAATGTACTCCTGCCAAGAAACTTATAACAGCTAAATGAGTTGGCTGTTCTAAGAAGCGACGTTCTGCAGAGAAGACTGTTTACATTTTACATTACGACCATTAGTCAATTAACGTCAGTATATACGTCTATTTGTCAATTAGCTTCACTGTGTGGAAACAATTGTCAGATAACTGACTTTAGTCCGCTAACTTCCCTTTAAATGGTCACCGGGCGATAATCTTCACTATATGGGGCCCCTGGACAACAACTTGTGTTTATTTGCCTGTAGACCATTAGCATATCCGTATGCAGCCCAGCCTTCATACTGCTCATAGGCATTCATTCACATTTCTCGGACGTGCGACTTCAAACTTACAACATTGAGAATACTCATTTTTGATAATCTAGCTTTAAAAATCGTCATACTTTCCGCCTTGTGTGACGACGTCTTTAACCACTCCAACCGCCATAATGCATGTCTTCTGTGGCGACGCGTTTAACTACTCCAACCGCCATAATCCATGTCTTTTGTGGCGACGTCTTTAACCACTCCAACCGCCATAATCCATGTCTTCTGTGACGACGTCTTTAACCACTCCAACCGCCATAATCCATGTCTTCTGCTGCGACGCCTTCAGCCCTTCCAAACGTCATAATCCATGTCTTCTGTGGCGACGCCTTCAGCCCTTCCAACCGTCATAATCCTGTCTTCTGTGGCGACGCCTTCAGCCCTTCCAACCGTCATAATCCATGTCTTCTGTGGCGAGGCCTTCAGCCATTCCAACCGCCAAAATCTACGCCATTGATTGACGTCACTATTAACTCTCTCAACCGAGAAAGTCCCTGCCTTGTGTGGCAGCCTTTAGCCGTTACAACTGACAATTACTGCCTTGTATTTCGACCCCTTTAGTCATTACACTCGTCCTAACCTCCCCCTTCAGTGGCGACGACTTTAACTATTTTAACCGAAATAATTCACACCTTGTGGGAGGTTGCATTTTGTCCGTACAACTTTCTCATTCCCACCTTGTGTTGGGATGACTTTAACACTTAAAAGGGTGTCGCTCAGCAGAACTAATAGGTAGTTATGATTGAAGTGATAGGTACTTCGGTATACTAAGCTACATTTTGTACGAGGTGGGGTGGCCAGTTTCCTTCTCCGTTACCTTTTCATCAGTGATAATACAGCATGGTCGACTGAGTGTACCGGTAGTGGCAGTTGAAGCCCATTCCTTTGTTGTGAAAGGCGAATGGTTTAGCTTGTTTAACGGCCACAATCCTATCATTATTCAGGGATGCTTTTAGCTTCGATAACCTTTACAATCCTCGCTTTGTCTAGGGGTGCTCCTACTTCTGATAAAAGTCACAATCCCCGGTTCGTCTAGGGACGTTTTAGTCCTGAAAACCGCCACTTTTACCGCATTGTCCTTGGATTCGTACATTTCTAATTTCCGCCACTATTCCCGGTTTGGTCTAAGGATGCTTCAGCTTTGATAACCTCTAGAATTCTTTAGTTTTCCACGGATGCTTTACCTTAGAAAACCTCCATAATCCCCTGATTTTCCATGGATGCTTTAGCTTAGAAAACCTCCATAATCCCCTGATTTTCCATGGATGCTTTAGCTTAGAAAACCTCCATAATCCCCTGATTTTCCATGGATGCTTTAGCTTAGAAAACCTCCATAATCCCCTGATTTTCTAAGGATACTTCATCTTTGATAACCTCCATAATCAATGGGTTTTCTATGGATGCTTTAGCTTAGACAACATCCATAATCAATGGATTTTCTATGGATGCTTTAGCTTAGATAACTTCCATAATCAATGGATTTTCTATGGATGCTTTAGCTTAGAAAACCTCCATAATCAATGGATTTTCTATGGATGCTTTAGCTTAGATAACCTCCATAATCAATGGATTTTCTATGGATGCTTTAGCTTAGAAAACCTCCATAATCAATGGATTTTCTATGGATGCTTTAGCTTAGATAACCTCCATAATCAATGAATTTTCTATGGATGCTTTAGCTTAGATAATCCCTCTAATCAATGGATTTTCTAGGGATACTTTATCTTTGATAACCTCCATAATCAATGGGTTTTCTATGGATGCTTTAGCTTAGAAAACCCTCTCTCGATTTCTTTCTCGTTTTTCTCTCACTTTCTCTCTATCCCCCTCTTTCTCTTTTTATCTTTTCTCTCTCTCTTTCTCGGGGGGGGGGGGGGGGATTCTATCTATCTCTAGTTCCGCCACTTCGTGTCTTGACGATTATACACTAAGATAAGTTAACTTATCACATACTGTCACATAAGCTCTACGCAAAGGAGTAATCATATACAACACTTCAACCCTGCCTTCTACCAGGCAACAATTATGTATGTTGAAACTTAAGAACTGTTTTCCTGTCTTAGTCCGAACGCCTGTCGATGTAAACATTGCAATTTCACTGTTTCTTTTTTTGCATGTCATAAGAGGCAATTAAAAACGATTCCTATAAAGCAAAACTGAAAATAACGGGAATCTGACATTCGTAAAGGCGGGCTAGGGGGACCCAAATGACTGAATACAAAATGAGAGACCGTGGAATTACGATAAGTTAGACCTACAAGTATTGATAGCTTGAGTGGAATCTGTCGTCCAATCAGAAAATGATTTTTAGTAACGTAAAGTAAAGTAACCCATATCATTACTGCCATAGGGGTGTGAGGTATTAGCGATCTCACATTTCAAAGGCTCGGCTATTTGAGGGCGGCAGCCTCTCCTCTCCCTCGTCATCTCCTCTTCCTGGGTCCATCCGGGGACCATTGCGGTCTGAAAAAATATTACCGCCTCAACTGGGGAATGAACCCAGGACCACTGAGATGCGAAGTCAATGCGCTAACCACTACGCTACACGGCTCCCTTTTTTAGTAACGCGCCTGGTGCAACTGGAATGTTGCCGTGAGTTAAAGAGAAACATCCATTTGTTCTCCAAGTTTGTTGTTTCCACGAGAGAAACATAGTAAGTGTCGCTGTAGTCCTTCTCATCCAGAAAATGAAGAGGGTGTCTACCAGAGACTTTCTAGATTATGAACAGAAGATTGATGTGATTTTTTTAGAGATACATATATAACAATTACGTCATCCTGTGACTGACCAACAAGTTTATGAGGGAAATAGATTATAATATTTCAGGGATATATTATGTAATTACAAAATAGACCTACCGCCAAATTAATGAGCAGAAAAGATTATATTATTTTAGGGATATACTATATGTGTTGAGCCATGGCCTACTTTAGATAGGCCGTCAGACTCAACCAGAAAATCTATATGAAACGTTGCATTGCAAGGCCTACTAAATAACGGAACTCATATTGCGCCAAAGTTTATAGAAATAAAACAAGTTTACGGTACAAAACACAACAAATCACTGTTGAAAATTATCTTTTCACAGAATCCTGTTCCCAGACCAACTGCATATTCATCTTTGTTTCTCGAACACGATATTATAGTTGTACTGATTGTTGACATATACAAGTTCCGTTATTTAGTCAGCTTTGTAACGTCACGTTTTAAAAGGATTTTCCACTGAGTCAGAAGGCCTGTATTTACATTTAAGCTGTGGTCGAGCGCAGCCTGGGACATACCGACACGTATGTGAAGAAAATCGATACGATTATATGACGGAACAAAATTTATATGACAGCGAGAATTCTAAACCAAACCAAATTAGTAAGTGATTTTTTTTAGAGTGAATAAATAGAGAAAAAAAGATCAACCGCTGTATAGAAGTATCACACAGCTATTATTAGATTACTTAAATAGTTCTACATTGCTCATATTGACTCTCTGCACGTCGTAACGTTCAGATACAGTGGGAATTCCCTTTCAATAATCGAACGCCACGCTTCTGACTACATGCATCAAGCTCATTCCACAATACTTGGATTTTGCTTTTTAGCATATAAACAAATTGAAGCTGCAGAGGTAGTGACGGCAAAAAGTCTATTAAAAGATATATATACCACCGGACACAAATAAAACGACACTTACGTAACGACCACAAAACCTTCGTCAGGGACAAAGAAAAAACGAAAGCAATTAACAAATCGCAACAGCAAAAACCAGACGTAATGTAATTTAGAACGGTTGACTACTTACTACTTGGAATACTTGGAATCCTGGTATTCAAACGGGTATGTTAATGTCTGTTGCCAGGTAGACGAAGGCTATCTGTCGTAGGTTTTGAAACTCGCTGCGGCTTATTAGGCCTGGGGGAAAGGTACAAATAACTTGAGCATATTTTTAACTAGAATTTGAACTTTATCCGAGCAGCGGCGTTAAACCTACTCTTCGATTTCTAACTGGCAAGGGATTTTTAACTTGCTTGACACTGACCGCGAGAGTCCGATCTCACTATCCATATATCAGAAGAATTTGTACCAGAAGATACATGTGATCCTATAAGCCACATGACCTCGAGAACACATGACCTCGAGACCACCTTACCTCGAGACCACCTTAACTCGAGACCACCTTAACTCGAGACCACCTTAACTCGAGAGCACCTTACCTCGAGACCACCTTATCTCGAGACCACCTTACCTCGAGACCACCTTAACTCGAGACCACCTTGCCTCCAGACCACCTTACCTCGAGACCACCTTACCTCGAGATCACCTTACCTCGAGACCACTGTTCGATCCTCGTTAAGCATTTGGTGTATTTAAATCGATAGTTAAATGCAAATCTAGCCTAAACACAGCTTGACGTTACTATGACCATGTAACAATTACTCTTCGCCATTAAACCTTCCACCGACGGATCAATGCATTAAGTAAAACAGCCGACATTGTAGATAACAAGAATACATACTCCTGATAGTTTGATGATCAATTGAGACCCGCTCTTATATTCAATTTTAAATGAAATATGCCCTTATATGTTATAATAAATTGGAATAAACTTCATCTTTATTTTGACTGTCATGTTTTTATATCTATTTCTTGTTTACCAACTTGAATTTTTAGTACTTTTTCCAATCGTTAAACGTGCGCAGATTTGCATCCTTCACCATTTAAAACGCTGTATGTAAGAACGAGGCAATCATAAAACGGTAGCCGAGTGGAATTTCAATAAAACAAGCTATAGTTTGATCCTTCGTTAGACTGTGTAGCCAAGACGGATTTTTCCAGGAGACTATAAAATACGTTTAATGCTTGTGATGAAATAACGTATGAGCGCTAGACTAGATCAACTGGGATATTCCTATAACTTTGAGCTGGAAATGTTTATGAGTAATATGTAATGGGAACAGACAGAGACTATTGTACAAGACAGGTGGCCTCTTTGATGGAAATATGACAAGGGATCAAGCAGCAATATTCAGACTGATAAACGGCTACTGCAGAGTGATATATGATCTGCACGCTAAATATCACATCTGACACACATACACAGACATAAGCCCTTGTCGGAAGGACAAACTAACTCTAGAACGCGACCTTTACGTCTGTCGTCTCCAGGAGAGGAGCAAAGTTAAACACAATGTGCCGTGGATAAACTGTGTTATGACGAGAGAAGTCACCCCAACTTGTCTTTGGGGTATCAGGAAAGTAATGTGGTCACTGAAGAAATACATTTTATAACGATGTTAGAAACCTGAAACAGTCTGCCAGATTTGTGAGTAAAGACGATGTAATTATTTGAGTGATAGACTGTATGGCTATCGGAGAAACGTGGAACACACCTGCAAGTTTACGATGCAAATCAGATAAAGTTATTGATAGATAAATTGAATTGAGATAATAGAATCATTTGACATACCCGCAAGATTAAAAAAAAGTATGTGTGATTATTTGAAAGAGAACAATGGGGAAACATAACTCCACTACGATCAAAAGTCTCGGCAGAGGCTACGCCACAATACACACGGAAACCAGGAATGTTGAACTAATCTAAATTATAAATTCAATGTCATAATTTTGGTCGTTTGTCGGCCAAAGTGCTAAGTCCGTGTTTGTCGGTCATATTACCACGCGACAAACAGTCTCCACTCATATAATCAATACCCATAATTCATATTGCGAACAATTTTGAAATGCGTAGGTCAGTGGATCAAATATGGTTGCAGGTTTTTTTCTCTCTCCAAAGTTGTATCATAAGACAACACATTTTAAAGTTTTATTTCGAAAACCATTATTAAAGACGTAAATTTCATTTATTAATTTTAGAATTGAATTTGTATACACTAGATATTTTTTGCAGACATATTCTGTCGAATTTTCTGAGCCGGTGATTTGTTCAGTACAAAACGAGTGAGAGTGAAATGTGGAACTATTAATTGAGTTTTAATAAACATTTGAAACTATTGCTATACTCGATCAACTTTATGTCGCCCTCACCTTGTGAACATGAAAATTTCATTTTTATTTATAGAAAACGAAAAATCACAAATAGACATGTTCAGAGATCAAATCCAATACCGCCATTATGAGGGGGTATGGATATCCCAGTTTAAGAACCACTAATATAGATGCTCCACTAGAGAGACGAGGTTATGATACTGTCACTGCTATTGGCTGTCATAGCAAAGAAACTATGTGCTTTTCACAGTTGAAAGACACTGCAATTTACCGAACTTAAAATTCAATCAATCAATATCTTTCAGTTCCCTGTGAGGCACATCTTTTCAACAAATACCTGTCAAGTCATCAATTCTTGATCTGTACTATTGAAGTTTGTGGGGTTTAAAGTTTCTGAGGGATGCGATAGCCATTCCCATGCCAAAAAAGCCATAGTCATCTATTTGTAACTCATTCACTGTTGCATCTTCTGCCCATTTAATCTATCTAAAAGCAGCATGGATCTCTGGATTAGAGAAAATGCTTTTTTAGCCATTTAGACGAGTCTCCACACGCTACTGGTTAGGATTAAGTATCGAGTTGCAACCTCAGCATGTAAAACAAATTGCGACAATAATTATTGCAAGAACTAAGCAGAGAACCAACTGAGAACAGCACACGCATCTCTTGAAGGACGCCTCGTTGGCATAACTTTCAGACAACAGCAGAAAAGCGAACTACACAATAGTAACATCCGGAGAATGTCATACATCAAAGATGTCCTACAGTACGTGAACTATACGAAACACCGCTGGGCAGGCCATAATGCTTGACGACAAGACGAAAGATGGAGTACCAAAACAGACAGACTATTGTCCCTCTGCACGACACGCGCCCGCGACAGAAACGACTTGATCGTGAGTTGGAATCACCACAAGGGCGACCCACCTTGACGAAGAACGGGTTGAACAATAAACTAAGAAAGGGTTTTGACGCAGTCTTCCTGTAGGAGACTATCACAATGGACGATCTATACCTTTAGAGGAAATGAAAAGACAAGGAAAAGAAGAAGAACATTGTCCGTAACTCCAAGAAACGCAATGGGATTTTCTTTCTTAGACGAGAACTCTGGCACATTGGATATCTTGATCTTGATAATCTTCATGACCCATTCCTCAGCATAGTTGCGGGTCCCAACCCTGTCTTGGGCCATGGAAGTCCAGTGCGTGGTCAGTGCTCATCTAGAGGCATCTCGGATGTTGCAGCGTAGAGCAAGAGAGTAAGACTAACGCATTGGAGGTATCGTTTTACCTCGGGGGTACCAGACTGCTGCGTTGTGCTCCATCGACCATCGTTTCGTTGCAACATGTGACCTGTCCATCTTTGTTTTGCCTTGTCTGCGCCCCTCATCTCTCACCAGATGCAATCGTCTGATGTCAGGACTGTGGAGACCTTGCATACATTGGTTCCGGAAAGTGATTCCGACCAAGGGTCTCTCAAGGAAGGCCTGGGCCATTCTCAATGTGTTCTCTAGTAATTTTGTTAAGTGTCTACGTCTCAGCACCGTAGCATATCGCGGGGAGTACAATGGATTGAAAATAGAGACTCGTAGATCATGATCATGGCAACCTCCCAGCTCTGTATTAATAGGCGAGAAGACTGCCCAACGTCTTGTCAGTTCTGGTTCCAGGTTATTCTCCACATTGAGAAGGCACCCGATATAGATCTACTCATTGACATCCTCTAATCGTACATAGTCAAGGGACCCATGCATACGCCGACGGTTCTGTAACAAACATAACACAGAACGGAGGGGCAGGGGTATTCCTGAGCCTACCAAATGGTAGAAAAACAACACTGTCAGTGGCAACTGAAAAATTCTCAAGCAATTTCAGAGCGGAGGCAGAGGCACCGAGGGCTGCAGTAGAAACAATGCTGACAGGTGAAAGTAATGACAGCCAGATAGTCCTGTTTAGATGCCCTGGCCGTAGTTACAGCACTAAAACGCCATAAAAATACTGAACTTAATGATATAAGAGCAGTACTCTGTCAACTATGCCAGCAGTCCGCACCAAAAAGAGTAGTGGTAGAGTGGGTTCCATCTCACTGTAACACCCAAGGCAACGAGGAGGCAGACATACTGACAAAAGAAGGTGCAAGAATACCACAACCAGATCCTAGTGTGACCTACAAAGAGTCCAAAAGGCTCATTAGAGCCAGATACATGGCCAAATGGGAAACAGAATATACTGGCTACTCAAAAAATGATGCCTACTACCAGTTGAGTAGAAGAGAGCATGTCGTGATCTTCAGACTGCGCACAGACCACAACAGAGGTAATATCTATTCAATAAACTGACGATAGGTGGCACTGACGAATGCACCTGTGGTACAGGGAAAATGACCGCTGAACATCTGCTGCAAAACTGCCCGATATACGAGTACCAGAGAAAGCACACGTGGCCATCACCAGTGGCAACACTAGACAAGCTCTATGGCAGAGTCGACAGCCTCAGGATGACCGCTGCTTTCTTCGAACAAATACAGGTTGACGTCTGACAGCGTACGAAGAAGAAGAAGAAGAAGAAGAAGAAGAAGAAGAAGAAGTACATAGCCAAGGAAAGCTGCATCACAAGTGGCGACACTTTGGTCTTCAAGATATTCATCTTCAGACCTGCTTTCCTGCCCTCTCCATCGAGTAACTGCATACAACTTCGACAAAATCAGATATGAAATGATTTAATATTTAATACCTTTATTTGATCGATTGGGGTCAATATTACACACTGGCACATATTATCAGACTGGTAACTGACGGAGCTGTCATATTTGTGGGAAGGATTAGAGATATTTAAAAGTTCTCCGCTCTGATATCACACCATTTACCTGTCACAAGGCACGAGTCCTGTGAGATATGTGAACGGGAGCACATTGGGTAATGTCTGATCGTAAGTTATGTCCCTTTAATTTCTGATCTTGACGACAGATAATGGAGACGATAGCCCGTAGAAGAAAATACAGCCAGGTATAAAGAGTTAGTTGTTGAATGTCCACACGTAGTAAATGTATTCTTTTGTGCGCCCTGAATAGGGCGTTAAGTGGCGATGTGTTGTAGCTTTTATTACATCCCTAGCGTGCTGATGAAAGTGAGCCGGGGTCCCACTTACGGTTGTGCTATGCATGACTTCATATGTGTGTCGTTCACTATTCTGGGGATCACGTCGATCCCTCACCTCGTTAGCCAGGCTGACATGAAATTAGCCCGTTTCTAGGTCAGGGTCTAAGTCGGTATATTTGTCTGACCCAGTCTGATCAGTACGTTTTGCCTGACCAAACGTTAGTCCTCCTCCAGATAAAGAGTTAAAGATTTGACTTTACCAGATCTCCTTTTCTCAGACCCTTCTCGCGGTCTTCCCTCCCCAAACTATTCAAATCTTCACGATCTTCGCCCATATAACATTGCGGTCCATAGCCGAAGGTGTATTGCTTAGTTTTCCACCTAAGTCGTTAAGCTGCGATTGGAGATTACGTCGTCTGTCCTGCGCCAAGTGCGTTGCGTCGGTCAATGGGAGTACATGTCGTTGCACAATCACTCCAATGTCATCTATCCACCTGCCTCGCGGCCTCACAGTGGGTATGTGTGTGTGTGTGTGTGTGTTTTTAAATGGCGTGTGTAGGGATGGATGTAGGTGTGTGTGTGTATGTATGTGTGTCTGTTAAGGTGGATGGGTTAAGTAGGTTGACTTGTGCGTGCGTATATGTGTATGTGTGCGTGTGTGTGTGTGTGTGTCCTGTCTCTAATACCAGACTTCATATCTCTGTAGAATTGTCTCCCCATCACCTGATGGTAGATCTATCAAAACAAGACTTACAGGTTACGTTTCTTAGTCTGATGTGCGTTTACCCAACTGTAAACGGTTACACGTTGCTGACATATTTAAGGAGAGCCGACTTTAGATCTGTTACCTGTTACTTTCTTCTCTGTTGTGTGGTACATACATTTTCTAATTTTAAAAAAAGAGGTGGTATGAATAAAATAAATCCCAGGCAGTTACTGTCGTCAGAGTTGAGGTTTTAAAAGATTACGTAGAAGGATGTCTCAGCTGTACATGAATTGATACTGGGGATTTGATCAGAACTAATCCAGGTACCCATTTACAGCAGATATGCGGCTAGATCGAAGAGACGAACCCAGCAATCTCCTTATTTCCCCGTATATCCACCGAACGCCTAATAAATTCCTTTCTGTGCTATTGTCAGATTTACCTATATAGTTTATTTTTGTCAACAAGAACCTACAAAGCTCATTTACATCCCGTCATTTGATCTTTCTTTAAAGGCTTGTGCGATAATCCACACAGAGATCAAATGGCGAGAGCTTTATCTCAACGGATCAACTTGGAATCCATCAAGAAAATTAAAGTCATGAATTTTATGCAAACAGGATTTAACCAAAAATCCATTTACATGTTAATGTCAACTGTAATTCAGTTGCTACGAGTCGCTCTTCTTCGTTTGTTGGTCAGTGGTCCTCAAGTTTTTCAACATCAATGATAAGTGGCTACCAGATTCTTAATTTTTCCCACCAAACGAAGTGAAATCACAAATAACTTACGCAAGCATAATTTATAAATCTAGATTTAGTTTGCGGACTGCTTTAGAGCTCCCACATGACTCTTTGTGGCCTATCAGATGATTCATTATGAACTTACAAAGGACTCTTTTCGGACACCTTGAACGATTCTTTGCTGCTTTCCCCAGTAGCATACACGAACCCACGCGTGACACTTCACGGACCCACACGGAACTCTTCCCGGACCCCCCCCCCCCCCCCGCCCCCCAACCCCTCCCCCAGATGGCTATTCCCAGATTTTCACATATCTTTTCTCAGACCTTCACATGTCTTTTCTCAGACCTTCACATGACTTTTCTCGGACCTTCACATGGCTTTTCTCAGACCTTCACATGGCTTTTCTCGGACCCCCACATGGCTTTTATTGGATCCCCACATGGATCTTCTCGGACGCCCCACAAGGCTCTTTTCAGACTCCAACATGGGTCTTGGTGGATTCCCACTGAACTTGTCATGGATTCCAATATGACTATTCGCGGCCCTCTGCATTACTTTTCCAAGAACCCTGTTGGGCTATCAATGGACACCAGCTTGAGAACACCTACAGTAGGTGAATGACCCTGTAGTTTTGCAATAAATGCCTGCCTAAGATGCCATAATACGTATTTTGTTCCACATTCTCAGTTTTGTATGTTTTAGTTAAACGAAATACTTTGAAATGGAGTTGAATTAGAACGCATATAATCGTCCTAAATTGAAACGGTCGGGAGCTAGCATTTATGAATTTTGAGAATATTCAAAATGATCAGAAATGCCGCAACGAAGACTAATTCTGAATATGGGGAATGAGGACAAGAAAGCTATGAAGAAATGGTAACAGAAGAAGGCAAATATTATAATGCTCTAATTAAAGGAAAGCGAGCATTAATCAACCAACAAAACGGGACCAGATCATCATTTCCTGACTGAAAACCAAACACATCTCGATTATCATGCACCTGAACAGAATCCCACAATGATACACTTCTGAGTGCAAGCTGTTAATATACTCATATGAAACTGTTGATTGTCATATCTTTGAGTACTCGGCGCTCAACGATGACTTTATTCGAGGTCAGATGATTGTAGTACTTTGTTCGGCACTAAACAATACATAACAAATAGGTGTCGGTATGTTACATGGCAATGGGCGGTAGGACGAGTGTCTAATACTGATAGATCAACAACAACAACAACAATATTGACAACTGTGTTTATTCCCATTTTATTTTGCTTTCGCCTTATTTCTCTAATCCCCAAGGCAGTGTGCGTTGCACTGTGATATCGGCCCAGTGCATCCGACTTCAGCATGCATATGGTAAGGGTCTGCTTCCTACTGCATTTTCTAAGGGTTTGCTTCCCTGGGGTAACGGCTGGTGCTGTGATGGGGATCGAACCCAGCACATTCTGGTTGTCAGCCGTGCCACTTAACCACTTGCCCACGCCGTCCCCATACATTTCTGTAGTTATGTTTTAGGATTTAAACAATAAAAACACAAATGGCTCAGTGACCACAGAGGACAAAATCAAAACAAAACACACGCGACGGAGACATGACTTTCGCAAGGGACAAAGCACAGACAAAAAACAACAAGCAAAAAGAAAGCATGATTTACGACAAAGGTACAAAACGGTTTGAATTGTAAGCCATTATCAGGAACTGATCAGGAACGCATGAGCTACGCATGTTCATTATTTGTACCTATAAAGTGAATAAATATATATTTTAAAAAGACCACACCTTAGGATTTAGCCAGAATAAAACTTGTCGGTTTATTCACCTGAATTAAATGTATCCTTAACACTACCCCTGTAGCACAGCAGTAAATTTGTTTCTTTAACCCGATTCGACATCCTGTTTTCAACCAGATTTGACATCCGGTTTTCTTTTCAATCATTTACAATCATTTGCTGATCAGTGACGCCATAAATTGTTGTGGAATTATGTAATATATGGTATGTTAAAAATTTGAATTAGTAATTTTTGTTTAGAACATTGAATATTTTTTTCCCACTTTCCTCCGATGGTTTTTATTGTATTTCAATGTTGTATTTATATATTGCAATTGGATTTATTATGTCCTATTTCTGTTTTTACTTCGGTGCAATGGGTACTGTTAGGGATATATTTTAATTCAGGTGAATAAAATGGCAAGTACCGCCATAATTTAGTGAATGTACGTTTATTTTTAAATCAGTCTTATTTAGTTAAAGCAGATTGGGAAATCCACCAGAAAATAATTGTGCACCTCTAACAAGCACATCTTCGTGAGGAAGACTGAAGACCGACCAAGCCACTGGACTGTCAATGTATTATTTGATTGTTAATATAAGCTTGTGGATTCCACCTGATGAATTATAGTTATGAGGAATTAACACCTCTTGTTCCTGAAATCTCCGTGAAGTGTACAGGCCAGGTATTCATTGTTATCACTAATAGAAAACAAATTCTATGCCCCTCGGCCTTATTGAAGTTTTGAACTTATGTACTGTCGGTCCAAGGACAGGTATTATAGTCACTCAACCATACACTTCCGTGTTATCCAACAACTAGTAGACCCTCACAGAACATCTGCCCTTAAATCAAGCTGAACCCTCACAGAACATCTGCCCTTAAATCAAACTGAAGCCTCACAGAACACCTGCCCTTAAATCAAACTGAAGCCTCACAGAACATCTGCCCTTAAATCAAGCTGAACCCTCACAGAACATCTGCCCTTAAATCAAACTGAAGCCTCACAGAACATCTGCCCTTAAATCAAACTGAATCCTCACAGAACATCTGCCCTTAAATCGAACTGGATAATGTGAAAAACCCAACATCAGTTTTAAGAAAAATATTCTCAGCCACCATGCACGCCGCCCCTGCCTTATACAAGTATCTCAACTGCAATCTGCGACTGCCTCCACCACCTCTCCCAACCCACCAACCTCTCCCAACCCACCCCTCAACTCACCCCCCGTCCCACAATCAACCTGTCCGTATCTTCCTCATTCGAACGGCTCATCACTCGGATGGCCTCCTCCCTGCTTCAACCCGCTCATCACTCGGATGGCATCCTCCCTGCTTCAACCCGCTCATCCCTCGGATGACCTCCTCCCCGCTTCAACCCGCTCATCACTCGGATAACCTCCTCCCTGCTTCAACCCGTTCATCACTCGGATGACCTCCTCCCCGCTTCAACCCGCTCATCACTCGGATAACCTCCTCCCTGCTTCAACCCGTTCATCACTTGGATGACCTCCTCCCCGCTTCAACCCGCTCATCACTCCCCCCCCCCCATCCTCCTATCGGCCCTTCCCTTCAACTCACTGATCAACCCAATGTCCCTCTTCCACACCCCCTGTATCTCAACCTGTCCGTCTATTGCACGATATTTTCCCTATCCTTGTCTTCATTGCGGATTTGTGCCTTATCATCTTGTCAAGCAACCCTCAATATTGTTTTAGTTCCAGCAGCGTGAAACACACAATAAACACGGGTTGGAAAGAATAGTAGCACTGACATCTCCCAAGCACGTTGTAAGAGTCGACTAAACAGCGATGTGCTTTAGGATAGCAACTTCATCATGTAAATCTATTGTTGGAAACCCGTCTTTATAAATATTCCGATATGAGCCTCTTAACTTAACTTAACTTAACGTCTTTATACTGGTTTTGAAGACCCTGCAGAGTCTGTATACAACCAGTTACATTTACATCCCCTTGCTCTAAAAGCTATGCGCAACCAGTTTATTCTTAAATGCATTAACTGTCCCTGCCTCCACTACCTCCCCTGGCAATGCATTCCAAGCAGACACCACTCTCTGACTAAAAAAATATTTCCTAATATCTAACCTGGACCTCTCTTTAGTCAGCTTGAAGCTATGCCCTCGTGTTATTGTAGGTGGCTGTATTTAAAAAAAAAACTTGTTATAGTCTAATTTATCCATTCCTCTGATCATCTTATTAACCTGTATTAAGTCACTGCGAATTCTTCTCTCTTCGAGACACTGTAGGCCGGTTTTTCTGAGTCGTTCCTCATAACCGTAATTCTGGAATCCCACTATCATCTTTGTCGCTCTTTTTTGTATTCTTTCTAGCATGTTTATGTCCCCTCTATAATAAGGACTCCACACCTGTACACAGTACTCCAATCTAGGTCTAACTAAAGCTTTATACAGTTTGACGATCACTTCCTTGCTCCTATGTTTAATATTTCTTGTTATCATACCTAACATTGCATTTGCCTCTTTCACTGCTACCTTAACTTGCTCACTCACCTTTCCTGTATGATCTATTATAACCCCTAGGTCCCTTTCCTTAATCTATCTTTCTAATATTGTTTTCTCCCATTCTGTAATTATGTTCCATATTGGATCTACCCATGTGGATGACTGTACATTTATCTACATTAAATTCCATTTGCCAGATTACAGACCTTTCTCGAATGTTATCTAAATCCGACATCAATATATCCACTTCCGCTTTAGATGTAAAGTGGCAAGCTGTAGTGGAGGCCTTATGCGTCACTTGAAGCCAAGTGTTGTTGTTTCGAATGCCCAAAATGAGTAGGATTACTCTTTTGTGCGCCCTGAAAAGGACGTTAAATGGCTGGTTGCAGTAGCTTTCATCACATCCCGAACGTGCTGATGAAGGTGGACCACCGTCCTCCAGGCGATTGTGCTATGCTTGGCTTCATCTGTGCGTCGCTCATTACTGCGGGGATCACGTCGATCCCTAACCTCGTTAGCTAGGCTGCCATGAAAACAGTCCAACTTCAGGGAGGGCTGTGAGGAAGTCGAGGTGAGGGTCTTGGCCAGTAGATTTTGCCTGATCCTGACTAACATGTCTGATCAGTATGTTGTGTTATTTAAATAAATCAACTGAGGTACGAATGAATGCATTAATCGATTGATTGATACATCAATCAATAAATCGATTTATCAATCAATTAACCAAAAAGCATTTCATCAAATCAATGAGTCAATCAAATTATTTGTTTATTAACGTGTGAGTGTACCGCACCTATGCCAGGCCCTAGTCCTGGTCAAACACCGAGCTTACCTTGATTCGTCTGTGATCCGATGTCAAGTTCATATCAAAACATTGTCGCTATGGATGAAATCTTCAAGTTTTTATTGTAATGATGTCAAATACTTAGTATTGATGATGATGATAATGATGACATAATACATGTCAATGTGAGCTGGAAGCTCAGGCCATCCTGATGCCTCACGGACAGAAGCACACGTCTTTCTCCGTTGTTGGGATGATGTAACAGGATGATGCGTTGTGCTTGTGTTATTGTCCTAGAGGCACCTAATTTTGAAAAAGGGGGCGTGCTGAGAGAGGATGGAGGAGTGAGGGGGGGGGGTGAAAATATAGACGTATCTTTCGAGTATTTCCTACGGGAGGTAGACGAGTGTGTTGGTGTATCAGCATCGTCCAGGTACCCAGTATTTACATGTGTGTAACAATATTATACAATATATACATGGGTGAGAACAATATTAGAAAGGATAGAGAAGGAAATGGACCTATGGGTTATTATACATATAATACAGGTGAAGTGAGTGAGCCAGTTCAGGTAGCAGTGAAAAAGACAAATGCAATGTTAGGTATGATAAAACGAAATATTAAATGTAGGAGTAAGGAAGTGATAGTCAAACTGTATAAAACATTAGTTAGACCTAGACTGGAGTACTGTGTACAGGTGTGGAGTCCTTATCATAGAGGGGATACAAACATGCTGGAAAGAACACAAAAAAGAGCGACAAAGCTGATAGGGGGATTCCAGAATTTCAGTTATGATGAAAGACCGAGAGAAACAGACCTGCAGTCTCTAGAAAAGAGAAGAATTCGAGGTGACTCGAGGTATTCGAGAATTCGAGGTAATACAGGTATGTACGATAATCAAAGGAACGAATAAATTAAAATATAACAAGTTTTTTTTTCTTCAAAACACGACCACCTATAAGAACAAGCGGGCATATCTACAAATTAACTAAAGAAAGGTCCAGATTAGATATCAGGAAATATTTGTTTTAGTCAGACAGTGGTGAATGCTGAATGCATTGCCACAGGAAGTAGTAGAGGCATGGACAGTTAATGCAGTTAAGAATACAATGGATGCGCATAGCTTTCAGAGCAAGGAAATGTAAATGAAACTTGTTGTATGCAGACTCTGCAGAGCTTTTTAAACAAGTATAAAGACCTTAAGTTAAGGGTCGACTTTGTCATCACTCTACATGCATATTTGCCAATACCTCTGTAGAGATGGAATGTCTACCCCTAGGAGATCGCCACAAAGGGACACAGATGTCCACTGTCCAAGGGTCTGCAACTCCTCGACATCGAAGAGGATACTGATAGAGAACAAACACAAACACACGAGTCACGAATGCATTTGAGATGGGAGTGGGTTAGCTCTGCATAGAGTGTATTCCACTCACCGATTGGTATTGCAGCAGCCACATATAACTCCACCTGCTCTTAAACCTTCAAGTCTGACCTCTTTCCTAGAATCTGTCCGGCTTGGATGACCTCGCCAGGACTAGAAATCCCGCCCGCATAGTTCCCGGATCATTGAGGCAGGCATGCTCTCCAACTTCGGCAATATAGCGATACTTAGTATATTAAAACAAGACATTTCGAAACACATTTTAGAAATGTTGAGCCACAGTACACAGTCTGAGAATCCTGGGTTTACGCCCTACTGAATACACCGTAAAACCGAAATTGTTCCGTTTAAATTGAAGCACGTAAGAGCTCATCCACATTAACAATCCCCACCACGAGAGCACACAATTCATTTTTATGATACCTGTGCTACAGGTGTTATGAGTTCTAATATTTACACAGAGGCTCGTAAAATAATTCCACGCTGCTCTCCAGTATGTACTGTTGTATGTCGTTTTCGATGATAGAGGGTTTACCTGCATTTGTGAAATTGTTTATTTACTTTTAGAGGAGCGTGTAGATTAGTTGACGGTGGGCTGGCTTCCTAAAACTGGGATTACAGCTCCAGGGTTCGAAATCACGCGAGGACAGAACAACATCCGGGAATGGTTCGTTCCTGGTACGACCGCTCCTCCAGTCGACCAAGCTGTAAATAGGTACCTGACGTATGATGTGGGGGAAGAACAAACAGCAAAGAAGTACTGGCCACCCCCACCTCACATAGGCTGCGGCTTAGTAGAGGAAGACCAATCTTCATCCCTGATGGCAGTTGTTGCCATAGGACTGATTTGGACTTTTATTTACTTTTAGTATAGAAGAGTTGGAGAACCGTTTCTTTTTTTTTCTTCTTCTTCTTCTTCTTCTTCTTCTTCTTCTTCTTCTTCTTCTTCTCCTTCTTTTTTTTCTTCTTGTTCTTCTTCTTCGTCTGTGTTCGGGTTTTCTGATCATGCTAAATCTTCAGTCCTATCGCCAGGATGAAGTCTACAGTATCTTCCAGGTCTGAGCGGTGACCCCATAGCTTTTGTCTCAGTTCTGATCCATCTGGCCAGGTCTGGCATCTTAGTTATTTGTGGACTGGCCATTCTTGAAGTACATGTTCAGGGGTCTGGACTCCTGTCCCACAGGGCCATTCTTGAAGTACATGTTCAGGGGTCTGGACTTCTGTCCCACATGGCCATTCTTGAAGTACGTGTTCAGGGTCTTGACTCCTGTCCCACATGAACTCCTGTCCCACTTGGACATTCTTGGAGTACGTGTTCTAGGGTCTGGACTCCTGTCCCACTTGGACATTCTTGAAGTACGTGTTCAGGGGTCTAGACTTCTGTCCCACACGGACATTCATCTATTTTGGAGATGTTGAGCCGATATAGAAGGCCCAGTAGTCTGCTGTGGTCCGTTTTTATGCGGAATATTGCAGTTTGCTGGTGTCTTTGGATCTATTGGATTGGGTGTGGACTGTTACTCTTTCTCATTTCTTTCTCTCATTTTATTTTATACTGGCTGTGAATGATAGTTTTGTCTCCTTATATGACACTTTATTGATGTATTGTTTTATTTTCCCACCTGTTTGGATAGTGCATCAGCTCTCTCGTTTCCCGTAATTCCATATTGAGAGGGGAGCTTGTTCGGTGAAAGATCTGGGCTGAAAGTGTTGATGATGAGTTAACCTGTAATGCACCGCCATTTTTCCCGGAAATTTTCAACATTTCATATTTCACGATGGTAGGTTACTTTGGAAGCCTGTAAACTCTCTGTTTGGAATCCCTGGTGGAAAGGAAGTACAGGCAGATCAAAACACACATGTTGAAGATAATTCGATACAAACATGAAGGTAGCTAGGAAGGGTGCGCAGGACAGAAGTACTTGACCTTTATATGTGGATGACATGAGATCCACAGGGACATGTATTGACTGATTGAATTGAGGACTCTTCTTCTTCTTCTTCTTCTTCTTCCTCTTTTTCTTCTTCTTCTTCTTCTTCTTCTTCGTTCGTTCTAAATCTCCCGCTACCAAACCCTGAAAGGGCTTAAGTAGCAGAATGTAGTCCAGAGAACGGAATGCGTTGTGTCGTAATTTACAGCTTGGCTGCGATATTTGCACCATTCGGTCCAACACATCCGACTTCAGCAAGCATTTTTTGAGTACCGTGTTAGCATTCCCTCTTCGATCCCGTCTCCTTAACCAGTCTGCCCTGATGCAGCCTGTTATCCAGGATCATCGCGTGGAGGTGTAAAAGGGTCTTGGCAGCTCTGGTTCACTGGCCCTGACGCTGCAGCTCCGGATCTTCGTATTGAGGACTCATTAACCTACAACAACATTGTCTGTTTTTCTTCCACCTTTTTTGTTTACCTTGTAGATCAGTGTCATCATCTATTAGGAAGTATACGACAATACTTTCTCTGGGATATTACTTGGCAATTTTTGAACGTAGAAGGGATTCACTGTTTGGTTGGTTATTGATTCAGCAGCATGTGGGCTCCTGCCCTTTGCTCCAATGTCATATTGTGCTATCTGCACGTGTTTGTGAGCTGTTGTTTAGTTCAGTAAAGAGTGTTCCATATGTCGGGGGAAGAATTTCTTTTCTAACACCGGCACGCGCTGGGCACTCAACAAGTTGGTTTTCAGCAGTTTCACAGGGATGTGTGCACAGCCAGCACTGTGGAGTATGTTCTGGTTGGATTTTTGATTAAGTGACTGTTAAGTTGTATGTGTTGAGGGATTAACTAATTGACCTGCATTTGTTGATGATCTGTGCTTGACTGTGAACACACATAGTTTGATTGATTGAAATTACATTTGTTGAAATAGAAAAAAAGAGGAATGAGCAACAATAAAACAAAAACAAGAGTAAACAAAGTTACATATCCGTATTTACAATCAGAATATTACAATATAGATTATATATACATATACATACATACTGACCCACACGAGGACTGAGACGCTAGTCCGGTCAGGCACAACATACTGACCAGTACGTCACGTCAGGGTCAGGCACAACATACTGACCATACGTCGAGTCAGGGTGAGGCACAACATACTGACGAGTACATCGCGTCAGGTTCAGGCACAACATACTGACCAGTACATCGCGTCAGGGTCAGGCACAACATACTTACCAGAACGTCGCGTCAGGGTCAGGCACAATGCACTGACCAAGACTACAATCTCTCTTTCCCTAGAATCAGACTGTTTTCAAGGCAGCCTGGCCGACGATATGTGGATCGATGTAATCCCCGTAGTAGTGAGTGTCACGCAGATGAAGCCAAGCATATCACAACCACATGGATGACAGCGGTCCACTTTCATCAGCACGCTCAGGATGTAAGGAAAGCTACTACAACCCGAGACTTATATGTGCAGACACGAACATGCACGGACGCATACACACACACACACATACACACACGGACGTACACACACACGTGCAGACACGAACACGCACGGACGCATACACACACACACACACACATACACACACGGACGCACACACACACGTGCATATACGAACACGCACGGACGCATACACACACACACATACACAAACACGGACGCACACACACACGTGCGGACACGAACACGCTCGGACGCATACACACACACACACACACACACAGGTACGCACATACACACACACACACACACGCGGACGCACACACACACATGAAGACACGAACACGCACGGACGCATACACACACACACATACACACACACGGACGCACACACATACGTGCAGACACGAACACGCTCGGACGCATACACACACACACACACGGACGCACATACACACACACACACACGGACGCACATACACACACATACACACACGGACGCACATACACACACACGAACGCACACACACACACAGACATATACACACGGACACACACACACACATACACACATGGGCACACACATACAGACGTGAGCATACACACACAAGCACGCACACATACCTGCAGACATGAACGCACATCCCCTCAAACCAACACATCCACTCACACCAACACATCCACACACACCACCACATCCACTCACACAAACACATCCACACACACCAACACATACACTCACACCAACACATCCACTCACACAAACACATCCACACACACCAACACATCCACACACACCAACACATACACTCACACCAACACATCCACTCATACCACCACATCCACTCACACCACCACATCCACTCATACCACCACATCCACTCACACCACCACATCCACTCACACCAACACATCCACTCACACCACCACATCCACTCACACCACCACATCCACTCACACCAACACATCCACTCACACCACCACATCCACTCACACCAACACATCCACTCACACCAACACATCCACTCACACCACCAAATCCACTCACACCAACACATCCACTCACACCAGCACATCCACTCACACCACCACATCCACTCACACCAACACATCCACACATCCACTCACACCAGCACATCCACTCACACCAACACATCCACACATCCACTCACACCACCACATCCACTCACACCACCACATCCACTCAAACCAACACATCCACACATCCACTCACACCACCACATCCACTCACACCACCACATCCACTCACACCAACACATCCACTCACACCAGCACATCCACTCACACCAGCACATACACTCACACCACCACATCCACTCACACAAACACATCCACTCACACCACCACATCCACACATCCACTCACACCACCACATCCACTCACACCACCACATCCACTCACACCAACACATCCACACATCCACTCACACCACCACATCCACTCACACCACCACATCCACTCACACCACCACATCCACTTACACCAACACATCCACTCACACCAGCACATCCACTCACACCAGCACATACACCTACACTTATCAGACAATGTTTTGCGGTGACTAAGCAACACAAACTGTTTTTCAAATCAAAGTTTAAATGAAAGCTAAACTTAAAGGTAACATGAAATATATCATGAAAGTATGTCTACCATTGACAAAACTCTCCATCCAAATAGTCACAAATTTTTTGTGTACTCTCTTTCTTGTCCTCTTCCCTCTCGCTCCTCATGAAGCATAGAACGACAACTGTAGCTGAGAGCCACCGCCCCTTGACCCTAAGCTTGCGTCAAACCACTGGTTTGGCAGTGGTTGGTCATTTATGTAGCAATAACAACATATTTAAAAGGTAAGGGTCAACCTGTTCTTATCAACACTGTTCCATTCGGTGTCAGTGTCACGTGGCCACAAACATAACCTTTGTTCTGACCGAAATGTTTTCGTCTGGGACTAAGGATAACATAAGTAGGTACACACAGTTATCTTCACAAAATGTGTTTATCCATTTCGCCTAGAGTAAACAAGAACCCAGGAAGTCCAGCATTGAACTAGCGGAGGAAGTGACTTTGAATAAAGCGAGGGTTGGACATAATAAAGATAACAACCATTTTCGGAATGGAATAAAAATCGAATGGGCCAGACTCAACAGATGAGAAATCTATAATGCAATTAGTTTCGACGTGATACTTTAATTAGCAGAGAAAACATAGCACGGTGTCCAACTTGGAATTAGTACGGTGAGATCCTATGACGATAAATGGAGGTTGTACGGTAGAGACAGAGGGATACAGATACGTGTGCTATGTTATACGTCAGTAGTGACGGTCGTGAACCACTTTGGGGGATAAAGATGAAGCACTGAATAGCTGAAAGTAACCATCGACTCGTAGATAGCTAGTTACATCAGGGTCAATGACCTATAACTAACCAAGACCTAATTCCGCCCTTAAGTGACGGCACTGGAAACAGACTGGAACTGGCTTCTTCAATCAACTGATACTGAGTTTTTAACCCGGTGTGGTTCACGAAGGAGGTTGTGCGTTTCAGGGCATTGCCGGTCACCCTCAGCTCTTTGAGCAAGGTCGCCCACACCCTGCCACTTTTTTCAGAGCCAGACTGCCTCTCTTTGATCTGCAGAAGTGGGACAGACTGCAGGATAGGTTCTGATGTTTGCTTTGGGTTCTCCACAATCGGATGTGGCGGTGTCTCTAAGAGCCATTCTGTTGAGGTGGGTCTGGAGTCTACAATGTCCCGTTCTGAGTCTGAATATATATGTCTGCCAATCTCTGCCATGTTTATCTATGCTGCATTTTCTGATTTGTATCTTTGTACTGGTCTTTCCATTCCGTCCTCCTGGATCGTTTGGTTAGTTTCTTGGGATCAAGATGCTGAGCAGCGCATGAGCTGCAGTGGTCAGCGACCCATAGCTGACTGCTAGCGTCAGGGCCAGCGAACCATAGCTGCAAAGACCCTTCTAGACCTCCACGCGGTGATCATGGATAACAGGCTGCAGCAGGACAGATTGGCTAAGGAGAAGGGATCGATGAGGGAATGCTAACCCGGTACTCAAAAAATGTTTGCTGAAGTCGGATGTGTTGGACCGAAAGGTGCAAATATCGCAGCTGTAAACTACGACACAACGCTCTCATGACTACATTCTGCTACTTAAGCTCTTTTAGGGTTTGGTAGTTGGAGATCGAGAACGAACGGAAGAAGAAGAAGAACAAGAAGAAGAGTTTCGTTGCTTATTTAGAGTACAATAATGGAGTCTGGCTAAGAGATTAGGGTTCGCAAATAGAAGACGAACCAGTCTCCAAAAGGTCATATTTAAATCGGATGTGTCGGGCCGATAGTCGCAGATATCGCAGCCTCGCGGTGAAGTGCAACACAACGTCACATACGTACTATTCTGGATAACACTGAAGGAGAAGAAGAAGAAGAAGAAGAAGAAGAAGAAGAAGGCGATGTCGAAGAAGAAGAAGAAGAAGATGAAGAAGAAAAAGAAGGCAAAAAAGAAGAAGAAGAATGCGAAGAAGAAGAAGCAGAAGAAGAAGAAAAAGAAGAAGAAGAAGAAAAAAAAAGAAGGTGACAAGAATAAGAAGAAGAAGGCGATGTTAAAGAAGAAGAAGAAGAAGAAGAACCGGATTGTTTAAATGAAGGAAATCGGGCCAATAAGCCTGGTACCTTCTACCTGTTGTTTTGAATGCTAAAACGCTCTCGCTATTGGTAGATATAATGTACTAACGTATGTATTTCCTCCCCTAATCAATCTCATTTACACGTCTTGCATATGAAAACAGAATGCGCTGTAAGAGCCTGACCAACGTGGTGGGGATCTTCACTGTATAGAGTGCTGATTAGTCTAACATTGCACTACATTCAGAACATTTCCTATCTACCACTTCCAGTCATCCTCAACATCACTTGCCCACGTGGTTCCCATTGAAACATGGGGTTACAACAGATTATCTCCATATGTTCCTAGTTTGTATCGTCTTCTTGAGTTCCGCACACGAGACTCTGATACGAGATGTTCCCTTTACTGTAAGGAAACCATCTGGGTATTCACCTTTGCACTCGCCTCTTTCTTTATGTGTTGCATCTTCAGTACAAGTGGAAAATAATAAGTGTCATCCCAATCGATTACAAGAGTCATTTCGTTAGGATTGAAAAGCTCAGCCCGAGTATCACTACATCTGTGTTATTCTTTTCTCTTGCTCCTATTCGTCTATCCTTTCTCCTGCTCCTATTCCTCTATCCTTTCTCCTGCTCCCATTTCTCTATCCTTTTTCCTGCTCCTATTCGTCTTTTCTTTCTCCTGCTCCTAATTGTCTGTCCTTTCTTCTTCGTATTTTTGTTGTTCTCATTGCTCTATTACTTCCGATCCTCTTAACAAAGAGATGTATTAATTTATTGATTGATTGATTGATTGATCGATTAGCATCAAGATGCCTAGCAGTGAATGTGCTGCTGCAGTCAGCGACCCATAGCTGACTGCTGGCGTTAGGTCCAGCGACCAAAAGCTGACTGCTGGCGTTAGGGCCAGTGACCCATAGCTGACTGCTGGCGTTAGGGCCAGCGACCCATAGCTGACTACTGGCGTTAGGGCCAGCGACCCATAGCTTACTGCTGGCGTTAGGGCCAGCGACCCATAGCTGACAGTTGGTGTCAATGCCAGCAAACCAGAGCTGTCAAGACCCTTCTACACCTCCACGCGGTGATCCTGGACAATAGGCTGAAACAGAGCAGACTGGCTAAGTAGAAAGGATCGAAGAAGGAAAGGCTAACCCGGTACTCAGGAATGCCTGATGAAGTCGGATGTGTCGGACCGAAATGTGCAGATATCGCAGTCAAGCTGTAAAGTACGATACAACGCATTCTTTTCTCGGGACAAAATCTTGCTACGTGCAAAGCCTTTTTAGGGGGTTGTTACAGAAAATTGAGAACGAACGAAGAAGAAAACGATTAATTGATTGATTCTGTTTATTACTGTAAATGAAACATATGGCCACAGCTACATCAAACCCATTTATAGGAAGACGGTGTCAAAGCTGTGGATTCAATAGTAAAGTCTTTACATGACCAGGTTGCTAATCCCATATACAAGACTCTTTAGTTGCCTTTCACTACTCTTCCTCGAAAGATATGAATTGTCTCATTAGGCCGACAATGCGGCAGTGGATGAGCTGACTGTAGCTGGCTACTTGCGTCAGGGTCAGGTCAGGTCAGTTCATCCTGTTAAAGGCGATATCACCCATAAAAACCCCCCATCACAACGCCACGCCACCCCTGTCTGCCAGCGACCGCTATGCCTCCTCTGGTCGGAGATTGGTCCATTCTTTTATGTTGTCCTCCTAGCCCTTTTTGGGGGCTACCTCTTGATCTTCTGACTTTCACCTTTCCGTGCAGAATTTTGCATTTTCAAGACCGTTCGATCTCGTTATGTGGCCATACCAAGCGAGTTTCAGCATTTTGACCGTTGCCAAGCGATCTTAAATAAAGCCCTATTGCGCCGGGGTCAATGACACATACTCTACTAAAACCTTATTCAGTCTTCAAATGATGATCTTGGACATAGAATGCAATCATTCAGTTTGGCTTACAGATTAGGGATTGAAGTGATAAGGGAAACACGGTCACCAATAATTCAGTGCCGAAAGGCGCAGATATCGCATTCTCGTCTTAAATTACGACACGTCACAGACGTCCTTTTTAGGACGACGACCGGGGAAGAAGAAGAGCAAGTGGAAGAAGAAGAAGAAGAAGAAGAAGAAGACAAAGTGCCACTCGGGTGAGAAAAACGGGTTGTTTGTATATCTATTAGGGGTATTGTTTAAACCTAGAATTTTACCTTCCAGTGGCTTTTGTCTTGCGTAAATGGCTGGGTTTTGTAGTCCAATGATTTGGAGGATATTCTACTCTAGAGAGGCTGCAGCATACGCTATAACAAACGTATCTTCGCCATACACATATTCTCATCAGACACAGAACACTATCGGTAAACATATTACCACACTCAACAACGACAACTGCGAAATGTCTTAGCTTTTCGCTATTTTCATTGTATCCTCCCTTGGCTTATTAAGGCGTCTTAACGGTAAAGGTTTTATTACTCACTTATTCTAATTTGCCGTCAATCCTCCCGAGGGCGTTGTCTTGTAGGTTCGTGTATTAGGTGTCTCATCACATAATATATGAAAAGTTCAGGATGGCCGATGATAAATTTAAATTGTCGGTCGGGGTATTGAAGTGGATAGTGGTACGGCTCAAAACTCAACAATGCCTGTGTTCGAGATCTATATGGTCGTACCTAAATGAGATGTAAAAATATTAAAAATGATGTCTTAAGTCGTATTCTCTGGGAAATAAAGTGCAAACACATTGTATAATGCACACCGGCCTAGGAACAAAGACAACCGCAAATATACCTAAAAAATAACCAAACAACAAACAATTAAAAAATAAAACAATAGGCTATCAGTGGCAAAAATGAATATTAACAAACAAAGGTAAATGACACATCGTAACAACAGAGATGAAATGCATGCGCAGAAAGCTTGGAGTAACAAAAATGGATAAAATCGGAAACGAAGATATCAGGAGACAAGTAGGTACAACACCAGTGCTGAACCTTTTCAAGAGACAGACACGTCAAACACTAGAACGTATCCCTTAGAAAGCATTGTTATGCAGATGCAATGGAAACACAGCCAAGAGCCGCCCATGCAAAAGATGGACAACAGAAATAACAAGCAGAAAAACTCCCCACTTACGAAGCATATACTAGTGCTTGGTCAAGAATCCTCTTCATAACCTGACTTTGAAAGGCACAAAAAGAGCAAAAAAAGCGAATAGAGAAAAGAAAGACCATCTGTAAATATGATTGAATGATTGGTGTTGAATGCCCACATTAAGAATGTCTACTCTTTTGTGCCCTCTGAAAAAAGATTAATGTTGAATGCCCACATTAAGAATGTCTACTCTTTTGTGCCCTCTGAAAAAAGATTAGTGTTGAATGCCCACATTAAGAATGTCTACTCTTTTGTGCCCTCTGAAAAAAGATTAGTGTTGAATGCCCACATTAAGAATGTCTACTCTTTTGTGCCCTCTGAAAAAAGATTAGTGTTGAATGCCCACATTAAGAAAGTCTACTCTTTTGTGCCCTCTGAAAAAAGATTAGTGTTGAATGCCCACATTAAGAAAGTCTACTCTTTTGTGCCCTCTGAAAAAAGATTAGTGTTGAATGCCCACATTAAGAAAGTCTACTCTTTTGTGCCCTCTGAAAAAAGATTAGTGTTGAATGCCCACATTAAGAATGTCTACTCTTTTGTGCCCTCTGAAAAAAGATTAGTGTTGAATGCCCACATTAAGAAAGTCTACTCTTTTGTGCCCTCTGAAAAAAGATTAGTGTTGAATGCCCACATTAAGAAAGTCTACTCTTTTGTGCCCTCTGAAAAAAGATTAGTGTTGAATGCCCACATTAAGAAAGTCTACTCTTTTGTGCCCTCTGAAAAAAAGATTAGTGTTGAATGCCCACATTAAGAAAGTCTACTCTTTTGTGCCTTCTGAAAAAAGCGTTAAACGACGGGTTGCACTAGTTGTTCTCACAACCCTTTCGTGCTGATGAAGGTCAGGATCCTCAAGGCTGTTACATGCTTGGATTCATCTGCGTGTCACTCACTACTGTGGGGGAACACTTCGATCCACCACCTCGTTAGCCAGGCTACCATGAAAACAACCCGTTTCCAGGGAGGACCACGAGAAATTCGAGGTGGTGGTCTTGGCCAGTATATTTTGTCTGACCCTGACTAACATAGTCTGATCAGTATGTTTTGTCTGACCCTGACTAACCTAGTCTGATCAGTATGTTTTATCGGACCCTGACTAACCGATTCTGATCAGTATGTTTTATCGGACCCTGACTAACCTAGCCTGATCAGTATGTCTTATCGGACCCTGACTAACCTATTCTGATCAGTATGTTTTATCGGACCCTGACTAACCAAGTCTGATCAGTATGTTTTGTCTGACCCTGATTAACCTAGTCTGATCAGTATGTTTTGTCTGACCCTGACTAACCTAGTCTGATCAGTATGTTTTGTCTGACCCTGACTAACCTAGTATGATCAGTATGTTTTGTCTGACCCTGACTAACCTAGTCTGATCAGTATGTTTTGTCTGACCAGACGTTAGTCTTCCTCCCCATCTGTAACTTTAAAAGATTGATAATAAAATGAATATCTGCCCACTGCAAGATACATGGTAATAAGGAGGCAGATAGACTTGACAACAACAAAAAAAAGAGGCTGGAGCATAACACAAACTGAACATATGGAGAAAGGAAAGAAGTCACTGACCTGATTAGAACGATTATATTCCACCATTATATGTAGATGCTGTATTTTCCTTTGTATTTTCTGTTCTTGTGACTAATAGTCCGTGCAGGATATAGTAGCATGCCCTGTGCTCACCATTCCTTAGCCGCGTCTTACAACATGCTTCTTCTGAGTGGTTTGGCCAGTTCCCTTCCTCGTTGCCTAGTTTTCCCTATCTGTAAATCATATATCTATTTACATCTGATCGGACTGTAGCAGGACAAATACCAAGGACTGAACTTCGTCCTTTCGTCTCTTCTGCGGCTGTTTTGAGTGGAAACAAATAGTCCACTGATTTCTTACAGGAATGAACGAGGAAGGACTTTTGTACATTAGAGTTTGCAGCCACGTCACATAACACATTGAAATACAGGGGCCTTCGTCCAGTGTTGATATCCCCTCAGCTCTTCCCGCGAGTGACGTGTTAGTTTCAATGAGAAGAGGGTGGATGCTGGTAGGCTAAATGTACTTTTGTTAGTCTGTTAAGTAATTCATTATGTAAACACAATTTTTTTAAAAATATTTCAATTATGATTTTTATTAAAAATTGTATCTATTGATACACTCAGTGGTAGAGCAAACCCTTTTCATGACAAAAGGTGCGGGGTTCAAATCGGCTACCGGCAGATTAAGTCCACCCAGCAGTGAATGGGTAACTGGCTGATATCTGGGAAAGGAAAAAGACAGCGAAAAATGGAACTACTTTACAAAGCTGTGGCTTAGTACAATAAAGGATCTAACACTTCCCCCCTGACGGCAGTGCCTGCTACTGGACTACATTTACCTTATTTAAATGTTAACATCCATCAACACTTTCTATTGCTACTACATTTAATAAACACTATACAAAGATTCGTTGTATTTCATGGTAACAAATCCTAACTAGTTTAGAAGTCAGGGAGAACCTAAGGATCTTCTTCTTCGTACGCTGTCAGACGTCAACTTGAATTTGTTCGAAAAAAGCAGCGATCATCCTGAGGCTGTCGACACTGCCATAGAGCTTGTCTAGTGCTGCCACTGGTGATGGCCATATGTGCTTTCTGTGGTCCTCGTATGTCGGGCAATTTTGCAGCAGATGTTCAGCGGTCATTTTCCCTGTGCCACAGGTGCATTCGTCAGTGCCACCTATCTTCAGTTTATTGAATAGATGGTACCTCAGTCTGTTGTGGCCTGTGCGGAGTCTGAAGACCACGACCGGCTCTCTTCTCTTCAACTGGTAATAGGTATCATTTTTTGTGTAGCCAGTATGCCCTGTTTCCCATTTGGCCATGTATCTGAGCCTAATAAACCTTTTGGACTCTTCGTAGGTCACACTAGAATCTGGTTGTGGTAACCTTGCACCTTCTTTTGACAGTCTGTCTGCCTCTTCGTTGCCTTAAATGTTACAGTGGGATGGAACCCACTGTACCACTATTCTTTTGGGTGTGGACTGCTGGCATAATTGACAGAGTACTGCTCTTAAGTCATTAAGTTCTGTATTTTTCTTGCTTTTTAGTGCTGTAACCACGGACAGGACATCTGTAAACAGGACTATCTGGCTTTCATTGCTTTCGCCTGTCAGCATCGCTTCTCCTGCAGCCTTCAATGCCTCTGCGCTCTGATATCGCTTGAGAATTTTCCAGTTGCCACTGACAGTGTTATCTTTCTACCATTGAACCTAAGAATGAAAAGGCATCTATTGTTAGATATAAAGAGCAGACAAATCATATATTTTGGCCACATTAAAAGACATGGGATTCTTGTGAAAACCATACAATATGGAAAGGTTGCCGGCAGTCGAGAACAAGGTAGGAAGTGCTACTACATCAGGAGGACAGCATCAAACGATGGAGTTACAGCAGTCTATCTGTGTGCACCGCCGGTGCGAGAGATAAGAGATTTCGGAGATCAAGAGCATCCAACCTTCATTTGGAATACGGCACTTGATTTTAATTGGATAGAAATGATCCAAGTAAATGCATAAGAACAAATACATTAAGCAGGTCAGGTCAGGTCATCCCGTAACCAGTGAGGTCGTTGGGGTACACATGAAGACATCCTCACAACCCATGCCACCCTTCTCTGTCAGCGGCCGCTGTTTGTGCCTCTTCTGGTCGGAGATTAGTTTATTCTTCTATTTTGTCTTCCCACCTCTTTTTGGGACGACCTCTCATTAAACAAGGAATGTAAATATCATGTACATATTACTTGGACTGCACCTTTTAAGTCAAATAATTGTGTAACGTGGGAATGAGATTCTGACATATGGGAAACAAGGTGAATAGGGGGGAAACAAGGTTGACGACCTTTAGAGTAAAAGAAAACGGACAGCAAAATGTAAGACAAAAAACTACCTCAATTCATTGGCACGGACATCGTTAACTCAGCTTACCTGTAGGGGCATTTGTTGAAGAATAGGTCTAATACTGACTGTGGTGGTGGCTTACCATGACTAGGTTATACGAATGATTGATTCCAGTCATTTGTTGAAGAATAGGTCTACTACTGAATGTGGTGGTGGCTTACCATGACTATGTTATACGAATGATTGACTCGGGATCAAGATACTGCAGCGGTCAGCGACCCATAGCTGCCTGCTAGCGTCAAGGCCAGCGAACCATAGCTGCCAAGACCCTTCTACACCTCCATGCGGTGATCCTTGATAACAGGTTGCAGCAGGGCAGACTGGCTAAGGAGAAGGGATCGAAGAGGGAATGCTAACCCGGTACTCAAAAAATGCTTGCTGAAGTCGGATGTGTTGGACCGAAAGGTGCAAATATCGCAGTCAAGCTGTAAACTACGACACAACGCATTCCGTTCTCTGGACTACATTCTGCTACTTAAGCACTTTCATGGTTTGGTAGTGGGAGACGGAGAACGAACGAAGAAGAAGAAGAAGAAGAAGAAGAAGAAGAAGAAGAAGAATGATTGACTCCAGTCATATGTTGAAGAATAAGCCCGGCTCTGAAATTGACTTACCATAAATAGCTGATACGAAAGACTGAATCCAGGCAATTGTTGAATAATAGGCCCGGTTCTGGTTGGCTTACCCTAACCAGTGGTTAGTGAACGTCTGTTTTGTGTAGTAGTATAGCACTCCCTTATCGCGGGAAAGAAGTTCAACTCTTATAACCATTACGCTCAAGTAGACGCAACTGTAAATTGATACATGGTATACGACTCGGGAATTTAAAAAAAAGCAATAAGGAAAGGAATTGTCCACCACACGTCGTACAAGCTGTGGCTTAGTATACTGAAATCTCTATCAACTTCGATCCCTGACAGTAGTGTACAAATTATGGGACAAGCCTTTACTGAGTGGTTAGGGGAAGGTTAGGTAACATGGCTGTCAGGGATGAAGATAATTTCATGTAGGTGAGGTGGGGCCTATGTGAGTTGGGGCCTATGTGAGGTGGGGCCTATGTGAGTTGGGGCCTATGTGAGGTGGGGATTATGTGAGGTAGGGCCTATGTGAGGTGGGGGTGGCCAGTTCCCTTCCTTGCTGTTTATACATTCCCCGGGATCAAGATGCTGAGCAGCGCATGAGCTGCAGTGGTCAGCGACCCATAGCTGACTGCTAGCGTCAAGACCAGCGAACCAGAACTGCCAAGACCCTTCTACACATAAACGCGGTGATTCTGGATAACAGGCTGGACTCTGGACTAAATTCTGCTACTTAAGCCCTTTCATGGTTTGGTAGCGGGAGATTGAGAGCGAACGAAGCCAAGCCAAGCCATACATTCCACAACTACTACGTCAGGTACCCATTTACATCTCGATCGACTGGTTTATTTATGTTCGCCCGTGAATTCGAACTATTTTCGCTGTAATCCCAGTCCTACCAATGTAGCCGAGTGTCGACTAGGCTAATCGCTTCACTTAGGGGTTAGTAAAGTAAAGTAAAGTAACCCATAGCATTTCTGCCGTAGGGTGTTAGCGATCTCACATTTAAAAGGGCGGTAGCCATCTCCACTACCTCGCCGCTTTTACTTCCCGGACTGAACCGCTGCCCATTTAAGGCTTGGTCGACCCGGGAGCCGTTGCGGTCTGAAAAAAACATTACCGCCACAACTGGGGAATGAACCCAGGACCACTCAGATCAGCGCGCTAACCACTGCGCTACGCGGCTCCACTATGGGTTAGGAAAGCCAAATTCCAGACATTTGCTGCGCTATTGCAAAGCATGATGAGTATGACAGTCCCATGCACAACCTGCTTCATTTGCCGAATGTAAAATGCAATGAAGAAAACATGGCCATTCTCTGTTTACCGCTAGATACACTCGTGTGACAGGGTTCCTGCAAGGATTCTAAATAAACTACTAGTCCCATACTCCTTCTGGAGCGTTCAATTAATGATTGTTATGTCATCATACGACATTTTTCCCATTGCTGGGGTAGTCGAGGGGTTTTGAATGCTGAGGACTACAGACCGCTTCGCCACTGCTGTCGCCACGTCGTGTGCTGGCTATGTTTGTTTATTTCACGCCCAACAGAAAAACAAAAAATGCTATACCTGAAATTCGAACCGCTGCCCACATTGTCTTCAGGCCGGCTTCGAAACCATTCGTTATGTTCTTTTGTTATATTTAATTGGTTTAATTCTGATTCAGTAATAATTATATTCAAGCATGAATGTTTGAAATAAAGCTTTGATATTTCTGTTTCTCATTCTCAGGCCGTTCGTACACCCTGACAGTGCCCCAGTTTTATACAGTGTTCTCTGGTGACCTTGAACTCAACTACTCTATTCCAGGAAACGTGGCTCTTCCAAATGGCTTTATTAGGCTTGAATTCTGGAGCAAGGTAAGTGTATAGCTGCATCTTGTTTTGAATACCACAAGTACAGCTGATATGTATTTCAATTTACTATAAATAAAACAAATCTACATAAAATTTACTTCCGGAAAAATGGACATAAATATTAACTATCTACCTAACAAAGAACACCTTTAAACTTTTAAAACGAAAATACATACACATTTTCTATCTGAAAATCGAACAGACATTGGTAGAATCCTTTAGCACTGTTATAAGGGATACTCAAAACAATTAACAGCACAGACAAAGGATTTGGCATTAAAATAAACACACTGAAGACAATGAGATTGACAGTGGACAATCAACAGAGGCAAATAAGTGAATGAATCCATGGAGAAATAATCAAATAAATAACAAAGTTGATGTATTTAGAGCAAATTTTCACAGAAGATGCCAACAATGAGACGGAAATTCAAACGAGGACTACGATAATAAAAATAAAAAATTCAGATAAAAACAAATTGCTAACCTCAAAGAATAATATGATATAGCTGAAGAAGAGAATAGTCAATACTCATGTATGACAAATTGCACTGCATGAGGAAGAAACCTGAACTCTAGCAAAGAAAGATGAAAAGATATTGGAAGCATTTGCAATGGAAACAGTTGGACAGGACAAACAGATCTAATGACACTGTCATCACGGAGACATATATTGGAACAATACAAACAAGAATATTATGTTGACAAAGACACAGTTTGTGACAAGATGGACTACCACAGAAGATTCAAAAAGGCAAAATTAAAAAAAAAAAAAAAAGAGGCGACCAAGATTCTGCTTTACATTAAGATTCGAACCTATGGTGTGGTGACGGGAGCTGCAGAAGAGCTGGTCCAAATGGCGAGACATGCTAAGACAAATTTACCGGATCAAGATGCTGATCAGCGCATAAGCAGCAGCAGTAACGACCCGTGGCTGACTGTTAGCGCCAAGGCCAGCGAACCAGAGCTGACCAGAGAAGACCCGTCTACATCTCCATCCTGGATAACAGGCTGCAACAGAGCAGACTGGCTAAGGAGAAGGGATTGAAGAGGGAGGGTAACCCAGTACTCCAAATCGTCTGTTAAAGTCGGATGTGTCGGACCGAAAGATGCAAATATCGCAGTCAAGCTGTAAACTACAACACAACGCATTCCGTTCCCTGGACTACATCCTGCTACTTACAAAGACCTTTTTGAGACTTGGTAGTGGCAGATTGAGAACGAAGAAGAAGAAGAAAAACAAGAAGAAGAAGAAGAAGAAAAAGAAGAAGACAACTTTACAACCAGCCCTGAGATTGACCATCCATTCGATGAGGTCTCAGGGAGAGACCTTCTAAGACAACCTTACAACCAGTCATAGAACTGACTATCCATACGATGAGATCACACGGAGAGACATGGTAAGATAACCTTACAACCAGTCTTAGGACTGACCAACCATTGGATGACAACAACTGATGATGGCAAATATAGTCCCATTGCATACCAGACACTTCTCTCAGGGATGAGTTGCTAGAGACTTTATTGTATGAGGTTGCAACATGTTTATGAGGTGGGGTGGCCAGCACCTTTCCTCCCCGATTTTCCGCCCATAAAAGAAAGCCAGGTTACTATTTACAGCTGGATCGATTGGAAAGTGCTGCTAAATTGAATTAAATCTGGTACACGTTCCGTGAAATGGGACCGCTCTAACACTATATTAAAAAGGCAGGTTTAACCATGGACTATTAGTTGACATGCGCAGTATCCTATCACTCTGCTTGAACACAATAGAGCAACTGTAAGCATGTAGACATGGCCAGTTGTACAATAAAAAGTATTTTATGTACTGCTGTCTCATCTCATAAAGCTGTGGTATAGTTCAATGAAGGCTCTAACACTTAATCCCAGACGGCAGTGTCTGCTATGGGCTACCTTTAACTTTACGTACCGTTAAGTCGAAGATGCTTCATTGAATGAGCTGTCAAAGACTCATTGCAGGCAGTTTGTGTCAGGTACCCATTAACTGACTAATACCATATACCGTCTCCAAGTGGCGACCCTAGAAACAATCTGCAACTGTCCAGTCTGACTAAGAGACTAGGGACCGAAAAGAGAATGCAAACCAAATCCCGTAAATGGCGTGCTACAATTGGATGTGTCGGGTCATTAGGCGCAGATATCACAGCTTTGTTTTTAACCACGACACAACGACACAAACTTCATTGGCACAACGAATGTGGAAGAAGTCAATGTACATACCACTAGCAACATCGTCATGTAAAACCATTGCTGTTGAAGCGTCCATTGCAAATCCTTGGATACAGGTTTCCCCGTAAATGAGCCAGGTTTAGCTGTATTCATCTGCTTTACGGAGAGTGTAAAGGGAATTAATCAGATATATGCCAAATTATGTAATTATCAAACGGATTTAAGTATCATTTACAAGCAAAATAGACACTCACAGTCAACTTTCAAAAACAAACGTTATCCACTTAAACAAAGGGGAGAAGAAACAAGCGTCTGGTATGGTAAAACATACTGATCAGATTATGTTAGTAAGGGTCAGGTGAGATATACTGATCAGATTATGTTAGTCGGGGTCAGGTGAGATATACTGATTAGATTATGTTAGTCAGGGTCAGGTAAAACATAATGAGCAGATTATGTTAGTCAGGGTCAGATGAAAAATACTATTCAGATTATGTTAGTCAAGGTCAGATGAAACATACTCATCAGTTTATGTTAGTCGGGGTCAGATGAAACATACTCATCCGATTATGTTAGTCAGAGCCAGGTAAAAATGCTGATCAGACTATGTTAGTCAAGGTAAGATGAACAACCTGTTCAATACCCTACCTCACGCCTATGCAGTTCTTCCTGGACATAAGAAAGGGAGTGTCGAGATGGAGGTGGGGACTGACGTGATCCTCCTAGTAGTGAGCGAGGCACCACAGCCTGGACTACTTCTATCCACCTTGATCACCATGCTCGGGATATAACGCCCTTTTCAGATCCCATAAAATGGTAAACTTTACCCATTCACTATGTGCATTCACAACAACAACCTAAATAAATTGTCTCAAATATCAGCCAGTTATCTATACAACTCAGGCACATACCAATTGCCCATATATTGCAGCTAGCGCACATGCGAATGGAGCCAGGAGGATTGTCAAGTACAAGTGGATCACACTGACAATGACCTTAAAATCTAGATTATGTCGGGCTCCGACTAGCAACAAATATGGAGCCGTAACTGGCTGTGGGTCTACATTGTTTTACTGTTTTGGTTCATTATTGGTGCTGCCAGACCATGGATTTGCCTGGAATTTACACTAGTCGACTACTTACACTTGTGTTCACGGAAACGTGGTATTGTTTTACGCTTGAATTGGTTAATTGGTTAGTTTTTTGTGATTTATTTCGTCTTATTATCCTGGTCTGGACATCTCCAATATGAATGGCACTACGCTTAAACCTGTGTCGAATTTCACGACCTAGTTCACACGGCTGAACTTCACGAAATTGGCGTTTGAGAAATTTTGACACTACTATACTGAACTGAACATAGCCGGGGAGAGATGCCAGACTCACTCATCCGCTGAGTGTTGTCCCTACGACCTCTTGTGGTTATGGAAAATTCACGACACAACCATAGACGTCATTCCCCCCCCACCACTGTGCTGCCTTGCGGGATACCTGTTAAGGCTTCGGGAGTAAACCCTGAGGAAAATTATGCATCCTATGCTATCTCCAGTCGTCTCGAAAAATATTTTGCCATTGGCCAAAGGTAGCTCAGGACCAGAGAGTGAGGTTGACAAAAGGCGTAGTTCTTTTCTCACTTTAATCCAATTGACCGCGCAAGTCACCCATTTCAGCGGACACAGCAAGAGGAAAGACGGTCCAAACGGCTGGACAAAGAGAGTGGTCTTCATCACTTGTGATGGACGAACAACATGTCGAGCTCCGTTAAACAGGCTGTATCATGGCAGTCTGATCAACGAGGTGGGGTTCAGCACTGTGATCCCCATAGTGGATGACTTACTGATAAGCTTCACAACACACTACAACCAGGAGAACACTTTGGTTTGTAAGAATAGACCATAGAGCCTGCTACAAAAGAAACAACGTCAAGAGTTAATTTAATTGTACGAGTAACTTTCAACATCAACAGCACATTCATGAATTCAGAGATGTCTGCATTTGGTATGAAATAACAGGTCCACAGCATATTTTGTGCACGTAAACTGCGACTAGGAATCCTTCTGTGTTAGACTGAAAACCCCATTGTGTAGACAAAGTGTTTCGAGACGATCGCTGCTGCAGCACATGAATATCTTTGCACAGGCTCTCGGCAGGAAGTTCATCTAGTTTGGTGTTTTCATGCTTTCTTCAATTAGCATGTCCTTTGCATTACGTCTTTTTTTTATAATGTAACGTTTCCTTTGAAGAAGGTCTTGTAAATCATGTATCATGTCCTTTGAAGAACAACATTTTTATCATGTATCATGTTCTTTCTAAAACGTTTTTATCATATATCATGTCCTTTGTGTAACAACGCTTTATCAGGTGTATCATATCCTGATACGAAATATGGTAAAGTGGAAAGAATTTGTTGCTGCTCTTACAAATGCCACCGAGCGTGATGGTTCATGAATGTTTTATCAGTCAATAACCGCGGATCCATTTTTCCTAGTTCGTCCTAAAAAGGATGTTCTGACATTGTGTCACATTTCACAGTGAAGCTACGATATCTGTGACTTTTGGTACGATACATCCAATCTTAATTGGCTGTTTTTGGGGTAGAGTGTTTTTGGGGTAGAGTGTTTTTGGGGTAGAGTGTTTTTGGGGTAGAGTGTTTTTGGGGTAGAGTGTTTTTGGGGTAGAGTGTTTTTGGGGTAGAGTGTTTTTGGGGTAGAGTGTTTTTGGGGTAGAGTGTTTTTGGGGTAGAGTGTTTGCCTTTCTACTGCAATCCCTATTATCTTTGCCAGACGATGTGTACCTTCTTCTTCTTCTGCGTTCGTTCTCAATCTCCACCTACCAAGCCCCGAACAGGGCTTTGCAAGCAACAGGATGTTGTCTGGAGAACGGAATGCGTTGTGTCGCTAGTTTACAGATTGACTGCGATATTTGCATTTGATGCATGTTTTTATGTCCGCATGAAGACGGAATGGAGTCTTCGTCAGATGTGATTCGCTGAACCTGATGCAAACCGCCAACTATATATTGGTGGCTGCTTTCAGCTCCTTCACTGTGCTGCGTCTTCAAACAAAACCAAAGATTTAAGAATAATGTTAGTATGTACGTTGTTGTTGTATTAGTTAGTATTCTTTCCACTTATACAGTTAAGCGGCGTGGGGAACTTATGTTGTCTGTCCTGCGCAAAGTGCGTTGCTTCGGTCAATGTGAGCCGGAGTTTCTGCACAGTCACTCTATTGTCATATATCCATCAGCCTCGCGGCCACCCCCTTGCCCTGTAGCCAGATCTACCAGCGTTGTGAGCCATCAGTGGAAGTTGATGAAGTGCATTCTCATGAGATGACCGAACGAACTTATTTTCTGCCTGGAAATGTATTCATACAAGATGTAGTGCCGACCATACGTCAAATGTATACTTCCACACTTCGTTCCGCATTCTGTATCTCCTGGCAACACCGATGACCTTCCTCAAACACTTCATTGCACAAGTCGAAATTCTGCTCTCACGCGCCTTAGACAGAGGCCATGTTTGGCACTGGTAATACAGAGTCGACATAAATATAATGTTTATCAACTGTTGCTATGTAACCAAACTTATGATCGGGTGCCTAAGTAGTCGTAACAACTGATAAGTCACATCGAATGCTTTATGACACCTAGTCGCAGTTACCCTATCGATCCTTCCCGTCTATGGAAAAAATACTGCTCAAATACTTGAACACACGGGCCTGTTGAAGAGCAATATCATTTACACTTGTGCTGAGTTGCCCAGATGTTCTACTGATCCTCATAATTTTTTAAGGTTTTTTTATGTTGTTGCATTATGAGTTTCATTGTCAAAACTGAGTAATACTGATGTTGTTATCGATATTCAAATAATATGCATATTTTACAGAGTGCACGAGAGGATATGATCATTACAACCATGGGACTGCGACTTGGTTATAACGCAGGAACATTGCGAGTTTCGTGTGGAGTCATCGAGTTTGCTGGAAACTACACCTTGAGAATGTACACACGAGTCAACGGCGAAATCTTGACGGAAACTAGCCTTGATGTGATATGGCCGGAAGTTTCTTTATCACTACCGGATAACCACGAAGCTCAGACGTCTACTGTTGAACTTCGGATACACTCCAGGGCAAACTGCTCTACTCGACTCCAGCGTTACTTCTTGCAGCTGAAGCTACTGTTTTATCGTACTGAAGAACAAGTAAAGACGTTGAGTTTGACGCAATCCGATATAGTTTACACAGCCAATTTTACTTCCATTAGCGTTCCATATACCCCAATTCCTTTGCTATGTAACCTGTTTGACCTCGACGGATTATACCAGGCAGTATTGTTGTCCAGTTCTCAAGATACCCCATTAGTCGCCTCTAGTAATATCATGTCCGTGGTATGGAGCAGTGGGGACCATCTTAGATTAACGGTCGAGAGTGCCTTCCCGTGTTATGGTTCTATTACGCTTATATACACCCTTCCTGCGTGTTCAGGATTAGACAAATTCAGGCTGTACTCTTTCACACCGACCTCTCAAGGAAGCCCTGCTTCACCCTTGCAAACGAATTACATGACAGAAGTAGTTGCCAACCCAAATAAGACCAAGATGTCTTTCGAATGCAAACTGTTCAACCAATCAGCGAGCGGGTTCTGTTTTGTTTACGTAACCATCACGCGAGGGGGTGTGGTATCAGAACGAGCCAAGACGTGTATTCCTGCTCAAGCTAACTCAGGTAAGATAAAATAGTCCTATATTTTCAATAGTTTCTCTTTTTCATACTTATCATGATGGGCCTTTTTTTTAGCAGACATTAAAAATAAAACTCATGGTTGTCAAAGAAAAAGTACTAGGTGTGTTTAAAAGGTATCCGACGTTTGGGCCGAAAAAAATGCAATTGCTCACCTGGAGATATAAAACCCAATCACCTTTCAAAGCACTTTCCTTGGGACTCCATACACTTCTCCTAGAAGCATTTCATAGGGATCCTAGCGAATTAGAGGAAGGTTGTGTTTGGTCAAGAAATCATGAATTAGATGCCAAGTTCCCGCTGTCATGATGGAGCTGCCAAGCTCCCGCTGACATGATGGAGCTGCCAAGTTCTCGCTGTCATGATGGAGCTGCCAAGTTCTCGCTGCCATGATGGAGCTGCCAAGTTCCCGCTGACATGATGGAGCTGCCAAGTTCCCGTTGTCATGATGGAGCTGCCAAGTTCCCGTTATGGAACTGCCAAGTTCCCGTTATGGAACTGCCAAGTTCCCGTTATTGAGCTGCGAAGTTCCCGTAGTCATGATGGAGCTGCGAAGTTCCTGTTGTCATGATGGAGCTGCCAAATTCCCGTTGTCATGATGGAGCTGCCAAATTCCCGTTGAGCTGCCAAGTTCCCGCTGTCATGATTGAGCTGCGAAGTTCCCGCTGTCCACAGGTCCAGTAGTTTGTGTCACACGGCATAACGGTGGCCAAACACAACATTCTTCTGGTTCACCAGGCTTCCTACTCCACCGACATGGTCCCTTGTGATGTGTAACTGTTCCCCAAGCTGGACATGAGTCTGAAAGGGACATGATTTAAGTCATGAGAAGAAATTATGTAGAATGCGGCAACCCAGCTATACTACTTTCCCAAAAGGGACCTTCCTGAAATGCATATAACAATTGCAAAACTACTGAGATCAGTGTCTGGAGTCCCAAGAAGAGTACTTTGAAGTACTTTCAAACCTACAGGTGAATATTATTCTCTTTCAAAGATCGGATACTTTTTGAACAAACCTCGTAAGTTAAACGATGAAATTAAATAATTAATTAGATAGGGTACGGGATCAAGATGCTTAGCAGCGCATGAGCTACAGTGGTCAGCGACTCATAACTGACTGCTAGCGTCAGGGCCAGCGAACCAAAGCTGCCAAGACCCTTCTACACCTCCACGCGGTGATCCTGGATAACAGGCTGCAACAAGACAGACTGGTTAAAGAGAAAGGATCGAAGAGGGAATGCTAATCCGGTACTCAAAAAATGATTGCTAAAGTCGGATGTGAGACCGAAAGGTGCAAATATGGCAGTCAAGCTGTAAACTACGACACTACGCATTTCGTTCTCTGGACTACATTCTGCTACTTAAGCCCTTTCAGTGTTTGGTAGTGTGAGATTGAGAATGACCGAAGCCAAGTCAAGCCCAGATAGGGTACGTTTTAGTTACCGGAGACTGATAGGAGTGTAAAGAATAGTAACACTGTCACATGCCAGGCATGTTGTAAGAGATGACTAAGGAGGGTTGGACATGCGGCTGGAATTGTGTGTCACAAAAACTTCAGAAGGTATCAGCAGATCAACGTTTGATGATTTAGTCTGTATTGTTGAGGATCTGTATTTCACAGGGAGTTGAAATAGTTTTGATTGATTGATAGGTGAGTGTCTGAGTAGGGAAGTAGTGGAACACTGGCTTCTCCCGGCGAAATTTGTGGTTCGATAACAGTTATCGACACTCTCTAGTCTATCCAATGGAAGGTTATTTGTATGATGGAAGGAAAACTAGCCTTGATCTGTCGCTCTTATTTCATAAGAAATCTGAGACTAAGTACACTGACGTCTCCAACACTTCAGTGCTGACAGCAGTGTCTGCTTTGGGACTACCTTAACGTTATAGTTAATTAAGCAAGTATACACATCAAAGAGAGATATACATTACCCAAACAGAGAGATGGATGGATGGTTGGACAGCAGACAGGAATACAGACAAATAGGTTAATAGATGGATGAATGGATGGCGGGTGAGTAGACAGATGGATGAAAAGACATCAGACATGGCGATGGATGGAGAAGAAGATAGTAGACAGAGAGGGATAAACAGACAGGTGGATGGATGGATTAATTTTTGAACAGACGGATTGGTAAAAGGTGAGCAGACAGACAGATGTTTCAATGGATTTACAAAACATGGATGCATGGATAGTCGACATTCAGACATACGGATATAGAGACAGGGTGCAGGTTGGAAGGTCGCCCTCTTAGACGACAAATACCCATCACGCCAATCGTCCATGAGCACGTTCAACAGTTGAGTCTCAGATTGCATACGATGATAATGACGTTTTCATGAGTTTACATGAAAGGAGGAACAGAGGGGGGTCGTGGGGGTGGGCGGTCGTGGGGGTGGGGGGTCGTGGGGGTGGGGTCATGACGGAGAGAATCGCTTCTCATCCTGGATGTGGAAGAGATGCTTCATGAGCTGGTGAACGGGGACATCTTTGGCAAGGCGGATGAAATTTCCAAATATGGCCAAACGGCGACGGTCTAGCATGACTAGTGTGCTCTCAAGACCTGTCCGTCGGATGATTTCGTCGTTTGAGATCTGGTGGTACTAGGGGATTGCGAGATTTGTCCTTATGGATGGGCGGATTCATGAACAGACAAATGAGTAAAAGAAAAGCAGACAAACAGATGGATGAATGGATTTAGAGATGGATGAATATATTTATAATTGTAAGTCATACAGATGAATGGCCATATGCTTTGATGGATATATATGGATGGCCAGCCGGCTAACTCGTGGATGATTACATATATGTTTATGAACAAATAAAGTAGATGAATGGATACCGGCTATGCGCATTAATTGACGTATTTCTTAGTGAATGTGTTTAATAACGAATGACTGGATGAAAAATAACAGATAAATGTTAAGTTAGCTGCTCAGCATAACATGATAAGACAGTTTTATCTTGACGATTTAGGTTGCGCTGTATTTGGATTGTAGTGAGTAACAAACTGCGCTGGTCATCAACTTCACTCTCTGGCCCCAGAGCTACCTTGGACCAGTCGCAAGACATATATCAAGAGGTCCCTTGACACCAGGTGTCGCTTCAAACTTGCGGTATTCGGTCGTCCACTTTTCCCCATTCATCTCTTATAAGTGTCGTGTGCCTCCGGACCACAGCGACCCCACCTGTCTGACCACATATATATATATATGAATGGAAGGATAAATTCAAGATTGATGGAAAGTGGGCACATCAGAAGATGCAGATGTGGATGATTCATTGAAGGAATGAATAACAAGTAAACAGATGAGATGGACGAAGATGCAGATTATGAAGATGTATGGATGAATGGACAAATGGATGCACTAACGAATAAACATCAGGCAAACAGCTGGGGAGAGACAGACAACTGAATAACTGGGCTGAAATATAATGTACTCATGGTGAAAATAGGAATTCATGAGTAGTCAGTGGTCAAAGTACAGACATATATATGGAGGGATAGACAGACATACATGTGGCTGTATGAACAGCCGTGCACATATGGGGATGGACAAACAAATACATGGAATGACAGACAGACACATGGGTAGGCATACAGCAACATGGATGGGCAGACAGACACGTATTTGGAAAGTACAAAGCTGCAAGGATATACTGACTTCTGCATGAAAGGACAGGCAGATACATGGATGACACACACACAGAATGATGAACATACAGGCAGATATGTAGATGAACAGACAGACACACATAATGATGAACATACAGGCATATATATAGATGAACAGACAGACACACATAATGATGAACATACAGGCATATATATAGATGAACAGAGAGACACACAGATTGATGAACATACAAGCAAATATATAGATGAACAGACAGACACACAGAATGATGAACATACAGGCAGATATATAGATGAACAGACAGACACACATAATGATGAACATACAGGCATATAGGTAGATGAACAGACAGAAACACATAATGATGAACATACAGGCATATATATAGATGAACAGACAGGAACACATAATGATGAACATACATGCATATATATAGATGAACAGACAGAAACACAGAATGATGAACATACAGGCAGATATATAGATGAACAGAGAGACACACATAATGATGAACATACAGGCATATATATATATAGATGAACAGACAGAAACACATAATGATGAACAGACAGACACACATAATGATGAACATACAGGCAGATATATAGATGAACAGACAGACACACATAATGATGAACATACAGGCATATATATAGATGAACAGACAGAAACATATAATGATGAACATACAGGCACTTACATAGATGAACAGACAGACACACATAAGGATGCGGACATCATCTACCATACATAACATGGAAGTCGCTGAACAGACTCCGAACTAGTCAATCACAATGGAAGAGGAATAGGAAATGATGGGGATACATAGATGATGACACACGTGACTGTGGCGCAATACAAGACCCAGACCAACTGATTTAAAAAAATTCTTTCGTTCGCCTTATTTCTCTAATCCCAAAAGCGGTGCGCGTTGCACTGTGGTTTTTATTTTGCGCCTGTTGGCCCAGTGCATCCGACTTCAGCATTCATTTTATGTAAGGGTCTGCTTCCTCCCGCATTTTCTGAGGGTTTGCTTCCCCGGGGTAACGGCCGGTGCTGTGATGAGAATCAAACCCAGCACCTTCTGGTTGTGAGCCGTGTCACTTAACCACTAGCCCACACCCTCCCCTGATACCAACTGATGACCTGCCCCAACCTCCAGAAACATGCAGTAGGTGCGACGTGCTGGATGAAAAATGGCAATCCATGTCGCTGGATACTGGATGCATACTGTATGATGTGGTGCTTGGACACGGAAAGTAAGTAAGCATGAACATACAGACACACAGGGGGATGAACAGGCAGCTACATAAATGGAGGCACAGACTGACACGTACAGGAAGGGACAGTCAGCTACATGGATGATAGACATACACATGTATAGGTGAACAGACTAATGTATTGATGGACAAATATACACATAGGTAAATCGACAGACACCTGGATGGTTAGGAGAAAGATACATGGATGGATGAACAAACAAACACATGGATATGTTGACAGACACGTAAATTGCTGTAGAGACAGACATATACATAGATGTAGGTTTGTAGAACATGACTTAGTCAAGTAGATAACAATGGTGCAGATATCGAGAAACATATAACTTGAAAAGGGAAGACACGAGTGAAAATTAATTAAAAACATAAGCCAGACTCAACTCAATAAAATTATAATAATCATGTTTCTCTCCGATGCACACGTTTTGGAAACTTTTCGGGTGAGAATAATTACATGAGTGTTCTGTGAAGGTGTAGTTGTTTGTTGTTGTGGCTTTTACCTTTTCATATAATTTATTTGTATTTTCAAAGGTTTTTTTGCGTTTGTTTTATTTGTTGTCGGCGCATTTATCTTTTTTTCTGTTAGTTAGCTTTTGTACAATATTAGTTAATGTTTGTTTGAGCCATTCTCATCAATGGAAAATTACCTAGCAGTTTAGTTTGGCATGTGGCACGCTGTCTCGAATTTCAAAATATATTTATGTTATATGTGCCTTCTTTGTCACTAAGTTGTGCCCGGTCTGTCTGCAAGGTAGCAGATTTGTGTCTCAGTTCGACTTGTATCATTTGGATGACCATTATGGCAACAAAAGTGTAGCCGAAATGACTGTTTGGGATCGTTGGAGACACACACAATTGTGCCACAACAGGATTGAGATAGGATGAATGATTGTAACTGTACTATGGCGAGGGGTTTATATAGGATACACATTAGAGAAACCAAATGACAGCATGCCAAGACAGTCTTATTTCTGTAATATCTAATGCATGGTAAATGGAGGCATACCACAACACACGGAAAGCGAGCTCGAGACGCATAAAGGAAACCAGAAACATGTGGATGGAGCTGGAAGGATTGTCCCAGGACAGGGGTTGACGTATAGATGTTGGAATACTTGTGCTCCACAGTGAGCTGAATCGAGGTTTTGATCGATTGATTGATTTATTAGTTGATTAACACCTATTTTGCAGCACCTGTGTGGCTGAGTGGTAGAGAGCTTGCTTCTCACATCACAGGAACTAGGTTTGATCCCTACTATTACGACGCTCACATCAACCCAATGATGAACATATACCTGATCTACTGTTAAGGAGAAAGAAACAACCAGAAAGGCAGCGATCACCTCTTGGATGAAGAAACTTGAATCCGTGAACCGGAAATGCACAGAAACATACAGAAAATCACGAGAGAACGGATTAGGAGTGTATACAACCAGCGAACTACTGAAACAAACAGTATATACACTATTCGCGATTTTCTAAGAAAGATTGAGAACCTATGAGTCCACCTGGAGTGCAATCACGTCAATTCTTAACAAAACTGAACAGAGTTGATTTTTGATGTTAAGCATTGTTTAGTGCTTGATTTCTTCCACCGGAAAAAACAATGTTATCAATTCTTTCCCATCTGTTTCTTATCCCCTTTCATCAAATTGATGATTTCTTCCACCGGAAAAACCATGCTATCAATGCTTTCCCTCTCGGTTTCTTATCCTCTTTCATCAAATTGAACTTAACTAAGTTAGCAGGTCTCGATAAAGCTATCCCGTCTGCCATTCTCCGTCGCTATGTTCATTTTATTCTAAGCCCGTTCCTAAGTACATTTAGTTATGCATCTTATCTTGGTGGTCTAGCGGTTTGGATTCCAGACTCGTGGATATGGACGTCAGGATTCAAAACTCTGGTACGGTACGGATTATTGGCGTGAGAAAAGCTTAGTCTGCACAATTTTGTTCATCAGATCTGATAATAGCGAGCTAAGAATACCACCACTGCTCCTACCGTATACATCATAACATTCGTTTAACAAGCATAGCAGCATTGGCTGGCAAGAGAATTGAAAAACAAAGATAACGTTAGTTCCCTATCATGATCTGTTGTAGAAGATGAAGTGGTTTTAAGCAGTGAATGAACTGACAGCGGCCCGTACCTGATTGATTGCATCACGGTCAGCGAACCACATCTGACCAAGACCATATTTTGCCTTCAAGGGGTGCACCTTAATACATGCTGCCCTAGTGTAGTCTGGATATGAAAAAAAAATAGAATAATGAAGACAACACTGGTCTAAATGTGTTGGCCAGAGAGGGAGGCGCGTGTATTGCAGCCTCAATGTAAACTTTGATACCACGTCTTTCCAAGATGAGCACCGGAACAAACAAAACAATGGTTTTTAGAAACTTCTGTGCACTTGTTTTAAGTCTTTTTGTGAGGTAGTGTGACCAGTCCGTTCCTTGCTTTACCTATATGTAATTGAGGTAGTAATTTACAGCTGGGTAGACCAAAGCATGTCACTACCCGAGAGCGAATCCGATGTCTCGAGAACCAAGCATTCTTGCCATTTAGACACTTTAAACTAAAACCAATGATATAGTACTCGAAGGGGCACAAAGACAACTCATTGTAAGGATGAGAGCAATGGGGTCATCCTTATATCGGACAGGTTATGAGAAGAGGCGGCTCGGAGCACGCTGTGAGATAGCAGGAAAGAATGACAGAGGAAGGCACAGAGATACGATGTTGGATAGCCTGAGAGACAGAGGAAGGCAGAGAGAGACGATGTGGAACAGCCTGAGAGACAGAGGAAGGCACAGAGAGACGATGTTGGACAGCCTGAGAGACAGAGGAAAGCAGAGATAGACGATGTTGGACAGCCTGAGAGACAGAGGAAAGCAGAGAGAGACGATGTGGGACAGCCTGTGAGACAGAGGAAGGCAGAGAGAGACGATGTAGGACAGCCTGAGAGAATGGCATGGGCGACAATCAATAACAGAGCTGGTTAACGACACATGTTAAAGAAATGGACTGAGGTCTATGATCGCCAACCGGCAAGGTACCTGATGATGATACATGTAACGTGAATTGCTATAGCTGTAAATTGGTACCAGACATACAGTTAGGGAAAACAGCAAATTGGCGAGGAAAGAAACTAGTCACAACATCTGAGAAAAAACTGAGACCTCATACAACATACACTTGCACTTGATCTGCGACAGCAATATCCGTCACGAAACTGTTGTCAAAGTTTTCTTTCCATCAACTAGCGTTTAATAGGCTCGTCTAACTCGTCAGTCAAAATATACTAATCAGACATGTTAGGCAGGGTCAGGCAAAACATACTGGCCAAGACCCTTACCTCGGCTTCCTCGTAGCCCTCCCTGGAAATGGAATCCCTGTAGTAGTGAGCGACACGCAGATGAAGACAGCATAACATAACCGCCTGGAGGACCCAAGTTCACATTCATCAGCAAGCTCGGAATGTGAGGAAGGCCACTGCAGCTCGCCACTTAACGTCCGCTTCAGGACGCACACAAGAGTAAACCTACTCATTATTAACATTCGAAACAACAACAACCGAGTGGATCTGCACTCTATTCAACTCCCACGACCTTCACGCCCCAATCGACCTAGCTGTAATGGGGCACATAGCAATCGACTATGGAAGTAAAAGGTAGCGAGGAAAGAAACTGTCTACCCTATATCATACAAGCTGCGACCTAGTATACTGGCGTCTCTAACGACTTGAATCCTCTACAGTAGTATAACTACTATGGGATCAACTTTACTTTTACCATAAACAAGATACCTGGATAGGTGACTCTTGATTCCTAGTTGAGTAAAGGGGAATTGCTTTGTGAAGTTAATATTTTGCTGTTACTTGAAATCCTCTGTTGTTTGGTAACTTTATAATGTTGTATATGGTTTTTGTAATTTTTATTTAAATATTTGTTCGTTGTGAAATAAATGTATTTTGTGATGTAAATAAATACAGTCATTGTATATTCTAGAACGTTTCTGAAGATGTAATATATATTTTTGTGTGAAGTTGTTGGTTTACGAACGTGTGAGATCAATGGGAAATTACTAGCGGGTCAAAGATGGGGAAGTGAATTTGATGATAGCTGTCTGCGACTAGTGGCTGACTGCTTGTGTCAGGGTCAGCGAGCCTTGACTGAATGCTTGTGTCAGAGTCAATAACTCATGCCTGACTGATTGCGTCACGGCTAGTGACAAATGACAACTGTTTACATCGGGATAAGCGACCCATGGCTAACGGCTTGTGTCAGGTTCAGCGACTCGTGCCTGACTGATTCTATCGGGTTCAGCGACACTTGACTGACTGCTTACGTACCGATCAGTGAGCCATTGATGACTGATTGAGACAGAGTCATCGGTTCATGGCTTACTTCTCGCATCATTGTCAGAAATAACAATAACCCTGTACAGCCCCAGGACAACCAGGCATCTACGGGCGCTTATACTCAAACAACATATTTGTAGTATGGAACATTAAATCGTAGTGCAGAAAATATAAGACAACGATGCAGTTAACACTGTGTTCCTCAATATGCAATTCTGAGATCTTTGATAGAGCCGGCCTGTCTTCCTCAAAGTTTCAATTCTCAGATCTTTGATCGAGGTATACTTTCTTCGTCAAGATTCAATTCTCAGATCTTTGATCGAGGTATACTTTCTTCCTCAACATTCAGTTCTTAGATCTTTGATCGAGGTATACTTTCTTCCTCAAGATTCAATTCTCAAATCTCTGATCGAGGTATACTTTCTTCCTTAAGATTAAATTCTCAGATCTTTGATCGAGGTATACTTTCTTCCTCAAGATTCAATTCTTAGATCTTTGATCGAGGCGTTCTGTCTTTCTCAAGATTCAATTCTTAGATCTTTGATCGAGGTATACTTTCTTCCTCAAGATTCAATTCTTAGATCTTAGATAGACTCGTTCATAGACAAGGGGTGGTTAGCTTAGTACTGGTCAGAAATCCGGGTCCTACTGCTTATGTCACGATTACAGCTTGTCCAGTTAGAATTGGGGTCACATATGTTGTTGCTACTCTTGTGAATCTCACACCCCTACCCCCCAAATCCAGTGGAGGATGGGATGTCTGAGAGCTCACTTCTTGCCGCGCGGGTATCATACGGCAGTTGCAGTACCACACTGCTGGTTTTTCCTTCTAATTAAATGTCAAACCCAGGTTTATGTGTTGAGGAATATCTTTTACATGCAGACGTCTTGGACGGCGCTATTGTGCAGGACCATCTGACGCTCGTGCCTGAGTGTTAGACCTATCTGTTGTTCTTACCTGAGTGTTAGACCTATCTGTTCCTCTTACCTGAGTGTTAGACCTATCTGTTCCTCTTACCTGAGTGTTAGACCTATCTGTTGTTCTTACCTGAGTATTAGGTCCAAGGTGCGATTAACGAGGGACATACGATTATGTGTTTATGGCCAAAAGAAAAGGCAAGCTTCACTCACGTTAGAAGTTGTCGCTCCTCTTCAACCTTGGGTATAAACATGTTTTTCAATCGTGTGGTTTATAGGCTGCATAATATGAAGTAACTGACTCCCGTTCGTGGCAGGGTACCGTGTTTATTATCTTTGTTTCTTGTTTCGTGCCCAGTAGTACGTGGGAAAACTTGACATGTTGAATTAACAATTAGGAGGGTGGTCTTGGTCATGGCCATGCAGTTTGTGACACATCTCATAACTCAAACTTACATGTTTCTAATTTTCCAAACAGCAAGGTTGTTAACCCATTTAAAAATTCGTTATTAAGTCGGATACTCTGCGTCACTAGGACCAAAAACAGTGCAACGTACATAGACATGCGAAAAATTAACGAAAATTATTCGTTATTGCTGGTTTTACACTTACAAAATGTTGTTGGCTTCCTTGCACACGGCATTCGGGCCGGATTGACGTCGAGTTAATGTAGTAATAAGAATGTGTTAATTTAGTAATGAGAACGTGTTAATTTAGTAATGAGAATGTGTTAATTTAGTAATGAGAACGTGTTAATTTAGTAATGAGAATGTGTTAATGTAGTAATGAGAATGTGTTAATTTAGTGATGAGAATGTGTTAATTTAGTAATGAGAATATGATAATCTAGTGATCATCATGTGATAATGTAGTAATGAGAATGTATGTTAATGTAGTAATGACAATGTGTTAAGGTAGTAATGAGAATATGATAATATAGTGACCACCATATGATAATGTAGTAATGAGAATGTGTTAAGGTAGTAATGAGAATGTATTAATGTAGTGATGAGAATGTGTTAAGGTAGTAATGAGAATGTGTTAATGTAGTGATGAGAATGTGTTAATGTAGTAATGAGAATGTGTTAATGTGGTAATGAGAATGTGTTAAGGTAGTAATGAGAATATGATAATATAGTGACCACCATATGATAATGTAGTAATGAGAATGTGTTAATGTAGTAATGAGAATGTGATAAAGAAAAACATTTTCAAATTATATCTTCAAATAGACCAAAATTATGTCCGTTAAAAATGTAAAGTAATGATGTGATTTGTGATTTAAAGACAACTTTATTTATTCATTCAATTGATCATCGTTTTTCCTTTGCAGTTTTCCCAATAGATGGCGTCTGGAGCAAGTGGACATCCTGGACTTCCTGTTCTGTTACGTGCGGGTCCGGAAGGAAGAGCAGATTCCGGATGTGCAATGCCCCTGCACCCAAACATGGCGGGCGATTTTGTGTCGGCAATCCCGTTGAATGGACTCCTTGCGAACTTCATTGTCCAGGTTAGGCGTGACTTTTGATGGGGCACAATTCAGGGGAGGTGTCTTGGCGAAGTGGTTAGGGGTTGAGCTCGAGAACCAAACCTGTTTGTGTTCGGATTTGTGAACCAGAAAGTCCGTAGTCTTATGAGATGTGAACTCTTTGAAAATTGATGCTGAAGTTAGATATACTTCTTCTTTTTCTTCCTCGTTCGTCTTCAGACCTCAACTTCAATGACTCTAACGAAGGCAGGAGTCGACTCAAGGCTCTTTACGCTTCCGTACAGCTTCTCGTGGAAGGACACTGGCTGTTGCCAAATGCTACTTCTTTTGTCGGTATACAGTGGACAGGACTGCAAAATATGTTCTGCCTTCATGGGGGCTCTGCCGCAGGCACAAAGGTCTGCAGTGCCAATCTTGAACTTGTTGTACAGATGGCATCTAAGTCTGTTGTGACCTGTGCGTAGCCGGAGCATTATCATCTGGTCTCGCCTGGAGAGTTGATGGTAGGCATAGTTTTTTATGTGGCCAGAGTGGTATTTTTTCCATTTTGCACTGTCCGTTGCCCAGGTGAATGCTTTTGTCTCAATGTATCTGATTTCTGTATTACTCTGCTGCAGCATTCCTCCCTCGCTGGCGAGTCTGTCTGCCTCCTCGTTGCCTGGAATGTTGCAGTGGGCTGGTATCCACTGGACTATCCTTTTTTTTTGAAGCACTGGGACAGTCGCTCGAGCGAGTCTGCCAGAGCACCAAGTTCATTTTTGTGTTGGTTCCTGAGCGCCATTAACACTGCGAGGGCGTCTGTGAAAATGGCCACTTGCTTTTATGCCTGCTCCTTATGGTCTATAAGGGTTTCAGCTGCTTGTCTCGTGGCACTGGCTTCGGCACTGAAGTTGATGCAGCGCCTCTCAGTGGCAAATGCTGCCGAGTAGACTTTGCATTTTAGTTTTAAAGTGATGCCTCCTTTCCCGTTTCCAATGGCATCTTTGGCTGAGCCATCCGTATAGGCGTGCGTCCAGGCTGTTGGTGAAAATTTTTGGTTGATGTAATTTATAACTAAAGTTAAATATACAAGATCAGTAGGTGCATAAACCAGTACAAAGAAGCCTGCCTTAAGTAACAAGCGACAGGACAACAACAAAATTCACATTGCGGATAATTCTTGATCTTTGGAGATTTACAGTAAAAGTGAAGGATGTCTGATAGCAGACACTGCTGTCGGGGAGGAAGTATTGGAGGCTTCGTTGTACAAGGCCACGTCTTAAGAGGTCGTATGTCAGGCACCCTTTCTTAACAGGGAACCAGGGAATCCATTTACGGATGACTCGACTCTATTGTAACGGGTGTTGAAATCAGTTCTTTAGCCGCGAAAAGTGAGGGATCTCACTACACTATTCAGAAGACTTAACTTAAAATATTTCAAAACAGAAAGACGATGCAATGTGTAAAAATAAATATAGCAAAATGGAATGATTTACATTTCGTATCACGCACAGTAAATATTTTAATCACGAAGATTTTTAAATTTTGTTTTCTTGTTTTCCCCTTATTTTGTCTATTCCCCAAGACGGTGTGCATTGCACTATGTTTTTATTTTGCGCCTGTCGGATTTTATGTAAGGGTCTTCTTCCTCCTGCATTTCCTAAGGTTTTTTTTTTACCAGGGTAACGGCCGGTGCTGTGATGGAAATTGAACTTCGTACCTTCGGGTTATAAGCAGTATGGCCAGTCCCCTTTCGCGCTGTTTTTACCTACAACTTCTATCACAACGGCAGATAGCTTCTAAATTGGCACTTATTTCTCTGTATTTCACAACGGCAGATAGCTTCTAAATTGACATTTATCTCCCTTAATTTCACTGACATAAAGATTCAAAAGTAAAATCATTTCCCTTCTTCTCTCAAAGAGAGACAACTACTACAGTGACGTATCTACAACATGTATAAATCGAGAAATCCGTTAAACTGGGGCTACTTCTCTTTTGATTACAACACATGCAGATACCTACTAGACTGAGGTTGTTGTCCCTTCCCCAAAGAGAAACATTTACATACATTTTCTTTTATTTGTGCATTTCAACGCAAAGAAATATAGTTGTTATATTGATGTTTCTTTCATTAGTCACAAAAAGAAGTAGATGGTCTTATTATTTTTAATTCATTGTTATTTAACATAGAGAAACAATTCTGATGTTTCATTTCTTTCTCACAGAGTCTATTCCAAGAACGCCGTTACATTCACCAGACGTCGACCCAAACTGCTCGTGTGGATGTAGCTTAACGGAAGACAGAGGCAAGATAATTGCTACAGGAAGGTGCCACGGGCTGTCTACCTGGATAATCAAGGCCACGGAGGGTCATGTGGTTGCCCTTCGTTTCGATTACTTCAGCCTTAACTACACGCGGCAGTGGGTCAAGGTTCGAGACGGCTCAACTGCCAATGATGTTTTGCTGTTCTCCTCCTCCACTATTAACTACCCGATGGAGACAGTCACATCAGGAAGTGCTATGAGGGTGGAACTTATGACCTCATACGTTACTCCGCCGCCGGTGGCAATTTTTCCTAAGAACGCCACACTTCCTATACATGCACACGGCTTTATAGCCAGTTATGATGTTAGAGGTGAGTTCTGGCAGCCTGTAACAAGACTAGATTTGCTTTCAAGCTCCATTGCTCAATACTAATAAACTTCCTCACCAAACACTTTCAAACACCATGAATTAATACATTCAAACTACATCATCAATTATTTTCATACTCCAACACTAACACTTTCAAACTCCATCACCCAAAACTGGTAAACTCCATCACCCAAAACTGGTAAACTCTATCACCCAAAACTGGTAAACTCCATTGCCCAAAACTGGTAAACTCCATCACCCAAAACTGGTAAACTCCATCACCCAAAAATGGTAAACTCCATCACCCAAAACTGGTAAACTCCATCACCCAAAACTGGTAAACTCCATCACCCAAAACTGGTAAACTCCATCACCCAAAACTGGTAAACTCCATTGCCCAAAACTGGTAAACTCCATCACCCAAAACTGGTAAACTCCATCACCCAAAACTGGTAAACTCCATTGCCCAAAACTGGTAAACTCCATCACCCAAAACTGGTAAACTCCATCACCCAAAACTGGTAAACTCCATTGCCCAAAACTGGTAAACTCCATCACCCAAAACTGGTAAACTCCATTGCCCAAAACATGTAAAATTCCATCACACCATACCTTCCATTACCGTTCTCTAAAGACCAATGTATTTCAAGTATCTGTTCATGATGGGATTTCAATTATCTGTTCATGATGGGATTTATGAACCAGCTCTCCTCTATTGGGAGCCACAATTTGTCAGACCGCAATAGCTCCCGGGTGGACCCAGCCTTAAATGGGTACCACATCATCCACTTAGTGCCATGCGTTACAAAATACAATAGGCCTAACACCATATTTCTATGCGCAACAAGGCGTGACTGGACTTTACTTTTTCTTCTCCTCTATGCACAACTCTTGTGGAATGTCTACATGCTTCTTTTCTCGGTACATGGTATTCTGAAGACCCTTCTTTAACACTTTGACTCCAACCACTCGATTTTCTTCTTTTAGACTTAAGTAACTGTCCATGATTCGCAGCCATATGCTACCACTGGAAAAACACAGCTTCTAAAAATATTCACTTTTGTTGGTTTGCTTGTATTCTACAATAGTTTTCTCAGGTTGTGTAATCTCTGCATTGCCATTCCCAATCTCCTTCTGATTTCCTTTGAGCAGTCTCCATTGTTGTTAATTCTCGAATGAAGCCCATGGTGGAGAGCCTAAGCAAGGCAATAATGCAAGCCGCCACTGAAACCATCCCAAGAGGAGCTAGGAAAAACTATAAGCCCTACTGGAATGATGAGTTGCAGAAAGATACAGTAACAAATGCTAGGAACATGGCAGAGCGAGAACAATCCATGGAGGCAAACATCGCCCTCAAAGCCGCCACGTCTAAATACAAGAGAAAGCTGGAAAAATAAAACGGAAAGCCTAAACCTGGACAAAGACGGGAACAAGCTATGGAAGCTAGTTAGAGCCATGAACGACGAAACCCCGTCAAACAAACAAATTACCATCAAGAAGGACGAAAACTTGCTCACAGGTAAGAAAGCCGCAAACGCTTTTGTCGATAACTATGCCAGAGCAAACCACATAGAGGTCCCTGCAGATAAGCATACAGACATTAGCGAAGAGCTAAAGGGGCACGACAACATCAATACGGCACCTGAAGAGCACATGATGGCCAAATTAACAATGAGCGAAATGGAAGAGGCTATGAGAACATTAAAGAAAAGGAAATCTCCCGGAAAAGACGGGATAACAAACGAAATGCTGATGGGGCTGGGCCAAACAGCGAAGAGGAAACTGCTATCGGTCCTGAACCAAAGCTGGAAAAAGGGAATTGTACCCCAGGCATATAAAGACGCAATACTGGTACCAGTACCAAAAACAGGAAAGGACAAAACAGATCCAAATGGATACAGGCCCATCAGCCCACTGAGCTGTGTCGGCAAGCTGATGGAACGTATGATAAACACCAGACTGATGTGGCATCTGGAAGAAAAACGAATACTAATTCCACAGCAAGCCGGCTTTAGACAGCACAGATCCACTGAGGACCAGGTCATCCTCATAGCCCAGGAAATAGAAGATGCCTACCAGGCACAGAAACACACAGTAGCTGTTTGGGTGGATCTGGAAAAGGCATTTGACAAAGTCTGGAAAGACGGACTTAGAGTCAAGCTAAGAAGAAGTGATGTTTGTGGAAAAATGTACAAGTGGATCAACCACTACCTCAAACAAAGAACGGCCATAGTCCAAGTACAAGGGCAGATGAGCAAAAAGGTGACACTCGAGCAGGGAGTACCCCTAGGGGAAGTACTGTCACCCACACTCTTCCTGGTATATATAAACGACATTACAGAGAATATACCAAGGAGAGTCCATAGCTCAAAGTTTGCAGACGATCTGGCTATGTGGACCTCTGAAAAGAATCTCACCATAGCAAGAAATCGGATGCAGCAGGCCCTAACATCGCTCGAAGAGTGGGCGAACTCATGGCTGGTCAAAATAAACGAGGAGAAAACCACTTGCACAATATTCTCGCTTTCATTAAAACCCCAAAATACAAAATTAAGTCTAAATGGCAAATTCCTGCAGCCAAACGACAACCCAACCTATCTGGGAGTCACATTTGATCGGCGCATGACATGGCAAAGTCAGATTGAGAGAAACCGAATGAAAGCCGGAGAAAGAATGGCAATCATGAGGAAACTTGCTGGCACAAGCTGGGGAGCAGACGAAGGCATACTAAAGAAACTGTACACTGGAAGAGTGAGACCAGTTCTCGAATATGGCATTGTGGCATGGACAACAGCAGCAAAGGCGAACTTCGATAAAGTTAGCAAACTTTAAAACCAAGCCATGAGAGTTATAACAGGAGGCATGAAGTCAACGCCAATTGTAGAACTTGAAAAGATTACAAAACTGCAATCCATGACCGATAGAAGAGACTGCAGAGCCCAGCTGCAGTCAGAGAAACTCCGAAGACTGACTGACCATCCAATGCACCAGAGACTAAACAATTTGGGAAATGGGAAACTAAAGCGGAGAAACTTTGCAGAAATAGCCAAAGCAAAGATGCACGAAGATCCCATAAACGCACTAACAACACCAAAACCCATCACTACTGTACGAAAACCTACCTGGAGGCAGGATATATTTCCAGAGGTGGTAGAAAATATACCAGGTATTGGAAACAAAAACTGCCATACTGTAAAGAAAGGAGAGATACTACCCTAAGCTTCATATCGAAAAGCTTCCTAAGCATGGACTGGACCCATGCATACACCGTCGGTTCTGTAACAAACAATACACAGAACGGAGGGGCAGGAGCATTCCTGAACCTACCAAATGGCAAACAAATAATACTGTCATTAGCTACTGGTAAGTACACAAGCAATTTCAGAGCGGAGGCAGAGGCACTGAGGGCGGCAGTGGAAGAAATGGTGACACACAGTGAAAATGAAAGCCATATAGTCCTGCTTACAGATGCTCTCGCCGTAGTCACAGCGCTAAAAAGCCAGAAAAACACTGAGCTTAATGACTTAAGAGCAGCACTCTGCAAACTGTGCCAGCAGTCCGCACCAAAAAGGGTAGTGGTACAGTGGGTCCCATCACACTGCAACATCCAAGGCAACGAGGAGGCAGACTGACTGGCAAAAGAAGGTGCAAGACTACCACAAACAGATACTAGTATGACGTACGAAGAGTCAAAACGGCTTATCAAAGCCAGATACATGACGAAATGGGAAACCGAACATACTGGTTACACCAAAAACGATGCCTATTACCAGTTGAACCAAAGAGAGCAGGTCGTTGTCTTCAGACTTCGCTCTGGCCACAATAGACTGAGGTACCACCTATTCAACAAATTGAAGATAGGGTGTACCGACGAATGCCCGTGCGGTACTGGTAAAATGACCGCTGAACATCTGCTGCAGAACTGCCCGACATACGAGGATCAGAGAGAGCAGATGTGGCCATCACCAGTGGAACTGCAAGACAAGCTCTATGGCAGTGGCGACAGCCTCAGGATGACCGCCGCTTTTTTCGAAAAAATAATGGTTACTGTCTCACTGCGTACGAAGAAGAAGAAGAAGAAGTTAATTCTCGAGCTCAGATACTCGGAGGTCGTAACCTATTATATTTCCCAACCCTGAATTTGAATTTTTTTTGACTTCTTGTTTTGTCGGTTGTGGATATCTATGTTTTGTTTATGTTCAGAAATAGGTTTTCATAATCGTTCAATAATTTCATATTCCATCGCTAAACTCTTTCTTCGATCGCCCAATAATTTCATATTCCAACGCTAAACTCTTTCTTCGATCGCCCTATAATTTCATATTCCAACGCTAAACTCTTTCTTCGATCGCCCAATAATTTCATATTCCAACGCTAAACTCTTTCTTCGATCGCCCAATAATTTCATATTCCAACGCTAAACTCTTTCTTCGATCGCCCAATAATTTCACATTCCAACGCTAAACTATTTCTTCGATCGCCCAATAATTTCATATTCCAACGCTAAACTCTTTCTTCGATCGCCCAATACTTACAAACTACGTTTCCCCTATTTGAATTTGGTACCAGCAAGAAAATGGTCACCCAATTCCACAATGATGAAGCCTTGATGCAATGAAGCTTCTACCAGGTCATCCTGAACGCTACCCTCACTTACTTGCTTCTGCTTCCTCCTAGAGAATGTCTACAATGGAATCTGCCCATCAAGTCTTTTCTTGCTCCACAATGAGACTCTAGCTGATTTGGTCTCCTCTTCCCCAGCTCTCCTTCATTTCTTCTTTGGCTTTCTCGCCCTTCTCTTTCCTCGTGGTTTCCAATCCAATACATATTGGTTGAATAGTTAGGATTATTTTGGAGGGTCTGTCCTATCCAACTCTATTCCTTCTCTGTAATCCCCAGCTGTATTCAGTCCTGTTGTGTTATGCATCCACATAACTGTGGCTATTGTTAAATCTGTCACTCTTAATTGAAAATAGAATTTGACCATTTGTTTGTAAATATTTGCAGTCTGGATATGTCTCTTTAAATTATATGACCAAAAAACTATATATGCATATCACTTCAGATACACAACTTTCAAAGTTTAAACACTTAGCTACTGTCCTTTGAGGTAACAGTTGTAATAATAATAATAATAATAAACATAATAATAATAAGTTCGCTTAGGCGTCTGAGGCTGCTACGTCGATCTGCCACATCTGTGACCCACCGCTGAGGCATGGCTCCAGGCCTCGTCCGGAGCGGAGCTGGAAGCTGCTAACTGTTGGATCCATACTAACGTGGACAGCCTCTTCTGCACCTCCAGCTGGTCGGGGGAAGTTTTAGCGCTGGGAAATCACCTGTAAGGTATCCTGTAGTCCGGGGTTTACGGTTGCATGTGGCACGTTAATCATATTCATGTAATAGTTTGCGATTGCCAGCCAAGATGGCGACATCATTAAACTTGTACTGCAAGATGTGGTCTCAAATGACTAAAGTTCAATCCTGCAATTAGTTTGTTGACCATTGCAAGCGATGATGACGACATCATCAGACAGTTTTGTGTCTGGATGAGGCAACTTGCACTGAATTTGGATTATAGTGAGAAAGAAGCTGCTCTGGCCATCAACCTGACTCTCTAGTCCCGAGCTACATTGGACCAGTGGCAAGATATAGGTTTAAGACTACTGGAGGTATTTCAAGATGCAAACACTCTATTCCAACTTTTTTGAGGTCAGGGATGGCTTGAAACCTGCAGGGCTCGAACCAATGCCGTTTCCGTTCATCGCCTTGAGAGTCGAGTGCCATACCTCTCGACCACATTGACCCCATACATATTGCATGCGTCCATATGGGCGTCTTGCATTCCGTTCTTTTGAGCAGCTCTCTCTCTTAAGCCTCATAAATCAACATTCGGCTCGTCGATCTGAACACCCCGTGTGATGTTAGCACGCCAGACTGAACAGTGACTTCAATGTTAAAGATTTTCTTTTACGTTTCAAAGAAGTCTATAGCGCTTCTTCTGTTCCCCTGACGAGTGTCAGTATGTTATGAGCTCACATTACAGAAACTGCTTTGAAAGGCGTTTATCAAGTGTGCTAGCAATATGTCTCGTCCATCTAATCTAGGCTCCTTGAATAAACATATAGATGCTGACCATCTTTGACCTGTCAGCTAAGTTGTCCTGCCAGAAAATTCTAAGCAGCCTAATACCGCTCATGTCGACTATAGTTGGAAGCGAAGGAATTGGTGATGTTTATGAGTGAGCTACATGAATAGTCATTAACCAGAGTCCATGAAATGCATCATGGAAACAGACAGTTTCTTAGTGCTAAAATGACTTGTCTTATGCTCAGAGATCGTGTAACTCAATGTTCTCAAACTCATTGCTAGCCATTATTTGAGGTCCGAGAGTCCGAGAAGTTATTGACGTTTTAGTGATTGGTAAAGGGTTGCTTGGCTGCTAATGCCCACAATGTGTTGGTAGCTTTTTTGTGCGCCCTGAAAAGGATAGAACTTGTGGCAGAATGTAGCACCTTCCCTGACATCCCGAGCGTGCTGAGGAAGTGGACCGGGGTACTCCAGGAATTTGTGCAATGCTTGGCTTCATCTGCGTGTCATTCACTACTAATGGGATCACATCGAACCTCAACTTCTTAGCCAGACTGTTGTCCTCCACAACAGTCAATTATCTAACAACGAAATGTCTTATCGAATTCGAGTAACATAAAATTCTCAATAAAGTGATGTGTGGTGCCCAAAGATCATCTAAGTAACGATGAAGAAGTAAAAGAAAGTATTAGAAACAATACCTGTGTCAGTACAAGCTTTTATTTATACTAAGACATGCCTTCTTTGGGTAGTGGCTGCAGGAGTGTAATTTTGATAGATCAACAGATCAACGAAAATCAGATTGATGCGTACATTGATTCTGTTAATATTTCTCTATGCTTGTGAGACATGTGCAATTACAGCTGACCTGCAGCGGAGGATACAGGCATTGGATATGAGATGTTTCCGAAGACTTCTAAACGTCACGTACATAGATCGAGTTACAATTGAGGAAATTCGAGAAATAATTACAACAGCAATATGACCTTTAGAAGACCTCTTGGCAACTGTCAAAAGAAGAAAACTAGCTTGGTACAGGCACATATTGAGATCAAAAGGTCTTGGAAATACGATCCTGCACCGAAAGGTGCAAGGCAGACGACGCAGAGGCCGTCCTAAACAGAAGTGGGAGGACAACATAAAAGAATGGACCAATCTCCGACCACAGGAGGCACAGGCAGCGGCCGCTGAAAGAGAAGGATGACGTGGGGTTGTGAGGATATCTTCATGTGGGCCCCACCGACCTCACTGGTTACGGAATGACCTGATCTGACTTGAACAGGCCGCACTTGTAGAAGCTGTGGAAGCACACTGCAACTCTCCCGGTTATGTGGAAGTTCGTTAAAATAGGAGACATTGAATTCTATGCAAACGGACAGAGGTCTTGTCAATTATAATAACAGCTTGTAAAAAGAAGAATCCAAACTTTACTGTCGATCCATTTACCATAATGTCATGGGGCCATCTGGGTGTCATGAGTTTGAGACCCCTGGAGTAGCCGCATAGAAACGGTCCAACATTACGATTTTCCCTGTTGTGTACGACTAGTGTACGACTAGTGTAATATAAGAGTACTCAACATATTATGTCTAGGGTAACAATATTGAGCTCGATCTTAGCCCACTATCTTTTCCTGACTGGATGCATTAGGGAAGACCCAATGATGGTTACTGAGTGGTTACATCATGGCTAATGAGTGGTTATGTCATGGTTACTGATTGGTTACTGGGTGGTTACATCATGGTTACTGAGTGGGAAATTTGAGAGACAGCTTGTGCGTAGAATGTGATGTTTCATTGGGAGAACAAAGTACCAGGATATGTATTGTTAATTCAGCAGACTTTGGAGAGCCTTGTGATGGCGGGAAATGCATAACATTGTATATCTTTTCTTTTGCTCTCGTCATATGATATATTTCGCATCAGTTACTTAAGCATGGGTCCGACTCCGCTGCTAGCACAATGCACAGCTCGCTATAGTCGCCAGTTACGACACGATTGAGATGGTGCCTGATTGATAGTTTGTCCATCACAAGTGATGAAGACCACTATCTTTGTTCAGCCGTGTGGACAGTCGTATCTCTTGCTGTGTCCGCAAGAAATGGGTGACTTGCGCAGAGATTTGGATTAAAGTGAGGAAGAAACTGCGCCTTTTGTCAACCTCACTCACAGAGCCTAAGCTACATTTTGCCAGTGGCAAGACATTCATCGAGACGATTGGAGATAGCATAGGATGCAGATTTTGCCTCAGGGTTACCACCGAAGCCTTTCCGTAAACATGTAACAATGTAACCCGCAGGGTAGAAAGCTGGGAAGGCATCTAACGCAGTTTGTCGTGCCTTTTCGATAACCACAAGAGGTCGTATGGACAACACTCAGCGTGTGAGTGAGTCTGGCATCTCTCCCCAGCTGTATTCAGTTCATCATAGTAGCATCTAAAATTCCCACACGCCAAATTCGTGAAGGTGAACCGACAGAACTAACCCGTGAGATACGACACAGGCAACTAGTTTAAGCGTAGCGCCATTCAGCCGGCGTCCAGACCAGGATAAACGGATGGAAGAAATCACCCAAAAAAAACGAAATAACAAGTCCAGACGGAAAACAACTCCACGTATCCGTGAACACAAGTGTAAGTCGTCGACTAGTGTGAATTCCAGGCAAATCCGTGGTCTGGCGGCATCCATAATGATCCAAAACAGTAGAGAAATGTAGACTCGCAGCCAGTTACGGTGCCATCTTTGCCTGATATGCAGTAGTGAATGAGCTGATAGGAGGCAGCGAATCATAGCTGGCTGCTTGCATCAGGGTCAGTGACTCCTAGCTGGCTGCTTACATCAGGGTCAGTGACTCCTAGGTGGCTGCTTGCATCAGGGTCAGTGACTCCTAGCTGGCTGCTTACATCAGGGTCAGTGACTCCTAGCTGGCTGCTTACATCAGGGTCAGTGACTCCTAGCTGGCTGCTTACATCAGGGTCAGTGACTCCTAGCTGGCTGCTTACATCAGGGTCAGTGACTCCTAGCTGGCTGCTTGCATCAGGGTCAGTGATTCCTAGCTGGCTGCTTACATCAGGGTCAGTGACTCCTAGCTGGCTGCTTATATCAGGGTCAGTGACTCCTAGCTAGCTGCTTATATCAGGGTCAGTGACTCCTAGCTGGCTGCTTACATCAGGGTCAGTGACTTCTAACTGGCTGTTTGCGCATCAGGGTCAGATACTCATAGCTGGCTGCTTACATACGGGTCAGCGACTCATAGCTGGCTGCTTGCATCAGGGTCAGCGGCTCATAGCTGGCTGCTTACATACGGGTCAGCGACTCATAACTGGCTGCTTGCATCAGGGTCAGCGACTCATAGCTGGCTGCTTACATACGGGTCATCGACTCATAGCTGGCTGCTTACATACGGGCCAGCGACTCATAGCTGGCTGCTTACATACGGGTCAGCGACTCATAGCTGGTTTCTTGCATCAGGGTCAGCGACTCATAGCTGGTTTTTTGCATCAGGGTCAGCGACTCATAGCTGGCTTTTTGCATCATGGTCAGCGACTCATAACCGACTATTGCATCAGTGTCAGCGACTCATAGCTGGCTTCTTGCATCATGGTCAGCGACTCATAACCGACTATTACATCAGTGTCAGCGACTCATAGCTGGCTTCTTGCATCATGGTCAGCGACTCATTTACCGACTATTGCATCAGGGTCAACGACTCAATACTAGCTGCTTGCATCAGGGTCAGTGACTCTTAACTGGCTGCTTGTGTCAGGGTCAGTGAATCATAGCTGGATTCTTGCGTCAGGGTCAGCGACTAATAGCTGGTTGCTTGCATCAGAATCAGCTACTCATAACTGACTAGGGCATCAGGGTCAGCAACCTTGGATAGTAGTTACTTATGCTGGGGAAGTTTATGGATTTTTTTCTCACCGCAGTCATCTACCAATGATGATCTTCTCTGTCACTAAAGATCCGATTCTTTCTCTAAAGAACAGGCTTTGTCTTTAAATGTCTCTGTCCCAAGAGATCTCTCTCCATGAAACACAATATATGGATCTATCCCTGAAGATCTGCTCCGTCCCTAAAGTTCTGGCTTTGCCTTTAAATATCTTACTCTTTCCTAGCTCTGTCTCTAAAGATCTGGTTATGTCCTTAAAGATTTTAATCTGTTCCTAAAGATCTGACTGTATATAATGATCTTTTTCTGTGCCAATCTGGTTCTATTCGAGCCACAGACCGAGCATCTCAAGTAAGTTATAAATAAGAAACTTGACCTTGGCCTAGTATCCCTGGAAAGTTTCCAGAGTATAACGAACAATGAAACTGTAACCTTCCAAGCATGTCGTAAAATACGACTAAATAAATTTGTTCAAGCTGCTTGCAATTTCATATTATAAAACTACTACAATTGGAGCCGCAACTGCAGCTGCCCATAATCAGATTTACTGTAATGGTGCAGCTGTAATGGTAATCATTTGCTTCAGATGAAGCGAACATACTAAAGAACAGGGTGATTACATGCAGAGACTAATTACGTTTTCTGTTTACCTTTTCAGCAACCTTAATGAGCAGTACAGCACCAGTCCTATTCCAGTACACAGAAGAGACAGTTATGGGCAGTACAATCACTATTGTCGGTATTGTCATCTGCGCTGTCGTCATTATCATCGCTGTGGTATTCGTCATCGTACAGCGCACGTTCTTCCGACGAAGGGTCAAGTACGTAATGACATCATCTGGGGACAGCCCAGCCCACCAAAGTCAAACTGCCGGTTCCAGTAACGAACATCGAGTATCCAGCGCCCAAAGCAGCAGTCCAAGCAGTCCGGGCAACACCATTAACGTCGACATGGATGTCCCTTTAACAGGCAAGACCCAGAGGAAAAACAACAATGATAAACCTTCTAGAGCATCAAGCACCTCCAGCATTAACAGCCAGAAGAAAAAACATCCCAAAGCAAAGGGTGAACCTGCCTCTACAGCTAACTGTAGTCCTAAAACAGCGGCTAAAGATTATGCTGCAGTGACTAGCCCTTATGGTATTGAAATTGTTGATACGGACGAAAAAGGGTCCACAGAGAACAGCAGTAATGCCGGATTTAAGACACCTAGGACTCCTAAAGTTCAATCTGTCAATTTTAAACATTCTCCTATTACACCAATTTCTCCAGTCACAAAACTTGATATGTTAAATAGAAAACGGCAAGAGAAGAAAGGCAAAGGAGTGACTGCTGATGTTGAGAGGGATATAACAGGCTCGTCAGGTTCAAGATCACCGTCCACAACGAAAGCGGAAGTTAACTGGCCTCAGAGCAGCTTCGTCAAAGCTACCCTGAACGAGGTTAGTAGGTCACTCACTGACAAGCATAAACGATCGGTACAACGACCGCCATCGGAAGAGATTCCACTCCTGGACTCGATGACGTCTAGTCAGGAATCTCCATCTCATTTCAACAACATGGTCAAGAGTGAATCTACTGATTCCGCCACTACCTCGTTCGTTCGCCCAGTCCCAAACAAAGCAAGGCGCCCAACGTCTCTGACAGAATCATATTCAAATGAGTCTATAGAGAAGTCCACACCAAAAACACACAGTTCAAAGTCTGGAACTACAGTGACGGACACTAAACCTAAACCTTCTTCACAAGGACCAGCCATCTTACATGTTCAATCCGTGCAATTTCCTTCCTCCGTCATCCCAACCTCATTTGTAAATATCAAACAACAACCAGCCTTATCATCTTTCTCATCATTCAAATCTAAACGACCAATCAAGCAGCCATCGTTTCAAGCTTCTATTAATAACGAAAAAAGTGTCTTGAAATCGGTAAGATCAGCCTTTGAGGAAAGGTTGACAATTTTACCAAAACCAGATGGGCAAAGTCCTAAACTTCAGAGACGTGAAAGTGCTACATTAGGGGCAAGTGATAAAGATCTGACAAGCCCAGGAAAAACCAGCAAGGCCAGCAGTAGAAGCAGCAAAAACAATGTATCGTCTCCAGCCCGCAGCATCGCAACTCCGTCAGAAGCTGAAGGGCTTGAGCTGGAATACGACGACTTTGTCGAAGATGATCCGTTGTCGTACTTTGATTATGAGGAGACACAGAAACTGGCATTTCGAGGAGTTGAGAAAATTGGAAAATCACCTGTGGAAGAAGAAGATGAAGATGAGGACCAAGTGTGATATATGAATGGATGGAAAATCAGATATGTTGGTGAATGATTATGTTGTTGAATGATTATGTTGGTGAATGATTATATTGGTGGATGTTTTGATGAATGTAGGCAAAGATAAGTGTAGAGGTGGACATATTTTTTGTCAATGTAATCTAGGATGTGAAGATTGATTTATTGGTCGTTGAATGAGTTGGTTGATACTTTTGTCACTACAAGGGGCGTTCAAGTCAAACCGGGACTTTCTTTTTGTTAATCATTTTTTTTTCTTTTTACATAATTAAATCGCCATTTATTTTCTAATAAACCTCCTGAAACGTTTATGCACTTATCCCAGCGTTTAAGTAATGTTTGAAAAGCTTCAGTGTTGAAAGGTTTGTAAGTATGAACCAATCCAGAACAGCCTGTTTCACTTCGTCGTCAGTGCTGAAATGCTGACCTCCCAGGAATTATTTTAGAGGTCCGAACAGGTGGAGATCACTCGAAGCCAGTTATGTGCTGTATGGTGGATGTGGTGATACTTCCGAGGAGAATTGCTATAGATGGCACATAGTGCGGTAGGCTTTATGATGTCAAGCGTTATCTTTCAGTAGCATGAATTCATAACAACACGCTGTTCCATGCAAACACTGACAGTTTGGTCGCCATTTTTATGTATCTGTCACGTGACTGGCCATAACAAGTGGGCCACTTAGGAATAATAGGACGGAAGTGCCCCTAACTAATGGCAGTAGTTCCAGCCCGCTATAATCCTTTCAGATAAAACTAAAATAAAAAGTCCCGGTTTGATCTGAACGCCATTCGTACATTTACTACCCTTGCACACAAGCAAGCTATCAGTCCTTCAATCTCACCAGCTATATCATACATTCTTAAGTTTTGTCATTGCAACTTTCTGACAAATATAATATTTCCGTCCCTTTCTAGCGTATGTCTGTGGATTCCTTGTCAGTGCCTCACATCTATACTTAAAGATACATTACCTAAGTATGTGTCAGGCATGTCAAATCGTTTTGCTTTTATGTATATTGTATTTTAAGTACGATTGTTTTTCATATCCTCGACTCGTCTGCCACTTAATGTTTATATCTTCTTAAAAACTTCAATTTTTTTTAATGAATGCACTTTAAATTGTATAGTCTTAGGATCTTAGGATTTATATTTGAATTTTATTAAACTATGTACATTCTGTTCACGTAAATATGGCTCTACAATATGTCAGTTCATGAATTTATGTGCAAATGCAGCCCGAGACGTACAAGGTCATATGTTTCAGTATGATAACGGAGATTGTTCAATTACTTAATGCTGAACTGTCTATCTAAGACCTTATTAATGATTTGTCAGTTACTTAAACTCTGAGCTGTTTAAGGTCTTGTTAATGATGTCTCAGTTACTTAAACTCTGAGCTGTCTATCTAAGACCTTGTTAATGATGTGTCAGTTACTTAAACTCTGAGCTGTCTAAGACCGTATTAATTAGGGGCCTGTTACTTAAACTCTGAGCTAAGATCTTATTAATGAGAGTTCAGTTACTTAAGCTCTGAGCTGTCTATGACCTTGTTAATGAGGGTTCAGTTACTTAAACTCTGAGTTATCTAAGACCTTGTTAAATGCGGGTTCCGTTACTTAAATTCTGAGATTATTTACTTAAACTATGAGCTGTCTGAGAACTTAATGAGGTCCAATTACTCAAGCTCTGAGCTTTCTAAGACCTTATTAATCGGGCGTAATTGTCTAGGATTCTCAATCCATACTTCGAAAGGTACAGAAGGGTCGGCTACGACGTAAGTAGATCAAATGTAGAAATGGCTCAAACCGTTGTATGATTCGGATAAATCACGCTAAGGTTCATAGTAATTAAAGAGCTGACACCAAGACACGAAGGGCCTACATGGACACTGACATATTGATAGTTTGATAACCACACAACAGTTGGTGGTTCGGAAACTCTAATTGCAGGAGTTTGAAATCAAACATGGATCAATCAATGAGAGAAACCAACTGGAAGGCAGCATGGATTGTTGCAACACGCGAGCGACAGTAACCGTCAGAATCCGTTGATATTTGTTAAAAGAAATTGATCATCTATTGGTCTGCTAGAGTGTAGCGATGTCGATTTTTAGTATAATAATATAACATGCGGGAATACGGTCAAGCTTACATCTAAACATGCTAACAAATCTTGACATATTCTGTCATTGTCTGACTGGCCTAGTGGTAGAGCGCTTTCTTTTCGTGACAAAGGTACGGGTTTCAAGTCCCGTTTCCGGAACGCAATAGTTGTCCCAGCTGTAGATGGGTACCGGATTTACTCTGTCAAGGAAGGAAAGGCAGCCAGGAAGATAATTGGCCACTACACTCAAAAACAATATATGACTTCGTACAATGAAGCTTTTATCATGTCAGTGTTTCCTGGTGGTGTATTGAAACTATTGTATGATTGCTACATTATAGTAACGCTTACAAGAGATTATGTTACATTATGTGAGCTTGACACTCACCCGTTAGGCCGCTCGCCTCTCATGACAACACTAAACAATTCCTTTCGGATTCGCGCAACTCTCCAGTGCCTCAAGTTGCAAACGGTAACCTGACAGTGCTAGAGTTATGGAAGGCATTTCAGTTTAGAATGAAACTTGACAAAAGCCGAGACCTCGCACAATGAAGTCACCATCTCTCACAGCAGTGTCGGTTCTCTGATTTTCGTAAACACCGATACAGACAATTATTCTAGATAAATAAACATAATTATGGTCACCTACTTTTTGTCCCACTGTTGCAATAGCCGGTGCTCTGTTCGAAAAATAACCGGACTATCAGAAAAATGTCACATCATGTCAAGACTAAGACAAAGATGTGTGCTGTCGCCTTTGTTGTTCACATTACATATGTAGACCACAGTTGTAAAACAGCTAATCCAAATGAAGGTAGCAACATCGGTGAACTGTAAAACCAACTTCTTTTCGTTGACAATCAAGCAGTCGTAGCAACTTAAGAAATATAATTGCAACAAAATATTGATAAACTAAATACATCATGTAAATAATACAGCATGAAAATCAACGTAGAAAAGTCTGAAGTTATGAAAATATATAGAATAGCCGGAGACATCAATATCTTCCTTGAAAAGCAGCAACAACAAAAGAAAAATTGCAAGATTTCATACTTAGGGAGCACGTTATCAGGAAACGGAAGAATCACAGCGGAAATCCAACAAAGATACAATAAGGCAAATAAGATCATTGAACTATTAACCCCAATACTTAATTGCAAACACGTGACAATAACTACCAACAAATCATTACATAACACGTTTTTCGCCCCGACACTATGCTTTAAATAGAAACTGGAAGTAACAACAGAAATTAAATGCATACGGAAAATATTGAGCATAACAAGAACAGACATGATCATCAAAGACATCAACTAAAATGGTTTGGCCACGTAACAAGGCTACCACCTCACAACCGCCGATAACAAGCAATGCTTTTTAGATAACAACGGATTTAAGGATAATGGCAGACCACAAAAAAGGTGGCTTACGGAAAGATCTGAGGTGGTGAATGCCTCTGTGCATGAGGCACACAGTCGGGCTCGTTCTATAGATCTCTTCATAACCCGAAGCTGAAAAGCATAACAGGATAAGCGAAAAGAAGAAAAAAAGAAGACTTTTTGTCATAACATGCCAGACAGCTCTTTTACAGTTCTTCTGAAAGTAAATGATTGTAACAAAACTGTTTCCTTCCAGCAAATATGTGCAATAATGACTGTTGAGTTGAGATAAACTAGAGTAGAAGCTGTTCTCATGGAAATATCAATGGCATTCCATGTGGATTTTGAGCACCATAATTTATACGCATGTGTCCGGACATTCCCGAAGTTCTCGACTTTTAACTGCACTGTTCAACAACTCATAGACAGGGGCAGGGATATGGTAATTGTGAACGTTCCCAGACGACATTCTTTCACATACCAATGGCTTAAGTAGCCATGAAATAACTAAAGGCGTAGCTGAAGAAGTGACAAACCATTTCATGGTTGTGCAAAAGCATAGCTATCCCAACAACATCTGCGCGATGTAGCGCTCATTGTGCAGCTGTAAATTAAATATTGGCTTTTCAAGAATTACCCTCTCTGAGTACTTCATTGAAAACTTTGACACGTCAACAACCATTCTATCCACCTTTATGTATGTAAAACATGGATATTAAATGATTAGAACAACAAATCAAAGTAATTGAGATCTTCTTTCGTTCGAAAATAAATTCCAGGCTGCAATATTGTCTCTTATATTAACTTCACTGCCTTCTATAGTTCCCATAATGTTATTTCTCTATGACAAACTGATGTTTCTCAGTATATCAAATTAGGTTCAGTTCTTTAGTAAGTTCTCTGCTGTCTGGAGGTCACTGTCCACATTTACACATCGATGGCGGAGTTGCCAATCCTCAGCTCTGTGTACATGTGGCCGCAGAGTCGGTTGTGTCCTATTCTAAGGCTCAAGACAACAGTTAGCTCTTATGTGTTTATATTATGGGGATCATTGCTTGTTAATGTTAGTGACTGTTTGATTTGATCATTCTTTTCTGCTGTTGGTATGTGCCTATTAGATCCAGTTGCTCGTCTGCAGCACCTTCCTTTTCCAATCGATCTGCTCTCTTGTTTCCGGCATTCCACAACGAGGCAGTATCCACTGCATGACATTCGTGCGATAACTACTCTGTTCGGACAGTATAGCATGTAGAAATGACAAATTTCCCGGACTTCAGTTTGTGAAGCGCTGATTTTCCACCTGTCATAAATATTGCAGCCTTCTGGCCGAGAGTAATGGTCAACAATTTTTCTGTTGCCACCTTTTGCTTACCTGGATTTCTACATCATATTTTAGACTTCCCGGTTGGTTCTCTGACTGTAACCCTGACATTGTTTAGACATTCTATTTACACTTCCGCTCCTCCATTTTTACCGCATTCTGTGCTGACTCATGTGTGCATAATCGAACCTGGAGGTCTTATCAAATCTTAAATACGAACATACACAATTCATAGATCATAGAACCAAAGACATCCCAGCTCTATCGTTGCTCTGAACTCAAGTGTGACTAGGAAATCTGATCCACATCAGCCCCTGACGGCGTGAAGCATCTACATCTGCTATTCATATACCATGCCAGATCGTTTACACTCTCCGAAGCAAGAACTGAGACTACGACATAACGACTGCTCTCACCAAAAAAGGTCCTAGATAGCCAAGGTCACTATCTCCGCTTAAATTCTCCTGCTAGAGGTTGCTGTCTTGTATGCTACACTCCTATCAGCAACATCCTGATTACTGACAAACTGAGAAGTCCCAAACTGATTTCTCACCAAATAGTATAGATCAATCAGTACATGTTAAACGAAATCAATAATCCGAGATTTATCATTTATCAAATGGTTAACCTCGAGCTCTGCTTTCCTGTTTCCCCACTCTCTGCATTCCATGCCCATGTCTGTGATTACTCTGTTGTAATCTGTCATTCTATCAACAGAAAAGACCTATTCTTCTCCTTTGCTATCATCTCATCTTAACTTAACGTCTTTATACTGCTTTAGAAGACTCTGCAGAGTCTGTATACAACCAGTTCCATTTACATCACCTTCCTCTAGAAGCTGTACGCATCCAATCTGTTCTTAAATGCATTGACCGTCCCAGCCTCCACCACCTCACTTGGCAATGCATTCCAAGCATTCACTACTCTCTGGCTAAAGAAATACTTCCTAATATCTAATCTGGACCTCTCCTTAGTCAACTTGTAGCTGTGCCCTCTTGTCCTTGTTGGTGGTTGTACTTTAAAAAACTTGTTATAGTCCACTTTATCTATTCCTCTGATCATCTTATACACCTGTATTAAGTCACCACGAATTCTTCTCTCTTCTAGACACTGAAGGCCAGTTCTTTTTAATCTTTCTTCATAACTGTAATTCTGGAATCCCACTATCAGCTTTGTCGCTCTTTTTTGTATTCTCTCCAGCATGTCTATATCCCCTCTCTGATAAGGACTCCACACCTGTACACAGTACTCCAATCTAGGTCTAACTAATGCTTTATACAGTTTGACTATCACTTTTTTGGCCATCTGTGGCCACCTGTCCAATGGTTCCCTTTGCAAGTGACGACCTTAACATTCACTTCTCCCTGTGTGTTCTCATGATGTCTCATGTTATTGTACAGTGGGTGTCTCCAGTCTGTGGTCTCGCACATCGGCCTTGGTTTGTGCAAATTCATATCCTGCATTTGAGAATGAAAGATGCAGCATAGGGAATGAGCAGATATCAGTCGGCTACCTCATAATTGGCTGCCTGCATCAGGGTCAGCAAACAAGAGCTGACATCAGTCCACTGCCTCATAATTGGCTTCTGCATCAGGGTCAGCAAACCAGAGCTGACCAAGACACTTTTCCGCCCCCAAGCGACGGTCCTAGATACAGGCTGCGCTAGTGCCAAGAGAATAAGAATCACAGTGGGAAGGTAAATCAGGGACCCCAAAACGCCAACCAAAACCTGATGTGTTGGGCTGAAAGACGCAGATGTCGCACCCTCGCTGTGAACTATGACACAGGAAGAACGCATGAAAAGATATCTAGATGTCACAAATATAAATTCTAGCATCTTCCTCGTTTTCAAAATTAGGGTATAGAATTAGTCTGGTAGCTGGAATCACATCACTGTGAGCTTGCCTGCATGGTCTCCAGGATGTCTCTTACCATTTCACGCCTATCTGAGCCAGCTCTGCTTGTCATCATGTCATGTGCAGGTGTTTATATTTGCCCTGACCTCATCCGTTGAGTGTTGCCACTTGTAGTCTGTAGATGGTGAACATCCCTCGTGATAGCAGAGAACTTTGTGATTGTTATGGAAGTATTCACATTGGTTCTGATGTCAAAGTGGAACGGAATTGTTTTGTCCGCCCTGTTACTCATGCTATTCGGTGATGCCACAATCCCTTAAGTAGCACATCAAGGTCTTGACTGGGATATATACATCCTTAAGTAGCACATCAAGGTCCTGACTGGGATATATACATCCTTAAGTAGCACATCAAGGTCTTGACTGGGATATATACATCCTTAGGTACCACATCAAGGTCCTGACTGGGATATATACATCCTTAGGTAGCACATCAAGGTCCTGACTGGGATATATACATCCTTAAGTAGCACATCAAGGTCCTGACTGGGATATATACATCCTTAAGAAGCACATCAAGGTCCTGACTGGGATATATACATCCTTAAGTAGCACATCAAGGTCCTGACTGGGATATATACATCCTTAAGAAGCACATCAAGGTCCTGACTGGGATATATACATCCTTAAGTAGCACATCAAGGTCCTGACTGGGATATATACATCCTTAAGTAGCACATCAAGGTCCTGACTGGGATATATACATTCTTAAGTAGCACATCAAGGTCCTGACTGGGATATATACATTCTTTATGTCGACCACCACGATGGCCCTTTCGTGCTTATATTGGAAGCTCTCATACACATCATTTACAAATGTCCCAACCTTCATTCAGGTGTTTCTTCATTGATTTGCACCTGCCCAGCGCATCAGGCATGTTGTATTAACGCTATACATTATGTTTATGATCACAATCTTATCAAACAGTTTGCCATAGATATTTTGTGGAGTAATTATTCTACAGCTATTGAACAGCGTGGGTTCCTGTCTAGATTTAGGTAGTGAATGTACATAGCTATGAAGCGGGTCTCAGACACGAATGTCTTTTCTGTATTGGTAATAAATTACTTACCACTTTTCAATGTTCTGCCTTATTCAGCTGATTGGTGTGACTGTACGCTTTTCTTTCTCTGTCTTCAAGAAAATTCCTATATAACCTTCAATAATTGAGATAAAGCTGGATTGTATGTTTACCATTTAATTCGATGCATGTAATTATTGAGGAAATTATCATTGCTTATTCGTGCTATAACTTCCTTTCACCTTTTGGCTTTTCATTCCTTCGCTAATGCTTGAAAACGATTGGTGACGTAACTTAGAACGGGAATGAAAAATCCAGGTACTAATTTAGAAAACACCTAAAATGAGGACACGATATATTGATAAGAAGGATATAAGTAAAGACGTCCACAAACATTTCTCTTTTTATTATTGAAATTACCTCTACACCTCACGGTAGAAGAGGAGCGACTAAGTAAGAAAGATTAATGAAATTGTAAAGCACTAGGCAAAATGGGAACACTCCTGACAGAAGACACTTTTACTGTTTACCCTTGAAGACCTGGAATATGGAACTGACATTGCACGACTCGCACTATCACAACACATCCAAGAGATCGAATGTATTCGCACTATCACAACACATCCAAGAGATCGAATGTACTAAGTACATGTAGACGACACGTTGCGTTTATTAATAACTGCCCATTGCAAGAGAAGATGACGACAGCATCAGACTTTTGCTTCGATATGTGATCTCATGTGGCAGCAAAATTCAATCCTGGCACGGCTGACTCTACTCCACTTACGACACACATGTGTTGGGGTTGTTGTGTGTTCTGTTCTTTGGGGTATCTCGCTTTCTCCGACTTCGACGTTGATGTTTCGCTCGGCGATACAAACACACTGCGGGATGGTTGCAGGATGGTGGCGGGCCAGGCGTGACTGTTCTGCAGAAGTATGTCACATGAGGTGACGTTCATGTTTAATCATTTTAGAGACATTTTCAGGGAATCTCTGTAACATTGTTTCTGTCCCACTGAAGATCGTCTTCCTGTTCTGAGGTCACGATACAGCACCTGCTCGGGGGAATTGCTCATCCGGGATACCTACAACATGTTCCTTCCATCTTCTCTGGGCTTTTGTTTGGAAAAAGCGTATGGATACTCGACATGTTCGACTTGATACCAAGGTCAGACTTAAGGACTTTGTCCTGTCATCTGATACTGAGCAGGGAGTGCAGACAGTACATGTTAGGGTCAAAGGGCAGAGGTCCATAGGCTGCTGGATCAATAACCAACAGCTCATGTCAGGACCAAAGTACAGGAGCGTATAGGCTGCTGGATCAATAACCAACAGCTGATGTCAGGGCAGCGACCCATAGGTCGCTGGATCAATAACCAACAGCTCATGTCAGGGAAGCGGCCCAAAGGTCGCTGGATCAATAACCAACTGCTCATGTCAGGACCAAAGTACAGGAGCGTATAGGCTGCTGGATCAATAACCAACAGCTCATGTCAGGGAAGCGGCCCATAGATCGCTGGATCAATAACCAACAGCTCATGTCAGGGTCAAAGGGCAGGAGCCCATAAAACGCAGGATCAGTAACCAGCAGCTCATGTCGAAACGTTTTAGCTGCTTGGCATGTTTGTTGTCCATGTGTCTCTGGTATACAGAAAAGTGGTTAGCACTACAGCTCGATACATTTTTTATTTCGTAGTGACCCTAATGCCTTGATTATTCCAGACATTTGTTTGTAATGTTCCATATACAGATCTTGTGGTTACAATCTTCTTGTTGATCTCAGAGTTGATGTTCGCTTTTTCTAGCGAGGTGTACTGTTTAGGTAGGCGGAGCTATCGACTGAACGGACACGTTTGTTTTGTATTATAATGTTATGGCTTGATATATGGCTTCCTCGGTGCGTACTTGAAGAGTACCTCAGTTTTTCTTGTATTAACTGTAGCTTAGTATTAACACCAAGAAGACAATATTCATGCACTAAAGGCAATAATCCCATACCAATTAAAATAAAATACGAAGAACTAAAACCATTTGATCATTAACATAACCTGGTAGCGCAGTTACATCAGATAGGGGAACATGTAGTGTAGAGTGTTTGAGGGCAACAGAGAAAGATATGGTCAATTTGTTATCATTACTCACCTGAGAAAAATGCATATAATTGTCTGCCGAACACTATCTATCGAGAACTGATTGAAAGGGGCAACCAGGAAGATTTGCACGCCATCACAACTTTCAGCGCTAGAACTGAACCAGCCATGTCCCGATGCATCATCCCAATCTTCAGCGCTAGAACTGAACCAGCCATGCCCCGATGCATCATCCCAATCTTCAGTGCTAGAACTGAACCAGCTATGCCCTGATGTATCATCACAACTTTCAGCGCTAAAACTGAACCAGCCATGCCCGATGTATCATCACAACTTTCAGCGCTAGAACTGAACCAGCTCTGTCCGATGTATCATCACAACTTTCAACTCTAGAACTGAACCAGCTATGTCCCGATGCATCATCACAACCTTCAGTGTTAGAACTGAACCAGCTATGTCCGATGCATCCTCACCACCGACAGTTATGAGTCCCAGAAGGAAGGCAGAAGAAAGGCCAACATAGAAAAAGTTACTGAAGAACCACATAATTTGAAAAAAACTAGTAAACCAATGCCGTGGGATTGTGCTGAAGGTGGCCACAGACCGGTTAAAGTGGAGGGAGTGTATTGCAGTATTTAAAGAAGGCAGTGTTTAATTCCCTTTTTTTTAAGTTAATGATTAGGACACAAGAATAAATCACAAGTTGGACATACTAAAATGGGGCCTGTTGGGTCGTGTCATTGAAATAGATTCCTCGTCGGTGTTCGTCTAAACAAGGACGTCGTGACACTGTGTCGTAGTTTACAGCAGGGCTGCGATATCTGAGCCTTTCGACTCGACACATCCGATTTCAGCTGACTTGTTTTTAGCAAACGCTTTGATCCATATCGGTTGGCCAGACTACTTAACTTAACTTAACGTCTTTATACTGGTTTAGAAGAATATGTAGAGTCCGTAAACAACCAGTTACTTCTACATTTCCTTTCTCTAAAATCTATGTGCATCAAATATATTCTTAAATGCATTAATTGTCCGTGCCTCCGCTACTTCCCGTGGCAATGCATTCCAGGCATTCACCAATCTTTGACTAAAAAAATATTTCCTAATCACTGATCTGGACCATTCTTTAGTTAATTTGTAGCTATGTCCTCTTGTTCTTGTGGGTGGTTGTATTTTTAAACAAATCTTGTTTTAGTCTAATTTCTGCGCTTTTATAAACTTGTATTAATTCACCTCGAATTCTTCTCTTTTGTAGACATTGTAGGCCGGTTTTTTTCTGAGTCTTTCCTTGTAACTGTAATTCTGGAATCGCACTATCAGCGTTGTAGCTCTTTTTTGTATTCTTTCTAGCATGTTTATATCCCCTCTATGATAAGGACTACACCTGTACAGAGTACTCCTATCTAGCTCTAACTAATGCTTTATACAGTTTGACTATCACTTCCTTGCTTCTATGTTTAATATTTCTTTTATCATACCTTATTTTTATATTCCTCAAGGTGGTGTGGGTTGCACTGTGGTTTTTATTTTGCGCCTGTCGGCACAGTGCATCCGACTTCAGCATCCATTTTATGTGAAGGTCTGCTTCCTCCTGCATTTTCAAAGGGTTTGCTTCCCCGGGGTAACGGCCGGTGCTGTGATAGGGATCGAGCCCTTCTTATCATACCTAACATTGCTTTGCCTTTTTCACTGCCACGTGGACTTGCTCACTCACTTTACCTGTATGCTCTATTAAAACCGCAAGGTCCCTTTCCTTTTCATTCATTCTAATATTGTTCTCGTCCATTCTGTAATTATGTTCCATATTTGCTCTACACATATGCATTACTGTACATTTATCTACATTAAACTACATTTGCCAACTCGCAGACCGTTCTCGAATTGTATCTTAATCCAATCACAATATATCGACTTCTGCTTTAGATGAGACACTACTGCATAGTTTTGTGTCATCAGCGAATTTTGCAATCATGGATCCGATATCAGTGTTCAAATCGTTCACACACATATATATATATATATCAAGAACAAGATTGGTCCCAAAACTGAACCCTGTGGCACTCCACTCTTGACTTCACACAACTCAGACTAATACAGGCAGTTTCCATGACCGCCTCGTGGAGGCGTTCATGTGTCTTGGTCAGCTATGGTTTGCTGGACTCGATGCAAGCAGCCAGCTATAAGTCGCTGACTGCTGTCAGATCATGCAGTGCTGCATCTTTTCTCCATTGAAATCGATGAATTATTTGCTATTTTAAATAAAAAAATGTTCACAAACCTTTGACGAATATAACAAGGCGCGTTGGGGGACAAATCAAGAGTGCGTATCACCACAGAGCAACAAAATCTACCCGCATGACTACACAATCTATCAGCATATGTATGTTGTGCTACCTTATGAAAGAAACGGGTCTACCTATGGATACATCCAAGTTACGATGATGTCGCTTCTGCTAGGCAGCAAGCTGCAATAAACTGGCAGCTGAATAGAGATTGCTTTACAGGTCAATGGTCATTTACTATTTTACAAAGATATGTGTTTATATATTCACTGTCATGGAGTCATGTTTGATTTTTGAAGTAAGATCAATTAAATATAATACATTTTCTAACTTGACATGTGTTCATTGTGTGCGTTACTGCGACGAGTTAATGCTTGGAGAAAACTAAGCGATAGACAGTAAACTGTTTAGTTTCTCCTTACAGTCCCATTTGAACGAAATTATGGTGTGAAAAACATTTGTTTAAGCCCAATTTGAGCGAAGTCGACACCTGAAATAGTTGCTCAGTTGACGGTTACGTTTGTAAAATTGTTGTTCTTGATGTTGTGGTTGTGAAATGCGCACAATGCGCATCTTTCGTGCACCATAACAAGGGTGTTAAGTACAGTTATTGCAGTAAAAAGGACTGTATGTGGTACCTAATGTAGAACATCTCATTCGAATTAGAAAGACGTCTATGCCTATAGGCATACAATTTTAAAAAAATATTTACGGTAAATTATTTTCTGCAGGGACAAAATAAATCCTTTGCTAACCATGATCAAAGGAACAGGCCGCTTTAAGAAATAAGCACTACAATAAAACGTGTAAATTATAAAATCATTTGGACATTGGAAATATAAGACCATGTGCAAAAATTCACGTTTATCAGTGCAAGGGTTATTGAGACGTCAGACGGTAATTGATATCCACCATTGTGAAACGGACTATAACAGTTTTGTCAGTCATTGACGCAGAGCCTACAAACTTCCCTAACAGAGATTGTGAATGATTGTACCAGTTACTTGTCTTTGGGTTTTCTGATTCCGTGAATAACCAGTTTTTATTCGTTATTGTTCTAGTGCCAGGTAGGGGAATATTGATGCTTTCTTCAATTGTTTTGTGTTTTAAATGTGCCTGCATACAGAGTTCTTACAATCACCTTTGATTGAGAGCGTTGTAGTACAGAAGATGGTGTCGTCATCAGAGATAAAGTGCTAAAGTGTTATCATATGAGGCCTCAGCTGTTGGACCCGAAATGAGTTCCATTGTTAGCCCCCCCCCCCACGCCCCTTCCTCGGCGTGTCTGAAAGGTAGTGCATTGCAGATAGTGTCACTGGAGATTTAGGGAATCAATCGTCAACCTCCCCAAAGGGAGTACCGTATCATAGGAGATAGTGTCACTAGGGATATAGAGAACTAAACCTCCTCCTCCCCAAAAGGGAGTACCGTACCATAGGAGATAGTGTCACTAGGGATATAGAGAACTAACCCTCCTCCTCCCCAAAAGGGAGTACCATAGTACCCAATGTCGTCGGAGATAAAGTGTTTAAGGCTTCATCACACTTGGTCTAGATTTTTATGAGATTAGCGGCACTATGTCTCAGTCTCTTCAAGGCAACCATTGTGCATACGAATTCTTTAAGTAGTCTCTGGCAACATTTTCGTGGCCCTGTAAGTTGCCGCGGAAGACCGAGCGGCTTATGGAACATCTCTTCGTAAATATGCAACGTCATTGGAGGCATCCACAAAAGTAACAGTAGAGCAGTGTAAACAGACCAGTATAATTAGCAGGATGTAGTCCAGAGAACACAATGCGCTGTATCGCTAGTTTACACCTTGACTGCGACAATTGCTCTTCTCGGGTGAGAAGACTTTGATAATGACTGGCTGTTGTTGTTGGTAAGGCTAAACGAGATTGAGTTCAGAGATTGGTAGCAGGAGATTGACAACGAACGCAAAAGAACGCAGAAGAAAGCATTTTACTACCTCATACGCAACATTGCAAGAGGTCAGTCAGCCTTATGGAGACAACTCATACATTCTCAGCTGGTCAAAAAAATATGTATTTGAACCAACATTTCCGAAAAAATAATGGTTACTGTCTGACTGCGTACAAAGAAGAAGAAGAAGAAGAACCAACATTTCATGGATTTTGTCCCTTACATACAGTTTGAAATGCTGGACGCCAGAATTGCGTTGATGAGAGTGAAAAAAAGTAAAGGTTAACCTTTGTTAAATAAAGTTTCTAATTATGGATTCCAGAATTGTGTGTCTGAGGGGAAATAAAGGTAATCACCCACTTGTTTGCTTCAAGCGGAACATGGACAAATGACTACAAGATGTCAATAGTTTGATTAGCTAGATTTCAAGAATATTCTGTGGCAGCGTCAGTAGAATTCGTTTTACATAATGACGTTGTTAGCCCCAGACACAACCCTCTTTAGTCAGCTTTTACAGAATTGTTCGAAGTTTATAGTGGTTTTATTTTTTTCATCCTGGATGGCAGTCGACGGAATGTCAATAACGTGCCATCAGAACAAAATAAGATTCAATTGTTGGTCACTGAGATGTTGCTTTGCACGACAGAAAAAAGTGTTTAAGTGAAGGCTTACGCTCTATAGTGATGTTACCTTGAGAAACATGTATTAAGAAGACGAGAGAGAGAGGGAGAGAGAGAGAAAGAGGGAGATATAGAGAGCATGGAATTACGAAGAGGAAAGTTATACCAAACTGTGACAACAGGTAAACTCGATGGAACATTAGACCACATTTGGATAAAAGGTAATCTTGATGGAACATTAGATCAAACTGAAATAAAAACAACTTGATGGAAAGTTAGAACAAACTATGTCAACAGATAAACTTGATAGACAGTTAGAACAAGCTGTGTCAATAGGTAAACTTTATGGACAGTTAGACCAAACTGTGTCAATAGGTAAACGTGATGGACAGTTAGAACAAGCTGTGTCCATAGGTAAACTTGATGGACAGTTAGACCAAGGAGGGTCAATAAGTAAACTTGATGGACGGTTAGAACAAGCTGTGTCAATAAGTAAACTTGATGGGCAGTTACACCAATCTGTGTCAATAGGTAAACTTGATGGACAATTAGACCACGCTGTGTCAATAGGTAAACTTGATGGACAGTTAGACCAAACTGTAACAACAGGTTGCTATCCATTTGATGTAGTAGAACTTCCTACCTTGTTCTCGACTGCCGTCAACCTTTCCCTATTGTATGGTTTTCACAAGAATCCCATGTCTTTTAATGGGGCCAAAAATATATGATTTGTCGGCTCTTTATATCTGACAATAGATGCCTTTTCATCCTAAGGTTCAACGATAGAAAGATGACACTGTCAGTGGCAACAGAAAAATTATCAAGCAATTTCAGAGCGGAGGCAGAGGCATTGAAGGCTGCAGTAGAAGCAATGCTGACAGACGAAAGCAATGAAAGCCAGATAGTCCTGTTTACAGATGTCCTGTCCGTGGTTACAGCACTAAAAAGCCAGCAAAATACAGAACTTAATGACTTAAGAGCAGTACTCTGTCAACTATGCCAGCAGTCCACGCCAAAAAGAGTAGTGGTACAGTGGGTTCCATCCCATTGTAACATTCAAGGCAACGAGGAGGCAGACATACTGGCAAAAGAAGGTGCAAGGTTACCACAATCAGATTCTAGTGTGACCTACGAAGAGTCCAAAAGGTTTATTAGGGACAGATACATGGCCAAATTGGAAACAGAGCATACTGGCTACACAAAAAATGATGCCTATTACTAGTTGAACAAAAGAGAGCAGGTCGTGGTCTTCAGACTCCGCACAGGCCACAACAGACTGAGGTACCACCTATTCAATAAACTGAAGATAGGTGGCTCTGACGAATGCACATGCGGTACAGGGAAAATGACCAATGAACATCTGCTGCAAAATTGCCCAACATACGAGGACCAGAGAAAGCAGATGTGGCCATCACCAGTGCTAACACTAGACAAGCTCTATGGCAGTGTCGACAGCCTCAGGATGACAGCAGTTTTCTTTGAACAAATTGAAATTGACGTCTGATAGCGTACGAAGAAGAAGAAGTAACAACAGGTAAATGTAATAGAAAGTTAAGACCAAATGCGGTACAGGGAAAATGACCAATGAACATCTGCTGCAAAATTGCCCAACATACGAGGACCAGAGAAAGCAGATGTGGCCATCACCAGTGCTAACACTAGACAAGCTCTATGGCAGTGTCGACAGCCTCAGGATGACAGCAGTTTTCTTTGAACAAATTCAAATTGACGTCTGATAGCGTACGAAGAAGAAGAAGTAACAACAGGTAAATGTAATAGAAAGTTAAGACCAAATTTGGCAGACAACAGTTAAACTTTATTGAAGATGAGAAAATAGGACAATTTAACTCCGTGGTCGCGCCCCAAAGATCACATAAAGTCAGCAATGCCTTTTTGTTGTGCGACCTGGTTACGTTTAATGTGTTATTAGGTGACTGAAGGTAATGAAGTCCGGACCAGAATATGCGTCATTATGTACAATGTCAGGCAGATGTTTCCAGAGCAAATGCGCTTTAATTTCAGAGAAGGTATCAATTAATTGTGAGTTTATAAAGCTAAACTGAGCTTTTAAAACAGTTGGGTATTTTTCTCTGAGACCTAACAAAAGAAAGTGTAAAGGGCACTAGATAAACATGAAGGAATCGTGAAAATTATATTGTGGTTTCGCTGTCCAATTTGATACTTAACGTCGTAGGAGTTCGTCACTGACCAATCACAACCTTGCAGTTTTTCCCGAATGGTTCAAAGTATTTCAGCATCCTATCTCTGCTTTCCTTTACCGGGCTGTTTAGAAAAAAATTCTTATCCAATGTGGCGTTGTGATTGCCAACAATGAGGAAGTTTATTCTTTTGTTCGCCCTGGAAAGGGCGCTATATGATGGGTTGAAGCAGCTTTCCTTTCATCCAGAGTGAAGTAGGTATACCGTGGTTTACCGCTAAGCTTGGCTTCATATGCGTGACGCTCCTACTACTGGAATCACGTCGATCCACATCTAGTCAGCCAGTCGAAAAGAGCCTGTTTTCCAAAATCATTGTTTTTCTACGGGTGACAATCGCTACCGTATTATAGGTACACTAACTATTACATTTATTAAGGGCGTACAATCTTTACTTGCGGCCTCTAACTTTTTATTCCTTCGGTTAACTCCTTAAGCGCAGCTTTAGACTGCGGAAGCATTTATCAGAATTACTAAATAATACCCCTCTATAATTTAGTCGCCTAAAAAGAGAACGCTCATAATTAGATAAATAAATTATATTTTTAATTGGCAGATTAGCATATTTGCACCGAGCTTAAGGCTGAAATTCAATTGGTCTTTAAGCAATAACTGAGCTAAGGAGGTTTGCTGTTGGTCGTCAGTATGATAAGATAAATCGGTATTAAATAAGATGTCACTGGAAGAAACGAGAAAGGACACAGTTCTTTACCCATTACACTCTAAGACGACCAATCCATTTGGTTCGGAAACCATAACTATTATTTTGTTCAATTAAATATTTCACCTTTATTTATCCAAGTCCGTCACTTGGAGGCTGTATGCTCTGTCAGCTGCGGTTCATTGACAGTGAAACAATCAGTCAGCTATTAGTTGCTGGCTGCAGTCAGATTATTTACTTCTGCACCTTCAGCGGTACCACCTTTGGGGTCAAGGGTCAACGAGAAAATAACATAGGCGTCATGGCTACAGCAGCAAGAGGAAATAGAGGATACAGAAGAGCACTGGCAACAGATACCAAACCTATAGAACCAGACATGGGAAGATGTTCTGTGGAAATAAGAACGGCCAACACAAAACGTGGATAGTAACAAAAACGGTGTGTCACGTTTGATGAAGAGCATCATCTCTGTTCATTCAGTGTTTTCAAATATGCTAGGATAGTCTTCTTTTTTTTCCTTTCGCTTGTTTGTCCTTCTTGTGCCTTTCAGCTTCAGATTATGAAGAGGTTTTTTGACCTGGCACTAGTATGTACTTCGTTCATAGGGAGCTTTACTGCTTCTGTTATTTCTGCTATCCATCTTTTGCGTGGGTGGCCCATGGCTTTGTATCCACTATATTTGTATTGCATTGCTTTCTGATGGATACTATCTGATGTTTGGCGTGCCACGTGGCTGACCCATTTGGTTTGTTGTCTCTTAATGAGGTCTAGCACTGGTCTTGTATCTACTAGTCTCCAAATGTCTTCGTTAATGATTATATCCATTCTTGTTACTTAAAGCATTCTGCGCAGGTATTTCATCTCTGTTGTTACGATGTTTCTTTTATCTGTGCTTGCCAACGTCCAATTTTCACGCTGATAACTCAATGGGGGTATGACAATTGTGTTTAAAATGTTCCTTTTGTATCCATTGTCGCGTGCTTACATATAAATATCGGGGACATTTGTCCAATGATTTGTCTTGCTTTATTACATGTGTTTTGGATTTGGGATAGTCTATGTGTACGGAAGTGACTGACGATTTGGGATAGTCTATGTGTACGGAAGTGACTGACGTTTTGGGATAGTCTATGTGTAAGGAAGTGACTGACGATTTGGGATAGTATATGTGTACGGAATTGACTGACGATCTCGGATAGTCTATGTGTACGGAAGTGACTGACGTTTTGGGATAGTCTATGTGTAAGGAAGTGACTGACGATTTGGGACAGTCTATGTGTACGTAATTGACTGACGATCTCGGATAGTCTATGTGTACGGAAGTGACTGACGATTTGGGATAGTCTATGTGTACGGAAGTGACTGATGAACCCTGTGCAGATCTGGAAAAAGTCTTGGACATTCTGAATAAGAAAAGTTCCCTTCCTGTAAAGTTTTTATTCCACGAACACTTTTAGTCCGTCTCTGGTGTCTCGCTGCTATTGTTCTGGATGCCTCCCATTATGTTGTACCTCTACGGAAGATGTTTGCCAACCTGTTCGAACATTATGTTGTACACCTACGGAAGATGTTTAACAAGCTGTTCGAACATTATGTTGTACACCTATGGAAGATATTTGCCAACATGTTCGAACATTATGTTGTACACCTACGAAAGATGTTTGACAAGCTGTTCGAGCATTATGTTGTACACCTACGAAAGATGTTTGACAAGCTGTTCGAACATTATGTTGTACACTTACGGAAGATGTTTGACAAGCTGTTCGAGCATTATGTTGTACACCTACAGAAGATGTTTGACAAGCTGTTCCATCATTATGTTGTACACCTACGGAAGATGTTTGGTCAAGCAGTGCGAACATTATGTTGTCTTCTTCCTCTTTTGTCGTCTCACTTTCTACCGGGTTGTAGAACAGTGTCGTGGTATGTATTTATATTTTTGCCTCTTTCCTGGCCTGAGTGATTGTTTTTCCTATTTCCCAGCCGGTCTAGTTAACACTGTCAATCCATCTTTTCCTCGGTCTGCTTCCAGCTGTTTTTTTTATGATGTTCTCGTGTAGAAGGTTTCATGGACACTGTCGTCTGGTTGCATTCTCACAATGTAGCCAAACCATTTCTGTCTCTGTTGCTCGATGTAGTCTATGCAGGGAATTGTTCCAACCGTTTCCCGAATACTTGTATTTGTAATGTTGTCTCTTCTGGTGTTAGTGACCTATCGTAGGCACTGATTTTTGCAGATGGCTAGCTTCCGAGCCAGGGCCGTATTCAATGCCTATTTCATGCATTGGTAACACAGGGTGGGGATGAAGATACGTTTTTATCCTCTGCTTTTCTGCCTTATTTCAAAGGCTTTGAAACGTCTGAAGTATATATTTGGTGTTCTTCTGTTAGCCGTCAATCGATTATTTGCCCTTCTGCATCTCACCAGGGGTTAGTGGTTAGGGGTTAGGGTTAGGTGTTAGGTGTTAGGGTTAGGGGTTAGGGGTTAAGGGTTAGGGTTAGGGTTTGGGTTAGGGTTAGGCTTAGGGTTAGTGTTGGGGTTAGGGTTAGGGATAAGGTTAGGGTTAGGATTAGGATTAGGGTTAGGGTTAGGGTTAGGGATAGGGTTCGGGTTAGGGTAAGGGTTAGGGGTAGGGTTAGAGTTAGGGTTAGATTTAGGGTTACGGTTAGGGTTAGGATTATGTTTAGGGTTAGGGTTAGGGCTAGGATACGGCTAGGGTTAGGGTTAGAGTTAGGGTTGGTGTTGGGGTTGGGGTTAGGGGTTAGGGTTAGGGTTAGGGGTTAGTGTTATGGGTTAGAGTTAGGGGTTAGGGTTAAGGGTTAGGGTTAGGGATTAGGGTTAGGGCTTCGGGTTAGGGGTTAGGGTTAGAGGTTAGGGTTAGGGGTTATGATTAGGGGTTAGGGTTAGGGGTTAGGGGTTAGGGTTAGGGGTCAGGGTTAGGTGTTAGGGTTAGGGTTAAGGGTTAGAGTTATAGGTTAGGGTTTAGGGTTAGAGGTTAGGGGTTAGTGGTTAGGGTTAGGGGTTGGGGTTAAGGGTTAGGGTTATAGGTTAGGGCTTAGGGTTAGGGTTATGGGTTAGGGTTAGGGGTTAGTGTTACGGGTTATGGTTAGGGGTTAGGGTTAGAGGTTAGGGTTAGGGGTTAGGGTTAGGGGTTATGGTTAGGGATTAGTGTTAGGGTTAAGGGTTAGAGTTGTAGGTTAGGGTTTAGGGTTAGGGGTTAGGTTTAGGGGTTAGGGTTAGGGTTAGGAGTTAGGTTTAGGGGTTGGGGTTAGGGGTTAAGGTTAGGGGATAGGGTTAAGGGTTAGGGTTATAGGTTTTGGTTTAGGGTTAGGGGTTAGGGTTAGGGGTCTGGGTTAGGGTTAGGGGTTAGAATTAGGTGTTAGGTTTAGGCGTTAGGGTTATCGGTTAGGATTAGGGGTTAGGGTTAGGGGTTAGGGGTTAGGGGTTAGGGTTAGGGGTTAATGTTTGGGGTTAGGGTTAGGGGTAAGGGTTACGGGTTAGGGTTAGGGGTTAGGGCTACCGGTTAGGGTTAGGTTAAAGGGTTAGGGTTAGGGGTTAGGGTTAGGGGTTAGCGCTTAAGGGTTATATTTAGTAGTTAGGGTTAGTGGTTATGGTTAGGGTTAGGGGTTAGGGGTTAGGGATAGGGGTTAGGGTTAGGGGTTAGGGTTAAGGGTTAGGGTTAGGGTTAGTTTTAGGGTTAGGGTTAGGGTTAGGTTTAGGGAATACCGGAATTATTACCGGAGGTCTGAGAAGCATCGCAATCGGAGACCTCCAGAGCCTCGGTGAGCACAGAGAAGGAAAAATACTAAACCTGACAGAAAAATACAAGCGTATGATTAAACATCCAATGCTGGGAGAAGTCAATGAATTAACAAACAAAAATCGCATAAAAAGAACAAGCTTAAATCATCTATTAAAAGCCCTTACAGCAAAGAACAGTGACATCATATCAAAATGTCCGACACATAACAAAAAAAACAACAACAGTGGATAGAGAGAACAAACAGCAAATACCCCAAAGACCTAATCAATAGACTGAATAGGAAACAGTATACCACAATGTTCCGTCTCAGAACAGGTCATTGCACACATGCATAAAATGAAAGCAGCATAGATTGCACAATGCAAGAACACATATTGCAAACATGTCCACTGCACCAAGGCTCCTGTGAGAAGACCTAACCAGAGGAAAGAAGCATACAAGACAAACTGGGGAACCACTGAGAACCTGCAACTGACGTGTCACTTCATGGAAGCAGCCCATCTGGTAGCATAAAACGAGCATACGAAACCGAACGCAAAGAAAAAGAAGAATCAAGTTGCTAAGGATGTAAAAAGTGTCCTGCTGGTGCTATAGTGGTACAGACAAACGGCATGACGTCATAATTGCAGTTAAAAGAGGACCGCTGCACTATTGACATGCACCAAATAGGAGCAGCTATCTGTTATTCATTTTTCGAAGGGGTGAAACCAATAGATATTCACCGAGGAATAAAGATCCACTATGTAATGCGTGCCCTTTACTCCAGCAAGTGTATGACAGTCTTCAACGTGTCATTGTTTCAATTCTGGAGTAAGCTGCTGTCTCCTTACAGAGACTTTGTGGTGTAACAGTTCCACCCCGAGCAAGAGAGTTTAGGGCAGGAGTGATGTGGTTGCTGATAACAAAGGTACCTGAATGTGTGCCAATGTCACTCACCGTATCAACAAAAGAAAACGGAGTTGGGGGAAAGAATGTGTATAGCTAGGAACTGACAATTGGCGTTCCGATTTGGGTAGTGGGAAATGAGTGACAGGTGTTCAGAGTAATTTTTTCCAATAACGATTGAATAGAGCCATCACCATGAGATCCACTGGTCAGCTCTGATACTGCTTGAGAGTATATAACACGAGTCAAAGTTTAGCTCAAGAGGCTGGCATGTAGAGAGAATGAGTTAATGTAGACAGGAGTCTGTTTAGCCCACCGACTTAGTAGAAGAGCGATTGATAGACTGCTGTAGGAATGTTGGAGATAGAACATGATCGCTCAAATAGATGTGTGCATTTTGTATAGAGGTAATCTGAACGTGTGTTGTACACAGGACACCTTGTGAACGAGTTATGTTCTGACGAGTTAAGCGAGTGTGTAGAACGACTAGGTGAGATCTAGATGTGTGTGTGGTGTGTGTAGACACCGAGGGAACGAGGTATGTTCTAGAGCTGTGAGTATACGTAGAATACATTGAATGCATTATGTAAAGATCGCCCGCCTGAGGGGATTTGAGTGAGGAAGAGTTTTTGATAAGGTGTTTTGAGGATGCAGTTAAGGAGACGTGTGTGTGATGTGTGTACGGCAATAGAACGGGGTTTTGGTAGTGGGGAATTCCATCAATAACTAATGCTTAAAATTTCCGTTTTAGTTAATATTTATATTAACATATATATAATATAGGAGTATTTAGTTAAGATGATATGTATTGTATTGTGTTTGTAATTTCACTACTCATTTTTCTGGTATGAGTATTATATAATAAATATGCCACCTGCTGTGTGCTTTGTCATTTGCTGTGTGTGGTCATGAATGTTGTGGATGAGTGTGATAATGTTCTAAGTTAGAATAACCCTAGGACAAATATATATAGTTCTTATATATATATATATATATATATATATATATATATATATATATATATATATATATATATATATATATATAGTTCATACATATATATATAGTTCGTACATATAGTTCATATAAATATATAATATATATATATATATATGTATATATATATATACATATATACATAGTTAGTTCATATATATAGTTCATATATATAAAGTTCAGACAGACTGTGATGGGAGCGACATTCTACAAAGGATGTGCTCCATGATGATGATATATAGTTCATATATATATAGTTCTTAGTCGACCTGTACTTCTACAGGGACAGATTCCCCTGTGCTGGTCCCAACTCTGGGGCATGAGCTGGGTGTAGCCAGGATGAGGATTTCCTGTTTAGCTAGCTAGGCTCGAGCAGCTTATTACTCCATTACTTTGGGACAATTGCAGCTAGGGTGGTTAACCGATGTGCGAGTTCATCTTAAAAGACTCAAACACTAGAGCAAAGTAGACTTGCAGCCTGTTAGGCACCATCTATGCTGCTCTTTACAAACTACCTAACTATGGCCGGTGTGATGCCATGTCACACAGTTAGTCGCCTCTTGCGACATGCTCTTTGTGAGGCAGTGGTGCTATTCTTGTCCTTGTTATACACAAAGACCCCGGCGGACAACTCGGGTTATATATGTACTTAGATCATATAATTCCTCCTTATATCTGATCTTACATCATAGAATCCCTCCTTATATCTGATCTTACATCATATAATTCTTTCTTGTATATGATCTTACATCATAGAATTCCTCCTTATATCTGATCTTACATCATAGAATTCCTCCTTATATCTGATCTTACATCATAGAATTCCTCCTTATATCTGAATATAAATCACAGAATTCCTTCTTATATCTGATCTAAGATTATAGAATTTCTCCTTGTGTATGTACCTACATCACATAATTCCTCCTTATATCTGATCTTTCATCATTTGGGAGCCGCGTAGCATAGTGGTTAGCGAGCTGGCTTTGCATCTGAGCGGTCCTGGGTTCATTCCCCAGTAAGGTGGAAATGTTTTTTCAGACCGCATCAGCAGTGACATCCCAGGATCTCTGTTGCTGTATCTATGAGTGCTGAGTTAAGAGACTATGTTACTGTATCGGTATCCAGTCTTTCTCTGAGAGCCAACAGAGGAGCAAATCTCCCCCAACCCTTGATTGGAACAGTTCGATGATTGTTGAGTCTTTTAGTTTGTCCAGGTCAAACTTTAGTCTAGTCTCTTCTTTCTTTGCAACTCTCTTCAATCGCAGACACATAGTCATCATAACAAGATCGTGGTCGCTTCGTATAACCGCTTCGGGAAAAACCTCTCGTTTTGTCGGTGTTGATGCTAGATCTAAACCTCCTCTGAACCAGTATATAATAAATTTAGCTGTGCACTTCATTGTTTGGGTTATGCCATGTCCAGCGTCTTGCCTTTCTCTATTTCTGTCTTTCTCTCTCTCTCTCTCTCTCTCTCTCTCTCTCTCTCTCTCTCTATCTATCTATCTATCTATCTATATATCTATCTATATATCTATCTATCTATCTATCTATCTATCTATCTATCTATCTATCTATCTATCTATCTATCTATCTATCTATCTATCTATCTATCTATCTGCCCTACTGTCTCTGTAATACTTTCTTAATTTCTATATACAAGTACCACGTCATACGGCATGCATCCAGTATTCAGCGACATGAATTGCCTTGTCACGGCATGTCGCACCTTTTGTATTGCATGTTTCCTGGAGGTTGGGGCAGGTCATCCGCTGGTATGTGACCAGTATTGCGCAACAGTCACACGTCATCATCTATGTATCCAAATTCCTTCATGTTCTTCTTGCACAGTGATATTTCTGTTTCTAAGAATCGACGTCACTGCACTCCGGGCATACCCATAGGTGTTCAGTCTCTCTCAGCAAATGGTGCAGGGTCTGGATGCTTATGGTCCCTGTAGTTCGCTCGTTGTACACTCTCCTTCTCCGTTTTCTCATGCGTCCATACCGAGTGGTCTACCGGGGTCTGTGTGTATGACAAGTACAAGAAAAGCACCCCTGCCTCGCAGAGAGCACGTCGTATGAGGCGACTAACCGTGAGACATGGCCTAACACCGGTCATGGTTAGGTGGTTTGTTTAGAGCTGCATAGACAGCGCATAACAGGCTGCGGGTCTACTTTGCTCTAGTGTTTGAGTCTATTGAGATGAGCTCGCACATTGGTTAACAGCCCTCCGTAAGCGATTGTCCCAACGCAGTGGAGTATTAAGCTGCTCGAGCCTAGCTCGCTAATTAGGAAACCCTTCTCCCGGCTACACACAGCTCACAACAGAGTTGAGACCTGGACAGGGGCATCTGCCCCTGCAAAAGTACAGATCGACTAAGAACTAAGATCTAAGATAGTGTTAGAGTTCATGAATTGTGTTATTGCAGATATAGACTTAGAACCTGGGTATATTTAGTTGACAGAGGTAACATCAGAAGCACTTGCTTGGATCCTCTGTGTTAGTTTAGTATGTGGTATTAGTTAGTGTACCAGTTATTCTCGTTTGATTCATATTGTTATACAAATATGCTGGTCAAATGCATGATATTATTCAGTGTACCAGTTATTCTCGTTTGATTCATATTGTTATACAAATATGCTGGTCAAATGCATGATATTATTCAGTGTACCAGTTATTCTCGTTTGATTCATATTGTTATACAAATATGCTGGTCAAATGCATGATATTATTTTGTCTTAATGGTTAACGATAGTTTTAGTGTTTACTGTGTTGAAGTCGTGTTTTGTTTAGATATATGTTGTAACTGTTAAGATAAGTAAACTAAGCCTACCCTGCTACATATACATATTGGTCTGTGTGACCAGGATGTCGATAAGCCTAATCTGCTACATTTTGTCTGTGTACATTTCTCTGCTTGAATATCTGTCAATATGTTACGCTGTCTCTCTAGATATCTCACTCTGTGTCTCCACGTATCTGTCTCAGTTTGCCGTACAACTCTAAAGTTATGAAAACCGGTAATTAAATCAGGTGTTTTCAACCTGGTGTTCGCAAGCACCATTTTGTTTTTCAATTCAAATTTAGTTTTGCAAACCCAAACAAATAATGTTGCTATCCATCCATTATATTTCAGTTGTAAGTAAATTGTAAGTTGTTAAGTTGCGCGTTTGCTGCCAGTAAACGTATTTGCCGCTCTCTTTTCTGAAATATTTCGCACCGGTGATTCGATTTGGGGGTTTCCCCGATGCTGGTCAGGGTCAGAGTTGTGTTGCATCATGGGTATTTGAATTGATAGATCTCCAGTCCTCAGCGCTGAAAAATTTGTTAGAAAATGAGAAATTCATAACATTTTGGGGAGTATAAGAGACATGGCGGTCCCAAACTCTGCGCAGTGTTTCTCTCAAATGTCTGGCTTTGTTCGGGACGACCTACCTGTGCAAAAAGCTTTCTCACTTATGAAATACCTGAAGCACAAATCATAATCACGATTAACTGATACACATCTGCAAGACTGTTTACGTGATCCTGGATAGCAGGCTGCAGCAGGGCAGACTGGCTAAGGAGAAGGGATCCAAGAGGGAATGCTAACCCGGTATTCAAAAAATGCTTGCTGAAGTCGGATGTGTTGGACTGAAAGGTGCAAATATCGCATCCAAGCTGTAAACTACGACACAACGTATTCCGTTCTCTGGACTACATTCTGCTACTTAAGCCCTGTCAGGGTTTGGTAGTGGGAGATTGAGAATGAACGAGGCCAAGCCAAGCTCAAGGATGTCACTAACCCGATGAGTGTGTTAAAAATGTACGGTTTTTCAAAAATGAAACCCATTAGAGTGCATGGTGCTCGCAATCGTAAACATGTTGAGAACCCCTGAACGAAATGGTCAGTTTAAAAAAAAAACAAAAGGTAAAATTCGCCAGTCTTACCAGGACTCGAAATAAGAGCAAACAATTTTAACACTGTAACCTGCCAGACAATATGTAAGATGTTACTAAGGAGGGTTGTACATGAGGATGGCTACTCCATCGTGCAGAAACTTTAAGCCACAACAATTTTAATGCATGTGAGAGAGTCAACCTTTGACGACTTGAGCAGCATTTGTTGAAGACCTTTGCTCCACAGGGATCTGGAAAGGTTTTGGTGAAGATCAAATTGGCTTGTCATGTTTACATATATGCAGGGCATATGCGCATGGAATACAGGAGCCTAAAGGGGGTCTGGTGTTCAAAAGGGAGTCGAAATATTACGACTGACATATATTACACGTTATTGTTCCACTACTAATATTATAGTCCGTCATTAAATTCATGAACAAGGTCCAAAGAAATTATCTACTGAACTGCATGTCAGATCCAAATGGTTTTTCGCATGCAGCTTTACAATATCGATGACGCTAAAACATTGATATTATTTAGTCCATAGATGTAAAGACATTTACACATCGGGGAATTATTTTGATCTTTTAGGACCATTGTAAAAAAATGACATTAAATTTAAGATTTTACAGTAGGAAGCTGAATTTATCAGCATTTGGTTCCTAGGCGAATCGCCTTAATGTCTTGATAGGTCAAAGGTCAATTGATTGTTTTTGTTGAAATTTTGTACAATCGTAAAGATGGCACCAATATGCAACAGTTAGTGCATACCTTCGGTTACCTTTAGATCCCCAAGGTTGTATCAACTGCGCAGCTAATTTTATGTTGTGTAACGCATTTGAATATTGCAATGTATTTGTTGCTACTGTATGTACACCTAATTGTTTTGATAAACTTACTCTAATTCATCCAAGTCTACTAATCAGTATGTCAACAAAAGATGATATTAGTCATCCAAATCTGTGGATTCAAAGAGGTTGATAATTGTTGCTGGCTGGACAAACTGTAATCCATCTCGTTGCCAGTGCTGTTCTTCTTCCCGGAGCATATGTTCAACACACTTCTTCCCGGAGCATATGTTCAACACACTTCTTCCCGGAGCATATGTTCAACACACTTCTTCCCGGAGCATATGTTCAACACACTTCTTCCCGGAGCATTACAGACCCTTACATAAAATGCATGCTGAAGTCGGATGCACTGGGCCGACAGACGCAAAATAAAAACCACAGTGTAACGCACACACGCCTTGGGAAATAGATAAATAAGGCGAACGCAAAAAAAAAATAAAAATAAAATCCAACGGTAAAAAGAAGATCTATCCAGACCAAACGACAATTGCGTTCGTTTCTCTGAGTTAGAAATATCCCAATATAAATGACCCATCTTAGATTCCCTGCGGAAGAACTGTTATAGTAAAACGGTTACCTTCTACATTGTTGTAAATGTACACTTCAAACTTATTTTGAAATTGATATCAATGTAAGTTTTGAAAAAGCAACTATATGCCACAATAATCACACCTCATAAAATTCCAAGTATGCGTCTCACGCAACGTATGTAAAAAGCATTTAATCTTGTTTCATGAAAGACATACAGAGTTCGTGTTTCGTAGCCATAGAGCAGGGTACCAATAACACATGATCTGTACACAGCAACTTTTGTGGTGATGGTCAGCATGTTGTTATTCCACATTCTCTGTGAGAGCCTGGCAAGTGCTGATGAGGCCATTCCTAATCGTTTCTGCAGCTCCGCGTCCTGTGAAAGGTTGTCGTTGTTGTTGTTGCTTAGATGTTTGCCTCACTAGTTTCTACTGGCTGAGCCGCGCCATTTTCCACCCCAGACCGTAGTCCATTGAGCGATATCAGGACGCATAAACCAGTGCTTGGATGAATGTGTGCGTCTGTATGTACCTATGCTAGGTGTGTGCGCTCTCAGAAGCTAGCCCAACCAAAGTGCAATGGAAGGGCCTCACCATGAGGGCGCGTGTGAAAGTTGTGCAAGAGTGTGACTGTAGGACAGAGTCAAATAAAACAGAGAGGTAAGAGGAGAGAGCAGAGTTTTTTGTTTTTTTATTTTTAATGTGTTTATTCTTCATTTTTCAAATACAAAAACAAATCATGGTCAAATTACTACCTCCTACCAGGCGCGTCAGCAGGGTTGCGGATTGCTGAAAGGTTTCCTAATTTGGAGGTTGGCTGCGAATAAATAAGCAGCCGTGGACAAAAACGGGTCGGCAGGCATGGAGGCTGTAAGGAGGCAGCAGCCCCTCCATCATGCAAAGACACAACAGGCTAATCACCTGTTTGTCTTAAAACAACGATTACAAGTCTAAACACAAAGAAAACCGGACTGACCTCAACGGCGTCGAACAGGCGAGAAATAAGGACCACGATTTACGGAACATGGAATGTACGAAGTATAAACGGAAAAGAACAAGAACTAATAGAGGAGATGAAGAGAGCAAAATTGACAGGCCTGGCACTTACAGAAACAAAGAAAAAGGGACAGGGCGTTCTGGACCATGATGGCAATATGCTATACTACAGCGGAGTTCCCATGAGTGAACGAGCCAGGGCAGGGGTTGGTTGTATAGTGAATGGTAACAACAAAGCAAACATTAAAGGATGGAAGTTCATTTCAGAACGACTGATGGTTCTAAGTCTACAAGAGGAGGATAGTCAAATGGATATCGTCACTGTGTATGCACCAAACGAAGATGAGAGCACTGACATAAAAGATGAATTTTATGAGCTTCTTCAAATGACCATTGACGATTGCCATATAGAAATACTTCTCCTTGGAGACTTTAACGCAAGAGTTGGAAACGACTATTCTAGATGGGATGGAGTGATCGGTAGGTATGGAGAAGATGTCTTAAATGACAATGGAAAACGACTGCTCAGATTCTGCAGAGAACAAAACCTTGTTATTACAAATACAAGGTTTCCACACAAGCGTATCCATGCTTACACAAGATGTGAGCCGCCTAGAAATGAAAGATCCATAATTGACTGATTTCAAGTATGTAAACGATGCTAGAGTGTTCAGAGGACCAGAGATAGGAAGCGACCACTACCTAGTTAAAATTAAGAGCGAAATTGAAAAACACTATCCAGCTAGGCAACACCCATCAGCAAGCATGAAACATAATACACGAGGAGAAAATAAAATTAAGACATACAAACTACGAGAACCAGATGTTAAAAGGAGATACCAAGGGCTCATAACAACAGCAATAGAAAGGAAAGAGGAATCTGAAGAAGATATGGAAATGCTTTGGGTAAAATTTAAAGACATCATCAAAGAGGCTAAAGCAGAGGCATGCGGTCAAACTAAAGAAGGGTGGAAGAGAAAAAGTACACCATGGTGGACAGAAGAAGTGAAAACAATAATACGAGAAAAGAAAAAGGCATGGAAGCAAGACCTAGGGGCTAGGAATACAGAAGAACAAACAAAGAACTATCAAGCATATGTAAAGTTTAGAACAGAAGAGAAGGAGACTGTGCTCAAGGCCAAAACAGAATACCTGGGAAGAATTTGGAGAGAAACTGGAAAATAATGCTGGATAAAACCAGAAACTGTTCTACAAGACCTTATAGAACATGCGGAAGGAAAAGGAATGCCCCCTGAAATTTTTTAAAGATAAACAAGGTGCGCTGTTGACTGCCCCAGAAGAGGTAATGAACAGATGGAAAGAATATTTCTCAGATCTTTTTGGAGTGGAGGAAAACCAAGCTCTGGAAGTAACAGTCCCAATTCAAGAAGAGGGAGCCATGGAGGGAAACGATAATATCACAATGGAAGAACTAAAGGCAGCATTGGAGAAAATTAAGATTGGTAAAGCAGCAGGACAAGATGGTATAACACCAGAAATGGTTAAATACATGGGAGCGGCAGAAGAGATGCTGCTCATGAAGATTCTCAAGACAGCTTGGCGCCACAAGAAGATACCAAGAGACTGGGAGGTTGCAATAATAATACCAATATTTAAAAAGGGCATTTAAAATGTGAAAATCACAGAGGTATTTCCCTTCTTAGTGTCCCCGGGAAAATCTACTCTAGGATTCTAGAACGGCGATTATGAGGTCTAGCAAAGCCAAATATGGATGAAACTCAATGTGGGTTTAGGGCAAACAGAAGTACTCAAGACCTTATCTTCACACTAAAACAGCTAAGTGAAAAGGCTCTTGAATATGATAAAGAGATGCATCTCTACTTTTTGGATTTGGAGAAAGCATTTGATAAAGTTCCTTGGGACAAACTCTGGGAGTACCTCACAAGTAAGAACATCCCAGGACCCCTGATCTCTGCCATACAGATTTTCTATAAAACATACAGAAATTATGTGCGGACATCAAATCAAAAGTCAGAATAGTTCAAGACCACTAGCGGAGTAAGACAGGGGGACATTCTATCACCGTACCTTTTCGTACTCCTCATGGATGAAGTCATCAAAGCCTGCAAGGAATGGACAAAAAAGTATGAAGTAGGGTACTGGAAGATGAGACCAAGGAGGTCCTGACGATGACAACGATAGAGGCGATACTTCTGGCTAGAGATCGAGTTACAGAAAGTGAAAGTGATTTTCTGCAAATGACATGCACCATGATGATGATAATGATGATGATGATGATAATAATAATGATGATAATGATGAAAGTGAGCGATTTTTTGTGCTATGTAATAATGCTTGTTATGTTATACAAAAGTATATGTGACTTTATTGTTGACGTAGATCTAGCAAATACTATTTTCATTTATAAACATCATTGCATAATTTCAGAAGTGCCGGTTATGCTAGCAATCAGCTAGAGGTTAGTGATATTTAAGATAATATCTGTGGGTAACTGAGACACTAGTCCGGTCAAGCACAACATATTGTCCAGGACGTTGCGTCAGGGTAAATCACAATGTTGTTCGTCCATCACGAACCTTTACTTTTTGCACCCAGCCAGTCCATCCAGTCGAGTATTCTGTAAATCCGGGTTGTGGATGGGTGGGAAGATGGGAACTGCATATTCGCAGTCAGTGAAAGCAGAGAAAATTTGCTTCGCGAGACGGTGATCATGATTGTCAGCAAATCCATGTACCTCATCCACTTTATTGCTCAGCAAGGTGTCCCGCAACTGACGCAGCTTTTTGACTGTAGTTTAGCTTGTCAGCGGACCTACGCTCTCTGCTCGCCCGTCGTCACAGGACTCGACTGTGTTAGTACTGGATACATGAAAAGTGAATGACTTGCGCGATGAATTTACTTTAAGTGAGAAACGGTTGCGCAGTTTGTCGACCACACTCTCTCGCTCGAGTCCAACTTTAACCAGTGATAAGACAAGTCAGGACGACTGGAAATGATCTCGGGTGCAGTGGTTGACCACGGATGCTCAAGTGCCTGGTCGTGTTCTGTGCGGTCCACACCGATCAGCATATTTGCATTCCGTTCTATGGACAACATTCTGCTACTTAAGCCATATCAGGGCTTGGTGGTGCAAGATTGAGAACGAACGACCCTAAGCCAGCAAGCCATATAATAAAAAAACAGAATGCGATACTGGAGAAAACACTAAAAAGCTATATGTCTCTTTTTTTGCCTCGTTTACCGTGGTTCCTAAGAGGCAGTATATTGTTCTGTGTTTTGCACTTTACAGCCTGGTTAAACCATATTAAGCACGACATTTAATAGGTGTACGACCCTGTTAGATCAGGAATCTGAACACAGACATGTTTGGTTTGTGAGCCATAGAAACTTCGCAACTACGTATGAACACTTCTAAAAAGCTTGACACGTGCAATTCAAATTCATATCTTTTCTATCGTTATCGCTGCTTGTTTCAAATCTATCAATAACATGACCTCCCATAGTGTATCCGGAGTCCCGTACTGAGAATGGTAGAATATAACCGCCACAGAATATTGTCACAGTAGGTCAAGGGCAAACAATCTTAAGGTGAGCGATGTATGTATTTCTCCTGAATGGCCAAAACATTCATTGCATGTTGAACGCGAGGACTAAGAGTTGTCCATGGATGTGGCAATCTCAAAATGTATAAATTATCGCTACCGTACTGTAAATAACTTGAAAAAGTCTTTCCTAAAAGCTGGTTATGGTAAGTCAAATACAATGCTGGACCTGTGGTTCAACAAAAAGAGATGAGTGATCTTGATTTAACTTAACTTAACGTCTTTATACTGGTTAGAAGACTCTGCTGAGTCTGTACGCAACCAGTTTCATTTACATTTCCTTGCTCAATAAGCTATGCGCATCCAATTTATTCTTAAATGCATCAACTGTCCCTGCTTCCATCACTTCCTGTGGAAATGCATTCCAAGCATTCACCCCTCTCTGACTAAAGAAATATTTCCAAATATCCAATCTTGACCTTTCTTTATTTAATTTGAAGCTAGGCCTTTTTGTTCTGATTTGATTGATTGAACTCCATGCATGTATTGAAATGCATGACTAAAGAGAGTTGTGCATGAGGATAGCAACCTCATCATGCAAGTAAACTGTTACATAAACTCCTACTGCAAGATCATGCAAAGCTTTTTGCTGAAGTCATCTTGATGGAGGTTGACTGTACTTGTACTGATGTGCTTCGGCTAGCGCGAAAAATGTCAAGAAAAGAGATCTTCCTTGTTCGTCTTCAGACCTCGAATTCAATTACTCTAACGAAGGCAGCAGTTGACTTGAGGGTCCGATCACTTCTGTACAGCTACTCGTGGAAGGACACTGGTTGTTGCCAAATGCTACTTCTTGTCGGTATACGATGGGCAGGACTGCAAAATGTGTTCTGATGACATGGAGGACGTGCCGAGAAGATAGATGGCCAGCTAGAGTCGTTGCCTTGTGTTTTAAGTCAAGTCAGGTAATCCTTATACTCAACCATTGTCTTTCGTGTTGATCGTCCACGGCAACGGTTGATGAGTCTCGGGCAGCGTGGAGGAAGACGGAGTAGAATCGAAATGTCTCAGCCAGGTGTTTCGCGGGAGACTCCATTAGTGATGAGGTCTTGTATTTCGTATAGTGTAAAGTGCAGAATCTGCAACAAAAGAAATATTATTTGTAAGATTCGGTGTTTACTTTAATCTTAGTCTTAGTAGACCTGTAATTCTACAAGGGAAGATGACCCTGTGCAGGTCCCAGCTGTGATGTGAGCTGGATAAAGGAGGGATGAGGATTTCCTGCTTAGCGTGTTAGGCTCGAGCAGCTTATTACTCCGCTGTGTTAAGACAAGTGCCAAGAAGTTGGGTTAATAGATCTAGGAGTCCATCTTAAAAGACTCAAACACTAGAGCAACTTGACCCGCAGCCTGTTAGGCGCCATCTATGCTGCTCTTAACAAACCAACTAAGCATGGCCGGTGTTGTGCCATCTCACACAGCTAGTCGATTCTTATGACATGCTCTATGTAGGGCAGTAGTGATATTCTTGTCATTGCCATACCCAAAGATCCAGAATCATTCGGGATGTTTACTGTAGTACGCCGCCCATACAGTGGGTTAGATGACATATGTTGCTTATACAGAGAATACTAGTTGTTTTTGCTTGTGAATGCACATATCGACAAAGGGATATGTTGCTACTCAGATATTAAGCTCGCAATATCGCTAGACCTATAAAAGAATGTTGCACATAGCGACAAAGGGGCATTTTTCTACTCATATATTAAGCTCGCAATATCACTAGACCTTAAAAAACGAATAATGCGAATCACAATGTAAACATGCAATTCCCTAGTAGTGGATCCAACGGGAAGCTTCGATTGGTTCATTTCTTCTTCCTCTTTTTCGTTCGTCTTCAGACGTCAACTTCAATGACTCTAACGAAGTCATCAGTCGACTCAAGGCTCTCTACGCTTCCGTACAGCTTCTCGTGGAAGGACACTAGCTGTTGCCAAATGCTACTTCTTTTGTCGGAATACTGTGGACATGACTGCAAAATATGTTCTGCCTTCATGGGGGCTGTGCCGCAGGTACGAAGGTCTGTAGTACCAATCTTGAAATTGTTGTACAGATTACATATCAGACTGTTGTGACCTGTGCGTAGCCGGAAAATGATCATCTATGTGGCCAGGGTGTCGTTTTTTTCCATTTTGCACTGTACGTTGCCCTGATGAAAGCTTTAGTCTCATTGTATGTAAGTTCTGTATCTAACGTAGGTTAGGTTATTGATTTTGTTCCATGGCGGCATTTTAACCATTCCTATCTATTTTGTATACTCCACAGGCGATAAGAGAGAGACTGAAGCATGAGGGCACTACGTTTTGAACTCTCCCAGTTTTTTTACTATAATCGCTCAGCAATTTATATAATGTACAGACTGACACTATGCATTAATGTCTGAAATAGTATCTTACTATCCACATGTTAACAAACTGACCCTAGGCATTACAGTTCTAACTAGTATCTTACTATCCATATTTTAACAAACTCACCCTAGGCATTACAGTCCTAACTAGTATCTTACTATGCTACATCAAGTTTTAATGTCCTATATATATAGTATCTTACTATCCACAGACTATCATACCAGCATTAAATGTTGATGTCCTACACAGTATCTACCTAAGCACATGGTAACAGTCTTTTATTTAATAAATTACTATATGAATATTAACATACAGACAATAAACGGTATTGTCCTACAAAGTATCGCACTATCCCCATTAAACAGATGTTCACTGACTCGAAACTTTACAGTCCTGCATTGTAATTTGCTATCTATATATTAACAGACGAATACCAAGTTTTATTGTTCATCAAAGTATTGTACAATCCCAATGGCATCAGTCTGACAGAGAGCTTTAATGTCTTACACAGGATCTTACAATTCACATATTAACAAACCAACTCTAGATTGAATGCACTGCACAGTATCCATTATCCAGATGTTAGACTTACCCAAAACATTGATGTCCTACATAGTTCCTTACTGCCACCATGTTAAAAGGCTAAACAGAGCTTGAATGTCTAACAGAGTATCTTACTATCCACATGTCAACAGGCTAAGACAGAGCTTGAATGTCTTACAGAGTATCTTACTATCCACATGTCAACAGGCCAAGACAGAGCTTGAATGTCTTACAGAGTATCTTACTATCCACATGTCAACAGGCCAACACAGAGCTTGAATGTCCTACAGAGTATCTTACTATCCACATGTCAACAGGCCAACACAGAGCTTGAATGTCTTACAGAGTATCTTACTATCCACATGTCAACAGGCAAACACATAGCTTGAATGTCTTACAGAGTATTTTACTATCTACATGTCAACAGGCCAACACAGAGCTTGAATGTCCTACAGAGTATCTTACTATTCACAAGTCAACTGGCCAACACATAGCTTGAATGCCGTACATAATATCTTACTATCCACATGTTAACAGGCAGACACCATGCTTTACTGTTAAAAATAATATCTTACTATCCACATGTTAACAAACCGACAGTAAGTTTTAATGTCCTACACAATATCTTACTTCTTCTTCTTCTTCAACAAATTCACGTTGATGTCTGACAGCGTACTTCGAAGAAGATATCTTACTGTACCCATGTCATCAGCCCGACTCTGAGCTTTGCTATCCTACATGATATTGTACTATCCACATGTTTTAATGTCATTCATAGCATTTTACAGTCTCCATGTCAACAGACCACCACCAAGCTGTAATGTCCTAATATAAAATCTTTCTTTCTAAATGCTAGCAGACCTAATACCAAGTTGTAATGTACTACATAAAATCTTACTATCTAAATGTTAACAGACCAATGCTATTCGCTAATATCCTACATATTATCTAACTGTCACCATGGGGACGGTGAGGCCTAGTGGTTTAGTGGCACGGCTCAAAACCCAAAGGTGCTGGGTTCAATCCCCATCACAGCGCCATTACCCCGGGGAAGCGAATGTTTAGAAAATGCAAGAGGAAGCAGACCCTTACATAAAATGAATACTGAAGTTGGATGCACTTGGCCGACAGGTGCAAAATAAAAACCACAGTACAATGTACACCACCTTTAGGGATTAGAGAAATAAGGCGAACTCAAAACAAAAAAACTGTCACCATGTCAACAGAATTACACTAAGCTTCAGTGTCCTAAATATTATATTAATGTTTTTCTATAACCAACTGATTCTGAGATTTAATGCGATACATAGCATCTTACTGTCTAGATATTAGCATACTATCTGAGTATCCCAACAGTAACATACACGAACAGTCACCTAACTTTACTGTCCTGCATAGCATCTTACAATCCCCATGTTAACAAACCCACCTAAAAGCATTAGTGTCCTACATAATATCTTACTGACCCCACTTTAACAGATCTAAACTGAGCTTTACGGTCCTATAAAGTATCTCACTGACGCCACTTTAACAGACTAACTCTGATTTTTAATCTCCTACATAGTATCTTAGTATCAGCATGACAAAAGATTAAGGCTAACACTGAGCTTTAAGGTCCTATGTAGTATCTTACTGTCTGTATATTAACAGATGGACACCAAGATAATTGTCCTGTAAAGTATCATACTATCCCTATCTTAGCAGGCCGACAACAAGCTGTATTGTCCTACATAGTACATTACTAATTTGTATGTTAATAGCCGAAAACCGAGCTTTTGGCATAGATGACGTACATAGTATCTAACTATACAACTGTTAGCAGACAGACACTGAGTTTTATAGTCCTATGTAGCATTAAACTGTTTGCATGTTTACAAACCATTCCCATTTGTTAATGTCCTACATGTAATCTTACTGTCCAGAAGTTAAAATACTAACACAGAGCTTAAATGACCTACTTTTTATCTTTCTGTCCCAAAGATAGCAGTCTGACACAAATCTTTAATGTCCTACCTATTGTTTTACTATCCACACGTTATAACAGAATGAAAGCAAGCTTCACTTTTCTACATAACATCAAACTATCCACTTCTTAACACACAGACAGTGAACTTTCATGTCCTACTTATTTTCTTAATATCCACATGTTAATATACATCAACTGAGAAATAATGTTGTATATATTTTCTCACTATCCACATGAAAACAGACCAACTTCATGAATAGGTGTCCTACATAGTATATTTTTTCCCCCAGGTAAACAGACCAAAACTGAGCAGTAATGTCCTACATAGTATCTTACTCTCCACTTGTTAACAGACCAACACCGATCTGTAATGTCCTTTATAGTATCTTACTATCCCCAGGTCAAAATACCAACACAGAGAAGTAATGTCCTACATAGTATCTTACTATCCGCGTGTTAACAGAATGACAGCTAGCATTACTTTACCTCATAGTATTGTACTATCCACTTGTTAGCAAACGAACAGTGAACTTTCATGTCCTACATATTTTCTTAAAATTCAAATGTTAACGCATTACAACCGAGATGTAAAGTTGTATATATTATCTTTCCTCTTGATAAAACATCAACACTGAGCTGTAATGTCATATATAATATCTTACTAATCATCATGTTTACAGACCAACACAGAGAACACGTGTCCTACACAATGTCTTACAGTTCACATGTATTAACAGACCAACACTGAAAACATGTGTCCTACACAATATCTTACAGTTCACATGTATTAACAGACAAACACTGAGAACATGTGTCCTACACAATATCTTACAGTTCACATGCATTAACAGACTAACACTGAGCTTTTCTGTCCTATACAGTGTGTTACCTTCCATTTGTTAACAAACAGACATCAGGAATAAATGTCCGAAACAGAATCCTGCTGTCCCCATGTCAATAGACCAACAACGAGCCGTAATGTTCTACATACATTTTTATTATCAATATATTAACAAACCTACACTGAGCCTTATCACCAAAATAAAAGTATCTTCCTTTCCCCCCAAAAAAAGAGATGCAATAGACTTAATTATATTATCTGACTATCACAGTGCAAACAGAATGACACCGTGGTTGTTCTCCTTGATCTGCGTACACAGTCAGACAGTAACCATTATTTTTTCGAAAAAAGCGGCGGTCATCCTGAGGCTCTCGCCACTGCCATAGAGCTTGTCTTGCAGTTCCACTGGTACTGGCCACATCTGCTCTCTCTGATCCTCGTATGTCGGGCAGTTCTGCAGCAGATGTTCAGTGGTCATTATACCAGTACCGCACGGGCATTCGTCGGTACACCCTATCTTCAATTTGTTGAATAGGTGGTACCTCAGTCTGTTGTGGCCAGTGCGAAGTCTGAAGACAACGACCTGCTCTCTTCGGTTCAACTGGTAATAGGCATCGTTTTTGGTGTAACCAGTATGTTCGGTTTCCCATTTGGTCATGTATCTGGCTTTGATAAGCCGTTTTGACTCTTCGTACGTCATACTGGTATCTGTTTGTGGTAGTCTTGCACCTTCTTTTGCCAGTCTGTCTGCCTCCTCGTTGCCTTGGATGTTGCAGTGTGACGGAACCCACTGTACCACTACCCTTTTTGGTGCGGACTGCTGGCACAGTTTGCAGAGTGCTGCTCTTAAGTCATTAAGCTCAGTGTTTTTCTGGCTTTTTAGCGCTGTGACTACGGCGAGAGCATCTGTCAGCAGGACTATATGGCTCTCATTTTCACTGTGTGTCACCATTTCTTCCACTGCCGCCCTCAGTGCCTCTGCCTCCGCTCTGAAATTGCTTGTGTACTTACCAGTAGCGAATGACAGTGTTATTTTTCTGCCATTTGGTAGGTTCAGGTATGCTCCTGCCCCTCCGTTCTGTGTAGTGTTTGTTACAGAACCGTCGGTGTATGCATGGGTCCAGTCCATGCTTGGGTAGCTTTTCGTTATGAAGCTTAGGGTAGTGTCTCTCCTTTCTTTTTCAGTCTGGCAGTTTTTGTTTGCAATACCTGGTATATCTTCTACCACCTCTGGAAATATATCCTGCCTCCAGGTAGGTTTTCGTACAGTAGTGATGGGTTTTGGTGTTGTTAGTGCGTTTATGGGATCTTCGTGCATCTTTGCTTTGGCTATTTCTGCAAAGTTTCTCCGCTTTAGTTTCCCATTTCCCAAATTGTTTAGTCTCTGGTGCATTGGATGGTCGGTCAGTCTTCGGAGTTTCTCTGACTGCAGCTGGGCTCTGCAGTCTCTTCTATCGGTCATGGATTGCAGTTTTGTAATCTTTTCAAGTTCTACAATTGGCGTTAACTTCATGCCACCTGTTATAATTCTCATGGCTTGGTTTTGAAGTTTGTTAACTTTATCGAAGTTCGCCTTCGCTGCTGTTGTCCATGCCGCGATGCCATACTCGAGAACTGGTCTCACTCTTCCAGTGTACAGTTTCATTAGTATGCCTTCGTCTGCTCACTAGCTTGTGCCAGCAAGTTTCCTCATGATTGCCATTCTTTCTCTGGCTTTCATTCGGTTTCTCTCAATCTGACTTTTCCATGTCATGCGCTGATAAAATGTGACTCCCAGATAGGTTGGGTTGTCGTTTGGCTGCAGGAATTTGCCATTTAGACTTAATTTGGTACTTTGGGGTTTTAATAAAAGCGAGAATATTGTACATGTGGTTTTCTCCTCGTTTATTTTGACCAGCCATGAGTTCGCCCACTCTTCCAGCGATGTTAGGGCCGTCTGCATCCGATTTCTTGCTATGGTGAGATTCTTTTCAGAGGTCCACATAGCCAGATCGTCTGCAAACATTGAGCTATGGACTCTTCTTGGTATATTCTCTGTAATATCGTTTATATATACCAGGAAGAGTGTGGGTGACAGTACTCCCCTTTGGGGTACTCCCTGCTCGAGTGTCACCTTTTTGCTCATCTGCCCTTGTACTTGGACTCTGGCTGTTCTTTGTTTGAGGTAGTGGTTGATCCACTTGTACATCTTCCCACAAACATCACTTCTTCTTAGCTTGACTCTAAGTCCATCTTTCCAGACTTTGTCAAATGCCTTTTCCAGATCCACCCAAACAGTTACTGTGTGTTCCTGTGCCTGGTAGGCATCTTCTATCTCCTGGGCTATGAGGATGACCTGGTCCTCAGTGGATCTGTGCTGTCTAAAGCCAGCTTGCTGTGGAATTAGTATTCGTTTTTCTTCCAGATGCCACATCAGTCTGGTGTTTATCATCCGTTCCATCAGCTTGCCGACACAGCTCAGTAGGCTTATGGGCCTGTATCCATTTGGATCTGTTTTGTCCTTTCCTGTTTTTGGTACTGATACCAGTATTGCGTCTTTCCATGCCTGTGGTACAATTCCCCTTTTCCAGCTTTGGTTCAGGACCGATAGCAGTTTCTTCTTCGCTGTTCGGCCCAGCCCCATCAGCATTTCGTTTGTTATCCCGTCTTTTCCGGGAGATTTCCTTTTCTTTAGTGTTCTCATAGCCTCTTCCATTTCGCGCATTGTTAGTTTGGCCATCATGTGCTCTTCAGGTGCTGTATTCATGTTTTCGTGTCCCTTTAGCTCTTAGCTAATGTCTGGATGCTTATCTGCAGGGACCTCGATGTGGTTTGCTCTGGCATAGTGATCGACAAAGGCGTTTGCGGCTTTCTTACCTGTGATCAAGTTCTCGCCCTGCTTGATGGTAATATGTTTGTTTGACGGGGTTTCGTCGTTCATGGCTCTGACTAGCTTCCATAGCTTGTTCCCGTCTTTGTCCAGGTTTAGACTTTCCGTTTTATTTTCCCAGCTTTCTCTTGCTGTTTGCTTGAGAGTGTGTTTGTACTTCGCCGCGGCGGCTTTGAGGGCGATGTTTGCCTCCATGGATTTTTCTCGCTCATAATTGTTGTACATATTATACTACTAATCACATGTTAATAGATCCACACTGTGCTTGAATGCCCTAGATTTTATCTTTGAATCCCCATGCCAGAAGAACACTTAGCTTTACTGTTATACATACTATCTTACCATCCACATGTCGACAGACCAGCACCAAGCTTTGATACCCTACATATTATCTTACCACCCACATGTTAACAGACCAGCACCAAGATTTGCTACCCTAAATATTATCTTACTATCCACATGTTAACAGACCAGCACCAAGATTTGATACCCTAACTATTATTTTACCATCCACATGTTAACAGACCAGCACCTAGATTTGATACCCTACATATTATCTTACCACCCACATGTTAACAGACCAGCACCGAGATTTGATGCCCTAAATATTATCTTACCATTCACATGTTAACAGACCAGAACCGAGATTTGATAACCTACATATTATCTTACCCTCCACATGTTAACAGACCAGCACCAAGATTTTATACCCTAAGTATTATCTTACAATCCATTTGATAACTGCCCAATACTTAAATTGGATACCTTACATATTACTTTACTATCCACATGGCAACAGATGTAGACCGCCATGTAATTTTACAGTCTTACGTAGTACCTACAATCCATAAATGAACAGACCAACACCAAAATGTGTGTTCTACATAGCATTTTACTTTCACCGTATTTTAGTGAAATGAGATACCAAAGGATGCAGAGCTGAGGCAAAAGCTATGGTGGAGCCACTATGTCCTGGTAAAGATTATGGACTGCATCATGATTACTGGCTTGCAGATATAACATGATCAAAGGATCTGAACGCAAAGAGGAAAGAAGAATTTTTGCACGCTAGAGGACTAAAATTGAGTTTTAATGTCCTACATATTATCTCTTTTTCTACATATTAACAGATAGGCACTAATATTTAATGGTGTACATATTATCTTACTATCCACATGTTAGGAGTCAGATACTGAGCTTTAATCTCTTACATAAGGTCTTACTATTTACAAATCAACTGATGCAAACCAACTTGGAGATTTACTGTCTTGAAAATATCTTACTATCCACGTTAGTAGACTAACACTCGGCTTTAATGTCCTACATAGTATCTCACTATCAACATATTAGCAGATTGACACCAAGTTTTAATCTTCTATATGATATTTTGCTATTCACATGTTAGCACACCAACGGCAAGCTTCTTAGCAGTCTAATGCAGAGCTTTGATGTCCTACATAGTATCTCACTATCAACATATTAGCAGATTGACACCAAGCTTTAATCTTCTACATGATATTTTACTATTCACATGCTAGCACACCAACCGCAAGCTTGTTAGCAGTCTAACGCAGAGCTTTGATGTCCTACATAGTATCTCACTATCAAGATATTAGCAGATTGACACCAATATTTAATCTTCTTACATGATATTTTACTATTCACATGTTAGCACACCAACCGCAAGCTTGTTAGCAGTCTAACGCAGAGCTTTAATGTCCTACATAGTTTCGCACTATCAACATATTAACAGACTGACACCAAGCTTTAATCTTCTACACAGTATCTTGCTATCCACATTTTAACAAACACACAGCAATATTTTCGTTCTTACATATAATCTTACTGTCTACATGTTAACCACAATAGCATTATCAACTCTCATACCCTTTGACGGTTTGCAAAGACGGGCCTTTTCAAACAAGCTAAACGCCTACTCTGTATGTATTTGCTTAATGGATGAATCAAAAACAACAGAACCAAACAAAAGGTGTTTTCCAATCAATTCTAGAGCTGCATTTATAATGCCAGTAGGAACAGTACGTAATAAGTAGTTTTGGAAATCTGTCAATACTGTAGGGTTTTACACAGTTGTACACACACGCACAGACAAACGTAAAGAAATATGTGCATTCGTACGAAAATGTATGTTTAAAATAATAAGATATGTATTACTACCATGCTTTCAATTTGGTGTATGTTAATAGTGTCAGTATTCGAATATATCATAAATACACAGAGTGACAGCAAAGAGCTTTAGGAATGTGTACTTCAATATCTGTTTGTTTACATCTGTTAATATGGCAACTAATGCGTCTTGTGAAATAAAGAAGAAACAAACACACACTGGAATAAGGTTCAATTTAATGTTTACGTATTTCTTATGCTACATATATTCAGCCAGCAGTAAACATGCAAGATTCCATATGGCTAATGTTATTAAAATGATGGTAATGGGTGTCCAGTTCTAAAAAAAGTACAGTTTAAAATGTGGATATGTACAATGAGATTAACAATCTATAGATGGTATGTTAGAGAAATTTATAACATAAAAGTCTACATACATTTGCTTACATATCATTAAATCCAAGCTTGAACAATTTAAAAGTAGCACACACGGAATGAATATAAGCACGCTTAACCATAAACAACTTTCAGCACAGGATCTTCGATTAGCTAGATAACAGTTTCACGGCCTAGTAGTGAACTGTATTTACACGGACAATGATTACTTCGTCATAAGGGTAATGTATTCAAAATAAAGGGATGTAATAAATGCACTACAATAATATAAATCATTTAATAATTACATAAAAATAAAGCAAATACTTTTAATAGTTAAGGTTGCGTGTAATGGAGCATACCATACGAAATTTACCTTTCAGAAATTTCTAACATTTATTTGCATTTTATGAATTTTATTAAATTCATTTTAAAAACAATATGCGATTCGCTGTCACCACAACAGAGCTAACTTAAAAAGGCATCAGCATATATGCTAACTCTAACCTTACTATTAACAGCTACAGGAGCAGCCAGTGTTGTCTTCTGCCAGTTACTTGTCTAGTTCGCTCCATGACTTCGACGCCGGTCAAGGTCAAGGTTCAGTTCTTGTGATAAGCACGGCTTTGCTGTCACAATCGTCGCCGACGAGCGCCTGGGGTCGCGAGCTGTTCCTCCCCATATGTCGTGCACGAGGACGACAACAAGCGTGAGAAATTTGGTCGGGTGGATAATTAACACCTATCGCCTTCAGTGTACAGATGCCAATGTACACGTCCATGTGGTTCTGGTGTAGGGCCATAGCTCACTCGTTCTAGGTTGTACCTGGATAAAGAGGGGAGACGCCCAAGCTAGAACCTCTCACGCAAATTTTTTATGATGGGATAACTCTTAATTTTTTAATTTTTTGTATTTGTTTGGTTGTGTCCCCTACCACGTTTGAAGACACACTGAATGTCAATAACATCAGCGACGAAAATGACACACGGCATTAAACTGCATCTCCTCCCCACGCCTTCTACCGACACAAACTGATAGAAGATGATGATGATGATGATAAGCATGACAATAATAATAACAAAACATTCGTCATTGACCTACAATAGAACAATTAGATATATGTTTAACCATACAATCATGAAGGAATGATTATTCCGTGAGATAAGCAGAAGAAAAAGTGTGATTTCCAATAAGACATGTTATTAGAGGAAACATAAGACCACACTATATGTACATGTAGAGCGTAGGATACAACGTTGGTAGAGTGGCTGCTTCTTTCCGGCTGCAACTTGTTCCAGCCAACCCAGCTGTAAACGAGTACCAGATTTACTGTTAAGAGAAATGATAGAGGAACAGGAATTGGTTTTCACAAAACCTGAAGTTTTTGGTTTGATTAGAGGTTTCAATTTTTTGATTCTGTGACGAAGACTTGCCCTTTTCGACCACAGACCGTTGTCCTTTGTGCGGTATCATGTCGTATTGACCAGTTCATGGATTCGTGTGTGTATTAGAACAATGAAGATTCTAGTACCTCATCCTTGGCGGTAATAAAATAAATGTATATTTCAGTGATATTGTAAGCCAAGACATCGTGAAAGGGAACTGGCTACCCCCATCTGATAAAAGCTAAAACCTCTTATAGAGAAGTTTCTACCACATCATCCCCGACTACAGTATATTTGTATTACTTGATGTATCCATGAATGTAAACAGCAAGTTGGCTGTGTTTCTATTCTGACATTCTTTCCTTGAAATAATCAACAGTTTGTTTGGCGGATTGTCGCTACGGCTGGCACGTTCTAAATGCATGTTTTTGATCGTGAGCTTCAATCCCTTCTGTATTTTGTGTTGGCCTTTAACTGGTAGTGGGCGGTGTACATTGGAATGTCTTATATACTCACAGCAGTTCATATTTGTCACACATTAGTTGGTAGTCAGCATTGATTGCTGAGAGTACAGAGAAACAAGAAGACCAAAGTAGAGAGAGAGAAAGAGAGAGAGGATGAACAATAGATATAGAGATAGAAATATATATATTGTTAGATGACTGTTAATTTGTGCAGGTGTTAAAAACAATTCGAGGTAAATCTTCTTCGTCGTACGCTGTCAGACGTCAACTTGAATTTGTTCGAAGAAAGCAGCTGTCATCCTGCGGCTGTCGACACTGCCATAGAGCTTGTCTAGTGTTGCCACTGGTGATGGCCACATGTGCTTTCTCTGGTTCTCGTATGTCGGGCAATTTTGCAGCAGATGTTCCGCGGTCATTTTCCCTGTACCACAGGTGCATTCGTCAGTACCACCTATCTTCAGTTTATTGAATAGATTTGTACCTCAGTCTGTTGTGGCCTGTGCGGAGTCTGAAGACCACGACCTGCTCTATTCTGTTCAACTGGTAGTAGGCATCATTTTTTGTGTAGCCAGTTACTCTGTTTCCCATTTGGCCATGTATCTGGCCCTAATAAACCTTTTGAATTCTTCGTAGGTCACACTAGAATCTGGTTGTGGTAACCTTGCACCTTCTTTAGCCAGTCTGTCTGCCTCCTCGCCCACTACTCCAGCGATGTTAGGGCCTGCTGCATCCGATTGTTTGCTATGGTGAGATTTTCTTCAGAGGTCCACAAAGCCAGATCGTCTGCAAACATGGAGCTGTGAACTCTTCTTAATATATTCTCTATTATGTTCTTTATATACACCAGAAAAAAGTGTGGGTGACAGTACTCCCACTTGGGGTACTCCCTGCTCCAGTGTCACATTTTTGCTCATCTTCCCTTGTACTTGAACTCTGGCTGTTCTGTTTTCGAGATAGTGGCTGATCAATCTGTACATTTTTCCAGATACTTCACTTCTTTATAGCTTCACTTTAAGTCCCTCTTTTCCCACCTTGTCAAATGCCTTCTCTAGATCCACCCAAACCGCTACTGTATGCTTTTTCTCCTGGTAAGCGTCCTCTATTTCCTGCGCCATGAGAGTGATCTGATCCTCAGTAGATCTGTGTTGTTTAAATCCTGCTTTCTGTGGAATTGATGTGTGTTTTTCTTCCAGTTGCCACATCAGTCTGATGTTTATCATACACTCCATCAGTTTACCTACACAGCTCAGTAGACTGATAGGCCTGTATCAATTTGGATCTGTTCTATCTTTTTCTTTTTTTCGTACTGGTATTCGAAGAAAATGATTTTAACATGAAAAGGAAAAGGTAATCTTTTCGCAATCATTGATGTCGAGGTTGAAGTGTTAGAGACTTCACTGTACTAGTCCTCAGCTTTTTATGAGGTGGGGTGGCCAACTCCCGTAGTCGCCACATCTCCTTCAATGACACTTAGCGACGTACAGGTTTAGTTATTAATGAGAATATCATTTGACAGAGTTGAGAGTAAGTAAACACAATTAGAAATGTGAATCAGTTTTTACAGATTTATGAAAATGGTTAGAGTTAGTGTGTGACTTTATCTATGCCGAGATAGCATTTCTTGAAATCATTCCTCCTGCATAGTTTATAAGAATGAAATAGCCGATATCCTGACTTCAAAAGCCATAACAGCATGTTGTTGTTATTGTTGTTGTATTTATTGTTGTTGTAGAATGCCCGTAATATATAAGATTATTTTTTTGTGCGTCCTGTAAAAGACGTTAAGTGGCGGGCTGCAACAGGATGTAAGAATAACCTTGAGAGTTTGAAAGATTAGTTGGCAGGGGCATAAACTTAAACATAAAGACACACCTAAGTACCTAGGAATTACAATGGATCGCACATTGTCCTACAAAGAACACTGTGAAGCGGTGAAACAAAAAGGTAGCACAATCATAAAATGTACCGAGTAAGCTAACAAACACGGTATAACTTAACTTAACATAACGTTTTTGTATTGGTTTAGAAAAAACATCAGAGTCTGTAGACAACATTTCCCATTTGCATTACCCTACTCTAAAAACTATGTACATCCTATTTATTCTTAAATGCATTAACTGTCTCTGCCTCCACTGTTTCCTGGGGCAAAGCATTCCAAGCATTCACCACTGTCTGAATAAAAAAAAATGTCATGTGTCCAATTTGGACCTTTCGTTAGTTAATTTGTATCTGTGCCCTCTTGTTCTCGTTGGTGGTTGTATTTTGAAAAACTTGTTATAGTCTAATTTAACTTTTCCTTTGATTATCTTATCAACTTAGATTAAGTCACATTTAATTCTTCTCTTTCCTAGACACTAACGGCCGGTTTTTCTGAGTCATTCCTCGTAACTGTAATTCTGGAATCTAACTATCAGTTTTGTCGCTCTTCTTTGTATCCTTTCCAGCATATTTATATCTCTTCTACGATAAGGACTCCACACCTGTACACAGTACTCCGAACTAGGTTTAACTAATGCTTTATACAGTTTGTCAATCACCTCATTACTCCTATGTTTAAAATATCTTTTTTTTAATCATACCTAACGTTGCATTTGACTTATTCACTGCTACCTGGACTTGCTCACTCATCTTACCTGTATGCTCTATTATTACCCATATGTCACTTTCGTTATCTATCATTCTAGTATTGTTCTCGCCCATTCTGTTGTTTTGTTCCATTTTTTACTTCACACCACTCAGAGTACTCCTTATTTATGCCAATCTCTGTCTTCTTCCCGTTAACCAAATTTCAATCCATTCGGCAACCTGCCCATCTATCCCATGTGATTTTAACTTTTTAAATAATCTTTGATGAGGTACTATATCAAAAGCCTTTGTAAAATCTAGATAAATAACATCCACTGGTTCTCCCTTATCTATGATTTTAGTAATCACCTCCATGCACTCCAATAGATTTGTTAAGCACGGTCTCCCTCTAGTAAACCCATGCTGACTATTTCTGATTAGATTTAACCTGTCTAGATGCATTACAATGTTTTCTTTCATTATTGACTCTAACAATTTACAGACCATGCTCCAATCTCTTGGAACAATCCATTTTGCAAGTGATCGAGAAAATAATATAGCCAATGGTTTTACTAGTTAGTCTATACTTCAAATAGCATTGATGAATGGATACCATCTTGATCTGTACATTTATCCACTTTTAATCTTTCCAATCTTTTTAGAACCATTTCCTCCGTTATACAGAATGATTTTAATCGCACTATATCCATTTGACATTTGAAAATATGAATAGACTCTGGTATCTTGGAGGAGTCATCTTTTGTATAGACTGTGCCAAAGTATTGATTTATTAGATTAGCTATCTCCCTATTGTCTCTGCTTATTGTCACTGTACTGTCTATGAGAAAGCCTACCTTGTGTTTAGGTCTTTGTTTATTTCTAACATTAGAAAAGAAGCTTTTACCATCAGTCTTGATCCTATTAGTAAGTTTTTTTCGAAGTCTATTTTTGCTGCTTTATTTACTTTATGAGCTATGTTTTGCTTGTCCAAATATTTTTAATATATTTCTTTTGATTTACTTGCCTTTATATACTTTGTCCAGGCTTTATTTTAAGCTCTTGTACACTTAGCTACAAATCTAGTAATCCACTTTTTATGATTGGTGTTTACCTCCATACATGGAACATATTCGACTTTTAGTTGTTCTAAAAGTGTTTTGAAACACTCTCCCTCTTGTTCAACGTCTGTACCTCTGACAATATCTTTCCAGTTTATGTGGCTGTCTTTTATCTTCTGTACATCTGTCTTAGAGTAGTCGTATGCTCGCGAGTGTATATTTACATACATTGTAAAGGCTGTTATAGGATATCTTTTATGGACAACTGATCACTGCAGGTAAAGGAATCGACTGCCCCACACCGCGATTCAAAGACGTATACAAGATGGACATGACGTCATGCGACATCCAAGCCGAAAGCTCAGGATTGAGTCGATTGCAGACAGTCAGTTTGGAGGTGCACAGTAGTTGCCGACGCTTGTAGAGGCCATCTGGATCCAGAGAAATGGGCACGACTGAAAAGATCGGGGAACACCCCGGCAAATCAGCCTCCTCAGCCCCGTTGTACGATCTGCGACAGGGACTGCCACTCACGTACCTGCGTTTGCAGCCATATCAGACTGTGTCGAAATACGGGAGACAGCGCTGGGCAAACTTCGCCAGGACGCCAGGCGCATGATGATCAGTGACTGAGACGCCAATGAACTGATGAATATAAAATGTATTTACTTGTATTGGCTTGGCTTCGTTTATTCTCCATCTCCCGCTACCAAACCCTACACGGGCCTAAGTAGCAGAACGCAGTCCAGAGAACGGAATGCGTTATGTCGATATTTGCACCTTTCGGTCCAACACATCCGACTCCAGCAAGCATTTTTTGAGTACCGGGTTAGCATTCCCTCTTCGATCCCTTCTCCTTAGCCAGTCTGCTCTGTTGCAGCCTGTTTTCTAGAATACTGCGTGGACGTGTAGAACGGCCTTGGCAGCTCCGGTTCGCTAGCCCTTACGCTATCAGTCAGCTATGGCTCGCTGACTGCTGCAGCTCATGCGCTGCTCACCATCTTGATCCGGTATTTACTGGATTTTGAAGAAATGTGATCATGACAATAATAATGGGCTTATCGCCGTCGATGAGAATAACCAACACCATCATGTGTCATACTGCGCCCTTAAGTCTGTGGGCGGATGCGTGCATGACAGATTAAGCCAACACCAGCTGGTGCTGGTTTTCCCTCTACTCTATACTTCCATCTGATCGCCCGTCGACCCTCGCTAACTGCATGCAAGGCTTTTTTTGGCCTCTTCTTTTTCAGGCTAAACGATTTACTGCCAGGATTCACTGAATCGCTTTTATTGACGTCCACGTGATCGCCTTACTGCGCTAAGCTCGCTAAACAGAAGTTTCTTTTGGAACCTTTCACTCGACATTCGAGAAACTTGGCCAGTCTATCTCACTTTAACTTTCTACAAAAGTGTATGAATAGTGTAGTAGTAATGAAAAGTGTATGGTTATTTGTGATGTGGTCTTGTAGCCAATTTGGAGTATGTGTCATGAAGAAGTGATTCAACTTCCTGGCGTGTTTGGCGTACACACTCCAGCTCTCTCACCCATAGATCAGGGTTTAGAGACTGGCCGTATGTTTGCCAATCAGATTAGTTGCTGTTTAACGATATACTTCATTTAAACATTCAATTCTTCTTCGGTCAATATCAGGTAGTACTATTTACTCTTATTTATCTTCTTTTTCTTTCTCTTCTTCTTCTTCTTCTTCTTCTTTCTCTTCTTTTTCGTCTTCTTTTTTTTCTTCATCTTCTTCTTTTTTCTTTCTTTTCTTTTTCTTTTCTTCTTCTTTCTCTTCTTCTTCTTCTTCTTCTTCTACTTCTTCTTCTGTATTTTCTTCTTCATTCTCTACTTCTTCTTCTTTTTCTTCTTCTTTTCCTTCTTTTTATAGCTCACCGACAATTGTATTAAGTCTACACGTAAAGGCCAGTTTTATGGACAAAGTCTACTGTGGTGGGGAGTTCTTCAAGACTCACAAAAGTGTGTATGTGTGGGTTCGTCTCCGTGGGTCAGTATTCTTCTTCTTCTTCTTCTTCGTTCGTTCTCAATCTCCCACTACCAAACCCTGAAAGGGTAAGTAGCAGAATGTAATCCAGAGAACAGAATGCGTTGTGTTGTAGTTTACAGCTTGGCTGCGATATTCGCACCTTTCGGTCCAACACATCCGACTTCAGCAAGCATTTTTTGAGTACCGGGTTAGCATTCCCTCTTCGATCCCTTCTCCTTAGCCAGTCTGCCTTGCTGCAGCATGTTATCCAGGATCACGGCGTGGAGGTGTAGAAGGATCTTGGCAGCTCTGGTTCGCTGGCCCTGACGCAAGCAGTCAGCTATGGGTCACTGAATACTGCAGCTCAGGCGCTGCTCAGCATCTTGATCCCGGTCAGTATTCACAACGCAGTTGCTTTAGCATGTTACAGTTTTGACAAAGGAAGGGTTTTGATACTGACACGTAACTGCATACCGAGTAGCGCGGTAGCTGTCAATCACACTGGACAAGCAGAAATTGTAGGACTCGACATAATGACACAAGAAACGAAGATCCGCATCTTCAACCTGTATGGCCCACCCAACAAAGACTTGTCGCTCTCGAGTATGGAAATCAAGGACTCCAGCTGCCTAGTAGTTGGAGACTTCAACAGCCACTCGGAGAGATGGGGATATTCGGACACAGACAACAGAGGTGATGAAGTGGAAGACTGGGAGATAGACACAAATCTCTTTCTTTTCAATAGGCCGGAGGACAGCCTTATCTTCTTTTCTAGAACATGGCATACCAAGTCTACTCCAGACTTGGCCTTTTCCACGGTGGATATTCACCAAAAAATAGACTACCAGGTGCTCAACCAATTGGCAGGTAGCGACAAAAGGCCAATTAGGCTAGAAATTGATATGGAAGTAGGCCCACAGGAAAAAAAAGCGCTCCCACGTTGGAACTATAAACGAGCCGACTGGTACAGATTTTCAATTTTGACAGATCGGCTATGTGAAACCATCAACACACGGAATAACAATATGAAACCTATGGTGGAAAGCCTAAGCAAAGCAATAATGCAAGCAGCCACCGAAACCATCCCAAGAGGGGCAAGGAAAATCTACAAGCCATATTGGAATGATGAATGGCAGAAAGCGGAAGACGAAGTCTCAAATGCTAGGAACATGGTAGAGAGACAACAATCTATGGAGGCAAATATCGCCCTTAAGGGTATCACGGCAAAATACAAAAGAACACTATACGAAATAACAAAATACAGCTGGAAAAATAAAATAGAAAGCCTCAATTTAGATAAAGAAGGGAACAAACTATGGAAGTTAGTCAGAGCCATGAATGACGAAACACCATTAAATAAACAAATTACCATCAAACAGGGCGACACCATGCTTACTGGAAAAAAAAGCAGCAAACGCCTTTATAGAACATTATGCCAGAGCAAACCACATTGATGTCCCTACAGACAGGCACACAGACATTAGTGAAGAATAAAAGAGCCACGACAACATCAATATGGCACCAGAGAAGCACATGATGGCAAAACCAAAAATGAATGAAATGGAAGAGGACATGAGAACTTTAAAGAAAAAGACATCGCCAGCAAAAGAAGAGGTAACATACTAAATGCTGATGGGGTTGGGCCAAACAGCAAAGAGGAAGTTTCTATCAGTCCTGAACCAAAGCTGGAAAAGGGGAATTGTACCTCAGGCATCGACAGACGCTGTACTTATACCAGTACTGAAGAAGGAAAAAGATAGAACAGATCCAAATGGATACAGGAATATCAGTCTACTGAGCTGTGTAGGAAATCTGATGGAACGTATGATAAACACCAGACTGATGTGGCATCTGGAAGAAAAACACATACTAATTCCACAGCAAGCAGGCTTTAGACAGTACAGATCCACTGAGGACCAGATCACTCTCATAGCCCAGTTAATAGATGATGCTTACCAGGATAAAAAACACACAGTAGTGGTTTGGGTGGATTTAGAGAAGGTATTTGAAGGTGTGCATAAAGGAACTTAAAGTCTATGAACACCCTATGAACACATTAACACCAAAGCCCATCCCTACTGTACGCAAACCTACCTGGAAGCAGCATATCATTCCGGAGGTGGTAGAAAATATACCAGGTATTTGAAACAAGAACAGCCAGACTGAAAAAAAAGAAGAGACATAACCCTGAGGTACACAACGAAAAACTACCCAAGCATGGACTGGACCCATGCATACACCGACGAGTCTGTAACAAACACAACACAGAACGGAGGGGCAGAGGTATTCCAGAGCCTACCAAATGGTAAAAAAATAACACTGTCAGTGGCAACTGGAAAATACTGATGCAATTTCAGAGCGGAGGCAGAGGCACTGAGGGCTGCAGCAGAAGCAATGCTGACAGGCAAAATAAATGAAAGGCAGATAGTCCTGTTTACAGATGCCCTGGCCGTAGTCACAGCACTAAAAGCCAGGAAAATACTGAACTAAATGATTTAAGAGCAGTACTCTGTCAACTATGCCAGCAGTCCACACCAAAAAGAGTAGTGATGCAGTGGGTTCCATCCCACTGTAACATCCAAGGCAACGAGAAAGCAGACAGACTGGCAAAAGAAGGTGCAAGACTACCACAACCAGATTCTAGTGTGACCTACAAAGAGTCCAAAAGGCTTATTAGAGCCAGATACATGGCCAAATGGGAAACAGAACATATTGGCTACACAAGAAACGATGCTTATTACCAGACTCCGCACAGGCCACAACAGACTAAGGTACCACCTTTTCAATAAACTGAAGATAGGTGGGACTGACGAATGCACTTATGGCATCGGGAAAATGACCGCTGAACATCTGCTGCAAAACTGCCCGAAATACGAGGACCAGAGAAAGCACATGTGGCCATCACCAGTGGCAAACACTAGACACAAACATCACAAACATCAAGAAATGCTGACAGCGTGAAGGCTTGTTGTTTCCCTTTCTCGAAGAGGATTCAACTGGTGTGTTGTACAAACTTCACGTTTGCCATGTTAGACATCTAATCGGTTTCGATTTGTTTTTCTTTTTTGCTACAAATGTCGAAAATCCATATTTGCAGAGATATATTGTTGGAAATGGAATGAAAACTTGCATAGCTCGCTTTACAAGATAAGGCTAGTTTACTAACTGCATTGTAGATAGTCTGTTCACACCATGACTGTGTCCACGTGCGATCTAGCCTAGTGGGTCTAACAACTAGCGAAATGTAAAAGTACTGATGAGCGTAAACACAACTCAACGAAGTCCAAAATCTATACCTGAATTTAAAGTACAACCAAGATAACGATCACAGGCAAGGCAAAGACCAAAACTAAAGTTATTTTAGAACAACAGAATATTGAGAAAGTCACAAGCTTTGAGTACCTCGGCTCAGTTATAAGCGCCAATGGCTACGGCAATGCAGAGGTTCAATAAAATGAGAAACTGATGACAGAACATTAATAAAATGAAAATAACTATTCTGTAAACTTGCATTATACCGATGAAGACATACGGATGTGAAACGTGGACCCCCACACAAAAACTTAAGAAAAGAATTGCATCTTTTGAACTAAAGGGCTACAGAAAAGTGCTCAAAATACAATGGATAGCAAAAAGGAAAAATGCAGATATTCTTAACTTAACTTAACGTCCTTAAACTGGTTTAGAAGACTCTGCAGAATCTGTATACATACAGTTTCATTTCATCCCCTTGCTCTAAAAGCTATGCGCATCCAATTTATTCTTTAATGCATTAACTGTCCTTTCCTCCACTACCTCCCCTGGCAATGCATTCCAAGCATTCACCACTCTCTAATTTAAAAAATATTTCCTAATATCGAATCTGGACCTCTCTTTAGTTAATGTGTAACTATGCCCTCTTGTTCTAGTTGGTGGCTGTATTTTTTTTTTTAAAACTTGTTATAGTCTAATTTATCCATTCCTCTGATCATCTTATAAACCTGTATTAAGTCACCGCGAATTCTTCTCTCTTCTAGACACTGTAGGCCGGTTTTTCCTAATAACTGTAATTCTGGAATGCCACTATGAGCGTTGTCGCTCTTTTTTGTATTCTTTCCAGCATGTTTGTATCCCATCTATGATAAGGACTCCACTCCTGTACACAGTACTCCAATCTAGGTCTAACTAATGCTTTATACAGTTTGACTATCACTTCCTTGTTCCTATGTTTAATATTTTTTTTTATCATACTTAATTAACATTGCATTTGCCTTTTTCACTGCTTCCTGAACTTGCTCACTCACCTTACCTGTATGATCTAGTATAACTTCTAGGTCTCTTTCCTTATCTATCTTTCTAATATTGTTCTCTCCCATTCTGTAATTATGTTTCATATTGGATCTACCCATGTGAATGACTGTACATTTATCTACATTAAACTCCATTTGCGAACCTACAAACCACTCTCGAATTTTATCTAAATCCGATCTCAATATATCCACATCTGCTTGAGATATAGATAAAGATATAGATATACTATAGATCCTACTTAATATCAAGCAAAATTGGTTAGTAAACAACATCTTGTCTCGAAAGCTAAAATAGTTTCTTCTTCTTCTTCGTTCGTCTTCAGACCTCAACTTCAATGATTTTAACGAAGGCAGCAGTCGACTCAAGGCTCTGTACGCTTCCGTACAGCTTCTCGTGGAAGGACACTGGCTGTAACTTCTTTTGTCGGTATACAGCGGACAGGACTGCAAAATATATTATGCCTTCATGGGGGATGTGCCGCAGGCACAAATGTCTGTAGTGCCAATCTTAAACTTGTTGTACAGATGGCATCTGAGTCTGTTGTGACCTGTGCGTAGCCAGAAAATGATCACCTGGTTTCGCCTGGAGAGTTGATGGTAGGCATCGTTTTCTATGGGCCAGGGTGATCCTATTTTCCATTTTGCACTGTACGTTGTCCTGATGAATGCTTTAGTTTCATTGTATGTGATTTCTGTATCACTCTGCTGCAACATTCCTCTCTCTCTGGTGAGCCTGTCCGCCTCCCCGTTGCCTGGAATGTCGCAGTGGGCTGGTGTCCATTGGACTGCTTTTTTTTTAAGCACTGGGACATGCGTTTGATTGAATCTGCCAAAGCACCGAGTTTATTTTTGTTCTGGCTCTTGAGGGCCATTACACTGCTAGGGCGTCTGTGAAAATTACCACTTGCCTTGCTGTAAAATAGTTTGACCACATCAAACGCCATACTGACCAAGAAAGAACGATACAGGAGGGTTTGGTGCTTGGAAAGCGGGGCTGAAGCAGACCGAGGAAAAGATGGACACAAGACATCACGGAGGTCCTGACGATGACAACGATAGAGGCGATACTTCTAGCTAGAGATCGAGTTACAGAAAATGAAAGTGATTTTCTGCAAATGACATGCACCATGATGATGATAATGATAATAATAATGATGATAATGATGAAAGTGAGCGATTATTTGTGCTATGTAATAATGCTTGTTATGTTATACAAAAATATATGTGACTTTATTGTTGACGTAGATCTAGCAAATACTATTTTCATTTATAAACATCATTGCATAAGTTCAGAAGTGCCGGTTATGCTAGCAATCAGCTAGAGGTTAGTGATATTTAAGATAATATCTGTGGGTAACTGAGACACTAGTCCGGTCAAGCACAACATATTGTCCAGGACGTTGCATCAGGGTAAATCACAATGTTGTTCGTCCATCACGAACCTTTACTTTTTGCACCCAGCCAGTCCATCCAGTCGAGTATTCTGTAAATCCGGGTTGGGGATGGGTGGGAAGATGGGAACTGCATATTCGCAGTCAGTGAAAGCAGAGAAAGTTTGCTTCGCGAGACGATGATCATGATTGTCAGCAAATCCATGTACCTCATCCGCTTTATTGCTCAGCAAGGTGTCCCGCAACTGACGCAGCTTTTTGACTGTAGTTTAGCTTGTCAGCGGACCTACGCTCTCTGCTCGCCCGTCGTCACAGGACTCGACTGTATTAGTACTGGATACATGAAAAGTGAATGACTTGCGCGATGAATTTCCTTTAAGTGAGAAACGGTTGCGCAGTTTGTCGACCACACTCTCTCGCTCGAGTCCAACTTTAACCAGTGGCAAGACAAGTCAGGACGACTGGATATGATCTCGGGTGCAGTGGTTGACCACGGATGCTCAAGTGCCTGGCCGGGTTCTGTGCGGTCCACACCGATCAGCACATTTGCATTCCGTTCTCTGGACAACATTCTGCTACTTAAGCCATATCAGGGCTTGGTGGTGCAAGATTGAGAACGAACGACCCTAAGCCAGCAAGCCATATAATAAAAAAACAGAATGCGATACTGGAGAAAACACTAAAAAGCTATATGTCTCTTTTTTTGCCTCGTTTACCGTGGCTCCTAAGAGGCAGTATATTGTTCTGTGTTGTGCACTTACAGCCTGGTTAAACCATATCCAGCACGAAATTTAATAGGTGTACGACCCTGTTAGATCAGGAATCTGAACACAGACATGTTTTGTTTGTGAGCCATAGAAACTTCGCAACTACGTATGAACACTTCTATAAAAGCTTAACACATGCAATTCAAATTCATATCTTTTCTATCGTTATCGCTGCTTGTTTCAAATCTATCAATAACATGACCTCCCATAGTGTATCCGGGGTCCCGTACTGAGAATGGTAGAATATAACCGCCACAGAATACTGTCACAGTAGGTCAAGGGCAAACAATCTTAAGGTGAGCGATGTATGTTTTTTTCCTGAATGGCCAAAACATTCATTGCATGTTGAACGCGAGGACTAAGAGTTGTCCATGGATGTGGCAATCTCAAAATGTATAAATTATCGCTACCGTACTGCAAATAACTTGAAAAAGTCTTTCCTAAAAGCTGGTTATGGTAAGTCAAATACAATGCTGGACCTGTGGTTCAACAAAAAGAGATGAGTGATCTTGATTTAACTTAACTTAGCGTCTTTATACTGGTTAGAAGACTCTGCTGAGTCTGTACGCAACCAGTTTCATTTACATTTCCTTGCTCAATAAGCTATGCGCATCCAATTTATTCTTAAATGCATCAACTGCCCCTTCTTCCATCACTTCCTGTGGAAATGCATTCCAAGCATTCACCCCTCTCTGACTAAAGAAATATTTCAAAATATCCAATCTTGACCTTTCTTTATTTAATTTGAAGCTAAGCCTTTTTTTCTGATTTGATTGATTGGACTCCATGCATGTATTGAAAGGCGTGACTAAAGAGAGTTGTGCATGAGGATAGCAACCTCATCATGCAAGTAAACTGTTACATAAACTCCTACTGCAAGATCATGCAAAGCTTTTTGCTGAAGTCATCTTGATGGAGGTTGACTGTACTTGTACTGATGTGCTTCGGCTGGCGCGAAAAATGTCAAGAAAAGAGATCATCCTTGTTCGTCTTCAGACCTCGAATTCAATTACTCTAACGAAGGCAGCAGTTGACTTGAGGGTCCGAGCACTTCTGTACAGCTACTCGTGGAAGGACACTGGTTGTTGCCAAATGCTACTTCTTGTCGGTATACGATGGGCAGGACTGCAAAATGTGTTCTGCTGTCATGGGGGACGTGCCGAGAAGATAGATGGCCAGCTAGAGTCGTTGCCTTGTGTTTTAAGTCAAGTCAGGTAATCCTTATACTCAACCATTGTCTTTCGTGTTGATCGTTTACGGCAACCGTTGATGAGTCTCGGGCAGCGTGGAGGAAGACGGAGTAGAATCGAAATGTCTCAGCCAGGTGTTCCGCGGGAGACTCCATTAGTGATGAGGTCTTGTATTTCGTATAATGTAAAGTGCAGAATCTGCAACAAAAGAAATATTATTTGTAAGATTCTGTGTTTACTTTAATCTTAGTCTTAGTAGACCTGTAATTCTACAAGGGAAGATGACCCTGTGCAGGTCCCAGCTGTGATGTGAGCTGGATAAAGGAGGGATGAGGATTTCCTGCTTAGCGTGTTAGGCTCGAGCAGCTTATTACTCCGCTGTGTTAAGACAAGTGCCAAGAAGTTTGGTTAATAGATCTGAGAGTCCATCTTAAAAGACTCAAACACTAGAGCAACTTGACCCGCAGCCTGTTAGGCGCCATCTATGCTGCTCTTAACAAACCAACTAAGCATGGCCGGTGTTGTGCCATGTCACACAGTTAGTCGATTCTTATGACATGCTCTATGTAGGGCAGTGGTGCTATTCTTGTCATTGCCATACCCAAAGATCCAGAATCATTCGGGATGTTTACTATAGTACGCCGCCCATACAGTGGGTTAGATGACATATGTTGCTTATACAGAGAATACTAGTTGTTTTTGCTTGTGAATGCACATATCGACAAAGGGATATGTTGCTACTCAGATATTAAGCTCGCAATATCGCTAGACCTATAAAAGAATGTTGCACATAGCGACAAAGGGGCATTTTTCTACTCATATATTAAGCTCGCAATATCACTAGACCTAAAAACGAATAATGCGAATCACAATGTAAACTTGCAATTCCATAGTAGTGGATCCAACGGGAAGCTTCGATTGGTTCATTTCTTCTTCTTTTTCTTCGTTCGTCTTCAGACGTCAACTTCAATGACTCTAACGAAGTCATCAGTCGACTCAAGGCTCTCTACGCTTCCGTACAGCTTCTCGTGGAAGGACACTAGCTGTTGCCAAATGCTACTTCTTTTGTCGGTATACTATGGACATGACTGCAAAATATGTTCTGCCTTCATGGGGGCTGTGCCGCAGGTACGAAGGTCTGTAGTACCAATCTTGAACTTGTTGTACAGATTACATATCAGACTGTTGTGACCTGTGCGTAGCCGGAAAATGATCATCTATGTGGCCAGGGTGTCGTTTTTTCCATTTTGAACTGTACGTTGACCTGATGAAAGCTTTAGTCTCATTGTATGTAAGTTCTGTATCTAACGTAGGTTAGGTTCTTGATTTTGTTCCATAGCGGTATTTTAACCATTCCTATCTATTTTGTATACTCCACAGGCGATAAGAGAGAGACTGGAACATGAGGGCACTACGTTTTGAACTCTCCCAGTTTTATTTCTATAATCGCTCAGCAATTTATATAATGTACAGACTGACACTATGCATTAATGTCTGAAATAGTATCTTACTATCCACATATTAACAAACTGACCCTAGGCATTACAGTTCTAACTAGTATCTTACTATCCATATTTTAACAAACTCACCCTAGGCATTACAGTCCTAGCTAGTATCTTACTATGCTACATCAAGTTTTAATGTCCTATATATAGTATCTTACTATCCACAGATTATCATACCAGCATTAAATGTTGATGTCCTATACAGTATCTACCTAAGCACATGGTAACAGTCTTTTATATAATACCTTACTATATGAATATTAACATACAGACAATAAACGGTATTGTCCTACAAAGTATCGCACTATCCCCATTAAACAGATGTTCACTGACTCGAAACTTTACAGTCCTGCATTGTAATTTGCTATCTATATATTAACAGACCAATACCAAGTTTTATTGTTCATCAAAGTATTGTACAATCCCAATGGCATCAGACTGACAGAGAGCTTTAATGTCTTACACAGGATCTTACAATTCACATATTAACAAACCAACTCTAGATTGAATGCATTGCACAGTATCCACTATCCAGATGATAGACTTACCCAAAACATTGATGTCCTACATAGTTCCTTACTGCCACCATGTTAAAAGGCCAAACAGAGCTTGAATGTCTAACAGAGTATCTTACTATCCACATGTCAACAGGCCAAGACAGAGCTTGAATGTCTTACAGAGTATCTTACTATCCACATGTCAACAGGCCAAGACAGAGCTTGAATGTCTTACAGAGTATCTTACTATCCACATGTCAACAGGCCAAGACAGAGCTTGAATGTCTTACAGAGTATCTTACTATCCACATGTCAACAGGCCAACACAGAGCTTGAATGTCCTACAGAGTATCTTACTATCCACATGTCAACAGGCCAAGACAGAGCTTGAATGTCTTACAGAGTATTTTACTATCCACATGTCAACAGGCCAACACAGAGCTTGAATGTCTTACAGAGTAGAGTATCTTACTATCCACATGTCAACAGGCAAACACATAGCTTGAATGTCTTACAGAGTATTTTACTATCCACATGTCAACAGACCAACACAGAGCTTGAATGTCCTACAGAGTATCTTACTATTCACAAGTCAACTGGCCAACACATATCTTGAATGCCGTACATAATATCTTACTATCCACATGTTAACAGGCAGACACCATGCTTTACTGTTAAAAATAATATCTTACTATCCACGTGTTCACAAACCGACAGTAAGTTTTAATGTCCTACACAATATTTTACTTCTTCTTCTTCTTCAACAAATTCACGTTGATGTCTGACAGCGTACTTCGAAGAAGATATCTTACTGTACCCATGTCATCAGCCCGACTCTGAGCTTTGCTATCCTACATGATATTGTACTATCCACATGTTTTAATGTCATTCATAGCATTTTACAATCTCCATGTCAACAGACCAACACCAAGCTGTAATGTCCTAATATAAAATCTTTCTTTCTAAATGCTAGCAGACCTAATATCAAGTTGTAATGTACTACATAAAATCTTACTATCTAAATGTTAACAGACCAATGCTATTCGCTAATATCCTACATATTATCTTACTGTCACCATGGGGACGGTGTGGCCTAGTGGTTAAGTGGTACGGCTCAAAACCCAAAGGTGCTGGGTTCAATCCCCATCACAGCGCCATTACCCCGGGGAAGCGAATCTTTAGAAAATGCAAGAGGAAGCAGACCCTTACATAAAATGCATGCTGAAGTTAGATGCACTTGGCCGACAGGCGCAAAATAAAAACCCCAGTACAATGTACACCCCCTTTAGGGATTAGAGAAATAAGGCGAACTCAAAACAAAAAAACTGTCACCATGTCAACAGAATTACACTAAGCTTCAGTGTCCTATATATTATCTTAATGTCCTCCTATAACCAGCTGATTCTGAGATTTAATGCGATACATAGCATCTTACTGTCTACATATTAGCATACTATCTGAGTATCCCAACAGTAACATACACGAACAGTCACCTAACTTTACTGTCCTGCATAGCATCTTACAATCCCCATGTTAACAAACCCACCTAAAAGCATTAGTGTCCTACATAATATCTTACTGACCCCACTTTAACAGATCTAAACTAAGCTTTACGGTCCTATAAAGTATCTCACTGACGCCACTTTAACAGACCAACTCTGATTTTTAATCTCCTACATAGTATCTTAGTATCAGCATGACAAAAGATGAAGGCTAAAACTGAGCTTTAAGGTCCTATGTAGTATCTTACTGTCTGTATATTAACAGATGGACACCAAGATAATTGTCCTGTAAAGTATCATACTATCCCTATCTTAGCAGGCCGACAACAAGCTGTAATGTCCTACATAGTACATTACTAATTTGCATGTTAATAGCCGAAAACCGAGCTTTTCGCATAGATGACGTACATAGTATCTAACTATACAACTGTTAGCAGACAGACACTGAGTTTTATTGTCCTATGTAGCATTAAACTGTTTGCGTGTTTACAAACCATTCCCATTTGTTAATGTCCTACATGTAATCTTACTGTCCAGAAGTTAAAATACTAACATAGAGCTTAAATGACCTACTTTTTATCTTTCTGTCCCAAAGATAGCAGTCTGACACAAATCTTTAATGTCCTACCTATTGTTTTACTATCCACACGTTATAACAGAATGAAAGCAAGCTTCACATTTCTACATAACATCAAACTATCCACTTCTTAACACACAGACAGTGAACTTTCATGTCCTACTTATTTTCTTAATATCCACATGTTAATATATATCAACTGAGAAATAATGTTGTATATATTTTCTCACTATCCACATGAAAACAGACCAACTTCATGAATAGGTGTCCTACATAGTATATTTTTTCCCCCAGATAAACAGACCAAAACTGAGCAGTAATGTCCTACATAGTATCTTACTCTCCACTTGTTAACAGGCCAACACCGATCTGTAATGTCCTTTATAGTATCTTACTATCCCCAGGTCAAAATACCAACACAGAGCAGTAATGTCCTACATAGTATCTTACTATCTGCGTGTTAACATAATGACAGCTAGCATTACTTTACCTCATAGTATTGTACTATCCACTTGTTAGCAAACGAACAGTGAACTTTCATGTCCTACATATTTTCTTAATATTCAAATGTTAACGCATAACAACCGAGATGTAAAGTTGTATATATTATCTTTCCTCTTAATAAAACATCAACACTGAGCTGTAATGTCATACATAATATCTTACTAATCATCATGTTTACAGACCAACACAGAGAACACGTTTCCTACACAATGTCTTACAGTTCACATGTATTAAAAGACCAACACTGAAAACACGTGTCCTACACAATATCTTACAGTTCACATGTATTAACAGACAAACACTGAGCTTTTCTATCCTATACAGTGTGTTACCTTCCATTTGTTAACAAACAGACATCAGGAATAAATGTCCGAAACAGAATCCTGCTGTCCCCATGTCAATAGACCAACAACGAGCTGTAATGTTCTACATAAATTGTTACTATCAATATATTAACAAACCTACACTGAGCCTTATCACCAAAATAAAAGTATCTTCCTTTCCCCCAAAAAAGAGATGCAATAGACTTAATTATATTATTTGACTATCACAGTGCAAACAGAATGATACCGTGGTTCAATGTCCTTTATATTATCTTGATATTCACAGGACAAAAGAAGTAGACCGACAATAAACTCTACTGTCCCACATAGTATCTTACTTTCCACCTCTCAACAAACTGACAATGTCCGTTAATGTTGTACATATTATACTACTAATCACATGTTAATAGATCCACACTGTGCTTGAATGCCCTACATTTTATCTTTGAATCCCCATGCCAGAAGAACACTTAGCTTTACTGTTATACATACTATCTTACCATCCACATGTCGACAGACCAGCACCAAGCTTTGATACCCTACATATTATCTTACCACCCACATGTTAACAGACCAGCACCAAGATTTGCTACCCTAAATATTATCTTACCATCCACATGTTAACAGACCAGCACCACGATTTGATACCCTACATATTATTTTACCATCCACATGTTAACAGACCAGCACTGAGATTTGATACCCTACATATTATCTTACCACCCACATGTTAACAGACGAGCACCAAGATTTGATACCCTAAATATTATCTTACCACTCACATGTTAACAGACCAGAACCAAGATTTGATACCCTAGATATTATCTTACCCTCCACATGTTAACAGACCAGCACCAAGATTTTATACCCTAAATATTATCTTACAATCCATTTGATAACTGACCAATACTTAAATTGGATACCTTACAAATTACTTTACTATCCACATGGCAACAGATGTAGACCGCCATGTAATTTTACAGTCTTACGTAGTACCTACAATCTATAAATGAACAGACCAACACCAAAATGTGTGTTCTACATAGCCTTTTACTTTCACCGTGTTTTAGTGAAATGAGATACCAAAGGATGCAGAGCTGAGGCAAAAGCTATGGTGGAGCCACTATGTCCTGGTAAAGATTATGGACTGCATCATGATTACTGGCTTGCACGCTAGAGGACTAAAATTGAGTTTTAATGTCCTACATATTATCTCTTTATCTACATATTAACAGATAGACACTAATATTTAATGGTGTACATATTATCTTACTATCCACATGTTAGGAGTCAGATACTGAGCTTTAATCTCTTACATAAGGTCTTACTATTTACAAATCAACAGATGCAAACCAACTTGGAGATTTACTGTCTTGTAAATATCTTACTATCCACGTTAGTAGACTAACACTCGGCTTTAATGTCCTACATAGTATCTCACTATCAACATATTAGCAGATTGACACTAAGCTTTAATCTTCTACATCATATTTTACTATTCACATGCTAGCACACCAACGGCAAGCTTGTTAGCAGTCTAACGCAGAGCTTTGATGTCCTACATAGTATCTCACTATCAAGATATTAGCAGATTGACACCAAGCTTTAATCTTCTTACATGATATTTTACTATTCACATGTTAGCACACCAACCGCAAGCTTGTTAGCAGTCTAACGCAGAGCTTTAATGTCCTACATAGTTTCTCACTATCAACATATTAACAGACTGACACCAAGCTTTAATCTTCTACACAGTATCTTGCTATCCACATGTTAACACACACACAGAATTATTTTAGTTCTTTCATATAATCTTACTGTCCACATGTTAACCACAATAGCATTATCAACTCTCATACCCTTCGTCGGTTTGCAAAGACTGGCCTTTTCAAACAAGCTAAACGCCTACTCTATATGTATTTGCTTAATGGATGAATCAACAACAACAGAACCAAACAAAGGTGTTTTCCAATCAATTCTAGAGCTTCATTTATAATGCCAGTAGGAACAGTACGTAATAAGTAGTTTTGGAAATCTGTCAATACTGTAGGGTTTTACACAGTTGTACACACACGCACAGACAAACGTAAAGAAATATGTGCATTCGTACTAAAATGTATGTTTAAAATAATAAGATATGTATTACTACCATGCTTTCAATTTGGTGTATGTTAATAGTGTCAGTATTCGAATATATCATAAATACACAGAGTGACAGCAAAGAGCTTTAGGAATGTGTACTTCAATATCTGTTTGTTTACATCTGTTAATATGGCAACTAATGCGTCTTGTGAAATAAAGAAGAAACAAACACACACTGGAATAAGGTTCAATTTAAAGTTTACGTATTTCTTATGCCACATTATGAATATTATGTCTACATATATTCAGCCAGCAGTAAACATGCAAGATTCCATATGGCTAATGTTATTAAAATGATGGTAATGGGTGTCCAGTTCTAAAAAAAGTACAGTTTAAAATGTGGATATGTACAATGAGATTAACAATCTATAGATGGTATGTTAGAGAAATTTATAACATAAAAGTCTACATACATTTGCTTACATATCATTAAATCCAAGCTTGAACAATTTAAAAGTAGCACACACGGAATGAATATAAGCACGCTTAACCATAAACAACTTTCAGCACAGGATCTTCGATTAGCTAGATAACAGTTTCACGGCCTAGTAGTGAACTGTATTTACACGGACAATGATTACTTCGTCATAAGGGTAATGTATTCAAAATAAAGGGATGTAATAAATGCACTACAATAATATAAATCATTTAATAATTACATAAAAATAAAGCAAATACTTTTAATAGTTAAGGTTGCGTGTAATGGAGCATACCATACGAAATTTACCTTTCAGAAATTTCTAACATTTATTTGCATTTTATGAATTTTATTAAATTCATTTTAAAAACAATATGCGATTCGCTGTCACCACAACAGAGCTAACTTAAAAAGGCATCAGCATATATGCTAACTCTAACCTTACTATTAACAGCTACAGGAGCAGCCAGTGTTGTCTTCTGCCAGTTACTTGTCTAGTTCGCTCCATGACTTCGACGCCGGTCAAGGTCAAGGTTCAGTTCTTGTGATAAGCACGGCTTTGCTGTCACAATCGTCGCCGACGAGCGCCTGGGGTCGCGAGCTGTTCCTCCCCATATGTCGTGCACGAGGACGACAACAAGCGTGAGAAATTTGGTCGGGTGGATAATTAACACCTATCGCCTTCAGTGTACAGATGCCAATGTACACGTCCATGTGGTTCTGGTGTAGGGCCATAGCTCACTCGTTCTAGGTTGTACCTGGATAAAGAGGGGAGACGCCCAAGCTAGAACCTCTCACGCAAATTGTTTATGATGGGATAACTCTTAATTTTTTAATTTTTTGTATTTGTTTGGTTGTGTCCCCTACCACGTTTGAAGACACACTGAATGTCAATAACATCAGCGACGAAAATGACACACGGCATTAAACTGCATCTCCTCCCCACGCCTTCTACCGACACAAACTGATAGAAGATGATGATGATGATGATAAGCATGACAATAATAATAACAAAACATTGGACATTGACCTACAATAGAATAATTAGATAGATGTTTAAGCATACAACCATGAAGGAATGATTATTCCGTGAGATAAGCAGAAGAAAAAGTGTGATTTCCAATAAGACATGTTATTAGAGGAAACATAAGACCACACTATATGTACATGTAGAGCGTAGGATACAACGTTGGTAGAGTGGCTGCTTCTTTCCGGCTGCAACTTGTTCCAGCCAACCCAGCTGTAAACGAGTACCAGATTTACTGTTAAGAGAAATGATAGAGGAACAGGAATTGGTTTTCACAAAACCTGAAGTTTTTGGTTTGATTAGAGGTTTCAATTTTTTGATTCTGTGACGAAGACTTGCCCTTTTCGACCACAGACCGTTGTCCTTTGTGCGGTATCATGTCGTATTGACCAGTTCATGGATTCGTGTGTGTATTAGAACAATGAAGATTCTAGTACCTCATCCTTGGCGGTAATAAAATAAATGTATATTTCAGTGATATTGTAAGCCAAGACATCGAGAAAGGGAACTGGCTACCCCCATCTGATAAAAGCTAAAACCTCTTATAGAGAAGTTTCTACCACAGCATCCCCGACTACAGTATATTTGTATTACTTGATGTATCCATGAATGTAAACAGCAAGTTGGCTGTGTTTCTATTCTGACATTCTTTCCTTGAAATAATCAACAGTTTGTTTAGCGGATTGTCGCTACGGCTGGCACGTTCTAAATGCATGTTTTTGATCGTGAGCTTCAATCCCTTCTGTATTTTGTGTTGGCCTTTAACTGGTAGTGGGCGGTGTACATTGGAATGTCTTATATACTCACAGCAGTTCATATTTGTCACACATTAGTTGGTAGTCAGCATTGATTGCCGAGAGTACAGAGAAACAAGAAGACCAAAGTAGAGAGAGAGAAAGAGAGAGAGGATGAACAATAGATATAGAGATAGAAATATATATATTGTTAGATGACTGTTAATTTGTGCAGGTGTTAAAAACAATTCGAGGTAAATCTTCTTCGTCGTACGCTGTCAGACGTCAACTTGAATTTGTTCGAAGAAAGCAGCTGTCATCCTGCGGCTGTCGACACTGCCATAGAGCTTGTCTAGTGTTGCCACTGGTGATGGCCACATGTGCTTTCTCTGGTTCTCGTATGTCGGGCAATTTTGCAGCAGATGTTCCGCGGTCATTTTCCCTGTACCACAAGTGCATTCGTCAGTACCACCTATCTTCAGTTTATTGAATAGATTTGTACCTCAGTCTGTTGTGGCCTGTGCGGAGTCTGAAGACCACGACCTGCTCTCTTCTGTTCAACTGGTAGTAGGCATCATTTTTTGTGTAGCCAGTTACTCTGTTTCCCATTTGGCCATGTATCTGGCCCTAATAAACCTTTTGAACTCTTCGTAGGTCACACTAGAATCTGGTTGTGGTAACCTTGCACCTTCTTTAGCCAGTCTGTCTGCCTCCTCGCCCACTACTCCAGCGATGTTAGGGCCTGCTGCATCCGATTGTTTGCTATGGTGAGATTTTCTTCAGAGGTCCACAAAGCCAGATCGTCTGCAAACATGGAGCTGCGAACTCTTCTTAATATATTCTCTATTATGTTCTTTATATACACCAGAAAAAAGTGTGGGTGACAGTACTCCCACTTGGGGTACTCCCTGCTCCAGTGTCACATTTTTGCTCATCTTCCCTTGTACTTGAACTCTGGCTGTTCTGTTTTCGAGATAGTGGCTGATCAATCTGTACATTTTTCCAGATACTTCGCTTCTTTATAGCTTCACTTTAAGTCCCTCTTTTCCCACCTTGTCAAATGCCTTCTCTAGATCCACCCAAACCGCTACTGTATGCTTTTTCTCCTGGTAAGCGTCCTCTATTTCCTGCGCCATGAGAGTGATCTGATCCTCAGTAGATCTGTGTTGTTTAAATCCTGCTTTCTGTGGAATTGATGTGTGTTTTTCTTCCAGTTGCCACATCAGTCTGATGTTTATCATACACTCCATCAGTTTACCTACACAGCTCAGTAGACTGATAGGCCTGTATCAATTTGGATCTGTTCTATCTTTTTCTTTTTTTCGTACTGGTATTCGAAGAAAATGATTTTAACATGAAAAGGAAAAGGTAATCTTTTCGCAATCATTGATGTCGAGGTTGAAGTGTTAGAGACTTCACTGTACTAGTCCTCAGCTTTTTATGAGGTGGGGTGGCCAACTCCCGTAGTCGCCACATCTCCTTCAATGACACTTAGCGACGTACAGGTTTAGTTATTAATGAGAATATCATTTGACAGAGTTGAGAGTAAGTAAACACAATTAGAAATGTGAATCAGTTTTTACAGATTTATGAAAATGGTTAGAGTTAGTGTGTGACTTTATCTATGCCGAGATAGCATTTCTTGAAATCATTCCTCCTGCATAGTTTATAAGAATGAAATAGCCGATATCCTGACTTCAAAAGCCATAACAGCATGTTGTTGTTATTGTTGTTGTATTTATTGTTGTTGTAGAATGCCCGTAATATATAAGATTATTTTTTTGTGCGTCCTGTAAAAGACGTTAAGTGGCGGGCTGCAACAGGATGTAAGAATAACCTTGAGAGTTTGAAAGATTAGTTGGCAGGGGCATAAACTTAAACATAAAGACACACCTAAGTACCTAGGAATTACAATGGATCGCACATTGTCCTACAAAGAACACTGTGAAGCGGTGAAACAAAAAGGTAGCACAATCATAAAACGTACTGAGTAATCTAACAAACACGGTATAACTTAACTTAACATAACGTTTTTGTATTGGTTTAGAAAAAACATCAGAGTCTGTAGACAACATTTCCCATTTGCATTACCCTACTCTAAAAACTATGTACATCCTATTTATTCTTAAATGCATTAACTGTCTCTGCCTCCACTGTTTCCTGAGGCAAAGCATTCCAAGCATTCACCACTGTCTGAATAAAAAAAAATGTCATGTGTCCAATTTGGACCTTTCGTTAGTTAATTTGTATCTGTGCCCTCTTGTTCTCGTTGGTGGTTGTATTTTGAAAAACTTGTTATAGTCTAATTTAACTTTTCCTTTGATTATCTTATCAACTTAGATTAAGTCACATTTAATTCTTCTCTTTCCTAGACACTAACGGCCGGTTTTTCTGAGTCATTCCTCGTAACTGTAATTCTGGAATCTAACTATCAGTTTTGTCGCTCTTCTTTGTATCCTTTCCAGCATATTTATATCTCTTCTACGATAAGGACTCCACACCTGTACACAGTACTCCGATCTAGGTTTAACTAATGCTTTATACAGTTTGTCAATCACCTCATTACTCCTATGTTTAATATTTCTTTTTTTTAATCATACCTAACGTTGCATTTGACTTATTCACTGCTACCTGGACTTGCTCACTCATCTTACCTGTATGCTCTATTATTACCCATATGTCACTTTCGTTATCTATCATTCTAGTATTGTTCTCGCCCATTCTGTTATTTTGTTCCATTTTTTACTTCACACCACTCAGAGTACTCCTTATTTATGCCAATCTCTGTCTTCTTCCCGTTAACCAAATTTCAATCCATTTGGCAACCTGTCCATCTATCCCGTGTGATTTTAACTTTTTAAATAATCTTTGATGAGGTACTATATCAAAAGCCTTTGTAAAATCTAGATAAATAACATCCACTGGTTCTCCCTTATCTATGATTTTAGTAATCACCTCCATGCACTCCAATAGATTTGTTAAGCACGGTCTCCCTCTAGTAAACCCATGCTGACTATTTCTGATTAGATTTAACCTGTCTAGATGCATTACAATGTTTTCTTTCATTATTGACTCTAACAATTTACAGACCATGCTCCAATCTCTTGGAACAATCCATTTTGCAAGTGATCGAGAAAATAATATAGCCAATGGTTTTACTAGTTAGTCTATACTTCAAATAGCATTGATGAATGGATACCATCTTGATCTGTACATTTATCCACTTTTAATCTTTCCAATCTTTTTAGAACCATTTCCTCCGTTATACAGAATGATTTTAATCGCACTATATCCATTTGACATTTGAAAATATGAATAGACTCTGGTATCTTGGAGGAGTCATCTTTTGTATAGACTGTGCCAAAGTATTGATTTATTAGATTAGCTATCTCCCTATTGTCTCTGCTTATTGTCACTGTACTGTCTATGAGAAAGCCTACCTTGTGTTTAGGTCTTTGTTTATTTCTAACATTAGAAAAGAAGCTTTTACCATCAGTCTTGATCCTATTAGTAAGTTTTTTTCGAAGTCTATTTTTGCTGCTTTATTTACTTTATGAGCTATGTTTTGCTTGTCCAAATATTTTTAATATATTTCTTTTGATTTACTTGCCTTTATATACTTTGTCCAGGCTTTATTTTAAGCTCTTGTACACTTAGCTACAAATCTAGTAATCCACTTTTTATGATTGGTGTTTACCTCCATACATGGAACATATTCTTCTTCTTCTTCTTCTTCTGCGTACACAGTCAGACAGTAACCATTATTTTCTCGAAAAAAGCGGCGGTCATCCTGAGACTCTCGCCACTACCATAGAGCTTGTCTTGCAGTTCCACTGGCAATGGCCACATCTGCTCTCTCTGATCCTCGTATGTCGGGCAGTTCTGCAGCAGATGTTCAGTGGTCATTTTACCAGTACCGCACGGGCATTCGTCGGTACACCCTATCTTCAATTTGTTGAAGAGGTGGTACCTCAGTCTGTTGTGGCCAGTGCGAAGTCTGAAGACAACGACCTGCTCTCTTCGGTTCAACTGGTAATAGGCATCGTTTTTGGTGTAACCAGTATGTTCGGTTTCCCATTTGGACATGTACCTGGCTTTGATAAGCCGTTTTGACTCTTCGTACGTCATACTGGTATCTATTTGTGGTAGCCTTGCACCTTCTTTTGCCAGTCTGTCTGCCTCCTCGTTGCCTTGGATGTTGCAGTGTGACGGAACCCACTGTACCACTACCCTTTTTGGTGCGGACTGTTGGCACAGTTTGCAGAGTGCTGCTCTTAAGTCATTAAGCTCAGTGTTTTTCTGGCTTTTTAGCGCTGTGACTACTTCGAGAGCATCTGTCAGCAGGACTATATGGCTCTCATTTTCACTGTGTGTTACCATTTCTTCCACTGCCGCCCTCAGTGCCTCTGCCTCTGCTCTGAAATTGCTCGTGTACTTACCAGTAGCGAATGACAGTGTTATTTTTCTGCCATTTGGTAGGTTCAGGAATGCTCCTGCCCCTCCGTTCTGTGTAGTGTTTGTTACAGAACCGTCGGTGTATGCATGGGTCCAGTCCATGCTTGGGTAGCTTTTCGTTATGAAGCTTAAGGTAGTGTCTCTCCTTTCTTTTTCGGTCTGGCAGTTTTTGTTTGCAATACCTGGTATATTTTCTACCACCTCTGGAAATATATCCTGCCTCCAAGTAGGTTTTCGTACAGTAGTGATGGGTTTTGGTGTTGTTAGTGCGTTTATGGGATCTTCGTGCATCTTTGCTTTGGCTATTTCTGCAAAGTTTCTCCGCTTTAGTTTCCCAGTTCCCAAATTGTTTAGCCTCTGGTACATTGGATGGTCCGTCAGTCTTCGGAGTTTCTCTGACTGCAGCTGGGCTCTGCAGTCTCTTCTGTCGGTCATGGATTGCAGTTTTGTAATCTTTTCAAGTTCTACAATTGGCGTTGACTTCATTCCACCAGTTATGATTCTCATAGCTTGGTTTTGAAGTTTGTTAACTTTATCGAAGTTCGCCTTCGCTGCTGTTGTCCATGCCGCGATGCCATACTCGAGAACTGGTCTCACTCTTCCAGTGTACAGTTTCTTTAGTATGCCTTCGTCTGCTCCCCAGCTTGTGCCAGCAAGTTTCCTCATGATCGCCATTCTTTCTCTGGCTTTCATTCGGTTTCTCTCAATCTGACTTTTCCATGTCATGCGCCGATCAAATGTGACTCCCAGATAGGTTGGGTTGTCGTTTGGCTGCAGGATTTTGCCATTTAGGCTTAATTTGGTACTTTGGGGTTTTAATGAGAGCGAGAATATTGTGCACGTGGTTTTCTCCTCGTTTATTTTGACCAGCCATGAGTTCGCCCACTCTTCCAGCGATGTTAGGGCCGTTTGCATCCGATTTCTTGCTATGGTGAGATTCTTTTCAGAGGTCCACATAGCCAGATCGTCTGCAAACATTGAGCTATGGACTCTTCTTGGTATATTCTCTGTAATATCGTTTATATATACCAGGAAGAGTGTGGGTGACAGTACTCCCCCTTGGGGTACTCCCTGCTCGAGTGTCACCTTTTTGCTCATCTGCCCTTGTACTTGGACTCTGGCCGTTCTTTGTTTGAGGTAGTGGTTGATCCACTTGTACATCTTCCCACAAACATCACTTCTTCTTAGCTTGACTCTAAGTCCATCCTTCCAGACTTTGTCAAATGCCTTTTCCAGGTCCACCCAAACAGCTACTGTGTGTTTCTGTGCCTGGTAGGCATCTTCTATCTCCTGGGCTATGAGGATGACCTGGTCCTCAGTGGATCTGTGCTGTCTAAAGCCGGCTTGCTGTGGAATTAGTATTCGTTTTTCTTCCAGATGCCACATCAGTCTGGTGTTTATCATCCATTCCATCAGCTTGCCGACACAGCTCAGTAGGCTTATGGGCCTGTATCCATTCGGATCTGTTTTGTCCTTTCCTGTTTTTGGTACTGGTACCAGTATTGCATCTTTCCATGCCTGGGGTACAATACCCCTTTTCCAGCTTTGGTTCAGGACTGATAGTAGTTTTTCCTTCGCTGTTTGGCCCAGCCCCATCAGCATTTCGTTTGTTATCCCGTCTTTTCCGGGAGATTTCCTTCTCTTTAGTGTTCTCATAGCCTCTTCCATTTCGCGCATTGTTAGTTTGGCCATCATGTGCTCTTCAGGAGCCGTATTTATGTTTTCGTGCCCCTTTAGCTCTTCGCTAATGTCTGTATGCTTATCTGCAGGGACCTCGATGTGGTTTGCTCTGGCATAGTGATCGACAAAGGCGTTTGCGGCTTTCTTACCTGTGATCAAGTTCTCGCCTTGCTTGATAGTAATTTGTTTATTTGACGGGGTTTCGTCGTTCATGGCTCTGACTAGCTTCCATAGCTTGTTCCCTTCTTTGTCCAGGTTTAAACTTTCCGTTTTATTTTTCCAACTTTCTCTTGCTGTTTGCTTGAGAGTGTGTTTGTACTTCGCCGCGGCGGCTTTGAGGGCGATGTTTGCCTCCACGGATTTTTCTCGTTCTGCCATGTTCCTCGCATTAGTTACTGCATCTTCCACTTTCTGTAACTCATCATTCCAGTAGGGCTTATAGTTTTTCCTAGCTCCTCTTGGGATGGTTTCAGTGGCGGCTTGCATTATTGCCTTGCTTAGGCTCTCTACCATGGGCTTCATTTTGGTGTTTCGTGTGTTGATGGTTTCACACAGCCCATCTGTCAGGATTGCAAATCTGTCCCAGTCGGCTCGTTTGTAATTCCAACGTGGGAGCGGTTTTGTTTCCTGTGGGCCTACTTCCATGTCAATGGTTAGCCTGATCGGCCTGTGGTCGCTACCTGCCAGTTGGTTTAGCACCTGGCGGTCTATTTTATAGTGTATGTCCTGTGTGGAGAAGGCCAAATCTGGAGTCGAGGTGGTATGCCATGTTCTTGAATAGAAGCTAGGGCTATCCTCCGGCCTATTGATTAGGGAGAGATTTGCATCTATCTCCCAATCTTCCACTTCGTCACCTCTACTGTCTGTGTCAGAGTATCCCCATCTCTCCGAGTGGCTGTTGAAATCTCCAACTACTATGCAGTTGGAGTCTCTGACCTCCATACTCGAGAGCGATAGGTCTCTGTTTGGTGGTCCGTACAGATTGAAAATGCGGAGTTTCGTCTCTAGAGCCATTATGTCAACTCCTACAATTTCTGCTTGTCCGGTGTGATTGACAGGTACCGCGCTACTCGGTATGCTGTTTCTGGTCAGTATCAGGACCCCTCCTTTGTGACCTTCTCTATCTAGACGGAAGGTCTGGTATCCTCTGATTGAGAATTTATGGTTATTGTTGAGGTGCGTTTCCTGGATACATGCCACGTCAATCTTACCTTCATGCAGGTGGTGTGTTAGGGAAAGTTTTTTGTTAATGACTCCCTCCGCATTCCACTGTAGTATTCTGAGGGTCTTGAAGTTTTGGCCAATAGACGTTACCCCATAGCCATGTGCCTTGACTCCACGACACATGGGTGGGTGACCACCAGTAGTCAAGGGTGGGCCCCTTCGAGGCGTGAGGCCCGGCGCTATCGCTGCCTGGCGGGTCTCCTCAGGATGAGCGCCATACGTTTTTCGAATAGGTTGTGCTGCCATCATACTGTGATTTACGTTGCACTGTTTTGTTAGGCTTGCGGCCCCGTGCATCCGATTTCAACAGGCGTTTCTGTAGGGATGCCCTCCTTAGCCTTTGGCTGTCCCCAGCCTATCTGCAAGGCAGCAGTTGTTTACGATCAGAGTTTTCTCTCCTATGGAAGTTGTCTTTCCAGACTATCGAGTCTTCACTACTCGTGTCTATAGGGTGCAATGATGGTATGTGATATATGAGATGGGCTGGTTTACCCGGAAGAGAGGCAGTCCAGTGTGTCTGTATCCCAGGATCGTCACGTCCTGCCAGAAACGTAGCATTTGCATGTGAGTGGGGTATCTCTTTTTCCCTTTATTTTCTTGGCTTCTATGCAGGGATGGTACGCCTAGCATTCCCCGCCACCTGGGGTGTTGACACAGTGGGGCAGGTGTGCAATGTCCGCTGGTCTGCATCTCTTCTGCGTCCAGCATGATAGTTATGGCTGATAACGTACAGAGGTAGATATCGTAACCGGAGTGCATTTAGCCAGAGGACAAGCCTGGTAATGTCACAGAGATGTTGATCGCCTGGTGTGCGGACAACTCTCATGGTCAGTGGTTGAGTCTTGACAGTTCACAGTGTGGTGGCTGCTCTACTGTTTTCGACACCCCGACCAGGTTCTAAGTCTTTGGTTGGTGTTTTTCGCACCCCATCGCCGTATAGGGTGAGTATCAAGCAGTTTTCCGCCCGCTTTGATTTGCGGGCGGCAAGGACCTCTTACTGTGGCTCTACCTGATAGGGCTGGGGCGCAAGCCCCAGGTCCCGAGCATGTAGGAGCCTCCCATTGCAGTGGTGCTGAGATTTTGGGCGGGATTGCGGCTTTCAAGGGTTCGGCCGTAATCCCCCACATGGTAGCCTCGCGCCCTTGGCTTATCAGCCTGGTACGTGAACCAAAGTGTCTGCGGCTCCTCTCGATTTGAGCTGGTTTTCCGTAGCAACGCCCTGTCATTTGTAGGGTAAAACTGACCTGTCTTCAGATCTATTTCCAGCACCCGTTCACTATTTGGTCAGACGAATTTATTGAGGGCTTTTGTTTGTCAATGACCAGGTATTTGAAATCTGCGGAGTTAAACACGATTTCCGTAGCGTTCTTTCATTTGAGCTGACTTGTCGTCCGTGAGTCTAATACCAGCGTACGTTCATTATTAGACCCAAACGGCAGCGCTCTCAATTTGTCAGTTGTTCTACAGCATTGGCGTGTTCAGTCAAATTAAGCCGCAGGTTCCACACCTGGTGGTGCCCTTTCGTCAATTCCCTTAGCGAGATAGTCAAGTTTCTTAAAGGGTAGCCCCAAAGATTTTCGAGGGTCTAATTCCAGCACATGTTCTCTATTAGACCCCACTAAGGTGTACTTTTTGATAGTCATTCTGCAGTATTGGCGTGGTAAGTTAACTTAGGTCTCAGGCTCATCTCCTGATAGTGCTCTTCCGTCAATTCCTTTATCAAACACTGGATGCAGACAAAACCGAGCCACAGGGGACATAACCCCAGATTCTGGGGGTCTAAGTCCAGCACCAGTTCCATGTTAGACTCCAGAAGAGTGGTCTCGGCATGTCAATCATTTCAGTGTTGGCCGTGTTGAGTCAAATTAAGCCGCAGGCTCCACTCCTGGTGGTGCCCTTCCGTCAATTCCTTTAAGTTTCAGCTTTGCAACCATACTTCCCCCGGAACCCAAACACTTTGGTTTCCCGGAAGCTGCCCGCAGAGTCATCGAAGCAACTCCTGCGGATCGCTAGTCGGCATCGTTTATGGTCAGAACTACGACGGTATCTGATCGTCTTCGCGCCTCTGACTTTCGTTCTTGATTAATGAAAACATTCTTGACAAATGCTTTCGCAGTAGCTCGTCTTGCGGCGATCCAAGAATTTCACCTCTAACGCCGCAATACGAATGCCCCCGTTTGTCCCTGTTAATCATTACCTCCAGTTCCGAAAACCAACAAAATAGAACCGAGGTCCTATTCCATTATTCCATGCACCATTATTCAGGCAGCCGAGGCCTGCTTTGAACACTCTAATTTTTTCAAAGTAAACGCGCCGGCCACCCAGGACGCTCAGCGAAGAGCACCCGTGGGAGAGAGCCGGCAGACGGTAGGGCAGGAGACAACGGGCAGTGAACCGGCGCGAGCCGGACCGCCCGCCTGCGCCTGAGATCCAACTACGAGCTTTTTAACTGCAACAACTTTAATATACGCTATTGGAGCTGGAATTACCGCGGCTGCTGGCACCAGACTTGCCCTCCAATAGATCCTCGTTAAAGGGTTTAAAGTGTACTCATTCCAATTACGGGGCCTCGAAAGAGTCCCGTATTGTTATTTTTCGTCACTACCTCCCCGTGCCGGGAGTGGGTAAGTTGCGCGCCTGCTGCCTTCCTTGGATGTGGTAGCCGTTTCTCATGCTCCCTCTCCGGAATCGAACCCTGATTCCCCGTTACCCGTTACAAACATGGTAGGCATGTCACGTACCATCGACATTTGATAGGGCAGACATTTGAAAGATGCGTCGCCGGCACATGAGGCCATGCGATCAGCACAAAGTTATCCAGAGTCACCAGTGGGGACGCCGCAACCCCGCGAGGGGAAACGACGATTGGTTTTGAACTAATAAAAGCGCTCTTTCCGCGAGGGTCGGAGCTTGGTAAGCATGTATTAGCTCTAGAATTGCCACAGTTATCCAAGTAGGATCGTGTCATCTAAGGAACCTCGACTGATTTAATGAGCCATTCGCGGTTTCACCGTGAGACAGTGTGAACTTAGACATGCATGGCTTAATCTTTGAGACAAGCATATGACTACTGGCAGGATCAACCAGATATCTGTCGGAGACGTACGTACAGCACACACCGGTCGGCGGAGGAAGGGTGTGTAAAAAGCCTCGCTGGGACGACGGCCGCAGGGACCGACTGACGGGACGGACGGACGGTTTGTTCCACCCGTCCCTCACTCCGTCGACCTAGGACCGCCTGACAGGGGCCTCCCACACGCACCAGACGACCGACCGACCGGGCTCGCTCGAGGAGGGATGGCAGCGCTCTGTGCAGAACGGATCCCAACGACCTCGGCGATGAATTTCACTGGGACTGGAGACAATTTGGCCTGCCGGCCTGCCCTCGAGGCAACGATTCCTGCTTTCCATTTGCCGGTCACAAGCTCTTTGCGAGAGTCGGACCACCAGCGAGACGTACTGTCGAGCTCTGCTATAAGCCTTAGATAAATCACCACGGACGGACCACGTTTCCTGATACGGACCAGACTAGCGCACCTCGGTGGAGGAGCCACTACCACAAACCGCACCCAATTCGCACTACGGGGAAAGGCAGGCGAGCGTTTTCCGCAAGCCCGCGCTATCGCTCCGCCTGGCGGGACTGAGATCGCTTTACGAACACTGGTTGAAATTGAGTCGCCGCAGCGAGACAACTACCCCAGATATTCGACTTTTAGTTGTTCTAAAAGTGTTTTGAAACACTCTCCCTCTTGTTCAACGTCTGTACCTCTGACAATATCTTTCCAGTTTATGTGGCTGTCTTTTATCTTCTGTACATCTGTCTTAGAGTAGTCGTATGCTCGCGAGTGTATATTTACATACATTGTAAAGGCTGTTATAGGATATCTTTTATGGACAACTGATCACTGCAGGTAAAGGAATCGACTGCCCCACACCGCGATTCAAAGACGTATACAAGATGGACATGACGTCATGCGACATCCAAGCCGAAAGCTCAGGATTGAGTCGATTGCAGACAGTCAGTTTGGAGGTGCACAGTAGTTGCCGACGCTTGTAGAGGCCATCTGGATCCAGAGAAATGGGCACGACTGAAAAGATCGGGGAACACCCCGGCAAGTCAGCCTCCTCAGCCCCGTTGTACGATCTGCGACAGGGACTGCCACTCACGTACCTGCGTTTGCAGCCATATCAGACTGTGTCGAAATACGGGAGACAGCGCTGGGCAAACTTCGCCAGGACGCCAGGCGCATGATGATCAGTGACTGAGACGCCAATGAACTGATGAATATAAAATGTATTTACTTGTATTGGCTTGGCTTCGTTTATTCTCCATCTCCCGCTACCAAACCCTACACGGGCCTAAGTAGCAGAACGCAGTCCAGAGAACGGAATGCGTTATGTCGATATTTGCACCTTTCGGTCCAACACATCCGACTCCAGCAAGCATTTTTTGAGTACCGGGTTAGCATTCCCTCTTCGATCCCTTCTCCTTAGCCAGTCTGCTCTGTTGCAGCCTGTTTTCTAGAATACTGCGTGGACGTGTAGAACGGCCTTGGCAGCTCCGGTTCGCTAGCCCTTACGCTATCAGTCAGCTATGGCTCGCTGACTGCTGCAGCTCATGCGCTGCTCACCATCTTGATCCGGTATTTACTGGATTTTGAAGAAATGTGATCATGACAATAATAATGGGCTTATCGCCGTCGATGAGAATAACCAACATCATCATGTGTCATACTGCGCCCTTACGTCTGTGGGCGGATGCGTGCATGACAGATTAAGCCAACACCAGCTGGTGCTGGTTTTCCCTCTACTCTATACTTCCATCTGATCGCCCGTCGACCCTCGCTAACTGCATGCAAGGCTCTTTTTGGCCTCTTCTTTTTCAGGCTAAACGATTTACTGCCAGGATTCACTGAATCGCTTTTATTGACGTCCACGTGATCGCCTTACTGCGCTAAGCTCGCTAAACAGAAGTTTCTTTTGGAACCTTTCACTCGACATTCCAGAAACTTGGCCAGTCTATCTCACTTTAACTTTCTACAAAAGTGTATGAATAGTGTAGTAGTAATGAAAAGTGTATGGTTATTTGTGATGTGGTCTTGTAGCCAATTTGGAGTATGTGTCATGAAGAAGTGATTCAACTTCCTGGCGTGTTTGGCGTACACACTCCAGCTCTCTCACCCATAGATCAGGGTTTAGAGACTGGCCGTATGTTTGCCAATCAGATTAGTTGCTGTTTAACGATATACTTCATTTAAACATTCAATTCTTCTTCGGTCAATATCAGGTAGTACTATTTACTCTTATTTATCTTCTTTTTCTTTCTCTTCTTCTTCTTCTTCTTCTTCTTTCTCTTCTTTTTCGTCTTCTTTTTTTTCTTCATCTTCTTCTTTTTTCTTTCTTTTCTTTTTCTTTTCTTCTTCTTTCTCTTCTTCTTCTTCTTCTTCTTCTTCTACTTCTTCTTCTGTATTTTCTTCTTCATTCTCTACTTCTTCTTCTTTTTCTTCTTCTTTTCCTTCTTTTTATAGCTCACCGACAATTGTATTAAGTCTACACGTAAAGGCCAGTTTTATGGACAAAGTCTACTGTGGTGGGGAGTTCTTCAAGACTCACAAAAGTGTGTATGTGTGGGTTCGTCTCCGTGGGTCAGTATTCTTCTTCTTCTTCGTTCGTTCTCAATCTCCCACTACCAAACCCTGAAAGGGTAAGTAGCAGAATGTAATCCAGAGAACAGAATGCGTTGTGTTGTAGTTTACAGCTTGGCTGCGATATTCGCACCTTTCGGTCCAACACATCCGACTTCAGCAAGCATTTTTTGAGTACCGGGTTAGCATTCCCTCTTCGATCCCTTCTCCTTAGCCAGTCTGCCTTGCTGCAGCATGTTATCCAGGATCACGGCGTGGAGGTGTAGAAGGATCTTGGCAGCTCTGGTTCGCTGGCCCTGACGCAAGCAGTCAGCTATGGGTCACTGAACACTGCAGCTCAGGCGCTGCTCAGCATCTTGATCCCGGTCAGTATTCACAACGCAGTTGCTTTAGCATGTTACAGTTTTGACAAAGGAAGGGTTTTGATACTGACACGTAACTGCATACCGAGTAGCGCGGTAGCTGTCAATCACACTGGACAAGCAGAAATTGTAGGACTCGACATAATGACACAAGAAACGAAGATCCGCATCTTCAACCTGTATGGCCCACCCAACAAAGACTTGTCGCTCTCGAGTATGGAAATCAAGGACTCCAGCTGCCTAGTAGTTGGAGACTTCAACAGCCACTCGGAGAGATGGGGATATTCGGACACAGACAACAGAGGTGATGAAGTGGAAGACTGGGAGATAGACACAAATCTCTTTCTTTTCAATAGGCCGGAGGACAGCCTTATCTTCTTTTCTAGAACATGGCATACCAAGTCTACTCCAGACTTGGCCTTTTCCACGGTGGATATTCACCAAAAAATAGACTACCAGGTGCTCAACCAATTGGCAGGTAGCGACAAAAGGCCAATTAGGCTAGAAATTGATATGGAAGTAGGCCCACGGGAAAAAAAAGCGCTCCCACGTTGGAACTATAAACGAGCCGACTGGTACAGATTTTCAATTTTGACAGATCGGCTATGTGAAACCATCAACACACGGAATAACAATATGAAACCTATGGTGGAAAGCCTAAGCAAAGCAATAATGCAAGCAGCCACCGAAACCATCCCAAGAGGGGCAAGGAAAATCTACAAGCCATATTGGAATGATGAATGGCAGAAAGCGGAAGACGAAGTCTCAAATGCTAGGAACATGGTAGAGAGACAACAATCTATGGAGGCAAATATCGCCCTTAAGGGTATCACGGCAAAATACAAAAGAACACTATACGAAATAACAAAATACAGCTGGAAAAATAAAATAGAAAGCCTCAATTTAGATAAAGAAGGGAACAAACTATGGAAGTTAGTCAGAGCCATGAATGACGAAACACCATTAAATAAACAAATTACCATCAAACAGGGCGACACCATGCTTACTGGAAAAAAAAGCAGCAAACGCCTTTATAGAACATTATGCCAGAGCAAACCACATTGATGTCCCTACAGACAGGCACACAGACATTAGTGAAGAATAAAAGAGCCACGACAACATCAATATGGCACCAGAGAAGCACATGATGGCAAAACCAAAAATGAATGAAATGGAAGAGGACATGAGAACTTTAAAGAAAAAGACATCGCCAGCAAAAGAAGAGGTAACATACTAAATGCTGATGGGGTTGGGCCAAACAGCAAAGAGGAAGTTTCTATCAGTCCTGAACCAAAGCTGGAAAAGGGGAATTGTACCTCAGGCATCGACAGACGCTGTACTTATACCAGTACTGAAGAAGGAAAAAGATAGAACAGATCCAAATGGATACAGGAATATCAGTCTACTGAGCTGTGTAGGAAATCTGATGGAACGTATGATAAACACCAGACTGATGTGGCATCTGGAAGAAAAACACATACTAATTCCACAGCAAGCAGGCTTTAGACAGTACAGATCCACTGAGGACCAGATCACTCTCATAGCCCAGTTAATAGATGATGCTTACCAGGATAAAAAACACACAGTAGTGGTTTGGGTGGATTTAGAGAAGGTATTTGAAGGTGTGCATAAAGGAACTTAAAGTCTATGAACACCCTATGAACACATTAACACCAAAGCCCATCCCTACTGTACGCAAACCTACCTGGAAGCAGCATATCATTCCGGAGGTGGTAGAAAATATACCAGGTATTTGAAACAAGAACAGCCAGACTGAAAAAAAAGAAGAGACATAACCCTGAGGTACACAACGAAAAACTACCCAAGCATGGACTGGACCCATGCATACACCGACGAGTCTGTAACAAACACAACACAGAACGGAGGGGCAGAGGTATTCCAGAGCCTACCAAATGGTAAAAAAATAACACTGTCAGTGGCAACTGGAAAATACTGATGCAATTTCAGAGCGGAGGCAGAGGCACTGAGGGCTGCAGCAGAAGCAATGCTGACAGGCAAAATAAATGAAAGGCAGATAGTCCTGTTTACAGATGCCCTGGCCGTAGTCACAGCACTAAAAGCCAGGAAAATACTGAACTAAATGATTTAAGAGCAGTACTCTGTCAACTATGCCAGCAGTCCACACCAAAAAGAGTAGTGATGCAGTGGGTTCCATCCCACTGTAACATCCAAGGCAACGAGAAAGCAGACAGACTGGCAAAAGAAGGTGCAAGACTACCACAACCAGATTCTAGTGTGACCTACAAAGAGTCCAAAAGGCTTATTAGAGCCAGATACATGGCCAAATGGGAAACAGAACATATTGGCTACACAAGAAACGATGCTTATTACCAGACTCCGCACAGGCCACAACAGACTAAGGTACCACCTTTTCAATAAACTGAAGATAGGTGGGACTGACGAATGCACTTATGGCATCGGGAAAATGACCGCTGAACATCTGCTGCAAAACTGCCCGAAATACGAGGACCAGAGAAAGCACATGTGGCCATCACCAGTGGCAAACACTAGACACAAACATCACAAACATCAAGAAATGCTGACAGCGTGAAGGCTTGTTGTTTCCCTTTCTCGAAGAGGATTCAACTGGTGTGTTGTACAAACTTCACGTTTGCCATGTTAGACATCTAATCGGTTTCGATTTGTTTTTCTTTTTTGCTACAAATGTCGAAAATCCATATTTGCAGAGATATATTGTTGGAAATGGAATGAAAACTTGCATAGCTCGCTTTACAAGATAAGGCTAGTTTACTAACTGCATTGTAGATAGTCTGTTCACACCATGACTGTGTCCACGTGCGATCTAGCCTAGTGGGTCTAACAACTAGCGAAATGTAAAAGTACTGATGAGCGTAAACACAACTCAACGAAGTCCAAAATCTATACCTGAATTTAAAGTACAACCAAGATAACGATCACAGGCAAGGCAAAGACCAAAACTAAAGTTATTTTAGAACAACAGAATATTGAGAAAGTCACAAGCTTTGAGTACCTCGGCTCAGTTATAAGCGCCAATGGCTACGGCAATGCAGAGGTTCAATAAAATGAGAAACTGATGACAGAACATTAATAAAATGAAAATAACTATTCTGTAAACTTGCATTATACCGATGAAGACATACGGATGTGAAACGTGGACCCCCACACAAAAACTTAAGAAAAGAATTGCATCTTTTGAACTAAAGGGCTACAGAAAAGTGCTCAAAATACAATGGATAGCAAAAAGGAAAAATGCAGATATTCTTAACTTAACTTAACGTCCTTAAACTGGTTTAGAAGACTCTGCAGAATCTGTATACATACAGTTTCATTTCATCCCCTTGCTCTAAAAGCTATGCGCATCCAATTTATTCTTTAATGCATTAACTGTCCTTTCCTCCACTACCTCCCCTGGCAATGCATTCCAAGCATTCACCACTCTCTAATTTAAAAAATATTTCCTAATATCGAATCTGGACCTCTCTTTAGTTAATGTGTAACTATGCCCTCTTGTTCTAGTTGGTGGCTGTATTTTTTTTTTAAAACTTGTTATAGTCTAATTTATCCATTCCTCTGATCATCTTATAAACCTGTATTAAGTCACCGCGAATTCTTCTCTCTTCTAGACACTGTAGGCCGGTTTTTCCTAATAACTGTAATTCTGGAATGCCACTATGAGCGTTGTCGCTCTTTTTTGTATTCTTTCCAGCATGTTTGTATCCCATCTATGATAAGGACTCCACTCCTGTACACAGTACTCCAATCTAGGTCTAACTAATGCTTTATACAGTTTGACTATCACTTCCTTGTTCCTATGTTTAATATTTTTTTTTATCATACTTAATTAACATTGCATTTGCCTTTTTCACTGCTTCCTGAACTTGCTCACTCACCTTACCTGTATGATCTAGTATAACTTCTAGGTCTCTTTCCTTATCTATCTTTCTAATATTGTTCTCTCCCATTCTGTAATTATGTTTCATATTGGATCTACCCATGTGAATGACTGTACATTTATCTACATTAAACTCCATTTGCGAACCTACAAACCACTCTCGAATTTTATCTAAATCCGATCTCAATATATCCACATCTGCTTGAGATATAGATAACGATATAGATATACTATAGATCCTACTTAATATCAAGCAAAATTGGTTAGTAAACAACATCTTGTCTCGAAAGCTAAAATAGTTTCTTCTTCTTCTTCGTTCGTCTTCAGACCTCAACTTCAATGATTTTAACGAAGGCAGCAGTCGACTCAAGGCTCTGTACGCTTCCGTACAGCTTCTCGTGGAAGGACACTGGCTGTAACTTCTTTTGTCGGTATACAGCGGACAGGACTGCAAAATATATTATGCCTTCATGGGGGATGTGCCGCAGGCACAAATGTCTGTAGTGCCAATCTTAAACTTGTTGTACAGATGGCATCTGAGTCTGTTGTGACCTGTGCGTAGCCAGAAAATGATCACCTGGTTTCGCCTGGAGAGTTGATGGTAGGCATCGTTTTCTATGGGCCAGGGTGATCCTATTTTCCATTTTGCACTGTACGTTGTCCTGATGAATGCTTTAGTTTCATTGTATGTGATTTCTGTATCACTCTGCTGCAACATTCCTCTCTCTCTGGTGAGCCTGTCCGCCTCCCCGTTGCCTGGAATGTCGCAGTGGGCTGGTGTCCATTGGACTGCTTTTTTTTTAAGCACTGGGACATGCGTTTGATTGAATCTGCCAAAGCACCGAGTTTATTTTTGTTCTAGCTCTTGAGGGCCATTACACTGCTAGGGCGTCTGTGAAAATTACCACTTGCCTTGCTGTAAAATAGTTTGACCACATCAAACGCCATACTGACCTAGAAAGAACGATACAGGAGGGTTTGGTGCTTGGAAAGCGGGGCTGAAGCAGACCGAGGAAAAGATGGACACAAGACATCACGGAGGTCCTGACGATGACAACGATAGAGGCGATACTTCTAGCTAGAGATCGAGTTACAGAAAGTGAAAGTGATTTTCTGCAAATGACATGCAACATGATGATGATGATGATAATAATAATGATGATAATGATGAAAGTGAGCGATTGTTTGTGCTATGTAATAATGCTTGTTATGTTATACAAAAATATATGTGACTTTATTGTTGACGTAGATCTAGCAAATACTATTTTCATTTATAAACATCATTGCATAAGTTCAGAAGTGCCGGTTATGCTAGCAATCAGCTAGAGGTTAGTGATATTTAAGATAATATCTGTGGGTAACTGAGACACTAGTCCGGTCAAGCACAACATATTGTCCAGGACGTTGCATCAGGGTAAATCACAATGTTGTTCGTCCATCACGAACCTTTACTTTTTGCACCCAGCCAGTCCATCCAGTCGAGTATTCTGTAAATCCGGGTTGTGGATGGGTGGGAAGATGGGAACTGCATATTCGCAGTCAGTGAAAGCAGAGAAAGTTTGCTTCGCGAGACGATGATCATGATTGTCAGCAAATCCATGTACCTCATCCGCTTTATTGCTCAGCAAGGTGTCCCGCAACTGACGCAGCTTTTTGACTGTAGTTTAGCTTGTCAGCGGACCTACGCTCTCTGCTCGCCCGTCGTCACAGGACTCGACTGTATTAGTACTGGATACATGAAAAGTGAATGACTTGCGCGATGAATTTCCTTTAAGTGAGAAACGGTTGCGCAGTTTGTCGACCACACTCTCTCGCTCGAGTCCAACTTTAACCAGTGGCAAGACAAGTCAGGACGACTGGATATGATCTCGGGTGCAGTGGTTGACCACGGATGCTCAAGTGCCTGGCCGTGTTCTGTGCGGTCCACACCGATCAGCACATTTGCATTCCGTTCTCTGGACAACATTCTGCTACTTAAGCCATATCAGGGCTTGGTGGTGCAAGATTGAGAACGAACGACCCTAAGCCAGCAAGCCATATAATAAAAAAACAGAATGCGATACTGGAGAAAACACTAAAAAGCTATATGTCTCTTTTTTTGCCTCGTTTACCGTGGCTCCTAAGAGGCAGTATATTGTTCTGTGTTGTGCACTTACAGCCTGGTCAAACCATATCCAGCACGAAATTTAATAGGTGTACGACCCTGTTAGATCAGGAATCTGAACACAGACATGTTTTGTTTGTGAGCCATAGAAACTTCGCAACTACGTATGAACACTTCTATAAAAGCTTAACACATGCAATTCAAATTCATATCTTTTCTATCGTTATCGCTGCTTGTTTCAAATCTATCAATAACATGACCTCCCATAGTGTATCCGGGGTCCCGTACTGAGAATGGTAGAATATAACCGCCACAGAATACTGTCACAGTAGGTCAAGGGCAAACAATCTTAAGGTGAGCGATGTATGTTTTTTTCCTGAATGGCCAAAACATTCATTGCATGTTGAACGCGAGGACTAAGAGTTGTCCATGGATGTGGCAATCTCAAAATGTATAAATTATCGCTACCGTACTGCAAATAACTTGAAAAAGTCTTTCCTAAAAGCTGGTTATGGTAAGTCAAATACAATGCTGGACCTGTGGTTCAACAAAAAGAGATGAGTGATCTTGATTTAACTTAACTTAGCGTCTTTATACTGGTTAGAAGACTCTGCTGAGTCTGTACGCAACCAGTTTCATTTACATTTCCTTGCTCAATAAGCTATGCGCATCCAATTTATTCTTAAATGCATCAACTGCCCCTTCTTCCATCACTTCCTGTGGAAATGCATTCCAAGCATTCACCCCTCTCTGACTAAAGAAATATTTCCAAATATCCAATCTTGACCTTTCTTTATTTAATTTGAAGCTAAGCCTTTTTTTCTGATTTGATTGATTGGACTCCATGCATGTATTGAAAGGCGTGACTAAAGAGAGTTGTGCATGAGGATAGCAACCTCATCATGCAAGTAAACTGTTACATAAACTCCTACTGCAAGATCATGCAAAGCTTTTTGCTGAAGTCATCTTGATGGAGGTTGACTGTACTTGTACTGATGTGCTTCGGCTGGCGCGAAAAATGTCAAGAAAAGAGATCATCCTTGTTCGTCTTCAGACCTCGAATTCAATTACTCTAACGAAGGCAGCAGTTGACTTGAGGGTCCGAGCACTTCTGTACAGCTACTCGTGGAAGGACACTGGTTGTTGCCAAATGCTACTTCTTGTCGGTATACGATGGGCAGGACTGCAAAATGTGTTCTGCTGTCATGGGGGACGTGCCGAGAAGATAGATGGCCAGCTAGAGTCGTTGCCTTGTGTTTTAAGTCAAGTCAGGTAATCCTTATACTCAACCATTGTCTTTCGTGTTGATCGTTTACGGCAACCGTTGATGAGTCTCGGGCAGCGTGGAGGAAGACGGAGTAGAATCGAAATGTCTCAGCCAGGTGTTCCGCGGGAGACTCCATTAGTGATGAGGTCTTGTATTTCGTATAATGTAAAGTGCAGAATCTGCAACAAAAGAAATATTATTTGTAAGATTCTGTGTTTACTTTAATCTTAGTCTTAGTAGACCTGTAATTCTACAAGGGAAGATGACCCTGTGCAGGTCCCAGCTGTGATGTGAGCTGGATAAAGGAGGGATGAGGATTTCCTGCTTAGCGTGTTAGGCTCGAGCAGCTTATTACTCCGCTGTGTTAAGACAAGTGCCAAGAAGTTTGGTTAATAGATCTGAGAGTCCATCTTAAAAGACTCAAACACTAGAGCAACTTGACCCGCAGCCTGTTAGGCGCCATCTATGCTGCTCTTAACAAACCAACTAAGCATGGCCGGTGTTGTGCCATGTCACACAGTTAGTCGATTCTTATGACATGCTCTATGTAGGGCAGTGGTGCTATTCTTGTCATTGCCATACCCAAAGATCCAGAATCATTCTGGATGTTTACTATAGTACGCCGCCCATACAGTGGGTTAGATGACATATGTTGCTTATACAGAGAATACTAGTTGTTTTTGCTTGTGAATGCACATATCGACAAAGGGATATGTTGCTACTCAGATATTAAGCTCGCAATATCGCTAGACCTATAAAAGAATGTTGCACATAGCGAAAAAGGGGCATTTTTCTACTCATATATTAAGCTCGCAATATCACTAGACCTGAAAACGAATAATGCGAATCACAATGTAAACTTGCAATTCCATAGTAGTGGATCCAACGGGAAGCTTCGATTGGTTCATTTCTTCTTCTTTTTCTTCGTTCGTCTTCAGACGTCAACTTCAATGACTCTAACGAAGTCATCAGTCGACTCAAGGCTCTCTACGCTTCCGTACAGCTTCTCGTGGAAGGACACTAGCTGTTGCCAAATGCTACTTCTTTTGTCGGTATACTATGGACATGACTGCAAAATATGTTCTGCCTTCATGGGGGCTGTGCCGCAGGTACGAAGGTCTGTAGTACCAATCTTGAACTTGTTGTACAGATTACATATCAGACTGTTGTGACCTGTGCGTAGCCGGAAAATGATCATCTATGTGGCCAGGGTGTCGTTTTTTCCATTTTGCACTGTACGTTGCCCTGATGAAAGCTTTAGTCTCATTGTATGTAAGTTCTGTATCTAACGTAGGTTAGGTTCTTGATTTTGTTCCATAGCGGTATTTTAACCATTCCTATCTATTTTGTATACTCCACAGGCGATAAGAGAGAGACTGGAACATGAGGGCACTACGTTTTGAACTCTCCCAGTTTTATTTCTATAATCGCTCAGCAATTTATATAATGTACAGACTGACACTATGCATTAATGTCTGAAATAGTATCTTACTATCCACATGTTAACAAACTGACCCTAGGCATTACAGTTCTAACTAGTATCTTACTATCCATATTTTAATAAACTCACCCTAGGCATTACAGTCCTAGCTAGTATCTTACTATGCTACATCAAGTTTTAATGTCCTATATATAGTATCTTACTATCCACAGATTATCATACCAGCATTAAATGTTGATGTCCTATACAGTATCTACCTAAGCACATGGTAACAGTCTTTTATATAATACCTTACTATATGAATATTAACATACAGACAATAAACGGTATTGTCCTACAAAGTATCGCACTATCCCCATTAAACAGATGTTCACTGACTCGAAACTTTACAGTCCTGCATTGTAATTTGCTATCTATATATTAACAGACCAATACCAAGTTTTATTGTTCATCAAAGTATTGTACAATCCCAATGGCATCAGACTGACAGAGAGCTTTAATGTCTTACACAGGATCTTACAATTCACATATTAACAAACCAACTCTAGATTGAATGCATTGCACAGTATCCACTATCCAGATGATAGACTTACCCAAAACATTGATGTCCTACATAGTTCCTTACTGCCACCATGTTAAAAGGCCAAACAGAGCTTGAATGTCTAACAGAGTATCTTACTATCCACATGTCAACAGGCCAAGACAGAGCTTGAATGTCTTACAGAGTATCTTACTATCCACATGTCAACAGGCCAAGACAGAGCTTGAATGTCTTACAGAGTATCTTACTATCCACATGTCAACAGGCCAAGACAGAGCTTGAATGTCTTACAGAGTATCTTACTATCCACATGTCAACAGGCCAACACAGAGCTTGAATGTCCTACAGAGTATCTTACTATCCACATGTCAACAGGCCAAGACAGAGCTTGAATGTCTTACAGAGTATTTTACTATCCACATGTCAACAGGCCAACACAGAGCTTGAATGTCTTACAGAGTAGAGTATCTTACTATCCACATGTCAACAGGCAAACACATAGCTTGAATGTCTTACAGAGTATTTTACTATCCACATGTCAACAGACCAACACAGAGCTTGAATGTCCTACAGAGTATCTTACTATTCACAAGTCAACTGGCCAACACATAGCTTGAATGCCGTACATAATATCTTACTATCCACATGTTAACAGGCAGACACCATGCTTTACTGTTAAAAATAATATCTTACTATCCACGTGTTCACAAACCGACAGTAAGTTTTAATGTCCTACACAATATTTTACTTCTTCTTCTTCAACAAATTCACGTTGATGTCTGACAGCGTACTTCGAAGAAGATATCTTACTGTACCCATGTCATCAGCCCGACTCTGAGCTTTGCTATCCTACATGATATTGTACTATCCACATGTTTTAATGTCATTCATAGCATTTTACAATCTCCATGTCAACAGACCAACACCAAGCTGTAATGTCCTAATATAAAATCTTTCTTTCTAAATGCTAGCAGACCTAATATCAAGTTGTAATGTACTACATAAAATCTTACTATCTAAATGTTAACAGACCAATGCTATTCGCTAATATCCTACATATTATCTTACTGTCACCATGGGGACGGTGTGGCCTAGTGGTTAAGTGGTACGGCTCAAAACCCAAAGGTGCTGGGTTCAATCCCCATCACAGCGCCATTACCCCGGGGAAGCGAATCTTTAGAAAATGCAAGAGGAAGCAGACCCTTACATAAAATGCATGCTGAAGTTAGATGCACTTGGCCGACAGGCGCAAAATAAAAACCCCAGTACAATGTACACCACCTTTAGGGATTAGAGAAATAAGGCGAACTCAAAACAAAAAAACTGTCACCATGTCAACAGAATTACACTAAGCTTCAGTGTCCTATATATTATCTTAATGTCCTCCTATAACCAGCTGATTCTGAGATTTAATGCGATACATAGCATCTTACTGTCTACATATTAGCATACTATCTGAGTATCCCAACAGTAACATACACAAACAGTCACCTAACTTTACTGTCCTGCATAGCATCTTACAATCCCCATGTTAACAAACCCACCTAAAAGCATTAGTGTCCTACATAATATCTTACTGACCCCACTTTAACAGATCTAAACAAAGCTTTACGGTCCTATAAAGTATCTCACTGACGCCACTTTAACAGACCAACTCTGATTTTTAATCTCCTACATAGTATCTTAGTATCAGCATGACAAAAGATGAAGGCTAACACTGAGCTTTAAGGTCCTATGTAGTATCTTACTGTCTGTATATTAACAGATGGACACCAAGATAATTGTCCTGTAAAGTATCATACTATCCCTATCTTAGCAGGCCGACAACAAGCTGTAATGTCCTACATAGTACATTACTAATTTGCATGTTAATAGCCGAAAACCGAGCTTTTCGCATAGATGACGTACATAGTATCTAACTATACAACTGTTAGCAGACAGACACTGAGTTTTATTGTCCTATGTAGCATTAAACTGTTTGCATGTTTACAAACCATTCCCATTTGTTAATGTCCTACATGTAATCTTACTGTCCAGAAGTTAAAATACTAACACAGAGCTTAAATGACCTACTTTTTATCTTTCTGTCCCAAAGATAGCAGTCTGACACAAATCTTAAATGTCCTACCTATTGTTTTACTATCCACACGTTATAACAGAATGAAAGCAAGCTTCACATTTCTACATAACATCAAACTATCCACTTCTTAACACACAGACAGTGAACTTTCATGTCCTACTTATTTTCTTAATATCCACATGTTAATATACATCAACTGAGAAATAATGTTGTATATATTTTCTCACTATCCACATGAAAATAGACCAACTTCATGAATAGGTGTCCTACATAGTATATTTTTTCCCCCAGATAAACAGACCAAAACTGAGCAGTAATGTCCTACATAGTATCTTACTCTCCACTTGTTAACAGGCCAACACCGATCTGTAATGTCCTTTATAGTATCTTACTATCCCCAGGTCAAAATACCAACACAGAGCAGTAATGTCCTACATAGTATCTTACTATCTGCGTGTTAACATAATGACAGCTAGCATTACTTTACCTCATAGTATTGTACTATCCACTTGTTAGCAAACGAACAGTGAACTTTCATGTCCTACATATTTTCTTAATATTCAAATGTTAACGCATAACAACCGAGATGTAAAGTTGTATATATTATCTTTCCTCTTAATAAAACATCAACACTCAGCTGTAATGTCATACATAATATCTTACTAATCATCATGTTTACAGACCAACACAGAGAACACGTTTCCTACACAATGTCTTACAGTTCACATGTATTAACAGACCAACACTGAAAACACGTGTCCTACACAATATCTTACAGTTCACATGTATTAACAGACAAACACTGAGCTTTTCTATCCTATACAGTGTGTTACCTTCCATTTGTTAACAAACAGACATCAGGAATAAATGTCCGAAACAGAATACTGCTGTCCCCATGTCAATAGACCAACAAAGAGCTGTAATGTTCTACATAAATTGTTACTATCAATATATTAACAAACCTACACTGAGCCTTATCACCAAAATAAAAGTATCTTCCTTTCCCCCAAAAAAGAGATGCAATAGACTTAATTATATTATTTGACTATCACAGTGCAAACAGAATGATACCGTGGTTCAATGTCCTTTATATTATCTTGATATTTACAGGACAAAAGAAGTAGACCGACAATAAACTCTACTGTCCCACATAGTATCTTACTTTTCACCTCTCAACAAACTGCCCATGTCCGTTAATGTTGTACATATTATACTACTAATCACATGTTAATAGATCCACACTGTGCTTGAATGCCCTACATTTTATCTTTGAATCCCCATGCCAGAAGAACACTTAGCTTTACTGTTATACATACTATCTTACCATCCACATGTCGACAGACCAGCACCAAGCTTTGATACCCTACATATTATCTTACCACCCACATGTTAACAGACCAGCACCAAGATTTGCTACCCTAAATATTATCTTACCATCCACATGTTAACAGACCAGCACCACGATTTGATACCCTACATATTATTTTACCATCCACATGTTAACAGACAAGCACTGAGATTTGATACCCTACATATTATCTTACCACCCACATGTTAACAGACGAGCACCAAGATTTGATACCCTAAATATTATCTTACCACTCACATGTTAACAGACCAGAACCAAGATTTGATACCCTAGATATTATCTTACCCTCCACATGTTAACAGACCAGCACCAAGATTTTATACCCTAAATATTATCTTACAATCCATTTGATAACTGACCAATACTTAAATTGGATACCTTACAAATTACTTTACTATCCACATGGCAACAGATGTAGACCGCCATGTAATTTTACAGTCTTACGTAGTACCTACAATCTATAAATGAACAGACCAACACCAAAATGTGTGTTCTACATAGCCTTTTACTTTCACCGTGTTTTAGTGAAATGAGATACCAAAGGATGCAGAGCTGAAGCAAAAGCTATGGTGGAGCCACTATGTCCTGGTAAAGATTATGGACTGCATCATGATTACTGGCTTGCACGCTAGAGGACTAACATTGAGTTTTAATGTCCTACATATTATCTCTTTATCTACATATTAACAGATAGACACTAATATTTAATGGTGTACATATTATCTTACTATCCACATGTTAGGAGTCAGATACTGAGCTTTAATCTCTTACATAAGGTCTTACTATTTACAAATCAACAGATGCAAACCAACTTGGAGATTTACTTTCTTGTAAATATCTTACTATCTACGTTAGTAGACTAACACTCGGCTTTAATGTCCTACATAGTATCTCACTATCAACATATTAGCAGATTGACACTAAGCTTTAATCTTCTACATCATATTTTACTATTCACATGCTAGCACACCAACGGCAAGCTTGTTAGCAGTCTAACGCAGAGCTTTGATGTCCTACATAGTATCTCACTATCAAGATATTAGCAGATTGACACCAAGCTTTAATCTTCTTACATGATATTTTACTATTCACATGTTAGCACACCAACCGCAAGCTTGTTAGCAGTCTAACGCAGAGCTTTAATGTCCTACATAGTTTCTCACTATCAACATATTAACAGACTGACACCAAGCTTTAATCTTCTACACAGTATCTTGCTATCCACATGTTAACACACACACAGAATTATTTTAGTTCTTTCATATAATCTTACTGTCCACATGTTAACCACAATAGCATTATCAACTCTCATACCCTTCGTCGGTTTGCAAAGACTGGCCTTTTCAAACAAGCTAAACGCCTACTCTATATGTATTTGCTTAATGGATGAATCAACAACAACAGAACCAAACAAAGGTGTTTTCCAATCAATTCTAGAGCTTCATTTATAATGCCAGTAGGAACAGTACGTAATAAGTAGTTTTGGAAATCTGTCAATACTGTAGGGTTTTACACAGTTGTACACACACGCACAGACAAACGTAAAGAAATATGTGCATTCGTACAAAAATGTATGTTTAAAATAATAAGATATGTATTACTACCATGCTTTCAATTTGGTGTATGTTAATAGTGTCAGTATTCGAATATATCATAAATACACAGAGTGACAGCAAAGAGCTTTAGGAATGTGTACTTCAATATATGTTTGTTTACATCTGTTAATATGGCAACTAATGCGTCTTGTGAAATAAAGAAGAAACAAACACACACTGGAATAAGGTTCAATTTAATGTTTACGTATTTCTTATGCCACATTATGAATAGTATGTCTACATATATTCAGCCAGCAGTAAACATGCAAGATTCCATATGGCTAATGTTATTAAAATGATGGTAATGGGTGTCCAGTTCTAAAAAAAGTACAGTTTAAAATTTGGATATGTACAATGAGATTAACAATCTATAGATGGTATGTTAGAGAAATTTATAACATAAAAGTCTACATACATTTGCTTACATATCATTAAATCCAAGCTTGAACAATTTAAAAGTAGCACACACGGAATGAATATAAGCACGCTTAACCATAAACAACTTTCAGCACAGGATCTTCGATTAGCTAGATAACAGTTTCACGGCCTAGTAGTGAACTGTATTTACACGGACAATGATTACTTCGTCATAAGGGTAATGTATTCAAAATAAAGGGATGTAATAAATGCACTACAATAATATAAATCATTTAATAATTACATAAAAATAAAGCAAATACTTTTAATAGTTAAGGTTGCGTGTAATGGAGCATACCATACGAAATTTGCCTTTCAGAAATTTCTAACTATTATTTGCATTTTATGAATTTTATTAAATTCATTTTAAAAACAATATGCGATTTGCTGTCACCACAACAGAGCTAACTTAAAAAGGCATCAGCATATATGCTAACTCTAACCTTACTATTAACAGCTACAGGAGCAGCCAGTGTTGTCTTCTGCCAGTTACTTGTCTAGTTCGCTCCATGACTTCGACGCCGGTCAAGGTCAAGGTTCAGTTCTTGTGATAAGCACGGCTTTGCTGTCACAATCGTCGCCGACGAGCGCCTGGGGTCGCGAGCTGTTCCTCCCCATATGTCGTGCACGAGGACGACAACAAGCGTGAGAAATTTGGTCGGGTGGATAATTAACACCTATCGCCTTCAGTGTACAGATGCCAATGTACACGTCCATGTGGTTCTGGTGTAGGGCCATAGCTCACTCGTTCTAGGTTGTACCTGGATAAAGAGGGGAGACGCCCAAGCTAGAACCTCTCACGCAAATTTTTTATGATGGGATAACTCTTAATTTTTTAATTTTTTGTATTTGTTTGGTTGTGTCCCCTACCACGTTTGAAGACACACTGAATGTCAATAACATCAGCGACGAAAATGACACACGGCATTAAACTGCATCTCCTCCCCACGCCTTCTACCGACACAAACTGATAGAAGATGATGATGATGATGATAAGCATGACAATAATAATAACAAAACATTGGACATTGACCTACAATAGAATAATTAGATAGATGTTTAAGCATACAACCATGAAGGAATGATTATTCCGTGAGATAAGCAGAAGAAAAAGTGTGATTTCCAATAAGACATGTTATTAGAGGAAACATAAGACCACACTATATGTACATGTAGAGCGTAGGATACAACGTTGGTAGAGTGGCTGCTTCTTTCCGGCTGCAACTTGTTCCAGCCAACCCAGCTGTAAACGAGTACCAGATTTACTGTTAAGAGAAATGATAGAGGAACAGGAATTGGTTTTCACAAAACCTGAAGTTTTTGGTTTGATTAGAGGTTTCAATTTTTTGATTCTGTGACGAAGACTTGCCCTTTTCGACCACAGACCGTTGTCCTTTGTGCGGTATCATGTCGTATTGACCAGTTCATGGATTCATGTGTGTATTAGAACAATGAAGATTCTAGTACCTCATCCTTGGCGGTAATAAAATAAATGTATATTTCAGTGATATTGTAAGCCAAGACATCGAGAAAGGGAACTGGCTACCCCCATCTGATAAAAGCTAAAACCTCTTATAGAGAAGTTTCTACCACAGCATCCCCGACTACAGTATATTTGTATTACTTGATGTATCCATGAATGTAAACAGCAAGTTGGCTGTGTTTCTATTCTGACATTCTTTCCTTGAAATAATCAACAGTTTGTTTGGCGGATTGTCGCTACGGCTGGCACGTTCTAAATGCATGTTTTTGATCGTGAGCTTCAATCCCTTCTGTATTTTGTGTTGGCCTTTAACTGGTAGTGGGCGGTGTACATTGGAATGTCTTATATACTCACAGCAGTTCATATTTGTCACACATTAGTTGGTAGTCAGCATTGATTGCTGAGAGTACAGAGAAACAAGAAGACCAAAGTAGAGAGAGAGAAAGAGAGAGAGGATGAACAATAGATATAGAGATAGAAATATATATATTGTTAGATGACTGTTAATTTGTGCAGGTGTTAAAAACAATTCGAGGTAAATCTTCTTCGTCGTACGCTGTCAGACGTCAACTTGAATTTGTTCGAAGAAAGCAGCTGTCATCCTGCGGCTGTCGACACTGCCATAGAGCTTGTCTAGTGTTGCCACTGGTGATGGCCACATGTGCTTTCTCTGGTTCTCGTATGTCGGGCAATTTTGCAGCAGATGTTCCGCGGTCATTTTCCCTGTACCACAGGTGCATTCGTCAGTACCACCTATCTTCAGTTTATTGAATAGATTTGTACCTCAGTCTGTTGTGGCCTGTGCGGAGTCTGAAGACCACGACCTGCTCTCTTCTGTTCAACTGGTAGTAGGCATCATTTTTTGTGTAGCCAGTTACTCTGTTTCCAATTTGGCCATGTATCTGGCCCTAATAAACCTTTTGAACTCTTCGTAGGTCACACTAGAATCTGGTTGTGGTAACCTTGCACCTTCTTTAGCCAGTCTGTCTGCCTCCTCGCCCACTACTCCAGCGATGTTAGGGCCTGCTGCATCCGATTGTTTGCTATGGTGAGATTTTCTTCAGAGGTCCACAAAGCCAGATCGTCTGCAAACATGGAGCTGTGAACTCTTCTTAATATATTCTCTATTATGTTCTTTATATACACCAGAAAAAAGTGTGGGTGACAGTACTCCCACTTGGGGTACTCCCTGCTCCAGTGTCACATTTTTGCTCATCTTCCCTTGTACTTGAACTCTGGCTGTTCTGTTTTCGAGATAGTGGCTGATCAATCTGTACATTTTTCCAGATACTTCACTTCTTTATAGCTTCACTTTAAGTCCCTCTTTTCCCACCTTGTCAAATGCCTTCTCTAGATCCACCAAAACCGCTTCTGTATGCTTTTTCTCCTGGTAAGCGTCCTCTATTTCCTGCGCCATGAGAGTGATCTGATCCTCAGTAGATCTGTGTTGTTTAAATCCTGCTTTCTGTGGAATTGATGTGTGTTTTTCTTCCAGTTGCCACATCAGTCTGATGTTTATCATACACTCCATCAGTTTACCTACACAGCTCAGTAGACTGATAGGCCTGTATCAATTTGGATCTGTTCTATCTTTTTCTTTTTTTCGTACTGGTATTCGAAGAAAATGATTTTAACATGAAAAGGAAAAGGTAATCTTTTCGCAATCACTGATGTCGAGGTTGAAGTGTTAGAGACTTCACTGTACTAGTCCTCAGCTTTTTATGAGGTGGGGTGGCCAACTCCCGTAGTCGCCACATCTCATTCAATGACACTTAGCGACGTACAGGTTTAGTTATTAATGAGAATATCATTTGACAGAGTTGAGAGTAAGTAAACACAATTAGAAATGTGAATCAGTTTTTACAGATTTATGAAAATGGTTAGAGTTAGTGTGTGACTTTATCTATGCCGAGATAGCATTTCTTGAAATCATTCCTCCTGCATAGTTTATAAGAATGAAATAGCCGATATCCTGACTTCAAAAGCCATAACAGCATGTTGTTGTTATTGTTGTTGTATTTATTGTTGTTGTAGAATGCCCGTAATATATAAGATTATTTTTTTGTGCGTCCTGTAAAAGACGTTAAGTGGCGGGCTGCAACAGGATGTAAGAATAACCTTGAGAGTTTGAAAGATTAGTTGGCAGGGGCATAAACTTAAACATAAAGACACACCTAAGTACCTAGGAATTACAATGGATCGCACATTGTCCTACAAAGAACACTGTGAAGCGGTGAAACAAAAAGGTAGCACAATCATAAAACGTACTGAGTAAGCTAACAAACACGGTATAACTTAACTTAACATAACGTTTTTGTATTGGTTTAGAAAAAACATCAGAGTCTGTAGACAACATTTCCCATTTGCATTACCCTACTCTAAAAACTATGTACATCCTATTTATTCTTAAATGCATTAACTGTCTCTGCCTCCACTGTTTCCTGGGGCAAAGCATTCCAAGCATTCACCACTGTCTGAATAAAAAAAAATGTCATGTGTCCAATTTGGACCTTTCGTTAGTTAATTTGTATCTGTGCCCTCTTGTTCTCGTTGGTGGTTGTATTTTGAAAAACTTGTTATAGTCTAATTTAACTTTTCCTTTGATTATCTTATCAAATTAGATTAAGTCACATTTAATTCTTCTCTTTCCTAGACACTAACGGCCGGTTTTTCTGAGTCATTCCTCGTAACTGTAATTCTGGAATCTAACTATCAGTTTTGTCGCTCTTCTTTGTATCCTTTCCAGCATATTTATATCTCTTCTATGATAAGGACTTCACACCTGTACACAGTACTCCGATCTAGGTTTAACTAATGCTTTATACAGTTTGTCAATTACCTCATTACTCCTATGTTTAATATTTCTTTTTTTTAATCATACCTAACGTTGCATTTGACTTATTCACTGCTACCTGGACTTGCTCACTCATCTTACCTGTATGCTCTATTATTACCCATATGTCACTTTCGTTATCTATCATTCTAGTATTGTTCTCGCCCATTCTGTTATTTTGTTCCATTTTTTACTTCACACCACTCAGAGTACTCCTTATTTATGCCAATCTCTGTCTTCTTCCCGTTAACCAAATTTCAATCCATTCGGCAACCTGCCCATCTATCCCATGTGATTTTAACTTTTTAAATAATCTTTGATGAGGTACTATATCAAAAGCCTTTGTAAAATCTAGATAAATAACATCCACTGGTTCTCCCTTATCTATGATTTTAGTAATCACCTCCATGCACTCCAATAGATTTGTTAAGCACGGTCTCCCTCTAGTAAACCCATGCTGACTATTTCTGATTAGATTTAACCTGTCTAGATGCATTACAATGTTTTCTTTCATTATTGACTCTAACAATTTACAGACCATGCTCCAATCTCTTGGAACAATCCATTTTGCAAGTGATCGAGAAAATAATATAGCCAATGGTTTTACTAGTTAGTCTATACTTCAAATAGCATTGATGAATGGATACCATCTTGATCTGTACATTTATCCACTTTTAATCTTTCCAATCTTTTTAGAACCATTTCCTCCGTTATACAGAATGATTTTAATCGCACTATATCCATTTGACATTTGAAAATATGAATAGACTCTGGTATCTTGGAGGAGTCATCTTTTGTATAGACTGTGCCAAAGTATTGATTTATTAGATTAGCTATCTCCCTATTGTCTCTGCTTATTGTCACTGTACTGTCTATGAGAAAGCCTACCTTGTGTTTAGGTCTTTGTTTATTTCTAACATTAGAAAAGAAGCTTTTACCATCAGTCTTGATCCTATTAGTAAGTTTTTTTCGAAGTCTATTTTTGCTGCTTTATTTACTTTATGAGCTATGTTTTGCTTGTCCAAATATTTTTAATATATTTCTTTTGATTTACTTGCCTTTATATACTTTGTCCAGGCTTTATTTTAAGCTCTTGTACACTTAGCTACAAATCTAGTAATCCACTTTTTATGATTGGTGTTTACCTCCATACATGGAACATATTCGACTTTTAGTTGTTCTAAAAGTGTTTTGAAACACTCTCCCTCTTGTTCAACGTCTGTACCTCTGACAATATCTTTCCAGTTTATGTGGCTGTCTTTTATCTTCTGTACATCTGTCTTAGAGTAGTCGTATGCTCGCGAGTGTATATTTACATACATTGTAAAGGCTGTTATAGGATATCTTTTATGGACAACTGATCACTGCAGGTAAAGGAATCGACTGCCCCACACCGCGATTCAAAGACGTATACAAGATGGACATGACGTCATGCGACATCCAAGCCGAAAGCTCAGGATTGAGTCGATTGCAGACAGTCAGTTTGGAGGTGCACAGTAGTTGCCGACGCTTGTAGAGGCCATCTGGATCCAGAGAAATGGGCACGACTGAAAAGATCGGGGAACACCCCGGCAAGTCAGCCTCCTCAGCCCCGTTGTACGATCTGCGACAGGGACTGCCACTCACGTACCTGCGTTTGCAGCCATATCAGACTGTGTCGAAATACGGGAGACAGCGCTGGGCAAACTTCGCCAGGACGCCAGGCGCATGATGATCAGTGACTGAGACGCCAATGAACTGATGAATATAAAATGTATTTACTTGTATTGGCTTGGCTTCGTTTATTCTCCATCTCCCGCTACCAAACCCTACACGGGCCTAAGTAGCAGAACGCAGTCCAGAGAACGGAATGCGTTATGTCGATATTTGCACCTTTCGGTCCAACACATCCGACTCCAGCAAGCATTTTTTGAGTACCGGGTTAGCATTCCCTCTTCGATCCCTTCTCCTTAGCCAGTCTGCTCTGTTGCAGCCTGTTTTCTAGAATACTGCGTGGACGTGTAGAACGGCCTTGGCAGCTCCGGTTCGCTAGCCCTTACGCTATCAGTCAGCTATGGCTCGCTGACTGCTGCAGCTCATGCGCTGCTCACCATCTTGATCCGGTATTTACTTGATTTTGAAGAAATATGATCATGACAATAATAATGGGCTTATCGCCGTCGATGAGAATAACCAACATCATCATGTGTCATACTGCGCCCTTAAGTCTGTGGGCGGATGCGTGCATGACAGATTAAGCCAACACCAGCTGGTGCTGGTTTTCCCTCTACTCTATACTTCCATCTGATCGCCCGTCGACCCTCGCTAACTGCATGCAAGGCTCTTTTTGGCCTCTTCTTTTTCAGGCTAAACGATTTACTGCCAGGATTCACTGAATCGCTTTTATTGACGTCCACGTGATCGCCTTACTGCGCTAAGCTCGCTAAACAGAAGTTTCTTTTGGAACCTTTCACTCGACATTCGAGAAACTTGGCCAGTCTATCTCACTTTAACTTTCTACAAAAGTGTATGAATAGTGTAGTAGTAATGAAAAGTGTATGGTTATTTGTGATGTGGTCTTGTAGCCAATTTGGAGTATGTGTCATGAAGAAGTGATTCAACTTCCTGGCGTGTTTGGCGTACACACTCCAGCTCTCTCACCCATAGATCAGGGTTTAGAGACTGGCCGTAAGTTTGCCAATCAGATTAGTTGCTGTTTAACGATATACTTCATTTAAACATTCAATTCTTCTTCGGTCAATATCAGGTAGTACTATTTACTCTTATTTATCTTCTTTTTCTTTCTCTTCTTCTTCTTCTTCTTCTTTCTCTTCTTTTTCGTCTTCTTTTTTTTTTTCATCTTCTTCTTCTTATTTTTTCTTTCTTTTCTTTTTCTTTTCTTCTTCTTTCTCTTCTTCTTCTTCTTCTTCTTCTACTTCTTCTTCTGTATTTTCTTCTTTATTCTCTACTTCTTCTTCTTTTTCTTCTTCTTTTCCTTCTTTTTATAGCTCACCGACAATTGTATTAAGTCTACACGTAAAGGCCAGTTTTATGGACAAAGTCTACTGTGGTGGGGAGTTCTTCAAGACTCACAAAAGTGTGTATGTGTGGGTTCGTCTCCGTGGGTCAGTATTCTTCTTCTTCTTCTTCTTCGTTCGTTCTCAATCTCCCACTACCAAACCCTGAAAGGGTAAGTAGCAGAATGTAATCCAGAGAACAGAATGCGTTGTGTTGTAGTTTACAGCTTGGCTGCGATATTCGCACCTTTCGGTCCAACACATCCGACTTCAGCAAGCATTTTTTGAGTACCGGGTTAGCATTCCCTCTTCGATCCCTTCTCCTTAGCCAGTCTGCCTTGCTGCAGCATGTTATCCAGGATCACGGCGTGGAGGTGTAGAAGGATCTTGGCAGCTCTGGTTCGCTGGCCCTGACGCAAGCAGTCAGCTATGGGTCACTGAACACTGCAGCTCAGGCGCTGCTCAGCATCTTGATCCCGGTCAGTATTCACAACGCAGTTGCTTTAGCATGTTACAGTTTTGACAAAGGAAGGGTTTTGATACTGACACGTAACTGCATACCGAGTAGCGCGGTAGCTGTCAATCACACTGGACAAGCAGAAATTGTAGGACTCGACATAATGACACAAGAAACGAAGATCCGCATCTTCAACCTGTATGGCCCACCCAACAAAGACTTGTCGCTCTCGAGTATGGAAATCAAGGACTCCAGCTGCCTAGTAGTTGGAGACTTCAACAGCCACTCGGAGAGATGGGGATATTCGGACACAGACAACAGAGGTGATGAAGTGGAAGACTGGGAGATAGACACAAATCTCTTTCTTTTCAATAGGCCGGAGGACAGCCTTATCTTCTTTTCTAGAACATGGCATACCAAGTCTACTCCAGACTTGGCCTTTTCCACGGTGGATATTCACCAAAAAATAGACTACCAGGTGCTCAACCAATTGGCAGGTAGCGACAAAAGGCCAATTAGGCTAGAAATTGATATGGAAGTAGGCCCACTGGAAAAAAAAGCGCTCCCACGTTGGAACTATAAACGAGCCGACTGGTACAGATTTTCAATTTTGACAGATCGGCTATGTGAAACCATCAACACACGGAATAACAATATGAAACCTATGGTGGAAAGCCTAAGCAGAGCAATAATGCAAGCAGCCACCGAAACCATCCCAAGAGGGGCAAGGAAAATCTACAAGCCATATTGGAATGATGAATGGCAGAAAGCGGAAGACGAAGTCTCAAATGCTAGGAACATGGTAGAGAGACAACAATCTATGGAGGCAAATATCGCCCTTAAGGGTATCACGGCAAAATACAAAAGAACACTATACGAAATAACAAAATACAGCTGGAAAAATAAAATAGAAAGCCTCAATTTAGATAAAGAAGGGAACAAACTATGGAAGTTAGTCAGAGCCATGAATGACGAAACACCATTAAATAAACAAATTACCATCAAACAGGGCGACACCATGCTTACTGGAAAAAAAAGCAGCAAACGCCTTTATAGAACATTATGCCAGAGCAAACCACATTGATGTCCCTACAGACAGGCACACAGACATTAGTGAAGAATAAAAGAGCCACGACAACATCAATATGGCACCAGAGAAGCACATGATGGCAAAACCAAAAATGAATGAAATGGAAGAGGACATGAGAACTTTAAAGAAAAAGACATCGCCAGCAAAAGAAGAGGTAACATACTAAATGCTGATGGGGTTGGGCCAAACAGCAAAGAGGAAGTTTCTATCAGTCCTGAACCAAAGCTGGAAAAGGGGAATTGTACCTCAGGCATCGACAGACGCTGTACTTATACCAGTACTGAAGAAGGAAAAAGATAGAACAGATCCAAATGGATACAGGAATATCAGTCTACTGAGCTGTGTAGGAAATCTGATGGAACGTATGATAAACACCAGACTGATGTGGCATCTGGAAGAAAAACACATACTAATTCCACAGCAAGCAGGCTTTAGACAGTACAGATCCACTGAGGACCAGATCACTCTCATAGCCCAGTTAATAGATGATGCTTACCAGGATAAAAAACACACAGTAGTGGTTTGGGTGGATTTAGAGAAGGTATTTGAAGGTGTGCATAAAGGAACTTAAAGTCTATGAACACCCTATGAACACATTAACACCAAAGCCCATCCCTACTGTACGCAAACCTACCTGGAAGCAGCATATCATTCCGGAGGTGGTAGAAAATATACCAGGTATTTGAAACAAGAACAGCCAGACTGAAAAAAAAGAAGAGACATAACCCTGAGGTACACAACGAAAAACTACCCAAGCATGGACTGGACCCATGCATACACCGACGAGTCTGTAACAAACACAACACAGAACGGAGGGGCAGAGGTATTCCAGAGCCTACCAAATGGTAAAAAAATAACACTGTCAGTGGCAACTGGAAAATACTGATGCAATTTCAGAGTGGAGGCAGAGGCACTGAGGGCTGCAGCAGAAGCAATGCTGACAGGCAAAATAAATGAAAGGCAGATAGTCCTGTTTACAGATGCCCTGGCCGTAGTCACAGCGCTAAAAGCCAGGAAAATACTGAACTAAATGATTTAAGAGCAGTACTCTGTCAACTATGCCAGCAGTCCACACCAAAAAGAGTAGTGATGCAGTGGGTTCCATCCCACTGTAACATCCAAGGCAACGAGAAAGCAGACAGACTGGCAAAAGAAGGTGCAAGACTACCACAACCAGATTCTAGTGTGACCTACAAAGAGTCCAAAAGGCTTATTAGAGCCAGATACATGGCCAAATGGGAAACAGAACATATTGGCTACACAAGAAACGATGCTTATTACCAGACTCCGCACAGGCCACAACAGACTAAGGTACCACCTTTTCTTCTTCTTCTTCTTCTGCGTACACAGTCAGACAGTAACCATTATTTTTTCTAAAAAAGCGGCGGTCATCCTGAGACTCTCGCCACTACCATAGAGCTTGTCTTGCAGTTCCACTGGCAATGGCCACATCTGCTCTCTCTGATCCCCGTATGTCGGGCAGTTCTGCAGCAGATGTTCAGTGGTCATTTTACCAGTACCGCACGGGCATTCGTCGGTACACCCTATCTTCAATTTGTTGAATAGGGTACCACCTTTTCAATAAACTGAAAATAGGTGGGACTGACGAATGCACTTATGGCATCGGGAAAATGACCGCTGAACATCTGCTGCAAAACTGCCCGAAATACGATGACCAGAGAAAGCACATGTGGCCATCACCAGTGGCAAACACTAGACACAAACATCACAAACATCAAGAAATGCTGACAGCGTGAAGGCTTGTTGTTTCCCTTTCTCGAAGAGGATTCAACTGGTGTGTTGTACAAACTTCACGTTTGCCATGTTAGACATCTAATCGGTTTCGATTTGTTTTTCTTTTTTGCTACAAATGTCGAAAATCTATATTTGCAGAGATATATTGTTGGAAATGGAATGAAAACTTGCATAGCTCGCTTTACAAGATAAGGCTAGTTTACTAACTGCATTGTAGATAGTCTGTTCACACCATGACTGTGTCCACGTGCGATCTAGCCCAGTGGGTCTAACAACTAGCGAAATGTAAAAGTACTGATGAGCGTAAACACAACTCAACGAAGTCCAAAATCTATACCTGAATTTAAAGTACAACCAAGATAACGATCACAGGCAAGGCAAAGACCAAAACTAAAGTTATTTTAGAACAACAGAATATTGAGAAAGTCACAAGCTTTGAGTACCTCGGCTCAGTTATAAGCGCCAATGGCTACGGCAATGCAGAGGTTCAATAAAATGAGAAACTGATGACAGAACATTAATAAAATGAAAATAACTATTCTGTAAACTTGCATTATACCGATGAAGACATACGGATGTGAAACGTGGACCCCCACACAAAAACTTAAGAAAAGAATTGCATCTTTTGAACTAAAGGGCTACAGAAAAGTGCTCAAAATACAATGGATAGCAAAAAGGAAAAATGCAGATATTCTTAACTTAACTTAACGTCCTTAAACTGGTTTAGAAGACTCTGCAGAATCTGTATACATACAGTTTCATTTCATCCCCTTGCTCTAAAAGCTATGCGCATCCAATTTATTCTTAAATGCATTAACTGTCCTTTCCTCCACTACCTCCCCTGGCAATGCATTCCAAGCATTCACCACTCTCTAATTTAAAAAATATTTCCTAATATCGAATCTGGACCTCTCTTTAGTTAATGTGTAACTATGCCCTCTTGTTCTAGTTGGTGGCTGTATTTTTTTTTTTTAAACTTGTTATAGTCTAATTTATCCATTCCTCTGATCATCTTATAAACCTGTATTAAGTCACCGCGAATTCTTCTCTCTTCTAGACACTGTAGGCCGGTTTTTCCTAATAACTGTAATTCTGGAATGCCACTATGAGCGTTGTCGCTCTTTTTTGTATTCTTTCCAGCATGTTTGTATCCCATCTATGATAAGGACTCCACTCCTGTACACAGTACTCCAATCTAGGTCTAACTAATGCTTTATACAGTTTGACTATCACTTCCTTGTTCCTATGTTTAATATTTTTTTTTATCATACTTAATTAACATTGCATTTGCCTTTTTCACTGCTTCCTGAACTTGCTCACTCACCTTACCTGTATGATCTAGTATAACTTCTAGGTCTCTTTCCTTATCTATCTTTCTAATATTGTTCTCTCCCATTCTGTAATTATGTTTCATATTGGATCTACCCATGTGAATGACTGTACATTTATCTACATTAAACTCCATTTGCGAACCTACAAACCACTCTCGAATTTTATCTAAATCCGATCTCAATATATCCACATCTGCTTGAGATATAGATAAAGATATAGATATACTATAGATCCTACTTAATATCACGCAAAATTGGTTAGTAAACAACATCTTGTCTCGAAAGCTAAAATAGTTTCTTCTTCTTCTTCGTTCGTCTTCAGACCTCAACTTCAATGATTTTAACGAAGGCAGCAGTCGACTCAAGGCTCTGTACGCTTCCGTACAGCTTCTCGTGGAAGGACACTGGCTGTAACTTCTTTTGTCGGTATACAGCGGACAGGACTGCAAAATATATTATGCCTTCATGGGGGATGTGCCGCAGGCACAAATGTCTGTAGCGCCAATCTTAAACTTGTTGTACAGATGGCATCTGAGTCTGTTGTGACCTGTGCGTAGCCAGAAAATGATCACCTGGTTTCGCCTGGAGAGTTGATGGTAGGCATCGTTTTCTATGGGCCAGGGTGATCCTATTTTCCATTTTGCACTGTACGTTGTCCTGATGAATGCTTTAGTTTCATTGTATGTGATTTCTGTATCACTCTGCTGCAACATTCCTCTCTCTCTGGTGAGCCTGTCCGCCTCCCCGTTGCCTGGAATGTCGCAGTGGGCTGGTGTCCATTGGACTGCTTTTTTTTTAAGCACTGGGACATGCGTTTGATTGAATCTGCCAAAGCACCGAGTTTATTTTTGTTCTGGCTCTTGAGGGCCATTACACTGCTAGGGCGTCTGTGAAAATTACCACTTGCCTTGCTGTAAAATAGTTTGACCACATCAAACGCCATACTGACCTAGAAAGAACGATACAGGAGGGTTTGGTGCTTGGAAAGCGGGGCTGAAGCAGACCGAGGAAAAGATGGACACAAGACATCACGGAGGTCCTGACGATGACAACGATAGAGGCGATACTTCTAGCTAGAGATCGAGTTACAGAAAGTGAAAGTGATTTTCTGCAAATGACATGCAACATGATGATGATGATGATAATAATAATGATGATAATGATGAAAGTGAGCGATTATTTGTGCTATGTAATAATGCTTGTTATGTTATACAAAAATATATGTGACTTTATTGTTGACGTAGATCTAGCAAATACTATTTTCATTTATAAACATCATTGCATAAGTTCAGAAGTGCCGGTTATGCTAGCAATCAGCTAGAGGTTAGTGATATTTAAGATAATATCTGTGGGTAACTGAGACACTAGTCCGGTCAAGCACAACATATTGTCCAGGACGTTGCATCAGGGTAAATCACAATGTTGTTCGTCCATCACGAACCTTTACTTTTTGCACCCAGCCAGTCCATCCAGTCGAGTATTCTGTAAATCCGGGTTGTGGATGGGTGGGAAGATGGGAACTGCATTATCGCAGTCAGTGAAAGCAGAGAAAGTTTGCTTCGCGAGACGGTGATCATGATTGTCAGCAAATCCATGTACCTCATCCACTTTATTGCTCAGCAAGGTGTCCCGCAACTGACGCAGCTTTTTGACTGTAGTTTAGCTTGTCAGCGGACCTACGCTCTCTGCTCGCCCGTCGTCACAGGACTCGACTGTATTAGTACTGGATACATGAAAAGTGAATGACTTGCGCGATGAATTTCCTTTAAGTGAGAAACGGTTGCGCAGTTTGTCGACCACACTCTCTCACTCGAGTCCAACTTTAACCAGTGGCAAGACAAGTCAGGACGACTGGATATGATCTCGGGTGCAGTGGTTGACCACGGATGCTCAAGTGCCTGGCCGTGTTCTGTGCGGTCCACACCGATCAGCACATTTGCATTCCGTTCTCTGGACAACATTCTGCTACTTAAGCCATATCAGGGCTTGGTGGTGCAAGATTGAGAACGAACGACCCTAAGCCAGCAAGCCATATAATAAAAAAACAGAATGCGATACTGGAGAAAACACTAAAAAGCTATATGTCTCTTTTTTTGCCTCGTTTACCGTGGCTCCTAAGAGGCAGTATATTGTTCTGTGTTGTGCACTTACAGCCTGGTCAAACCATATCCAGCACGAAATTTAATAGGTGTACGACCCTGTTAGATCAGGAATCTGAACACAGACATGTTTTGTTTGTGAGCCATAGAAACTTCGCAACTACGTATGAACACTTCTATAAAAGCTTAACACATGCAATTCAAATTCATATCTTTTCTATCGTTATCGCTGCTTGTTTCAAATCTATCAATAACATGACCTCCCATAGTGTATCCGGGGTCCCGTACTGAGAATGGTAGAATATAACCGCCACAGAATACTGTCACAGTAGGTCAAGGGCAAACAATCTTAAGGTGAGCGATGTATGTTTTTTTCCTGAATGGCCAAAACATTCATTGCATGTTGAACGCGAGGACTAAGAGTTGTCCATGGATGTGGCAATCTCAAAATGTATAAATTATCGCTACCGTACTGCAAATAACTTGAAAAAGTCTTTCCTAAAAGCTGGTTATGGTAAGTCAAATACAATGCTGGACCTGTGGTTCAACAAAAAGAGATGAGTGATCTTGATTTAACTTAACTTAGCGTCTTTATACTGGTTAGAAGACTCTGCTGAGTCTGTACGCAACCAGTTTCATTTACATTTCCTTGCTCAATAAGCTATGCGCATCCAATTTATTCTTAAATGCATCAACTGCCCCTTCTTCCATCACTTCCTGTGGAAATGCATTCCAAGCATTCACCCCTCTCTGACTAAAGAAATATTTCCAAATATCCAATCTTGACCTTTCTTTATTTAATTTGAAGCTAAGCCTTTTTTTCTGATTTGATTGATTGGACTCCATGCATGTATTGAAAGGCGTGACTAAAGAGAGTTGTGCATGAGGATAGCAACCTCATCATGCAAGTAAACTGTTACATAAACTCCTACTGCAAGATCATGCAAAGCTTTTTGCTGAAGTCATCTTGATGGAGGTTGACTGTACTTGTACTGATGTGCTTCGGCTGGCGCGAAAAATGTCAAGAAAAGAGATCATCCTTGTTCGTCTTCAGACCTCGAATTCAATTACTCTAACGAAGGCAGCAGTTGACTTGAGGGTCCGAGCACTTCTGTACAGCTACTCGTGGAAGGACACTGGTTGTTGCCAAATGCTACTTCTTGTCGGTATACGATGGGCAGGACTGCAAAATGTGTTCTGCTGTCATGGGGGACGTGCCGAGAAGATAGATGGCCAGCTAGAGTCGTTGCCTTGTGTTTTAAGTCAAGTCAGGTAATCCTTATACTCAACCATTGTCTTTCGTGTTGATCGTTTACGGCAACCGTTGATGAGTCTCGGGCAGCGTGGAGGAAGACGGAGTAGAATCGAAATGTCTCAGCCAGGTGTTCCGCGGGAGACTCCATTAGTGATGAGGTCTTGTATTTCGTATAATGTAAAGTGCAGAATCTGCAACAAAAGAAATATTATTTGTAAGATTCTGTGTTTACTTTAATCTTAGTCTTAGTAGACCTGTAATTCTACAAGGGAAGATGACCCTGTGCAGGTCCCAGCTGTGATGTGAGCTGGATAAAGGAGGGATGAGGATTTCCTGCTTAGCGTGTTAGGCTCGAGCAGCTTATTACTCCGCTGTGTTAAGACAAGTGCCAAGAAGTTTGGTTAATAGATCTGAGAGTCCATCTTAAAAGACTCAAACACTAGAGCAACTTGACCCGCAGCCTGTTAGGCGCCATCTATGCTGCTCTTAACAAACCAACTAAGCATGGCCGGTGTTGTGCCATGTCACACAGTTAGTCGATTCTTATGACATGCTCTATGTAGGGCAGTGGTGCTATTCTTGTCATTGCCATACCCAAAGATCCAGAATCATTCTGGATGTTTACTATAGTACGCCGCCCATACAGTGGGTTAGATGACATATGTTGCTTATACAGAGAATACTAGTTGTTTTTGCTTGTGAATGCACATATCGACAAAGGGATATGTTGCTACTCAGATATTAAGCTCGCAATATCGCTAGACCTATAAAAGAATGTTGCACATAGCGAAAAAGGGGCATTTTTCTACTCATATATTAAGCTCGCAATATCACTAGACCTGAAAACGAATAATGCGAATCACAATGTAAACTTGCAATTCCATAGTAGTGGATCCAACGGGAAGCTTCGATTGGTTCATTTCTTCTTCTTTTTCTTCGTTCGTCTTCAGACGTCAACTTCAATGACTCTAACGAAGTCATCAGTCGACTCAAGGCTCTCTACGCTTCCGTACAGCTTCTCGTGGAAGGACACTAGCTGTTGCCAAATGCTACTTCTTTTGTCGGTATACTATGGACATGACTGCAAAATATGTTCTGCCTTCATGGGGGCTGTGCCGCAGGTACGAAGGTCTGTAGTACCAATCTTGAACTTGTTGTACAGATTACATATCAGACTGTTGTGACCTGTGCGTAGCCGGAAAATGATCATCTATGTGGCCAGGGTGTCGTTTTTTCCATTTTGCACTGTACGTTGCCCTGATGAAAGCTTTAGTCTCATTGTATGTAAGTTCTGTATCTAACGTAGGTTAGGTTCTTGATTTTGTTCCATAGCGGTATTTTAACCATTCCTATCTATTTTGTATACTCCACAGGCGATAAGAGAGAGACTGGAACATGAGGGCACTACGTTTTGAACTCTCCCAGTTTTATTTCTATAATCGCTCAGCAATTTATATAATGTACAGACTGACACTATGCATTAATGTCTGAAATAGTATCTTACTATCCACATGTTAACAAACTGACCCTAGGCATTACAGTTCTAACTAGTATCTTACTATCCATATTTTAATAAACTCACCCTAGGCATTACAGTCCTAGCTAGTATCTTACTATGCTACATCAAGTTTTAATGTCCTATATATAGTATCTTACTATCCACAGATTATCATACCAGCATTAAATGTTGATGTCCTATACAGTATCTACCTAAGCACATGGTAACAGTCTTTTATATAATACCTTACTATATGAATATTAACATACAGACAATAAACGGTATTGTCCTACAAAGTATCGCACTATCCCCATTAAACAGATGTTCACTGACTCGAAACTTTACAGTCCTGCATTGTAATTTGCTATCTATATATTAACAGACCAATACCAAGTTTTATTGTTCATCAAAGTATTGTACAATCCCAATGGCATCAGACTGACAGAGAGCTTTAATGTCTTACACAGGATCTTACAATTCACATATTAACAAACCAACTCTAGATTGAATGCATTGCACAGTATCCACTATCCAGATGATAGACTTACCCAAAACATTGATGTCCTACATAGTTCCTTACTGCCACCATGTTAAAAGGCCAAACAGAGCTTGAATGTCTAACAGAGTATCTTACTATCCACATGTCAACAGGCCAAGACAGAGCTTGAATGTCTTACAGAGTATCTTACTATCCACATGTCAACAGGCCAAGACAGAGCTTGAATGTCTTACAGAGTATCTTACTATCCACATGTCAACAGGCCAAGACAGAGCTTGAATGTCTTACAGAGTATCTTACTATCCACATGTCAACAGGCCAACACAGAGCTTGAATGTCCTACAGAGTATCTTACTATCCACATGTCAACAGGCCAAGACAGAGCTTGAATGTCTTACAGAGTATTTTACTATCCACATGTCAACAGGCCAACACAGAGCTTGAATGTCTTACAGAGTAGAGTATCTTACTATCCACATGTCAACAGGCAAACACATAGCTTGAATGTCTTACAGAGTATTTTACTATCCACATGTCAACAGACCAACACAGAGCTTGAATGTCCTACAGAGTATCTTACTATTCACAAGTCAACTGGCCAACACATAGCTTGAATGCCGTACATAATATCTTACTATCCACATGTTAACAGGCAGACACCATGCTTTACTGTTAAAAATAATATCTTACTATCCACGTGTTCACAAACCGACAGTAAGTTTTAATGTCCTACACAATATTTTACTTCTTCTTCTTCAACAAATTCACGTTGATGTCTGACAGCGTACTTCGAAGAAGATATCTTACTGTACCCATGTCATCAGCCCGACTCTGAGCTTTGCTATCCTACATGATATTGTACTATCCACATGTTTTAATGTCATTCATAGCATTTTACAATCTCCATGTCAACAGACCAACACCAAGCTGTAATGTCCTAATATAAAATCTTTCTTTCTAAATGCTAGCAGACCTAATATCAAGTTGTAATGTACTACATAAAATCTTACTATCTAAATGTTAACAGACCAATGCTATTCGCTAATATCCTACATATTATCTTACTGTCACCATGGGGACGGTGTGGCCTAGTGGTTAAGTGGTACGGCTCAAAACCCAAAGGTGCTGGGTTCAATCCCCATCACAGCGCCATTACCCCGGGGAAGCGAATCTTTAGAAAATGCAAGAGGAAGCAGACCCTTACATAAAATGCATGCTGAAGTTAGATGCACTTGGCCGACAGGCGCAAAATAAAAACCCCAGTACAATGTACACCACCTTTAGGGATTAGAGAAATAAGGCGAACTCAAAACAAAAAAACTGTCACCATGTCAACAGAATTACACTAAGCTTCAGTGTCCTATATATTATCTTAATGTCCTCCTATAACCAGCTGATTCTGAGATTTAATGCGATACATAGCATCTTACTGTCTACATATTAGCATACTATCTGAGTATCCCAACAGTAACATACACAAACAGTCACCTAACTTTACTGTCCTGCATAGCATCTTACAATCCCCATGTTAACAAACCCACCTAAAAGCATTAGTGTCCTACATAATATCTTACTGACCCCACTTTAACAGATCTAAACAAAGCTTTACGGTCCTATAAAGTATCTCACTGACGCCACTTTAACAGACCAACTCTGATTTTTAATCTCCTACATAGTATCTTAGTATCAGCATGACAAAAGATGAAGGCTAACACTGAGCTTTAAGGTCCTATGTAGTATCTTACTGTCTGTATATTAACAGATGGACACCAAGATAATTGTCCTGTAAAGTATCATACTATCCCTATCTTAGCAGGCCGACAACAAGCTGTAATGTCCTACATAGTACATTACTAATTTGCATGTTAATAGCCGAAAACCGAGCTTTTCGCATAGATGACGTACATAGTATCTAACTATACAACTGTTAGCAGACAGACACTGAGTTTTATTGTCCTATGTAGCATTAAACTGTTTGCATGTTTACAAACCATTCCCATTTGTTAATGTCCTACATGTAATCTTACTGTCCAGAAGTTAAAATACTAACACAGAGCTTAAATGACCTACTTTTTATCTTTCTGTCCCAAAGATAGCAGTCTGACACAAATCTTAAATGTCCTACCTATTGTTTTACTATCCACACGTTATAACAGAATGAAAGCAAGCTTCACATTTCTACATAACATCAAACTATCCACTTCTTAACACACAGACAGTGAACTTTCATGTCCTACTTATTTTCTTAATATCCACATGTTAATATACATCAACTGAGAAATAATGTTGTATATATTTTCTCACTATCCACATGAAAACAGACCAACTTCATGAATAGGTGTCCTACATAGTATATTTTTTCCCCCAGATAAACAGACCAAAACTGAGCAGTAATGTCCTACATAGTATCTTACTCTCCACTTGTTAACAGGCCAACACCGATCTGTAATGTCCTTTATAGTATCTTACTATCCCCAGGTCAAAATACCAACACAGAGCAGTAATGTCCTACATAGTATCTTACTATCTGCGTGTTAACATAATGACAGCTAGCATTACTTTACCTCATAGTATTGTACTATCCACTTGTTAGCAAACGAACAGTGAACTTTCATGTCCTACATATTTTCTTAATATTCAAATGTTAACGCATAACAACCGAGATGTAAAGTTGTATATATTATCTTTCCTCTTAATAAAACATCAACACTGAGCTGTAATGTCATACATAATATCTTACTAATCATCATGTTTACAGACCAACACAGAGAACACGTTTCCTACACAATGTCTTACAGTTCACATGTATTAACAGACCAACACTGAAAACACGTGTCCTACACAATATCTTACAGTTCACATGTATTAACAGACAAACACTGAGCTTTTCTATCCTATACAGTGTGTTACCTTCCATTTGTTAACAAACAGACATCAGGAATAAATGTCCGAAACAGAATCCTGCTGTCCCCATGTCAATAGACCAACAAAGAGCTGTAATGTTCTACATAAATTGTTACTATCAATATATTAACAAACCTACACTGAGCCTTATCACCAAAATAAAAGTATCTTCCTTTCCCCCAAAAAAGAGATGCAATAGACTTAATTATATTATTTGACTATCACAGTGCAAACAGAATGATACCGTGGTTCAATGTCCTTTATATTATCTTGATATTCACAGGACAAAAGAAGTAGACCGACAATAAACTCTACTGTCCCACATAGTATCTTACTTTCCACCTCTCAACAAACTGACCATGTCCGTTAATGTTGTACATATTATACTACTAATCACATGTTAATAGATCCACACTGTGCTTGAATGCCCTACATTTTATCTTTGAATCCCCATGCCAGAAGAACACTTAGCTTTACTGTTATACATACTATCTTACCATCCACATGTCGACAGACCAGCACCAAGCTTTGATACCCTACATATTATCTTACCACCCACATGTTAACAGACCAGCACCAAGATTTGCTACCCTAAATATTATCTTACCATCCACATGTTAACAGACCAGCACCACGATTTGATACCCTACATATTATTTTACCATCCACATGTTAACAGACCAGCACTGAGATTTGATATCCTACATATTATCTTACCAACCACATGTTAACAGACGAGCACCAAGATTTGATACCCTAAATATTATCTTACCACTCACATGTTAACAGACCAGAACCAAGATTTGATACCCTAGATATTATCTTACCCTCCACATGTTAACAGACCAGCACCAAGATTTTATACCCTAAATATTATCTTACAATCCATTTGATAACTGACCAATACTTAAATTGGATACCTTACAAATTACTTTACTATCCACATGGCAACAGATGTAGACCGCCATGTAATTTTACAGTCTTACGTAGTACCTACAATCTATAAATGAACAGACCAACACCAAAATGTGTGTTCTACATAGCCTTTTACTTTCACCGTGTTTTAGTGAAATGAGATACCAAAGGATGCAGAGCTGAGGCAAAAGCTATGGTGGAGCCACTATGTCCTGGTAAAGATTATGGACTGCATCATGATTACTGGCTTGCACGCTAGAGGACTAAAATTGAGTTTTAATGTCCTACATATTATCTCTTTATCTACATATTAACAGATAGACACTAATATTTAATGGTGTACATATTATCTTACTATCCACATGTTAGGAGTCAGATACTGAGCTTTAATCTCTTACATAAGGTCTTACTATTTACAAATCAACAGATGCAAACCAACTTGGAGATTTACTGTCTTGTAAATATCTTACTATCCACGTTAGTAGACTAACACTCGGCTTTAATGTCCTACATAGTATCTCACTATCAACATATTAGCAGATTGACACTAAGCTTTAATCTTCTACATGATATTTTACTATTCACATGCTAGCACACCAACGGCAAGCTTGTTAGCAGTCTAACGCAGAGCTTTGATGTCCTACATAGTATCTCACTATCAAGATATTAGCAGATTGACACCAATCTTTAATCTTCTTACATGATATTTTACTATTCACATGTTAGCACACCAACCGCAAGCTTGTTAGCAGTCTAACGCAGAGCTTTGATATCCTACATAGTATCTCACTATCAACATATTAGCAGATTGACACCAAGCTTTAATCTTCTTACATGATATTTTACTATTCACATGTTAGCACACCAACCGCAAGCTTGTTAGCAGTCTAACGCAGAGCTTTAATGTCCTACATAGTTTCTCACTATCAACATATTAACAGACTGACACCAAGCTTTAATCTTCTACACAGTATCTTGCTATCCACATGTTAACACACACACAGAATTATTTTAGTTCTTTCATATAATCTTACTGTCCACATGTTAACCACAATAGCATTATCAACTCTCATACCCTTCGTCGGTTTGCAAAGACTGGCCTTTTCAAACAAGCTAAACGCCTACTCTATATGTATTTGCTTAATGGATGAATCAACAACAACAGAACCAAACAAAGGTGTTTTCCAATCAATTCTAGAGCTTCATTTATAATGCCAGTAGGAACAGTACGTAATAAGTAGTTTTGGAAATCTGTCAATACTGTAGGGTTTTACACAGTTGTACACACACGCACAGACAAACGTAAAGAAATATGTGCATTCGTACTAAAATGTATGTTTAAAATAATAAGATATGTATTACTACCATGCTTTCAATTTGGTGTATGTTAATAGTGTCAGTATTCGAATATATCATAAATACACAGAGTGACAGCAAAGAGCTTTAGGAATGTGTACTTCAATATCTGTTTGTTTACATCTGTTAATATGGCAACTAATGCGTCTTGTGAAATAAAGAAGAAACAAACACACACTGGAATAAGGTTCAATTTAATGTTTACGTATTTCTTATGCCACATTATGAATATTATGTCTACATATATTCAGCCAGCAGTAAACATGCAAGATTCCATATGGCTAATGTTATTAAAATGATGGTAATGGGTGTCCAGTTCTAAAAAAAGTACAGTTTAAAATGTGGATATGTACAATGAGATTAACAATCTATAGATGGTATGTTAGAGAAATTTATAACATAAAAGTCTACATACATTTGCTTACATATCATTAAATCCAAGCTTGAACAATTTAAAAGTAGCACACACGGAATGAATATAAGCACGCTTAACCATAAACAACTTTCAGCACAGGATCTTCGATTAGCTAGATAACAGTTTCACGGCCTAGTAGTGAACTGTATTTACACGGACAATGATTACTTCGTCATAAGGGTAATGTATTCAAAATAAAGGGATGTAATAAATGCACTACAATAATATAAATCATTTAATAATTACATAAAAATAAAGCAAATACTTTTAATAGTTAAGGTTGCGTGTAATGGAGCATACCATACGAAATGTACCTTTCGGAAATTTCTAACATTTATTTGCATTTTATGAATTTTATTAAATTCATTTTAAAAACAATATGCGATTCGCTGTCACCACAACAGAGCTAACTTAAACAGGCATCAGCATATATGCTAACTCTAACCTTACTATTAACAGCTACAGGAGCAGCCAGTGTTGTCTTCTGCCAGTTACTTGTCTAGTTCGCTCCATGACTTCGACGCCGGTCAAGGTCAAGGTTCAGTTCTTGTGATAAGCACGGCTTTGCTGTCACAATCGTCGCCGACGAGCGCCTGGGGTCGCGAGCTGTTCCTCCCCATATGTCGTGCACGAGGACGACAACAAGCGTGAGAAATTTGGTCGGGTGGATAATTAACACCTATCGCCTTCAGTGTACAGATGCCAATGTACACGTCCATGTGGTTCTGGTGTAGGGCCATAGCTCACTCGTTCTAGGTTGTACCTGGATAAAGAGGGGAGACGCCCAAGCTAGAACCTCTCACGCAAATTTTTTATGATGGGATAACTCTTAATTTTTTAATTTTTTGTATTTGTTTGGTTGTGTCCCCAACCACGTTTAAAGACACACTGAATGTCAATAACATCAGCGACGAAAATGGCACACGTCAATAAACTGCATCTCCTCCCCACGCCGTCTACCGACACAAACTGATAGAAGATGATGATGATGATGATAAGCATGAAAATAATAATAACAAAACATTCGTCATTGACCTACAATAGAACAATTAGATAGATGTTTAAGCATACAACCATGAAGGAATGATTATTCCGTGAGATAAGCAGAAGAAAAAGTGTGATTTCCAATAAGACATGTTATTAGAGGAAACATAAGACCACACTATATGTACATGTAGAGCGTAGGATACAACGTTGGTAGAGTGGCTGCTTCTTTCCGGCTGCAACTTGTTCCAGCCAACCCAGCTGTAAACGAGTACCAGATTTACTGTTAAGAGAAATGATAGAGGAACAGGAATTGGTTTTCACAAAACCTGAAGTTTTTGGTTTGATTAGAGGTTTCAATTTTTTGATTCTGTGACGAAGACTTGCCCTTTTCGACCACAGACCGTTGTCCTTTGTGCGGTATCATGTCGTATTGACCAGTTCATGGATTCGTGTGTGTATTAGAACAATGAAGATTCTAGTACCTCATCCTTGGCGGTAATAAAATAAATGTATATTTCAGTGATATTGTAAGCCAAGACATCGAGAAAGGGAACTGGCTACCCCCATCTGATAAAAGCTAAAACCTCTTATAGAGAAGTTTCTACCACAGCATCCCCGACTACAGTATATTTGTATTACTTGATGTATCCATGAATGTAAACAGCAAGTTGGCTGTGTTTCTATTCTGACATTCTTTCCTTGACATAATCAACAGTTTGTTGGGCGGATTGTCGCTACGGCTGGTACGTTCTAAATGCATGTTTTTGATCGTGAGCTTCAATCTCTTCTGTATTTTGTGTTGGCCTTTAACTGGTAGTAGGCGGGGTACATTGGAATGTCTTATATGCTCACAGCAGTTCATATTTGTCACACATTAGTTGGTAGTCAGCATTGATTGCTGAGAGTACAGAGAAACAAGAAGACCAAAGTAGAGAGAGAGAAAGAGAGAGGATGAACAATAGATATAGAGATAGAAATATATATATATTGTTAGATGACTGTTAATTTGTGCAGGTGTTAAAAACAATTCGAGGTAAATCTTCTTCTTTGTACGCTGTCAGACGTCAACTTGAATTTGTTCGAAGAAAGCAGCTGTCATCCTGAGGCTGTCAACACTGCCATAGAGCTTGTCTAGTGTTGCCACTGGTGATGGCCACATGTGCTTTCTCTGGTTCTCGTATGTCGGGCAATTTTGCAGCAGATGTTCCGCGGTCATTTTCCCTGTACCACAGGTACATTCGTCAGTACCACCTATCTTCAGTTTATTGAATAGATGGTACCTCAGTCTGTTGTGGCCTGTGCGGAGTCTGAAGACCACGACTTGCTCTCTTCTGTTCAACTGGTAGTAGGCATCATTTTTTGTGTAGCCAGTATGCTCTGTTTCCCATTTGGCCATGTATCCGGCCCTAATAAACCTTTTGAACTCTTCGTAGGTCACACTAGAATCTGGTTGTCGTAACCTTGCTCCTTCTTTAGCCAGTCTGTCTGCCTCCTCGCCCACTACTCCAGCGATGTTAGGGCCTGCTGCATCCGATTGTTTGCTATGGCGAGATTTTCTTCAGAGGTCCACAAAGCCAGATCGTCTGCAAACATGGAGCTGTGGACTCTTCTTAATATATTCTCTATTATGTTCGTTATATACACCAGAAAAAAGTGTGGGTGACAGTACTTCCCCTTGGGGTACTCCCTGCTCCAGTGTCACATTTTTGCTCATCTTCCCTTGTACTTGAACTCTGGCTGTTCTGTTTTCGAGATAGTGGCTGATCAATCTGTACATTTTTCCAGATACTTCACTTCTTTATAGCTTCACTGTAAGTCCCTCTTTCCCCACCTTGTCAAATGCCTTCTCTAGATCCACCCAAACCGCTACTGTATGCTTTTTTCTCCTGGTAAGCGTCCTCCATTTCCTGCGCTATGAGAGTGATCTGATCCTCAGTGGATCTGTGTTGTTTAAATCCTGCTTTCTGTGGAATTAATGTGTGTTTTTCTTCCAGTTGCCACATCAGTCTGATGTTTATCATACACTCCATCAGTTTACCTACACAGCTCAGTAGACTGATAGGCCTGTATCAATTTGGATCTGTTCTATCTTTTTCTTTTTTTCGTACTGGTATTCGAAGAAAATGATTTTAACATGAAAAGGAAAAGGTAATCTTTTCGCAATCATTGATGTCGAGGTTGAAGTGTTAGAGACTTCACTGTACTAGTCCTCAGCTTTTTATGAGGTGGGGTGGCCAACTCCCGTAGTCGCCACATCTCCTTCAATGACACTTAGCGACGTACAGGTTTAGTTATTAATGAGAATATCATTTGACTGAGTTGAGAGTAAGTAAACACGATTAGAAATGTGAATCAGTTTCTACAGATTTATGAAAATGTTAGAGTTAGTGTGTGACTTTATCTATGCCGAGATATCATTTCTTGAAATCATTCCTCCTGCATAGTTTATCAGAATGAAATAGCCGATATCCTGACTTCAAAAGCCATAACAGCATGTTGTTGTTATTGTTGTTGTATTTATTGTTGTTGTAGAGTGCCCGTAATATGTAAGATTATTTTTTTGTGCGTCCTGTAAAAGACGTTAAGTGGCGGGCTGCAATAAGATGTAAGAATAGCCTTGAGAGTTTGAAAGATTAGTTGGCAGGGGCATAAACTTAAACATAAAGACACACCTAAGTACCTAGGAATTACAATGGATCGCACATTGTCCTACAAAGAACACTGTGAAGCGGTGAAACAAAAAGGTAGCACAATCATAAAATGTACTGAGTAAGCTAACAAACACGGTATAACTTAACTTAACATAACGTGTTTGTATTGGTTTAGAAAAAACATCAGAGTCTGTAGACAACATTTCCCATTTGCATTACCCTACTCTAAAAACTATGTACATCCTATTTATTCTTAAATGCATTAACTGTCTCTGCCTCCATTATTTCCTGGGGCAAAGCATTCCAAGCATTCACCACTGTCTGAATAAAAAAAAATGTCCTGTGTCCAATTTGGACCTTTCGTTAGTTAATTTGTATCTGTGCCCTCTTGTTCTCGTTGGTGGTTGTATTTTGAAAAACTTGTTATAGTCTAATTTAACTTTTCCTTTGATTATCTTATCAACTTAGATTAAGTCACGTTTAATTCTTCTCTTTCCTAGACACTAACGGCCGGTTTTTCTGAGTCTTTCCTCGTAACTGTAATTCTGGAATCTAACTATCAGTTTTGTCGCTCTTCTTTGTATCCTTTCCAGCATATTTATATCTCTTCTACGATAAGGACTCCACACCTGTACACAGTACTCCGATCTAGGTTTAACTAATGCTTTATACAGTTTGTCAATCACCTCATTACTCCTATGTTTAATATTTCTTTTTTGTATCATACCTAACGTTGCATTTGACTTATTCACTACTACCTGGACTTGCTCACTCATCTTACCTGTATGCTCTATTATTACCCATATGTCACTTTCGTTATCTATCATTCTAGTATTGTTCTCGCCCATCCTGTTATTTTGTTCCATTTTTTTCTTCACACCACTCAGAGTACTCCTTATTTATGCCAATCTCTGTCTTCTTCCCCTTAACCAAATTTCAATCCATTCGGCAACTTGCCCATCTATCCCATGTGATTTTAACTTTTTAAATAATCTTTGATGAGGTACTATATCAAAAGCATTTGTAAAATCTAGATAAATAACATCCACTGGTTCTCCCTTATCTATGATTTTAGTAATCACCTCCATGCACTCCAATAGATTTGTTAAGCACGGTCTCCCTCTAGTAAACCCATGCTGACTATTTCTGATTAGATTTAACCTGTCTAGATGCATAACAATGTTTTCTTTCATTATTGACTCTAACAATTTACAGACTATGCTCGTTGAACTTACTTAATTAGCTGGATCTGATTTCTTTCCTCTTTTCAATAAGGGAATCACTCCTGCATCTTTCCAATCTCTTGGAACAATCCATTTTGCAAGTGATTGAGAAAAAAATATAGCCAATGGTTTTACTAGTTAGTCTATACTTCAAATAGCATTGATGAATGGATACCATCTTGATCTGTACATTTATCCACTTTTAATCTTTCCAATCTTTTTAGAACCATTTCCTCCGTAATACAGAATGATTTTAATCGCACTATATCCATTTGACATTTGAAAATATGTATAGACTCTGGTATCTTGGAGGAGTCTTCTTTTGTATAGACTGTGCCAAAGTATTGATTTATTAGATTAGCTATCTCCCTATTGTCTCTGCTTATTGTCACTGTACTGTCTATGAGAAAGCCTACCTTGTCTTTAGGTCTTTGTTTATTTCTAACATTAGAAAAGAAGTTTTTACCATCAGTCTTGATCCTATTAGTAAGTTTTTTTCGAAGTCTATTTTTGCTGCTTTATTTACTTTCTGAGCTATGTTTTGCTTGTCCAAATATTTTTAATATATTTCTTTTGATTTACTTGCATTTATATACTTTGTTCAGGCTTTATTTTAAGCTCTTGTACATTTAGCTACAAATCTAGTAATCCACTTTTTATGATTGGTGTTTATCTTCATACATGGAACATATTCGACTTTTAGTTGTTCTAAAAGTGTTTTGAAACACTCTCCCTCTTGTTCAACGTCTGTACCTCTGACAATATCTTTCCAGTTTATGTGGCTGTCTGTATCTTTCATCTTCTGTACATCCTTCTTAGAACAGTCGTATGCTCGCGATTGTATATTTACATATATGTAAAGGCTGTTATAGGATATCTTTAATGGACAACTGATCACTGCAGCTAAAGGAATCGACTACCCCACACTGCGATTCAAGGACGTATACAAGATGGACATGACGACATGCGACATCCAAGCCGAAAGCTCAGGATTGAGTCGATTGCAGACAGTCAGTTGGGAGGTGCACAGTAGTATCCGACGCTTGTAGAGGCCATCTGGATCCAGAGAAATGGGCACGACTGAGAAGATCGAGGAACACCCCGGCAAGTCAGCCTCCTCAGCCTCGTTGTACGATCTGCGACAGGGACTGTCACTCACGTACCGGCGTTTGCAGCCATAGCAGACTGTGTCAAAATACGGGAGACAGAGCTGGGCAAACTTCGCCAGGGCGCCAGGCGCATGATGATCAGTGACTGAGACGCCAATGAACTAATGAATATAAAATGTATTTACTTGTATTGGCTTGGCTTCGTTTATTCTCCATCTCCCGCTACCAAACCTTGACACGGGCCTAAGTAGCAGAACGCAGTCTAGAGAACGGAATGCGTTATGTCGATATTTGCACCTTTCGGTCCAACACATCCGACTTCAGCAATCATTTTTTGAGTACCGGATTAGCATTCCCTCTTCGATCCCTTCTCCTTAGCCAGCCTGCTCTGTTGCAGCCTGTTTTCTAGAATACTGCGCGGACATGTAGAACGGCCTTGGTAGCTCCGGTTCGCTAGCCCTTACGCTATCAGTCAGCTATGGCTCCCTGACCGCTGCAGCTCATGCGCTGCTCACCATCTTGAACCGGTATTTACTTGATTTTGAAGAAATGTGATCATGACAATAATAATGGGCTTATCGCCGTCGATGAGAATAACCAACATCATCATGTGTCATTCTGCGCCCTTAAGTCTGTGGGCGGATGCGTGCATGACAGATTAAGCCAACACCAGCTGGTGCTGGTTTTCCCTCTACTCTATACTTCCATCTGATCGCCCGTCGACCCTCGCTAACTGCATGCAAAGCTCTTTTTGGCCTCGCCTTTTTCAGGCTAAACGATTTACTGCCAGGATTCACTGAATCGCTTTTATTGACGTTCACGTGATCGCCTTACTGCGCTTAGCTCCCTAAACAGAAGTTTCTTTTGGAACCTTTCACTCGACATTCGAGAAACTTGGCCAGTCTATCTCACTTTAACTTTCTACAAATGTGTATGAATAGTGTAGTAGTAATGAAAAGTGTATGGTTATTTGTGATGTGGTCTTGTAGCCAATTTGGAGTATGTGTCATGAAGAAGTGATTCAACTTCCTGGCGTGTTTGGCGTACACACTCCAGCTCTCTCACCCATAGATCAGGGTTTAGAGACTGGCCGGATGTTTGCCAATCAGATTAGTTGCTGTTTAACGATATACTTCATTTAAACATTCAATTCTTCTTCGGGCAATATCAGGCAGTACTATTTACTCATGTTTATCTTCTTTTTCTTTCTCTTCTTCTTCTTCTTCTTCTTCTTTCTCTTCTTTTTTTTTCTTTGTCTTCTTCTTATTATTTTTCTTTCTCTTCTTCTTCTTTTTTCTCTTCTGCTTCTTTTTCTTCTTCTTCTTCTTTTTCTTCTACTTCTTCCTCTCTATTTTCTACTTCATTCTTTACTTCTTCTTTTTTTCTTTCTTTTTTTCCTTCTTTTTCTAGCTCACCGACAATTGTATTAAGTCTACACGTAAAGGCCAGTTCTATGGACAAAGTCTACTGTGGTGGGGAGTTCTTCAAGACTCTCACAAACTGTGTATGTGTGGGTTTGTCTCCGTGGGTCAGTATTCTTCTTCTTCTTTTTCGTTCGTTCTCAATCTCCCACTACAAACCCTGAAAGGGTAAGTAGCAGAATGTAGTTCAGAGAACAGAATGTAGTCTAGAGAACAGAATGCGTTGTGGTGTAGTTTACAGCTTGGCTGCGATATTCGTACCTTTCGGTTTAACACATCCGACTTCAGCAAGAATTTTTTGAGTACCGGGTTAGCATTCCCTCTTCGATCCCTTCTCCTTAGCCAGTCTGCCCTGCTGCAGCCTGTTATCCAGGATCACCGCGTGGAGGTGTAGAAGGATCTGGGCAGCTCTGGTTCGCTGGCCCTGACTCAAGCGGTCAGCTATGGGTCGCTGAACACTGCAGCTCATGCGCTGCTCAGCATCTTGATCCCGGTCAGTATTCACAACGCAGTTGCTTTAGCATGTTACAGTCTTGACAAAGGAAGGGTTCTGATACTGACACGTAACTGCAAACCGAGTAGCGCGGTAGCTGTCAATCACACTGGACAAGCAGAAATTGTAGGACTCGACATAATGACACAAGAAACGAAGATCCGTATCTTCAACCTGTATGGCCCACCCAACAAAGACCTGTCGCTCTCCAGTATGGAAATCAAGGACTCTAGCTACCTAGTAATTGGAGACTTCAACAGCCACTCGGAGAGATGGGGATATTCGGATGCAGACAACAGAGGTGATGAAGTGGAAGACTGGGAGATAGACACAAATCTCTTTCTTTTCAATAGGCCGGAGGACAGCCCTATCTTCTATTCTAGAACAAGGTATACCAACTCTTCTCCAGCCTTGGCATTTTCCACGGTGGATATTCACAACAAAATAGACCGCCAGGTGCTAAACCAATTGTCAGGTAGCGACAAAAGGCCAATTAGGCTAGAAATTGATATGGAAGTAGGCCCACAGGAAATAAAAGCGCTCCCACGTTGGAACTATAAACGAGCCGACTGGGACAGATTTGCAATTCTGACAGATCGGCTATGTGAAACCGTCAACACACGGAATAACAATTTGAAACCTATGGTGGAAAGCCTAAGCAAAGCAATAATGCAAGCAGCCACCGAAACCATCCCAAGAGGGGCAAGGGAAATCTACAAGCCATATTGGAATGATGAATTGCAGAAAGCGGAAGACGAAGTCTCAAATGCTAGGAACATGGTGGAGAGAGAACAATCTATGGAGTCAAATATCGCCCTTAAAGCTATCACGGCGAAATACAAAAGAACACTAAACCAAATAACAAGAGACAGCTGGAAAAATAAAACAGAAAGCCTCAATTTAGATAAAGAAGGGAACAAACTATGGAAGTTAGTCAGAGCCATGAATGACGAAACACCATTACAAAAACAAATTACCATCAAGCAGGGCGACTACATGCTCACTGGAAAAAAAAAGCAGCAAACGCCTTTATAGAACATTATGCCAGAGCAAACCACATTGATGTCCCTACAGACAGGCACCCAGACATTAGTGAAGAACAAAAGAGCCACGACCACATCAATATGGCCCCAGAGGAGCACATGATGGCAAAACTAACAATTAATGAAATGGAAGAGGCCATGAGAACTTTAAAGAAAAAGGCATCGCCAGTAAAAGAAGGGGTAACATACGAAATGCTGATGGGGTTGTTCCAAAAAGCAAAGAGGAAGTTACTATCAGTCCTGAACCAATGCTGGAAGAGGGGAATTGTACCTCAGGCATCGAAAGACGCTGTACTTATACCAGTACCAAAGAAAGAAAAAGATAGAACAGTTCCAAATGGATACAGGCCTATCAGTCTACTGAGCTGTGTAGGAAATCTGATGGAACGTATGATAAACACCAGACTGATGTGGCATTTGGAAGAAAAACACATATTAATTCCACAGCAAGCAGGCTTTAGACAGTAAAGATCCACTGAGGACCAGATCACTCTCATAGCCCAGGTAATAGATGATGCTTACCAGGAGAAAAAACACACAGTAGTGGTTTGGGTGGATTTAGAGAAGGTATTTGACAAGGTGTGGATAAAGGAACTTAAAGTCTATGAACACCTTATGAACACCTTAACACCAAAGCCCATCCCTACTTTACGCAAACCTACCTGGAAGAAGCATATCATTCCGGAGGTGGTAGAAAATATACCAGGTATTTGAAACAAGAACAGCCAGACTGAAAAAAAAGAAGACGCATAACCCTGAGGTACATAACAAAAACTACCCAAGCATGGACTTGACCCATGCATACACCGACGGGTCTGTAACAAATACAACACAGAACGGAGGGGCAGAGGTATTTCTGAGCCTACCAAATGGTAAAAAAAATAACACTGTCAGTGGCAACTGGAAAATACTCATGCAATTTCAGAGCGGAGGCAGCAGGCGCGCAACTTACCCACTCCCGGCACGGGGAGGTAGAGACGGAAAATAACAATACGGGACTCTTTCGATGCCCCGTAATTGGAATGAGTACACTTTAAACCCTTTAACGAGGATCTATTGGAGGGCAAGTCTTGTGCCAGCAGCCGCGGTAATTCCAGCTCCAATAGCATATATTAAAGTTGTTGCAGTTAAAAAGCTCGTAGTTGGATCTCAGGCGCAGGCGGGCGGTCCGGCTCGAGCCGGTTCACTGCCCGTTGTCTCCTGCCCTACCGTCTGCCGGCTCTCTCCCATGGGTGCTCTTCGCTGAGCGTCCTGGGTGGCCGGCGCGTTTACTTTGAAAAAATTAGAGTTTCAAAGCAGGCCTCGGCTGCCTGAATAATGGTGCATGGAATAATGGAATAGGACCTCGGTTCTATTTTGTTGGTTTTCGGAACTGGAGGTAATGTTTAACAGGGACAAACGGGGGCATTCGTATTGCGGCGTTAGAGGTGGAATTCTTGGATCGCCGCAAGACGAGCTACTGCGAAAGCATTTGTCAAGAATGTTTTCATTAATCAAGAACGAAAGTCAGAGGCGCGAAGACGATCAGATACCGTCGTAGTTCTGACCATAAACGATGCCGACTAGCGATCCGCAGGAGTTGCTTCGATGACTCTGCGGGCAGCTTCAGGGAAACCAAAGTGTTTGGGTTCCGGGAGAAGTATGGTTGCAAAGCTGAAACTTAAAGGAATTGACAGAAGGGCACCACCAGGAGTGGAGCCTGTGGCTTAATTTGACTCAACACGGCCAACACTGAAATGATTGACATTCCGGGACCACTTTTCTGGGGTATAATATGGAACTGGTGCTGGATTTAGACCCTCAGAAATCTGGGGTTATGCCCCCTGTGGCTCGGTCTGTCTGCATCCAGTGTCCTGACAAAGGAATTGACGGAAGAGCACTATCAGGAGTGGAGCCTGAGGCTTAAATTAACTTAACACGCCAATACTGTAGAATGACTGTCAAAATGAGAGCACCTTCGTGGGGTCTAATAGTGAACATGTGCTGGAATTAGACCCTCGAAAATCTGGGGCTACTATCTAAGTAACTTGATTGTCTCGCTAAAGGAATTGACGGAAGGGCACCACCAGGAGTGGAACCTGTGGCTTAATTTGACTGAACACGCCAATGCTGTAGAACGACTGGCAAATCGAGAGCACTACCGTTGGGTCTAATAATGAACGTACGCTGGTATTAGACTCACGGAAGACAAGTCAGCTCTCTAACACTCTAATGAAAGAACGCTACGGAAATCGTGTTTAACCCCGCAGAAACCGCAGATTTCAAATACCTGGCCACTGACAAACAAAAGCCCTCAATAAATTCGTCTGGCAAGATAGTGAACGGGTGCTGGAAATAGATCATCTGAAGACAGGTCAGTTTTACCCTACTAATGACAGGGCGTTGCTACGGAAAACCAGCTCGTATCGAGAGGAGCCGCATACACTTTGGTACACGTACCAGGCTGATAAGCCAATGGCGCGAGGCTACCATGTGGGGGATTACGGCCGAACCCTTGTAAGCCGCAATCCCACCCAAAAATCTCAGCACCACTGCAATGGGAGGCTCCTACATGTTCGGGACCTGGGGCTTGCGCCCCAGCCCTATCCGGTAGAGCCGCAGAAAGAGGTCTCTGCCGTCCGCCGATCAAAGCGGGCGGACAGCTGCTTGATACTCACCTTATACGGCGATGGGGTGCGAAACCACCAACATAAGACTTAGTTCCTGGTCGGGGTGTCGAAAACAGTAGAGCAGACACCACACTGTGAACTGTCGAGACTCAACCAATGACCATGAGATCTGTCCGCACACTAGGCGAACAACATCTCTGTGACATTACCAGGCTTGTCCTCTGGCTAAATGCACTTCTGCTTCGATATCTACCTCTGTACGTTATCAGCCATATACTTATCATGCTGGACGCAGAAGAGATGCAGACCAGCGGACATTGCACACCTGCCCCACTGTGTCAACTTCCCAGGTGGCGTACCATCTCTGCATAGAAGCCAAAAAAATAAAAGGAGAAAGAGATACCCCACTCACATGCAAATGCTACGTTTCTGGCAGGACGTGACGATCCTGGGATACAGACACACTGGACTGCCTCTCTTCCGGGTAAACCAGTCCATATCATATATCTCATATATCATCGCACATATCATCATCGCACCCTATAGACACGAGTAGTGAAGACTCGATAGTCTGGTAAGACAACTTCCATAAGAGAGACAACTCTGATCATAAACAACTGCTGCCTTGCAGATAGGCTGGGGACATCCAAAGGCTAAGGAGGGCATCCCTACAGAAACGCCTGTTGAAATCGGATGCAAGGGGCCACAAGCCTAACAAAACAGTGCAACGTAAATCACAGCATGATGACAGTACAACCGATTAGAAAAACGCATGGCGCTCATCCTGCGGAGTCCCGCCAGGCAGCGATAGTGCCGGGCTTCACGCCTCGAAGGGGCCCACCCTTGACTACTGGTGGTCACCCACCCATGTGTCGTGGAGTCAAGGCACATGGCTATGGGGCAACTTCTATTGACCAAAAACTCAAGACCCTCAAAATACTACAGTGGAATGCGGAGGGAGTCATTAACAAAAAACTTTCCCTAACACATCACTTGCATGAAGGTAAAATTGACGTGGCATGTATCCAGGAAACGCACCTCATCAATAATCATAAATTCTCAATCAGAGGATACCAGACCTTCCGTCTCGATAGAGAAGGCCACAAAGGAGGGGTCCTGATACTGACCAGAAACTGCATACCGAGTAGCGCGGTATCTGTCAATCACACCGGACAAGCAGAAATTGTAGGAGTTGACAAAATGGCTCAAGAGACGAAGCTCCGCATTTTCAATCTGTACGGACCACCAAATAGAGACCTATCGCTCTCGAGTATGGAGGTCAGAGACTCCAACTGCATAGTAGTTGGAGATTTCAACAGCCACTCGGAGAGATGGGGATACTCTGACACAGACAGCAGAGGTGACGAAGTGGAAGATTGGGAGATAGATGCAAATCTCTCCCTAATCAATAGGCCGGAGGATAGCCCTAGCTTCTATTCAAGAACATGGCATACCCCCTCGACTTCAGATTTGGCCTTCTCCACACAGGACATACACCATAAAATAGACCGCCAGGTGCTAAACCAACTGGCAGGTAGCGACCACATGCCGATCAGGCTAACCATTGACATGGAAGTAGGCCCACAGGAAACAAAACCGCTCCCACGTTGGAATTACAAACGAGCCGACTGGGACAGATTTGCAATCCTGACAGATGGGCTGTGTGAAACCATCAACACACGAAACACCAAAATGAAGCCCATGGTTGAAAGCCTAAGCAAGGCAATAATGCAAGCCGCCACTGAAACCATCCCAAGAGGAGCTAGGAAAAACTATAAGCCCTACTGGAATGATGAGTTACAGAAAGTGGAAGATGCAGTAACAAATGCTAGGAACATGGCAGAGCGAGAAAAATCCATGGAGGCAAACATCGCCCTCAAAGCCGCCACGGCGAAGTACAAACACACTCTCAAGCAAACAGCAAGAGAAAGCTGGAAAAATAAAACGGAAAGCCTAAACCTGGACAAAGACGGGAACAAGCTATGGAAGCTAGTCAGAGCCATGAACGACGAAACCCCGTAAAATAAACAAATTACTATCAAGCAGGGCGAGAACTTGATCACAGGTAAGAAAGCCGCAAACGCCTTTGTCGATCACTATGCCAGAGCAAACCACATCGAGGTCCCTGCAGATCAGCATACAGACATTAGTGAAGAGCTAAAGGGCCACGAAAACATGAATACGGCACCTGAAGAGCACATGATTGCCAAATTAACAATGCGCGAAATGGAAGAGGCTATGAGAACACTAAAGAAAAGGAAATCTCCCGGAAAAGACGGGATAACAAACGAAATGCTGATGAGGCTGGGCCAAACAGCGAAGAGGAAACTGCTATCGGTCCTGAACCAAAGCTGGAAAAGGGGAATTGTACCACAGGCATGGAAAGACGCAGTACTGCTACCAGTGCCAAAAAACACTAAAGGACAAAACAGATCCAAATGGATACAGGCCCATAAGCCTACTGAGCTGTGTCGGCAAGCTGATGGAACGGATGATAAATACCAGACTGATGTGGCATCTGGAAGAAAAACGAATACTAATTCCACAGCAAGCCGGCTTTAGACAGCACAGATCCACTGAGGACCAGGTCATCCTCATAGCCCAGGAGATAGAAGATGCCTACCAGGCACAGAAACACACAGTAACTGTTTGGGTGGATCTGGAAAAGGCATTTGACAAAGTCTGGAAAGATGGACTTAGAGTCAAGCTAAGAAGAAGTGATGTTTGTGGGAAAATGTACAAGTGGATCAACCACTACCTCAAACAAAGAACGGCCAGAGTCCAAGTAGAAGGGCAAATGAGCAAAAAGGTGACACTCGAGCAGGGAGTACCCCAAGAGGGAGTACTGTCACCCACACTCTTCCTGGTATATACAAACGATATTACAGAGAATATACCAAGAAGAGTCCATAGCTCAATGATTGCAGACGATCTGGCTATGTGGACCTCTGAAAAGAATCTCACCATAGCAAGAAATCGGATGCAGACGGTCCTAACATCGCTGGAACAGTGGGCGAACTCATGGCTGGTCAAAATAAACGAGGAGAAAACCACATGCACAATATTCTCGCTTTCATTAAAACCCCAAAGTACCAAATTAAGTCTAAATGGCAAATTCCTGCAGCCGAACGACAACCCAACCTATCTGGGAGTCACATTTGATCGGCGCATGACAAGGAAAAGTCAGATTGAGAGAAACCGAATGAAAGCCAGAGAAAGAATGGCAATCATGAGGAAACTTGCTGGCACACGCTGGGTAGCAGACGAAGGCATACTAAAGAAACTGTACACTGGAAGAGTGAGACCAGTTCTCGAGTATGGCATTGCGGCATGGACAACAGCAGCGAAGGCGAACTTCGATAAAGTTAGCAAACTTCAAAACCAAGCCATGAGAATTATAACAGGCGGCACGAAGTCAACGCCAATTGTAGAACTTGAAAAGATTACAAAACTGCAATCCATGACCGATAGAAGAGACTGCAGAGCCCAGCTGCAGTCAGAGAAACTCCGAAGACTGACCGACCATCCAATGCACCAGAGACTAAACAATTTGGGAAATGGGAAACTAAAGCGGAGAAACTTTGCAGAAATAGCCAAAGCAAAGATGCACGAAGATCCCATAAACGCACTAACAACACCAAAACCCATCACTACTGTACGAAAACCTACCTGGAGGCAGGATATATTTCCAGAGGTGGTAGAAAATATACCAGGTATTGCAAAAAAAAACTGCCAGACTGAAAAAGAAAGGAGAGATACTACCCTAAGCTTCATAACGAAAAGCTACCCAAGCATGGACTGGACCCATGCATACACCGACGGTTCTGTAACAAATACTACACAGAACGGAGGGGCAGGAGCATTCCTGAACCTACCAAATGGCAGACAAATAACACTGTCATTCGCTACTGGTAAGTACACAAACAATTTCAGAGCGGAGGCAGAGGCACTGAGGGCGGCAGTGGAAGAAATGGTGACACACAGTGAAAATGAAAGCCATATAGTCCTGCTTACAGATGCTCTCGCCGTAGTCACAGCGCTAAAAAGCCAGAAAAATACTGAGCTTAATGACTTAAGAGCAGCACTCTGCAAACTGTGCCAGCAGTCCGCACGAAAAAGGGTAGTGGTACAGTGGGTCCCATCACACTGCAACATCCAAGGCAACGAGGAGGCAGACAGACTGGCAAAAGAAGGTGAAAGACTACCACAAACAGATACTAGTATGACGTACGAAGAGTCAAAACGGCTTATCAAAGCCAGATACATGACCAAATGGGAAACCGAACATACTGGTTACACCAAAAACGATGCCTATTACCAGTTGAACCGAAGAGAGCAGGTCGTCGTCTTCAGACTTCGCACTGGCCACAATAGACTGAGGTACCACCTATTCAACAAATTGAAGATAGGGTGTACCGACGAATGCCCGTGCGGTACTGGTAAAATGACCGCTGAACATCTGCTGCAGAACTGCCTGACATACGAGGATCAGAGAGAGCAGATGTGGCCATCACCAGTGGAACTGCAAGACAAGCTCTATGGCAGTGGCGACAGCCTCAGGATGACCGCCGCTTTTTTCGAAAAAATAATGGTTACTGTCTGACTGCGTACGCAGAAGAAGAAGAAGAAGAAGAAGAATTCAGTAATTGAACAAAGCGAGTGTGTCGAATTCAGTAATTGAACCAATCGAGTGTGTCGAATTCAGTAATTCAACAAAGCGAGTGTGTCGAATTCAGTAATTCAACAAAGCGAGTGTGTCGAATTCATAAATTGAACAAAGCGAGTGTGTCAAACACAATAATTGCACAGATTTGAGTGTGACGAACTCAGTATTTGAACAAAGCTGATTGTGTACCTATCCCATTGCACTACACTGAGAGTTCCTCACGCAGTATTGCTTTGTGGTGAGTGTGTCGAACTCCGTAACTGCAATACGCTGATTGTGTCCAGTTCGACATTGCCCTGTTGCAAAACTGAAGTACGGTGAAACTGACGAATACAGGACTCTCCCTAGATCTTGTATGTTGGTGACACGGCTCCTGGGAATAGTTTAGCCTGACAATTCCTATTGCAAACCATCGACAGTATCATCTTCCACCTTTGATGAGGAGAGAGCCAGAAACGTTTCTGGTTTGTGCCCGGAGTGGAAAGGGAAATAAGAGAATCCTCAGCACTATCATCTATAATCCCCAAGAGCTAATAGATTCGGGGATGCTGAATAATAATAAGTGCAAGATGAAGACGAAGAAGAAGAAGATAAAAACCACGAAGAAGAAGAAGATACACCAAGCGTGCATGGGAAGAATATGCTTACCTCTGGTATTGTCGCTACGTGAGAAAATCATGCATTCAGGGTAGATAACTCTTGACCAAATATTACAAGGGAGGTGAACACGTGCAAGGTTATTTTGGCATACTTTACCTTCACATTTTGCTAATTCCGTGGAGCTCTTATCAATCATTCATTCTTCTACCCACCAGCTCAGACAAGCTGTCTTTCAAACGGAAACAGTAGCCCTTAACTCTTCTTCTGTGTTATTCACATTTCAAGAATGAATCGACCAGTAACGCCTCCTGTAAATCTTCTAATCTGAAAGCTTCATTTAGTGTGTGTAAAATAGGACTCTTCTTAGACACGGAGAGAGAGAAGTGGTCACCCTGTGGGCAACTCTTCCCCTTCTCTCTCTCCTCTTACCTCACTCTGTTTCATTTGACTCTATCCCACAGTCACACCCTTTCACAACTTTCACACGCGCCATCAGGGTGATGTCCTTCCATTACACTTTGGTTGGGCTAGCTTCTGATCACAAACCTAGCACAGTTACGTACAGACGCCCACAACACAAGCATCCAAGCACTGGTTTATGCGTCCTGATATCGCCCAGTGGACTACGGTCTGGGGTGGAATGTGCGCGCCTCCGCCAGTAGAAACTAGTGAGGCAAACATCTATATTCAACAATCACACTCTTGTACAACTTACACACGCACCCTCAGATTGAGACCCTTCTATTGAAATTTGGTTGGGCTGGCTTCTAAGAGCGCACAAACCTAGCATAGGTACATGCAGATGCACACATACATCCAAGCACTGGTTTATGTGTCTTAATATCGCCCAGTTGACTTCGGTCTATGGTGGATTAGGCGCGCCTCCGCCAGTAGAAACTAGTGAGGAAAACACATTTTAAAAAAAATAAAAAAGGAAACGGTGCTTCTGTAAAATGTAATCTACGAGACAACAGTGTGTAAATGGAATGAATCTATACAATTTTTGCAGATCATGTAGGCGGCAATGAAAGCAGGGAATAGAAATGTGTGAAACATTATAAAAACGTGATACGTTCCTGTACGCTAGGAAAACAATCAGCTACACGAAAATTAGCGTAAAGCAAATATGTATGGGCTTACAGTAAGGCCACAAAGCAATAGTTACCGTACTAAAAAAAATTTAACTTTAAAATTCAATAAAAAATAGGAACAAAAAGTAGCGCTATCAGCAGGGCGTGACAAATATTTGTGTGGCTCAACAGTCAGTCCAAAATTTTCTCAGTCAGCATGGTCGGATTACAGTCATGCAATTTATGTTAACAAATTTAAACTAGGCACTAATTCACCTGTACATTTAAATAGCCATGAGTACCAAACCAAAATATATTGTATTATTTACACAGTATTAGCCTATTTCTTCTTCAGAAACACAATGCACTGCTATCAGAGGCATGGCGTTACGAATCCTTGAATATGCTTGGTAGTTGTAGCCCTGAAGTACTATTTATCGATGGCTTAAGTAAGTTTAAATTGTGGCAGTAGAGATCCAATTTGATTGACCATTATAAACTAGCTTATGTAAAATCCATTTACACTGTAATATCATTAAAATTCTTGCGAGAGTCGTTATATACTAACGATTAAAAAGGTAATTTACAATAAATAATGGATATATGTTTTACTCGTTACACAAACATTTTTACTCGCCACACAAACATTTTTACTCGTCACACAAACATTTTTACTCGTCACACAAACATTTTTTTCTCGTCGCCCAAACATTTTTACTCGTCACACAAACATGTTTAATCGTTACACAAACATTTTTACTCGTCACACAAACATTTTTACTCGCCACAGAAGAGCAGACGAGTGCTTTTGTCAAGCCCTGGCAATCATACATATCCCAGTGTTCAGGGGAGAGGAGACAATTGTCCGCTCAGGAAAAACATGATGACCAAGACCTCCGCCTCACTCCCAAGCAGTTCTCTGTGGAAACAGGTTGCTCTGTGACAGTGTGGCTAACCAAATGGTAATTGGCCTGATCCCAAAAGTAGTGAGAGTCACGCAGATAAAACTAATCATTACACAAAACAGCTTGGAGGACACGGTCTACCTTCATCAGCACTTTTGAGATGTAACAAAAGCTGCTGTAACCCACCGCTTAATGCCCCTTTGAGAGTGCACAAAAAAGAGTAATCTTACTCATTGTGGGCATTAGCAGCAACAACGGCATAATCAACAACAACAATATACCTGCGTTTCGTCCGATGAAGGTCTACTTGAAAAAATGGGAAGCAGCGGTTGCCCTAGGGGTTTGGGTGTCTGCGTTTGTTCACGTGGAGCCTGGTTTAAATCTTGTGTAGGGCATATTTTGTGTGTCCATTTGTGATAAAATAATCGCTTAGTCCTTGCAGTACCATGCGACTGCAGGAACAAGAGGCCTTTATTCCTCAACTTCATAAATACTTTCCAGTTGATCCCAGCAATAAAATGAGTACAATTCGGATATACAGATAGACATATAGGCAGAAAGACTTACACATAGGTAGACATACACACATAGACGTACATACAGATAGACAGATATATAAATAGACAGACAGGAAGACAGATAGATATATAGATAGACAGACAGATACAGTTAGATAGACAAATATACATATATATAAATACCCAGACAGACATATTGATAGATAGATAGATAGATAGATAGATAGATAGATAGATAGATAGATAGATAGATAGATAGATAGATAGATAGATAGATAGATAGATAGATAGATAGATAGATAGATAGATAGATAGATAGATAGAAAGATAGATAGATAGATAGATAGATAAATAGATAGATAGATAGATAGATAGATTGATAGATAGATAGATAGATAGATAGATAGATAGATAGATAGATAGATAGATAGATAGATAGATAGATAGATAGATAGATAGATAGATAGATAGATAGATAGATAGATAGATAGATAGATAGATAGATAGATAGATAGATAGATAGATAGATAGATAGATAGATAGATAGATAGATAGATAGATAGATAGATAGATAGATAGATAGATAGATAGATAGATAGATAGATAGATAGATAGATAGATAGATAGATAGATAGATAGATAAATTAACAAACGAATAGGCATATAAAGAATCATATGACCTAGACGAAAGTAATGCCGTTTTCGTTCGCCAAGTACCTGAAACATACTTTTATCGGTCGAAATATCGGAATATATCTGATAAGTTTGTTATAGAACACTGCGTTTAAACGCTTATTTATTGTTTGTTGTTTATTATTCACTTTCAATTCTTCCCCGAACTTCACGTTTCTCGTTATTTTCTCCAATATAAGATATCCTTGCAACAACCAAGCGACAACGTTGAACAACGGGGGCCACTCTTCCCCTACTCTCTGTTCTCACCTCACTCTGTTTCATTTGACTCTGTCCTACAGTCACACCCTTGCACAACTTTCACACGCGCCCTCGTGGTAAAGCCCTTCCATAGCACTTTGGTTGGGCTAGCTTCTGAGGGCGCACAAACCTAGCATAGGTACATACAGATGCACACATGCATCCAAGCACTGGTTTATGCGTCCTGATATCGCCCAATTGACTACGGTCTGGGGTGGAAAATGGCGCGCCTCCGCCAGTAGAAACTAGTGAGGCAAACATTTAAGCAAAAAAAAAAAAAAAAAGCGACAACGTTTTTTTTTCTCTCGCGGAAAATGTGCTTTTAACACTTTATTGTCGATGAAGAGGTTGCATTCCCATTCACAACCTTCTGTCGTTACTTTTACGACAGCCATTCTTACGCAAATAATTAGTGTATGTATTGGGTTCTATTCTACAGTCGATTCAATCGTTACTGGGATAGCCAGAAAGTAGGTGATATACCACTTTGCTTAGAGACCTCCACTTTACACGCTTAGAAGCGAGTGGGAGTCCTGTACTTTCTTTCATCTGGTGATCGATGTCCATGCACAATTTATGGAAGTAGACACACGCAGTTAGCACACCTGGTGAAAGAAGCTTCATTCAAGCGTTGCCACACCAGGACATGACTATAAGTTTAAGGACTTTCTCATCAGACCGTCAATTACGTTAACTTAGCTATCCCACACCCTACTATTCATCAGCCTGAGTTGAATTATATCATTTTTCTCAAGAAATCACAACCGATTGTATTATACAGAAATTAACACGCGGAACGCTTCACTTTGTGTATTTCGTTGGGAATTTATTTGTGGTAAGCTTCAAGTAGTTAAAAAATGGCTTTTGTGTGTTACTTACTACGTGTTTTTTAAATTTTATTGCAGTCCAGAAATATTATTTTCGGATTTGAGTAGTTATCATAGAAATGATTAATATATTCATCAGTTAACGAAAACATTTTCAGTTCGCCGTTGAGCGTATGTCATCAAATATACATTTCAGGCCATCACATGTTGATCTGCGCAAAAATATTCTATTGTGGTATAAAGACTCTACGGGGTGGGACAGCCAGTCAGTGGTTCATCAGCTCTCTTTAGTCACCTCTTACGACCTACTTAACTTAACGTCCTTATGTTTAGAAGACTGTGCAGAGTCAGAATACAACTGAGAAGGAAGACTAACGTTTGGTCAGACAAAACATACCGATCAGACATGTTAGTCAGGGTCAGGCAAAATATTCTGGCCCAGACCCTCACCTCGACTTCCTGCTAGTGCTCCCTGGAAACGGGCTGTTTTCACGTCTAGTCGAACGAGGAGAGGGCCAATGTCCATACAATTAATTGTTTTCTTTGATATTATCGATTTCATAAACCAGTCAAAGCTTAGCATAAAGAGAACAGGAGACAGGAGAAACTCGTGTCAGACAACCGTGTCACAAAGCTGAATTTAATGTAGAATTCGAAAGCTCCTATTTGCGTAATCTGTATACTAATGTTGGTGAACTTTATACTAATGTTGGTGAACGTTATACTAATGCTGGTGAACTTTATACTAATGTTTGTGAACTTTATACTAAGGTTGGTGAACTTTATACTAATGTTGGAGAACTTTATACTAATGTTGGTGAACTTTATACTAATGTTGGTGAACTTTATGGACACTCCATTGTGCTTTAGCAACTTCCAAAGGGATTATCTGCTTAAGCTGTAAAAGACTTTTTTGTAGTTCAGGAATCCGATAAAAAGCCACCACTTCAATTCCACACTGATCAGCAAGCATGCGCACTGTAGCCATTTGGGCTGCAGAGGATTGGTTTTGTGAAAAGCCTGCTTGCTCGTCAACCACCTGTTCTTCTACGGCTTTTTTTTTCGATCTCTCTAGAATAATCATGTTAAATATTTTCCAAAATACATATACTAACTTTATTTCTCTATAATGTGTACACTGCTGCAGATTCCTCTTCTTTGGCAACTTTGTTATATGGCATCCCTTCCATTTATTTCCTCTTTCCCCCATACTTGGCCAAGTTTTTTGGGGGGATAATATTATTTATGGAAGTGTTTATGTCCTAGTTGATTGCTTCGGCAGACAAACCATCCGGATCGGTAGCTTTACCATCATTCAGACGGAATGTTAGCGTCTGAACGTTGTATGTTATGGTCCTCTTGTAACAAACGTGAATATCCATGTTCTGATGTCATGTCAAATCAGTGCATACGGCCGACGTAAAGGCTATTCTAAACGTCCCGTCCATCTCAACATATGGTCCTTGCTAATCAGATTTCCATCCCAATCTTTCATGAAATTCATCTAGTTGCTTTTATTTTTTCTTTAATTTATGCATGCTCCTGTGCATGTTTTTAAGATGTCCTTTCGCCGCAGTTGTCTCTAACACATTCACCAAAACGTCGATATATTTCCGTCTGGCCGTTGTGATGCACTTCATGACTTCCACCTTGGCTGTACTGCATATTTACTTAACCTTGCTTTTAGCGTGCCTGCTTCTACTGCCATTCATATATACTTTGTATCCTTCTTCTCTATCTTGGTCATTGTCTCCTTTGTAATATATGATGATGGCATTCTTTGCTCATCAGAACTTTACACAAGAATCATTTCAAATACATTTTGTCTGCAGCTAATGTTCTACTCTATCGTATATGTTCATGAATTATGAGATGTTTAAGAAATTGTAGATGTTCACAAATAGCATCTACAAAGACTGTCTCACAAATGATGAAATAAGACGAAGGAACGATCAAAAGGCAAAAGCGGACGGATTTGTTATTGCCACGTCTCGGGGTTCTAGTGCCTTGCAAATACCATACTTTTGTGTTGCTGTTAAAGGTTTGCCTCTCTGTATTCTACTGACGGAGTCCACCACAAACCGGCGACATCAGGCTGTATTAACCAGTGCTTGGATGCGCGTATGCGGCTGTGAGTGCCTACGGTATGTAATGCAATCTCAGTGGTAAGACCCAACCAAAGTGCAATGAAAGGGCCTCACCCTGAGGGCACGTGTTAGTGTGTGTGTGGGTGTGAAAGATTGTACATCTGGGTGTGTAAACACTTCTCCGTATCGAAATACCACGTTTGTTATTTTGTTTCTTAGAAGTTAGCTTCACTAGTTTCTACTAGCGGAGGCGCGCCGTTTTCCACCCCAGACCATAGTCAATTGGGCGATATCAGGAGGCATAAACCAGAGGTTTGATGTATGTATGTTACTGTATGTACCTAACCGAGTGTTTCAGTGATGCAAAAATGTTTCATGCCATTTGTTGATCACACTATTCTCACTTTGTCTCTCAAATGTCCTGATCTATTGAAGCTTGTCCCGTGTTCTTTACCTCATATCTATAATTGTCATTACCTCTTTATGTGACGAAAACCTGGGCTAGCGACAATCGGCAATCTAGATGCAATACCCCCTAGTCTCATGCCATGTATCAGATCCATATAGCAGTACCCACTTGACATGTGTGCAGACAAGAAATGACTTCTTCATTATCAGGTTAGTCAGTCCGGAGAGTTAGCCTGATCATGTCAAGCCACTGTCTTCTGTAAGTCAGTCCGGAGACTGGTGTTGAAGTCCTCTGATCATGTCAAGCCACTGTCTTCTGTAAGTCAGTCCGGAGACTGGTGTTGAAGTCCTCTGATCATGTCACGCCACTGTCCTCTGTTAGTCAGTCCGGAAACTGCTGTTAAAGTCTTATGATCATGTTGTGTCACTCTTTGTTAGTCTGGAGACTGGTGTCGAAGTCTTCTGATCGTGTCACGCCACTGTCCTCTGTTCCCACCAGATCGCTTCAGCTCAGTAAGTTTACACCCCTAACTTCTTGTAAGCCTGTGTGATATAATCGTTTCTTGGACGTACCTTTCCTCTTTCCTCCTGAATGTTGCCTTCAATTATGTTCAATAATAGGCCTCCATGTCTCATGTTATGACAAAACCAAAACAATCTACTTTTCTGTATACTCTCAATGTGTTGTCTGTATGGCCCTTTACCTTTAAGCACTTCTTCATTTGATCTGTTTTCTGTCATGCTTACTGTTTGCATACTGCGATAACACTACACCTCAAACGATTATGTGCAACTATGTTCCTCCATTTTGTTGAATAATAGTCCGTGTTTTAGAACTGTACTATATACTGGCTACACATGTAGAGAGAGCAATCTTTTACAAAGCCCGTCACTGATGATACTTGTGGTTAGAATTTTTTGTTTCTCAAGGAAAACCTTTTTTGATTCTGTGTCCCGAGTTCTAATTTCAATTTTACAGCGAGACTCTTTTGTAATAATTTAGCCCAAATATGAAAATATCTGCACTTGTTCTATGATCTGACTCTCGTTGTTCTATAATCTGTCTCTCGATGCTGATATTTAATATTTTTATTTGTGTTGATATTACTATCGCTTTTGTTTTACTAGCATTTATGCTCATACCAAATGTATTGACCGTATTGTTAATCCTGGATATTAGTTTTTGTAATATTGTATATGTTCCTTCTATATTGGCTAGATAATCCGTAAATTTAGAAGGACTTATTCGTTCTCCATTCACCTTGACCCCTTTGTTACAATTTTTAGTGGCGTTTGCTATCATCCCCTCTGAATACAGAATACAGAAATGACTACATTGGGTAATTTAAAAAAATTTTGTGAAGTTGTTTACCTTCTTCCTACTGTGCTTTTGTCTTGCATCAGTCGTACATCGATAACATGTCAAACTAAAGTGAACATGACCTTTTGTCCTGTATCAGTCGTACATCGATATCATGTCAAACTAAAGTGAACATGATCTTTCGCCTTGTATCAGTCATATAGCGATATCATGTCAAACTAAAGTGAACATGACCTTCTGTCTTATATCAGTCATACAACGATATCATGTCAAACTAAAGTGAACATGACCTTTTGTCTTGTATCAGTCATACAGCGATGTCATGCATTGCTAAAGTGAACATGACCTTCTATCTTGTATCAATGTATCCAGAATTGGTTTTGTATCCGAGCTGTCCTTTCTCAGTCATACAGCAATATCATGCATTGCTAAAGTGAACATGACCTGGTCTTTATCTGTTTCTAAGACCTTACTAAGGATCTCAAGTGACCCCAAGATGATTTACTGTGCCAATAAATGCCATACGGGCTCAGATATTTATGAGTGTTCAAAAGTTTCAGTAACAATGTGTCGCTGAATGGATTACGAGAAACACAATACAAGACAACGGTATGAAATATATTTAGTTAAAATTCGTGTATAGAAAGCAGAGTAGCTTGATATTTTGGTTCACACGGTAAAGCTACAACTTAAATCTCTGGTATCGACACGCTCCAGTCGCCATCGCTGTTTATGGATATCAGCATTGCTGTTTGGAAAAGCAATGAAGCAAGGAAGCGAACTGGCCACCATGCGTAGAGAAAATCTGGTAAAATATAGTCTCACCACAGTGGTTTATGGAGCAAACAGAATACGGTCACTGTTTTTTCGTAGCATGTCCTTAAAGATGACTGAAGAGAGGTGTGCATATGGCTGGCAAATTCTTGGGATATTGGTATTAAGTCAAGCAGGTTATGCCTGGTGCTAGGTAGCAAAACGCTAATTAAAGTACATTATTTAATTTGCAATGTTTACTTCTTGCGGATTACTTTGCATGGGTGAAGGCAGATGGGTATTGGGTAGGAACTGTGGCTTACTTGGCATGGGGAAAGGTAGGTTGGATATTGCGTAGAAGTTGCTGCTTACTTGGCGTGGAGGAAGGTAGGTTGGGTATCGGGTAGGAGTTGCGGATTACTTGGGCGTGGGGTAAGGTAGGTTGGGTTTTGGGTAGGAGTTGCGGATTACTTGGCGTGCGGTAAGGTAGGTTGGGTTTTGGGTAGGTGTTGCGGATTACTTGGCGTGGGGTAAAGTAGGTTGGGTTTTGGGTAGGAGTTGCGGATTATTTGGCGTGGGGTAAGGTAGGTTGGGTTTTGGGTAGGAATTTCATTACCTTTTTAGTAACGATTATTTGCCAAGACAGAGACTAACAAGTTACTCTTACCGAACCTCAACGGTCAAGGGTTATCTTACGTGCATGGGATATCCGAGTTTTTCGTCAAGCTCCAATATGATAAGACGCTGGTCCCATCCCCGTGAGACAAGATGACATTTGAAACGTTCGGGATTAGAAACATCTCCGTTTAGCGGTTTCTGCTTCTTCTTCTTCTTTTTCTTCTTCTTCTTCTTCTTCTTCTTCTTCTTCTTCTTCTTCTTCTTCTTCTTCTTCTTCTTCTTCTTCTTCTTCTTCTTCTACGTTTGAGCACCATATTTGTCTTTCAACTGCGATCCATATTCCATTAGCCTCATTATACTAGTGCAGCCCGTATCCAGGGCCGTCGGTTTAAGACGGAATAGCGTCTTGGCCAGCTCTGGTTCGTTGACACTAATGCAAGACGACCATTTATATGCCACTAGCTGCTGTTAGCTCATTCACTGTGCTGCATTTACAGCATCATTTCCCTCGCTTGTCTCGTGAGATGCATTCACCTTTACCTCTTAGCTAAGCGACTCCCTGACAACTTCATCGTGTAAAATTAATTACCTTTAAACTACACTGCGACAGTAATCTGGCTTTCCTTAAATCTGGCCGGGGCCAGCTAATTGCAGTGTTGAATCTTAACTCCAATACATGGTGCGACAAAGCCTTAATGAAAAGAATACAAATGTGAAACTTCTAAAACTTTATTGCCGATGGTAGTGCCAAATATGGGACCACAATTTTCTGTTTCTTGGTTGTTTCCGTATATGTTTGACAGCTAGCCGTTTCCCTAAGCAAATAACCCCTGATTACTGTGCTGGAAGTATAAAGACTAAGTGGGTTTCCTGTATACCCTGTTCTGGAACAGAAACCAGGAGAAGTGTAGTTCTTTCCGTGATCAGTGAATGAGCTGAAAGGATCAGCGACCCAGAGCTGGCTGCTAGAGTCAGAGCCAGCGACCCAGAGCTGGCTGCTAGAGTCAGGGCTAGCGACCCAGAGCTGGCTGCTAGAGTCAGGGCTAGCGACCCAGAGCTGGCTGCTAGAGTCAGGGCTAGCGACCCAGAGCTGGCTGCTAGAGTCAGGGCTAGCGACCCAGAGCTGGCTGCTAGAGTCAGGGCTAGCGACCCAGAGCTGGCTGCTAGAGTCAGGGCTAGCGACCCAGAGCTGGCTGCTAGAGTCAGGGCTAGCGATGATCCCAGTAGTAGTGAGCGTCACGCAAATCAAGTAAAACATAGCATAACAGCCTGGAGGACCCCGGTCTGTCTTCATCAGAACGCTCAGGACGTGAGGAAAAACTGCTGAAACCCGACACTTAACGCCTTTTTCAGGGCTTACTAAAGAGGAAACTTACTCTTTGTGGGCATTCATTACAACATAATTCAATAATTCAACAATTCACCTGTACACATTTGATAATATCTGTGTTTTTTCTGTAATCGTATTGAACATTTTTGATTTTACCTAGTTTGTTATGCTTGACATACCATTTTTATTTGTCACATTTTTGACCACAATATAGCTAATAGCCTCCGACTTCATTGGTTTTTGTTTTTGTTTTTCATTCTCATCCTTGTTGTTGTGATACGTTGGGCGTTTTCGTTTGTTTTTGCTGTTGTTTTTATAATTTTCACAACAAAGGCCTTGTGGGCGAAATTGGGATTTCTTGTCGTTTCAATCCCGGTGCGTTAAGTGAGTGATTTCTATTTATGTATTTGATCGACCTCTGATCGTCTGACCAGCCCAATTGTTATGTGTTTATTTTTTAATTAATAATCTGCAATTATAGTTTGAGATTAATGCGGCTGTAATCTGAGGATTTGTGTGAATAAAGAATATGATTAATGAATTTATTAATTAAAAACAGGACATATCCATGTGATCTCTTTAATCATATACAATAATTATAGGGGATCAAGATACTGAGCAGCGCATCAGCTGCAGGGCCAGCGAACCAAAGCTGCCAAGACTCTTCTACACCTCCGCGCGGTGATCCTGGATAACAGACTGCAGCAGGGCAGACTGGTTAAGGAGAAGGGATCGAAGAGGGACTGCTAACCCGGTACTCTAAAAATGCTTGCTGAATTCGGATGTATTTGATCGAAAGGTGCAAATATCGCAGCCAAGCTGTAAACTATGACACAACGCATTCCGTTCTCTGAACTACAATCTGCTACTTAGGCCCTTTCAGGTTTTGGTAGCGGGAGATTGAGAATGAACGAAGCCAAGCCAGGCCAATGATTATAGACGATTCTAATTATTTCTTAATTGCCTTGCTTTGCTTGTTGGTTAAATTTAATCTTTTCCCATGGTACTTCTAAACTAAAATGTCTTCTAATCATAAACTGTCACTTGAGTAATTTTCTTGTAAACTTAACAAATGCTGAGTGCTGTGTGAAAGTCAAGTCATAGGACGAAAAGTTCTCGATCAAACGTTTCTTTCTACTTAGATTTATCAGGTACGCCACTGAGGATTTGACTCCATTCAAATAACCCTACGCCAAAGCATTGGTGTGATATTGCACTAGACGTTTCTGTAGATCTTGGTTTAGCTTGATGATGTCCAGCCGTATGAATCTTCTTCTTCTTCATTGTACGCAGTTAGACATCAACCTTTATTTTTTCGAAAAAAGCAGCCGTCATCCTCAGGCTGTCGACACTGCCGTAGAGCTTGTCTAGTGTTGCCACTGGTGATGGCCACATCTGCTTTCTCTGATCCTCGTATGTCGGGCAGTTTTGCAGCAAATGTTTGGCGGTCATTTTCCCGGTGCCACACGGGCATTCGTCAGTGCCACCTATCTTCAATTTGTTGAATAGGTGGTACCTCAGTCTATTGTGGCCAGTGCGAAGTCTGAAGACCACGACCTGCTGTCTTCTGTTAAACTGGTAATAGGCATCGTTTTTTGTGTAGTCAGTATGTTCTGTTTCCCATTTGGTCATGTATCTAGCTCTAATAAGCCGTTTTGACTCTTCGTATGTCATACTAGTGTCTGGTTGTGGTAGTCTTGCACCTTTTTTTGCCAGTCTGTCTGCCTCCTCGTTGCCTTGGATGTTGCAGTGGGATGGAACCCACTGTACCACTACCCTTTTTGGAGCTAGCCGGCTGGCATAGTTGGCAGAGCGCTGCTCTTAAATCATTAAGTTCAGCCGTATGAATAATTCATCCCAGTCGATTTTATGACATTCACAGCAAGGCGGATTAGTCCGTTTATTTGCTATCTGGAGACGGCGTGGCCTAGTGCTTAACTGACACAGCTCACAATCTGAAGGTGCTGGGTTCAATCCCCATCACAGCACCAGCTGTTACCCCGGGGAAGCAAACCCTTAAAAAATGCAGGAGGAAGCAGACCCTTACATTAAATGCATGCCGAAGTCGGATGTACTGGGCCGACAGTCGCAAAAATAAAAACTACACCGCCTTTAGGAATAGAGAAATAAGGCGAACTAAATAATTTTTTTTTTAAATTTGCTTTCTTATAATAAATAAATATTGATAGGGAAAAACATTCACTATTCACGGAAAAGGTGCACAGTTCAATCTCGAAATCGAACGCTCCAGTCTGTACGTCTGTAAATAGGTAAAACGCTTAGAAAAGGAAAAGGCAGCGTAGAAGCGAACTGCCCACCTTATCCACTTGCAAGCTATGGCTTGGTATAATGAAGTCTCCAGCAGATGATTCCCAGCCAACGTGTTACGTCTACAGAAGGACACCCTTTTTTATACTCCTAACCTTAATGATAACCCTCCCGATAACCCTAACGATAACCGCACAATAAGCTTAACTCTACCACAACCAGTCAATGCTTGATGCGAGGTAGTAGCGGAGTCTATAAATAAGTCTTGACCGAGCTCGGCCTATATTTCATAGCCTCAAGTGACGAACGCAGAAAGGATTGGCACTCAGTATTTGTTATCCGCACAATTGAATCACTCAATTCAAAGTTTATGATATGAAGACATTTTAGTTCAAAAGTACTTGGGACAAACATTGAATTTAACGAACAAGTAAAGCAAGGTAACTAATAAATGATTATAATCGTATGTGATCATTGTATATGATTAAAGGGAGAATAAGGATACTAAAATATTATTTTTATAATTATTTTTAGATGTCAGTCTGGTTTAACTATTAACTCGGGACGATGAGGCTAACGTCTGGTCAAGCAAAACACACTGATCAGAGAATGTTAGCCAGGGTCAAGATAAATATACTGGCCAAGACCCTCACCTGACCTCCTCGTTGCTCGTTGGAAACGGGCTTTTGTCGAGGACAACAGTCTGGCTAACAAGGTGAGGTTCGACGTGATCTCCGTAGTAGTGAGCGACACACAGATTAAGCCAAGCATAGCACAACAGCCTGGTGGACCTTGGTCAACCTTCATCAGCACGCTCGAGATGTGAGGAAAGCTACTGCAATCCGTCACTTAACGCCCTTTTCAGGTGGCACATAAGAGTAACCTACTCATTGTGGGCATTCCAAAAAACAACAACAACAAAAACTATTAACTCACTTCTCTGTCTTTGTTGCAAGGTGCTTTCGTCCCTAGACTGTCCGCCACGAAGGCAAGTCAGTGAGTAGGTAACAAACTGATATTGAATAGCTGAAAAATGTAGTGGGTAGCTTCCAAAGGTGTCGTTAGGTGGCAGCAACATCCAGCTTTGTGTTTATCTCAAGTAGCAGACGCTAAGTGTCGCATTCACGTACTCAGGTCAAATGCCAAATCGCGTCCATGATCATGAATATACGATCTAAGAACAGCGTGATGTTGTCAGTTTTTGTATGGGCAATAGGACATCCCACAAAGAATATTCACAAGGAAATGCTTCAGGCTTAGGATGAGTTTATCAGGAAGAGCGGTTAATAACTGGGTCAATAAATGTTCTCAAGGACGCTCATAAATTGTAAATGCAGTTTGACCCGATCGTCCTGCTCAGATTGTAAGAGAAGCATATGTGCAGGAGGTGGGGGTGGGGGTGATTTGAGCTGACATACGAGTATCGATGGACTGTAAAATAGTTGTAATAGAATGCTCACATGGTTTAGCCTAAATCATAATACATGATCACACCTTGGGGTGGACATTTCGCGAATGATGATTAAATTGAACGTAAGATGTAAATTGGTATACGACAGCAGACGAAAGACTTCTATTCTGCGGGCTTTGTGAACTAATAAAGAAATTGAATAAGTGTATTAATGTTGGGAATATTTATGTTGACAAATAAGGGACGATGTAAGTGCAATAATAAATGGTTTTCAAGTTCGTTTTTCATTTATTTTCTTTTAAAAACTAATTGTGACATATTTAATGATTTTTCATGTACATCACTGATTTGTCTGCTGCTTGTTATGTATGTTTTCAGAAAGTAGTAAAATACTAGTCTATGTGATCGTTGTAACTCAAAAGTACATTGTTTGCCATAACAAGAGAAGAAACCATAATCCTACTTCCAGCCCAATACCAAATATAACCAGAACGCTAACTTTGAAAAACACTTATCCAACCATCGCTCAGCTTCATTCCTACCCCTGGGGACGGTGTGTGCTAGTTATTAAGTGACATGGCTCACAGCCCGATGGTGGTGGTTTCGCTGTCCATCACAGCACCGGACATTAACAGGGGAAGCAAACTCTTAGAAAATACAGGAGGAAGCAGCCCCTTACATAAAATGCATGCCGAAGTCGGATGCACTAGGCCGAGAGACGCAAAATAAAAACCGCAGTGCAACGCACACCGTCTAGAGTATAAGTTAGGTTGGGTTAGGTTACATTATGGCCAACAACCCAATTACAGATAACTCACCTCGAGTATAAGAGGTAAGGTTAGGCTATGGCCAACCACCCAAACATGGACAACCCAACTAGAGTATAATAGGTTAGGTTAGGTTAGGTTAGGTTAGGTTAGGTTAGGACCAACCACCCAAATCTATAGAACATCTTAGGTTATGAAACCATTGATAACAAAGCAAAACCAAACGGCCTTGGGAAAGGAAAAGCCTCCGGAAACGAGAAGAATGACGCAGGAGAGTGAAAGCTGAAAGGAAGCTCCCCAGCTGACTGCCCTTCTGAATACCAAAAAGAAAAACAATATAGTGACACGAAATTTTAGAATAATGTACTGGGCAGGTAAAACAGCCCAGATAGCTAAGGAGATGAGAAATTCTTACACGGAATCCTCATGGGAAGAGAGAGAGGTAGACACAAAAATACATGGAGAAGAGAATGTGAGAAGGGACTAAAACGCAATACTTACACCTGGAGAGACAGAGAGAGCAGCTCAGCACCGTGCACGATTGACCGGATGTTGTCAATGGTTTATGCACCAAGATTGGCGACGAACTTTGATTGATTGATTAAGACGTAGAAGAAAAAGAAGAAAGAGAAGAAAAAGAAGAAAGAGAAGAAAAGGAAGAAAGAGAAGAAAAAGAAGAAAGAGAAGAAAAATAAGAAAGAGAAGAAAAAGAAGAAAGAGAAGAAAAAGAAGAAAAAACAGGAGAAGATGAATATCCCAGCAATTGGAGTATGGAAAGTTAATGATCACTTTGATGTCTTATCGTTTACGGTCATCAAGTTTCCCGCATTGTTAATATTCTTGAATATGTATATCGTGCCAATGGGACAGGTGTAAAATACTGTCGAAGAACTTTAGAGCCCTGATCGTATGGTTCCCTGGACGCATGTTGGAGTTGTCAAGAATAGAGCCACTGCACTTTATTATACACGTCATATATAGTTTCATAGTCTTGTGCATGTGGACGGACATATCTACTTGTCAAACAAAATGCCACAGAAACTACAACTGCGGAAACATATTATTGCTTTTGGCGCAGACTGTTAGCGCCTGCAACAAAAAAGTCAACTGTTATGGGGTACCTAACTCAGTTTAGTAAGTGAAAGGAACTATGAATGATTTCAGAATTCACTAAATTTGTTTTGTAAGTAAGATAATAACAAGATATAACTTTATTTATTTGTATTTAATCATTGGATAACTTTGGAATGATGGTTGTGAGGATGGTGGGAATGGTGATGGGGATGATGAAGGTGACGGTGATGTTGATGATGATGGTGATGATGGTGATGGTGGTGATAATGTTGATGGTGAAAGTACTGATGTTAAACATGTTGATCATGGTGATGTTGAAGATGATGGTAATGATGCTGATGGTGGTGATAATGGTGATGGTGAAAGTACTGATGTTACACATGTTGATCATGGTGATGTTGATGATGATGGTGATAAGAGTGATGGTGAAAGTACTGATGTTAAACATGTTGATCAGGGTGATGTTGATGATGGCGACAGCTTGTTTTCTTAGAAGCATCACGATATCGATGAAGGAGGGGATGAGCGCATCTTTGGAAAATCCTCCAGAGGATGTAGTCCAATTTAGAGATTCGTACATGATCAATCACGCTCTGCCATGGGCGGAGCGGACACATCTGAGTCGGTCTAACTTTACAATAACTTTAATCAAATATTTAGAGTAAAGCATGGAAAACTGTATGGATCATAATATACCAAAAATAATGGTTACTGATTAGGTTATACAATAAAACAACTTAGTTATATTTTTGTTCGGTCATCATGTAATTGAAATTAAGTACAAAGGCATTAACATGAAAATGAACAAAGCCAAAGAAGTGAATGTCTCATATAACAAACATTTACAAGCCATCATGTAGCAGTACACACACATGCAAACACATAGACACACACGTACACACACACATACACATACACACATAGACACACACATATACACTCATGCACGCGCACACATGCACACACATACATACACATACATACACACATGGACACGCACATACTCACACACACATACACAGCTATACACACATATACACACATGAGCACACACACACACATACATAGACACACGCACTCACACACACATACACACAAATACACACCTATACACACCCACATTCACACAAATACATACATATACACACACATAGACACACACACACAGATAGCTTAAAATATACAAGAGTTGCGATTATTTATTCCTCAATTGCTGTTACCATATCTTTGCATTAGAGTGTTTCTTCATATTTGCGGTTGGTTTTTGGTAGTTCTTTTTTTTGCTCCTTAACATCTTTCACCTGTTTGTTTTTTTTATTTATACAATCATTTGATAATTTTTGTTTGGTCTACTATATTTCATAACTGGCATACCGTGTTTCAGGCTTTCCTGGCACTTCCTGGTATGGCGGTGAACTTAAACCGCTCATTTTACATCACATCGTGTTTTTTGTTGTGTGATTTGTTAGTTGCTTTTGTTATTTTGTTCCCTGACGATAAACTTGTGTTCGTAAGGCAGGTATTGTTTTGCTTTGGTCCTATGTTGATTTGTCCTATGATCCATGAGCTGTATGAATTTGTATCGACTTTTAACTTGTACCACTGCAACCACGATCCATTTATTTGTGAGTTGTGTAGAGAAACACATGAAATAATGTATAAATGCCATTTCCCCCCACACAACCTGCCTAAAGAAGGATTAGCATTTTCTTGCCGACAACTTAGAACTGTTTGCGGAGATCAACCAAGTAGACATGTACACCCTCATCATCGGTCGACATTTTGGTTCTATCGGCCATTTTCTAATAGGATCTGGTACCATCACAAGAGTGACCGTGATATGGACCACAGAGGAATACGAAAGAGAGGCAAGTTCTTGAAGATCAATACAAGCTGAAAGGATTATCCTGAACCGGACTTGTGACACCGTATCATTGTTGCGGATTGTGTGAATTGGACGGAAGTCTGTTGCCGCCCTTAAAGACATCACAAGGAATGATGGTCACAGATCACTTTCTGAATCATTGATGAGGGAACTTTCGAACATGAAACCGAAGAAAGGAAAGGTTAAGGTCAGTCTCATGGCAACAACTGCCATCGGGGATAAAGATACTCTTTCAAGGACTAAGCCACAGTTTATTTGGGATGAGGTGGCCAGTTCCCTTCCTTGTTGTATTTACCTTCCCTAACTAATACGGCAGGTACCCATTTACAGCTGCGTCGACTGGAGAAGCGGCCGTTTCAGGCATGAACCATGACCCGATGTTGTTTCTGTCCGTCCGTGAATTCGTGAATTCACACTGTAATCACAATTTAGCAACCAAGTTCGCTGTGGACAAGGCTACTCGCTCCACAAAGAAAGTAAACCTTTCCACAGATGTCAATTTCCTGGTGTAAATCACGAGTACACATTTCTTGTGGAAGAAAGAATCTATCCACTCTGATACGACTGTGCTGTAGGTCGACTAAGAAGAGTTGTAGATTGAAATGGTAACTTCCTAAAGTGAAATAAACTGCTACACACATTACAACTTAAGGAAAACATAACTGTTTTTGCGCTGGCATCCTCCGAGAATTTTAACTGCATCGATGACCGTTAGCTTCTACTGGAGTGAAATATAAAGATGGCAATTATCATAACACTGGCCAGATATCTTCTTCTTCTTCTTCTTCTTCTTCTTCTTCTTCTTCTTCTTCGTTCGTTCTCAATCTCCCACTACCAAACCCTGAAAGGGCTTAAGTAGCAGAATGTAGTCCAGAGAATGGAATGCGCTGTGTCGTAGTTTACAGCTTGGCTGCGATATCTGCACCTTTCGGTCCAACACATCCGACTTCAGCAAGCATTTTTTGAGTACCGGGCTAGCATTCCCTCTTCGATCCCTTCTCCTTAACAAGTCTGCCCTGCTGCAGCCTGTTATCCAGGATCACCGCGTGGAGGCGTATAAGGGTCTTGGAAGCTCTGGTTCGCTGGCCCTGACGCTAGCAGTCAGCTATGGGTCGCTGACCACTGCAGCTCATGCTTTGCTCAGCATCTTGGTCCCATTGCCCAGAACAAGTAGAAATGCTATCAAACCTTCAGAAACTGGCAGTTCGTCCTCGATGTTACTAATTATATAGGAATACTATGTCTGACATTCATTACAGTAGCATCTACACCAACACCCTGTAATCTAATTCTACGGAAGGCGTTATTGTTCTTCTTCGTCTTCTTCTTCTTCGTCTTCTTCTTCTTCTTCTTCTTTTTCGTCTTCATGCTGCTCTTTTACTTCATTAACTTGTTCTTATTCTTTTTATCGTTCTTTTTGTTTTTTTCTTTTTCTGCCTTAATTTATTGGTCTTCTTCTTCTTCGTGCTCCTCTTTTTCTTCATCTTCTTGTTCTTCTTCTTCCTGTTCTTGTTTCTGTTTTTGTTCTTCTTCTTCTTCCTCTTCGTATGCTAGAAAACAGACACTATTGACTGCAATAAAAGCCATGACTGTTTCGGTATGCCGTTGCTTTATGTTCAATGTGTTCTGCGCCGTTTGGTTTAGTGCTTCCTTAAGCTGTCTCTAAGAACACACAAGGCAGCAGTTTCTTGCAATCAGAGTTATCTCTCATAGGAAAGTTGTCTTGCTGGATTATCGTACCCTTTATACACTATATTTAGAAGGTTTGCATATACATATAAAGCGCCATGCAAATGTGTTCCTTTTAACATGGGCGGCACCAATTGAAACATATGCAATGCATGGAAAGTTCTAAAGTATTAAAAAACCGATTAAGCAAAGCCATCCAGCAGTGACGTTTTTATTTAAAATGTATGTATAGGCTTGTGATATATGTAGTGCACTTAAACTTTGTGTATCATGCGTCAGAACAACTCGATTGGACAACTGTTGAACACACATGGGAGGTCGTCGTTCTCCTGTATATAGGTGCGCCTCGCATTTATATTTCCTATTTCCTGGTGAAATACTCTGCCCTAGACACAGCTTCCGGTCAGGCTAGATGAAACATACTGACCAAGGCTCTGCCGTGGCACGCTGGCTAATGAGGTAGGGATCGACGTGATCCCCGTAGTAGTGAACGACACGCAGATGAAGCTAATCATAGCACAACCGCCTGGATGACCTTCATTTACCTTCATCAGCATGACGGGGATGTGAGAAGCTACTGCAACCCGCCATTTGTCATTTTCAGGGTGCACAAAAATGTAGCCTTCCTCATTATGGACATTCCTTACAACAACAACAACAACAACAACAACAACCACGGGCATTGCGTCGATTCTCACCTTGTTACCCATAAAGCCCTGAAAACAGCCCGTTTCCAGGGAGGAATGCGGAGAAGTCAAGGTGAGGTTCTCGGCCAGTATATTTTTCCTCCAAGAAAGATGTGGTAAAATGAAAGATAATTATCAAGGCCCCGTTTCGCGTCAGGATCCGGGAAACAAATCGAACAAGACCCTGACTCTCGTCAGGGCCAGATGAAGAACATTGACCAGTGCACCACCTCACGTCAGTGTTAGGTCAAACATACTTACCTGACATCAAAATCAGGTGTAACATAAAGACCAAGACCCATCCTCACATCAGGATCGGGTGAGATATGATCAATAAGGCTCGTACCTCGAGTCAGGATCGAGTGAGATATGCTCACAAGAATCCCCCACGTCACGTCAGGAACGGGTGAGATATGCTCATCAAGGTTCCCCACGACACGTCAAGAACGGGTGAGATATGCTCCCCAAAGTTCCCCAAGACACGTTAAGAACGGGTGAGATAAGCTCACCAAGTTCCCCCACGTCACGTCAAGAACGAGTGAGATACACTAACCAAGACTCTACCCCATGGTCACGCCATGCACAAGGAAACAGGATGTGGCAAAGCGTACAGCAGCCTGGCCAACAAGGTCAAAGTCAATAATGATTAGATGACACAATAGCAAGTTCGTCATAGACTCACCCAAACTTCTGACGGAAGAAAAGTTGTTCTTGTTGTCATAGACTCACCCAAACTTCTGACGGAAGAAAAGTTGTTCTTGTTGTCATAGACTCACCCAAACTTCTGACGGAAGAAAAGTTGTTCTTGTTGTCATAGACTCACCCAAACTTCTGACGGAAGAAAAGTTGTTCTTGTTGTCATAGACTCACCCAAACATCTGACGGAAGAAAAGTTGTTCTTGTTTGTGAATACCCACAATGAGTAGGTTTAATCTTTTGTGAGCCCTGAAAAGGACGTTAATTGACGCGGTTGCAGTAGCTTTACTCACATCCCCAGCGTGCTGATGAGGGTGGACCGGGTCCTCCAGGCGGTTGTGCAATGGTTGGCTTCATCTGTCGCTCACTACTACGGGGATCACGTCGAACCTCACCTTGTTAACCAGACTGTTGTCCTCGACAATAGCCTGTTTCCATACGACCAACGAGAAGATCAGGCGAGATTCTTGTCCAGTATATTTCTCCTGACCCTGGTTAACATTGTCTGATCAGAACGTTTTGCCTAACCAGGCGTTAGCTTCATCGTCCCGAAAGAAAAGTTATTTCATCCCAAAATGCTACTCAATACCGCGACATGAAACGTGAATTGTAGAGTCTTCTATCCTAGATGTGTTAGGCATCATTTCTAGGCATCAGTTATGAAATGATTTCACTACGCTAGTTGTGATGTTTCCGTATCAACCAAACCTATTCTAGTCTCTGTATGATTTTGGCTTGTGTGAATGTCTGAGTGTGCATCACCCATGACTTGCAGACTGTTCTTATGGCGGTTAGACGCGCTGTTAAACATATCTTTTTACATGCTTTCATTGAAGCTATGGTCCATTTCTTGTCTGTGGCGCAGTCATTTCAGAAACTCATCCGGTAATGACAGTAGTCATAAGGTTTACATCTTCAAATAGATAAAAGATTGACATGCTTTCTGAGGCATGGTTCAAAACCAGGTCTTGACTTCTGTTAAAACATCTTTGACATGACGATTTCCCATTTTGCACGCATTGTACAACCTGGTCGTGTGAGGGCTTCACTTTTGACGGGTTGAAGTGGCAGCTGGTTGGAGTGGTTTTTCTATATATTTCTAGGCTTACTGAAGTAGCACTCTGGTATTACCGAGGCATGAAAGAGGAGTAAAGAGTAGTGACACTGTAACCTAACAGGTATGTCGTAAGAGGCGATTAAGAAGGGTTGGGCATACCGCTAACTAGAACATTCCGTAGAAACTTTTAGATTCGAAAACCTGTATAGATAACCGTAGGTCTAAAATTTATGACTTGTGTATTTCTTGAAGGCGTATGCTTCACAGGGAGCTGACACCGTTTTCAATAATTTACTGATAATGAGGAAGGTGCGCATGTGCCCTCCTGGCTGTAACGGAAATGTTGAACTTCACAGCAGACGAGCCAATATGGGGATCGCAACCTCCATTCCCACAATGTGTAAGGCTGCTTCAAAACAGCTTATTTCCAGAGCAATGCGAAGACCTTATATCAGGGTCTTGGTCAGTCCTGACAAAGCTGGGATCAACTGAATTCACATCTGTAATGTCTGTTCCGTGGTTGTGCATATTGGTTCATGTCGTCCATTGTCCCCGATGAAGATCTTTATAATATGTTAACGTACACTATTTTTTAACTGCGCTTTTGGAGAACTGAGGCGCCAATCCGGCCAGGCACAACATACTGATCAGGATGTCGCGTTAGGGTCAGGGAAAATATACTTTCAAAGACCACTATTTTTCTTCCATGTAGCGTTTCCTGGAAACAGACTGCTTTTAAAGTGTGGGTCAATGTGATCCCCGTAGTAAGTGACAGTTACCCAGATGAAGGCAATCACACCGCAACTGGTTGTAGGACCACGGTCGACCTTCATCAGCACACTCGGCATGTGAGGAAAGCTACTACAACACGTCACGTTCTTTTTAGGGGGCACAAAAGAGTAAACTTACTCATTATGGACATTAAACAACAACAACAACAACAACAACTATGTCGTTATATAAACAAATGTATATTTATTGCGTTGTTAAAGATAATGATATTCCCATATTAGACACTGCTGTCGAAGATTAAGTGTAAGGGACTCTTTTGTACTAGATCCCAGTTATTTTATCAGCTATTGGCTTCTTCAATGTTTTTCCTCCACTAACAATAAGAAAGGTGCCCATTACATATGGGGGGGGGGGGGGGTTAAACGAAACGTGTCAATACCAGTGATCAAACTCGGTAGCTCTGCTGTTAGACGCGTAGGTTCTGCCAGTCTGCTAAAACTCTCTATTGAAGTAATTATCGATACCACTAATTCTATTGAGTTCGCCCATCTCTTTTTGTCTTCTCCCTTCTTTTTATTTGGTCCGCTGCTCATTTTCACAAAAAAACATATTCGTACATTTGTATTGAACACTCACTCGATTGTCACCTAGGTTTACAAGAATAGGAGGTAGGGGGTCCAGTGTAACGTTCGGTCAGGCTATGTTAGTTAGGGTCAGGGTCAGGTGAAATATACCTATTAAGATACATACCTTACTTCCGTGCAGCACTCCCCTGGAAACAGGGTGTTTCATGGCAGACTTGCTAACGAGGTAGGGATCTGAACTGTAATCCCCAAAGTGGTGAGGTTGCCTTGCATTGCACTATAGCCAGTTTGACCCCGCTCCCACCAATCAATTATTGCTTACCCTGAGCATTCAAGAGGACTTGGTCACCATGATGACCGGTCGACGCTGGAATAAGCTAGACCTGATACCACCACTGGAACCACTGTCCTATGGACTAAAAAAAAACGTGAAATAAGTAGCTGATCTAAGTCAACTGGACAATGAACCGCTGTAAGCCGCCATAACAATGGGGGATTACAGCCGACTCTTTGAAATAGAATGCTCACAGCGCCAATAACCGGGTGCTGATCTTTGTAGTAGTAATAAATGTTTCATCATCTAATGATCGCTGTCAACTGTTGAGTCTCTGCCTGGACTTTCAGATTGTCAGAAAAGCAGACTATCGACATCGTTGTTATCCTCTGCTGCTACTGAGTGGCACTTACCGAGTTCGTCTCAACTCCTGCATGCTACCACGTTAAACGAATTGGGGTCACTGTTTCATTCCTACTATTTTGGGACAGGGACAGTGGAAGGTTGTGCATTCGGTTGGAAACCTTAACATTAAAAAAAAATCATTGTTTCTGAAACCGTTTTACAGAGAAATCGAAGCAGTGTTCCCTAAGAAATTGAACAGATTAAACTAAATATGGTGTACTTCGCCATCTTGAATGGCAGGTAAACGATTATAACTGGCGCTTTTCAAAGGACGAGCGACGTAGAGGGAGTTTGTTTCTGTCCTGAACACGGCATGAGGCGTTAATAATATTAGTTGCCCATCGCAAGCGAAGATGGCGACAAAATCAGACTATTGCTGCGAACTGTGTTCTCTGATGACTGCAAAGACCAATGCTGGAACTACACACTATGTTGTATACAAGGAACGCATGCGGGGAGCCGGCTATGGAATCGTTGTGAGTATCGGTTTTTTTTCCGGGCAGCACGCGTTTGTTGAGCCTCCGCGATGGCTATGCGCTCTGCGATCTGAGCAGCTCCGGTAAAACCAGTAGGCCAAGTCGTACTGTCCTATGCAAGCATCTCCCAGGAGATTACATTAAATTTGAAACATGTCAAAGACACCATCAAGGATGCTCTGTAGCGTTTCTTCTATCCCCTTGGCGAGCGTCTGCCTGTTGTCAGCTCACCGTATAACTCCTGCTAGGGAATACGCTTATCTGGCATGCGAACACCATGCCCCGCCCATCGTAGCTGAGCCCAATTTCTGAAGTGCCTGGATGTTCAACATGTAAGTATTGCTAAGAGTTTCAGAGTTGGGCAATCTGTCCTGCCACCTGATTCTCATCAGCCTACGAAGACAGCTAACATAAAAACGATAGATCTGTCTGGCATGTCTGCTATACACTGTCCATATCTCCTAGACATGCAGCAGATACACAGCACGATACACGATTATCTCTAGAGCGTTAATGAGGCGTTAATGTTTTATCAGTTATCGGCCTCAGTAAAAATTGTTACTTAAACATACGAAACCTGAGAGTGAATACGGGGTCCTTCCTACGCGCAACTTGAACAAACAAGTCATTGCACAACTAAACCAGATAAGCACTTTTAAGTGGGTGTGAACTGGGCCGGAAAATAACCTCCAAGAAATCCTTCATGTTTAGAAGGAGTCTATGGATGTCTATGTGTGATATGTGTTTTAGCCCGATTCTTTCAACCAGCTCAATAATGTGCTGTTTGTGTATTCCAGTCGCGATGTTGCAATAATAACACATTTATCAAGATGAATGCAAGGAAAATGTAGTACAAAAGCAACCCTGCTGTCAGGGGTGAAGTGTATATGAGATTGTTTTTGTGTGTAGTGGGAGTGAGTGGGGGGGGGGGTGCGTAGTTCACATTTCAGGCATTTAGGGACATTAAAGTACGAACATGCTGCAATGAAGAGAACTGCATAAGATATAGTAAAATGGAGAGGCATGCCCAGACAACCTTACAACCAGTCTTAGGACTGAGCAACTAGATGATGATGAGTGTATTTCTACTAACTGTGCTACCAGTGTCAGACGTGGAAATTATCCAAGGTCAAGAGAGAAACATAACGACCTGTGACATTAAATGTCCTAGAATGATCGTGGGTGTGACCTGCAGAGATAGAATAAGAAATGAAGACATTAGAATTATGATGCCTGCCGAAGACGGATGTGTCGGACCGAAATGGGCAAATATCGCAGTCAAGCTGTGAACTACCAATGCAACGCCATCCGTTATCAGGACTAAACCTGCTACTTTAATAACCCTGAGCAGGGTTTGGTAGCCGGAGTTGGAGAACGAACGCAGAAGAAGAAAAAGCTGGAAAAAAAAATGATGGAACCCATCCATCGCGTTGAATACATTTTGAAACAGAAAATACGTAGGTTCGATCATCTCCGGAAAATCGGTCTGATCGATTCTCACTGCACGTTAATAACAGGATAGGTTCTGGCTAGAGGGCACGAGGGAGGCCTATAGGTAGATTGATAGATCAGATAGGTCATTCTTGAAAGACACGGGTTTACGCAATTGGCCCAAGAACGGATGCGTAAATTCCGCGCGCTGAATCACTGGGCGGATAACTGAATTGAAAACAGAACAGATAAATGTATGTTTGTGTGTGTGTCTAGGTGTGTGTGTGTGTGTATGCACGCGCGCGCACTGGAGCTACCTGAATCCTGAAATGCAATCAGTTTAATCAATGACTGATGCCAGATAGACAAACGCTGTCCATTTAAACCACAAAGGCGTGAATGCACCTAATACGGTTCTGTCCCCTGTTGTTCTTGATTTGTCTTTCGGTGCTTTCATGTGTCCATTAGTAGTACGTAAATAGGTGGCTTCTTTCCAGCGAATTATCAGACCCAGTGAAGGTACGACTCTGGGTGCCAGGCATGCTTTTTTTCTTTGACATGTATCCTACCCAGGCTCCAATATAGGGTACGAACTATTCTTGAGAGCTATCAATCTTTTATTGGTTAAGGTTTTACTACAGGGTGGTTGCCTTGGTTACGTCCAGTACATATACTAATAATTAGTCCCATTTCGTGGAAGAAAGGAAAACAAACAAAGAAGATTGAGAAATAATGGAAATAATATGAAATACTGACTGAAATCACCATCATATATTTTGGTCAATTCAAAAGATATAACTAAAAAGAGCATAACACATTCCTGAAAATTGTACCAGAGGACAAATAAATATGAGGACAGTTGCGTTATAGGTCGAAGGAAAACATCAACACGTGACCATGGAAAGCTCATTGATATAGAAGACACTGATTAGATATTGCAGTCGAACATCGATTACAAAATGACAGTTCAGCTTAACTGAATTAAAGGTTTAATCAAATATAGACCTTATCTTATAAAGGGCATGGGCTTGAATCAAATTCATCTGGACTGAGTAAGCCGCTTCTCCAATGTACTGTGTCTGGGAAGCGTCTAAGAGGGAGTCAGAAATAGAGATGGGTAGACTATATCAGAGAGTGGATCTGATGGTCCACATCTAGAACAAATATCATTACATAATACTTACTGGAGTGTTGGGAACTGGTCCTTCAGACTGCAAAGTAGTTGTTCTCAATGACCTTTCAGGTTATGGAACTGATGATGATGTTGGTGATCATGACGATGATGCTGATGATGTGGCCTTTTCACTGATGTTTGAACTAACTAAAGATGGTATTATTTAGTTCTGTCGTTAATGTCTTCTTAGGAAACGAAAAAATAAACTTACATTTTGCATCGTTTATTTCTGTGTCAAGTTTGCTAGAAAGGACAAGTATAACATAGAAAACATCCCAATCCGGAAACAAGTCAATTAATTGCAAGAATGAACAGACATTGGACTAAATGGTTTGAACATCTTTAAAGAAGTTATACAGAATCACTCGCTGTACGAGCTTATAAAAACAAACATCAAGGTGTTAGATTGAAAGAAAAATCCAGAATACAAGAAGTCATATTGAAAGAAAATTCCAGAATAGAAGAGGTCATGTTTTCTTATTTACTTTTCCTTTTACCAGTGCCGTGAAGCGGCGTGGGGAGCTTACGTTTTTTTTTAAATCTCGAAAGGGGAAAATAAATAAGGCAAGTCTGAAGGAATAAAAAAACGGATATGACAAATAATTTGTTTACTACTACACTGTTTGACAGTCTGTTAGGCTCGATAATGAGGGATATGACAATGTAATGTGTTCAGTAAAAACATGTTTGACAGTTTGTTACGTTTAATATAACAATTTCATGTTTTTAGTAAAAACAGGTATGACAATCTGTTACGTTCAATAATGAAGGATATAACAATTTCATGTTTTTAGTAATGAGAGATTTCACAATTTGTTACATTCAATAATGAGAAATATAACAATTTCATGTTTTTAGTTATGAGAGGTTTGGCTTCGCTTGGCTTCGTTCGATCTCAATCTCCCTCTACCAAACCCTAAAAGGGCTTAAGTAGCTGAATGTAGTCCAGAGAACGGAATGCGTTGTGTCGTAGTTTACAGCTTGACTGCGATATTTGCACCTTTCGGTCGAACACATCCGACTTCAGCAAGCATTTTTTAGTACCGGGTTAGCATTCCCTCTTTGATCCCTTCCCCTTAGCCAGTCTGCCCTGCTGCAGCCTATTATCCAGGATCACCGCTTGGAGGTGTAGACGGGTCTTGGCAGCTCTAGTTCGCTGTCCCTGACGCTTGCAGTCAGCTATGGGTCGCTGAGCACTGCAGCTCATGCGCTACTCAGCATCTTGATCCAGTAATGAGAGGTTTGACAATTTGTTACGTTCAATAATGACGGATATAACAATTTAATGGTTTTACTAATACAGTGATTAACAAGTCGGTACATTAACAATGAGAGATATGACATTTTAATGTTTTAATAATGGGGCGTTTGACAGTTTGATGCGTTCAATGAGGGATGCGACTGCTAGTTGTCTTTGCTAATTCGGGGACCGCCTTTTTTTTATTCATTCAATATTGAGGGTCATGACAATACTTGGTTTTTAACAAACGTGTGATAAAACGAATGATATTTTTACTAATAGTACACGATTTGTGCATTATGTTGAACAGAATTAACTAGTTGAAGGTATCCATTGAAGCGTAAACCACAGTGCTATCTCGTAAGGATTATTGAGTGTACATCACAACCAAAGTTACGCATGACTTGTGTGGCATCCCAAATGACAACCACCAAGTCTTATCTTGTCCTAGATGTCAAATTGACAGTAACAACCTAGCCCCCACGGTTTTCCCACACATAAAAAAATGGAGCACCCTTTTCGCCTACTAACTGCTTTTGTCGTCAATGAACGTTCACAAACATGTTGGGGACAAAGTTCAAGCAGTATCGCTATGTACACAGCAAAAGGCGGGACATTCTCTGTTTATTCTTGTAGAGTTTGCCTGGTCGATAGTGGCCACTGAAAAGCAGGTCCCAAGTCTACTTCGAAAGTAGGCCTAACTGTTCCGTATTATCTACCTGCGAAAAAGAGGTCCGCCTGTTTGCTCCCACTTGATCTGAATATACACCTCCATTTGGGTATTCCTGCAGTCCTGAACTTTATTTTATTAATATTTTACTAAACATACAAGACAACCTGATTTTCTGTCAAGTGTTGCACGGTAAAACTACTGCACGATATCAACATACAATATGTGCTGCAATATTGTAATTTAAATTGACGTGTAGAAGTTAATTTGAGTAAATAGGTTTAATCTATTCTGCAGTGTTATTTTGAGCAGTGCTGTATTATATTGGTTTACATAACTTAAGGTAGGCAATGTGTTCTCTGAAATAGTCGGATATCTTTTGCGATAGTATTTAGTGTTATAGTATAGTATTCTGTTCATTTTAAGTGAGTCAAGACATGTAATTACATTGCTCGTAGTAAATTCTAGTGAAAGCTTTGGTTTTGTGTTGGAACGGCATGAGAATCTAGTGGAAGATAGGAGATTATTGCGAACATTCAAGTGGAAGGTTGAATAATTTATGGGAAATTGAAACATGATTGTGATATTTATAGTGGAAAAGTATGGACATTTTGAGATAGGTGTATTTCTATAGTGAAAGGTGTGGAGAGCTAAGGTATGGGATTCTGGTGAAAGGTATAATAGTCTATTAGAGGATATTGGAGGTAGAACATTCAAGAGAAAGGTATTACAATTTATTGAAGGCGTGACATTTTAGAGAAGGTAAGACATTCTAGTGAAAGTGTGGGATTCTAGTGAAATGTATGACATTCTAGAGAAAGATAGAGTATACTAATCGATATAGGACATACACATGGAAAGAATTATATTCTAATGAAAGGTAGGAATTTATAGGGAAGGTAGGGTATTGCAGTTGATGGTAGAAGATTCTAGTTGAAGGTTTTGGATCCTAGTGAACGGCAGAATATGATAAGCAAATGTGGGTCATTGTAGCGGAAGGTGACATATTATAGTGAAAGGTAGGATATTATAATGGGAAGTGGACTACTCTAGTGGAAGGTAGTACATTCTGGCAGAATGTGGACTATTCCAGTGGAGAGTATGATATTTTGGTAGGAAGTATGTAATTATAGCAGAAGGTAGGAAATTATAGCGAAAGGTGGAATACTTTAATGGGAAGTATGATACTCTAGTGGAAGGTGGGATATTGTCGTGGAATTTATATTCTAGTGAAAGGTAGGTTATTCTAGTGGAATTATTGTTCTCTTTGCAAACAGCAGAATAAGCTATGGGAAGGTCGGATGTTCAACTAGACAGACAGTGTACAGTTATATTCTAAATTAGAACATGTTTATGGGGGCATTGTAATCTTGAAACAGGTGTAAACATCTAGCTAGTGACGTAAAAATCTAGTTAAAAAATTAAATGTTAGTGAAAGGTTGCACATTCTAGCGGAAGATAGAACATTCTCGTGGGAGGTGCGACATTCTAGTGAAATTTAGAATTCATTTGTGGTCAGCATACCATTCTATTGGAATAAGGATATTCCGGTGAAAGGTGTGACATTTTAATAGAAGGTGTGCTTTTGTAGTGGAAAGTATGGCATTATAGTGAAAAGTAGGACACGCTAGTGGAAAGCATGACATGCTAGTGGAAGGTAGGACTCGCTAGTGGGAAGTGTGGCATTTTAGTGGAAGGTAGGACTCGCCAGTGGAAAGTGTGGCATTCTAGTGGAAGGTAGGACTCACTAATGGAAAGCATGCCATTCTAGTGGAAGGTAGGTCACTGGTGCAAGGTGTCCCACTCGCTACTGCCCCTAGTTTTTCCCTTATAACATTTAAACGAATGAACGTAATTCAATCACATTTGACGCACACATACCTTGGTGTGTTATAAACATAATGAGCTCAATGTAAATGTTGCAAGTGGTCACCATTAGCACCAAACATGCCTTCACACGACTTTCCATGTCACGAAAGATATTTACCAACGCATCATGAGTTGTAAACTCAGTTTCCCGCCAAGCGTGTTCTTGTAGTTTCACGAGATTCCTTGGCTTGTTGAGAAACACTTTCCCTTTCCCTATGCCCCATAGAAAGAAATCAGGTGGGGTAAGGTCAGGCGACCTTGTTGGATGGAATCCTCTTAGAAATTATACGATCTTCAAAGATGAAAGTAATTTCAACCATACTGGCATTTGAAATAGGAATCCATCGCGTCGAAAATAGCCATTACGAAGTTCCTCGTCGTCTGGTTCACATTATGTCCTTGTCCAATTATATTGAATTACGTTCTTTGGTTTAAAAGTTGTACACCAAAACCGAGTGGTTTGCCGGGGTCTTTGTGTATGACAAGGACAAGAATAGCACCACTGCCTCACAGAGAGCATGTCGTAAGAGGGGACTAACTGTGTGACATGGCTTAACACCGGTCAAAGATGGCTCCTAACAGGCTGCAATTCTACTTTGCTCTAGTATTTGAGTCCTTTAAGATGGACTCGCACATCGGTTAACTACCATACAAGAAACTGGTTGTATACAGACTGCAGAGTTTTCTAAACCAGTATAAAGACGTTAAGTTAAGTTATGCTAAGTTAAGAGGATTTTATATTTCTAAAAATTATTAGTTATTGTACAATTTGCTCTAACGTGTGCCGATGTTCTATCTTTGTATTTCTTTAATAGATAAGCCGGCTGGTTTCTACTTTTCATCAGAAAACTAAGATTTCCCTCGTGGATGTGCTACAGCGCTTGTCATCTATTTCCAAGAAGAAACAATTGGATTAAAGATTATGTGCATGTGTTTTTCTGAAAAAATTAGCAAAGGATTCGTACATCTGCTCTGTGAAGTATTTTTTAAGTACCGCACCTGGTGACCTCTATGCTAGTCAGGTAAGGAAACAATTATTGATCTCCCTCTTTATCTAATTTCGATTCGCAGGAAAACGAGCTAGTCACTTTTGTATTCCTGCATCAATAAATTAGTATTGTTACCAGATCTTTCTGTAACAACCCATTAACGCAAGTACACATTCCGTAGATTCTTTATTTGTGGGAATGTCATGGTAATAAATATCAGTAATTCACATTTTCGCTCCCTCCAATATGAAGAATTTACCATCACTTCACCTGGCCTCTTTTACAAGAAACCTGTTTCCAAGAATTTGCGTCATTCATCTTTTCTCTTTAATGGATAGCATATGTTCTAACGTTAGCAGGTGACTTTACGTCAGCTCGATTAGTAAACGAGCTTCTTATTACATTTTAAATTCTCACCAACTTACAGAATGTGTATCATTCCATGTACTGACAGGCATTGTTGTTCGTCCATCGTTTCCAATGAGTACCACTTTGTCATATTTCAATCCTGGAGTGGGTTCGTAGGTGGCTGGATCAAACCAATCGAAGAGGACCACGTTGTCATATGTCAATCCTGGAGTGGGTTCGTAGGTGGCTGGATCAAACCAATCCGAGCCCAAAAGCGTCTGTGACACTGAGGGCAGAAAAACACTGTCTGACCGTCAGACGGAGGCGACTGGTCTCTTGCCTCGTGTCGCTCGTCCCGTGCAGCTTACTTGGTTCTTGTCTGCTCCATATGTGTCGTGCCAGCATAGATTTTGCTACGCCAGGCAAAGCGATCATCGGCACCTGTTTTCGCCATGTTCCAACACACGTATTCTGATAGAAATCACAATTCTTTCGGTTTTGCATTAATAAGAACATAGATATCCACCACTTAAGTTTGGCTCATTCGAGAAGTCTGGTGAAAGACATGTGGTCTCTTGTAGGTGTAGTTTTGTGGCAGTTTGTTTTACATAGTGAGGTCGCTAGCCGCATCCACATATGTACGTTTCAAAATATGGGTCATGTGATCTAACTCATCTAGAGTAGAAGAATCTAAAGCTCAAGCAGATACACTGCTTGCATTCAAGTAGATGAAATTAGTTCCTTAGCAGAAACTGCTGTCGGCAATGAAGCGTTGAATACGTCATTATACCAAATCAGAATTTGTTTACGAGGTGTGGTGGCCATCTCCTTTGCTCGCTGCTTGTCCTTTTCTAAAAGTAAGTCATGTACCAATTACAACTGGGTCGACTGAGCGTACCGATAACAGAAGTTGAATCCACCATATTTGCTGTAAAAACCAAGTTACTTGCCAGGCCACAACATGAAGTAGACGCTGTAAAGGCCACACGTCTGCCGAATCTGGAGTAGCCATGTGGCTATGTAAGAAGAGCCCAAGACACAGAGCGGTATTGTATAACATTGTGAATATCAGGACTTCTCAGAGATGAGAATTAGTATACGTAGGAGGGTGTAGTTCATTTACCAGGGACCTTCCGAAATAAACTTCATTTTGGTTATGATAGTTGCACATGACCGGGAGTATTGCTTCTCGCTTGCGTAATTGAGTCATCGATCCTTTGGAAACACACAGGAGACATTTTTTTTTAATAATGATAATAATAATACTAAAAATAAAGTGACCCAGTGGTCTCGAAATAAGGTATTCACCTCGGTTGCTGGAGGTCGTGGGTTCAAGTCACGGTGGAGACCGGGGATTTTTCACGTGGATCATCCGATAAATATTTCCCCTGATCTCTGAGTAGTGAGATCAGACACCCTCGTGCAGTGACAAGCACGTTTAAAATTTCTTAGCTGTTGGAAATTGAAAATAGTACGCCGAACGGCAGCGGCTCGGACACAATTCAAGTTAAAAATCTATTTAAATTATTCTAGAGGTATTCGCCCCACAGAGAATATGAGGGAAAAAAGGGAACTGTGTGGCTATAACCAGGTCTTGGTTATGTGGTTAGCGGAGCGGTTTATATGGCGCCTGATATGCTGCGGGTTTACCTTGTTTTAATCTACGCTTCCAGCCTCATCTGTCTCAAAAATAGGCGATCGTATATTCCAGGAGCTAATAGATGCTGGGATTGACCTGGCAAGTCACCTGTTGATTTTCACCTGCCAAAAAAAATATGAAACAAAGGAGGTCACACCTCCCCACGACGTCTAACGAAATAAGTGGATGGACGGACGGACGGACAGACAGACAGAGAGACAGACAGACATACAGACAGATAGATAGACAGATAGATAGATAGACAGAACGATAGATAGATAATAATAATTGGCTTAGACGATCAAGTTCCGTCGGGTCGATCGTCTGTGACCACGAGTGGTGGCCGAGGCTCATTATATGTGGTGGTCGGGATATTCAGCGAAGCGAAGGTGTGGATGGCGGTTGTAGATGGTGATTTAAGTTCTGATGGTTGCGGTGGTCGTGATTAAGATGACAATAATGCTAATCAATATGAATAACGACATATCCCTGGAAGTATTCTTAAATAGACATAGTCGTACAGTTAGATGTAGTGATGTCTTTGTTACATATGCCAAATGGACATACAGAAAAATTGTCTGGATGTCTTTGTTACATATGCCAAATGGACATACAGAAACATTGTCTGGATGTCTTTGTTACATAAACAAATGGACATACAGAAAAATTGTCTGTATGTCTTTGTTACATGAGGTGCGAACGATGCGCGCGCGACCCCGAGGCACCTCTATTTCGGACAAAGTATTTTGCCACCCTTGATTTCGACAGCCAGATGGAGGATCGGACATCGGACATGGACATCCTGGGGGACGCGGCTCACTGATCTAGAAAATAGTTAGGGACCCAAGGGTTCATATAAGAGGTCTTTAATAATGCAAAATGCAACGGTGATCCAATTTCAGAGATTGCCGTCGGAAATGAAATGATGCAAAAACTTAATCGCATCAAGTCTCAACATTTTTTTAGACAGGTTCACAATAACCCAAGTTTAAATTTGCAGCCGGATAGACTGGAACGTTCAGCGACTGGGGATTAAACTAGCTACTTTACCGTGAGAAACCAGCGTTCTATCCAGTGAGTTATTCAGTAACTCAATCTCACAATAGATGACCTAGAAACCAGCCATGCTATTAAACATATGTTTATTGTACTGATCCCAGCTGCATTCTTAACCCTCTAAGGTCAACAAAGTGTACGCAACGACATAGAATAATCAGCTCTACTATATAGACCGGAACCAAATACAAAAAGAATCAGCCAATAGGAAATTCCAATGTAAAGTTTTTCACAATACTCTTTGCATTTTCTAATGACATTTTTGAGCACTTCCAGCGGGAATATTTCACCTTGAAAATGGAGTAAGCGATGTAGGTCTGCCGAATGTTGCCAGGAGAACACAGTGTAGGAACACCTTAAACCAGCCAAGCACATCGTTGTGGCTATCTCATTCTGGAGGGTAGGAAGACTGAAGTCTGGTCAGTAAAAAATATACTTGTCAGACATGTTAGTCAGGGTCATGCAAAATATACTGATCACACATGTTAGTCAGGGTGATGCAAAATATACTGATCACACATGTTAGTAAGGGTCATGTAAAATATACTGATCACACATGTTAGTAAGGGTCATGCAAAATATACTGATCACACATGTTAGTAAGGGTCATGCAAAATATACTGATCACACATGTTAGTAAGGGTCATGCAAAATATACTGATCACACATGTTAGTCAGGGTCATGCAAAATATATTTGGCCAAGACCCTCACCTAGGCTTCCTAGTAGCCCTCCCTGGAAACGGGATGTTTTCATGGCAGCCTGGCTAACCAGGTGAGGTATCAAGTGATCCCCGTAGTAGTGAGTGACACGCAGATGAAGCTAAGCATAGCATAAACGCCTGGTTGGCCCCGGTTAACCTTCATCAGAACGCTGCCCGGGATGTGAGAAAAGCTACTGTAACCTGCCACTTTACGTCCTTTACAGGGCGCACAAAAGAGTAACCTACTCATTATGGGCATTCTCAAACAACAACAATAACAACAACAATAACAACAGCCTCATTCTGGAAACATTTTTGACAACAACAATTCTAAAAATATGGATATGTCTTCAAAGATCTCAACCGTTCAAGACAAAAGGGGGCCATTTGTCAAGAGGATAAGAGGTGGACATATATGAAACAGATGGCCCGTGACATGACTGCTTGGAGGGTATTTGTTGAGGATCTGTGCTGTATAGAAAACCGCAATGTTTTTGATTCACTTAAGACGTGTAGTTTATCTGAGTTTAGTTCAACTGCTTGTATTTATCCTGAGTTTAGTTCAACTGCTTGTATTTATCCTGAGTTTAGTTCAACTGCTTGTATTTATCCTGAGTTTAGCTCACCACAGTTTAGTTCTGAATTTAGTTTTAGTTAAACTGGGTCGGAAATTCAAAATGTATTACTTGGAAAATCTATTACATGGAAAATGGAAAGGGCTCATAGAACCGGCATCCTTGAGCCTGCCACAAAGCAGCCTGGTTGACGAGATATTGATCGATGTGAACCCGATAATAGTGAACGCCACGCCAATGAAGGCAAGCATTGCACAATTGCATGAAGGACCGCGGTTCACCTTCATCAATATGCTCGGGATATGAGGAAAGCTACTACAACTCGCCACTTAACGCCCACTTCAGGACGCACAAAAGAGTAAACTTAATCGTTAAACAACAACACCAATATGGTTGCTAAGGACATCAAAAGTGTCATGCATTGTTATCACGGTGCAGACGAACAATATGACGTCATAATTGCAGTTAAAAGATGGCCGCCCCACTATTGACTTGCACGAAAGAGGAGCGACGTTCTGTTATCCGTTTTTTAGCAGCGAAGGTGTGATACCTTTAAAAATTCATCGGCGAATGAAGGTCCAGTATGGGGATGCATCCCTTTCACTCCAGCAAGTGTTGGAGTGGAGTAGGAAGGTCCAAAACGAGGAAACTTCTCCAACAGATCGTTCACGGTCGAGTAAGACAGCAAGAAGTGACCACACATTCGATTGTTATCGTTGATAACTTTTTGCAGGAAAATCTCAAATTAACTGAGTGAAAGGCAGGCGACACGGAATTGGGAACTCATTCGCTGATGAATTTCTACAGATTTCACCCATTCGCTGCTCAAGAAATGGATATCATGATACGGACGGTCATGTAAATAATAGTTGGACAGCCACCTTTTAACTGCAAATATATTGACGTCATGTTGTTAGTCCACACCGTTATAACACGGGCAGACACTTTTGACATCCTCGGCAACTATATTGACAAATTACAGTACAAACTCTTGGGTTTTCTCATTTCTATCCACTATAAGGTTTTCATTTGAAACCATCTTGTATCAAGGACACATTGATGGAAATAATATATGCTACATTCATGTCCTTGATAAATATTTGATCGCTAGTCTTTTTTTTTAAAATTATCATTTTATTTGTTTTCAATATATTAGAATTTACTGTATGTTTCAATATGCCAATTTGTTTGTGTAGCAAAGACATCAAAACACTATAGCTGTGTGTTTTTGTTTTGTTTTTTTTGTTTTTTTTGCGTTCGCCTTATTTATCTATTCACCAAGGCGTGTGTGCGTTACACTGTGGTTTTTATTTTGCGCCTGTCGGCCCAGTGCATCCGACTTCAGCATGCATTTTATGTAAGGGTCTGCTTCCTCCTGCATTTTCTAAGGGTTTGCTTCCCCGAGGTAACAACCGGTGCTGTGATGGGGATCGAACCCAGCACCTTCTGATTGTGAGCTGTGCCATTTAACCACTAGGCCACGCCGTTCCCACTGTGTGTTAATTTGTTTATGTCACAAATATATCAAGACAATCTAACTGTGTGACCATTTGTTTATGTAACAAAGACATGCAGACAATTTTTCTGTTTGTCCATATGTTTATGTAACAAAGACATTCAGACAATTTGTATGTATGTGCATTTGTTTATGAATCAAAGACATCAATACATCTAACTGTACGACTATGCCTATTTAAGAATACTTCCAGGGATATGTCGTTATTCCTATTCATTAGCATTATTGTCATCTTAATCACGACCACCGCAACCATCAGAACTTAAATCACCATCACCACTACTACCACAACCGCCATCCCCACCTTCGCTTCGATGAATATTCCGACCACCACCCACACATCAAGCTTCATCATCATCACCATCAACATCACCATCATCATCACCATCACGATTATAATAGCTACCACGATCACCAGCACGCTCACCATCATCACGGCCACCATTACCACCACTATCACGGCCACCATCACCACCACTATCACGGCCACCATCACCACCACAATCACCAGCACGCTCACCATCATCACGGCCACCATTACCACCACTATCACGGCCACCATCACCACCACTATCACGGCCACCATCACCACCACAATCACCAGCACGCTCACCATCATCACGGCCACCATTACCACCACTATCACGGCCACCATCACCACCACTATCACGGCCACCATTACCATCACTATCACGGCCACCATAATCACCACCATCACCATCACCACCACTATCACGGCCACCATAATCACCACCACTATCACGGCCACCATAATCACCACCACTATCACGGCCACCATAATCACCACCATCACCATCACCACCACTATCACGGCCACCATAATCACCACCACTATCACGGCCCCCATAATCACAACCATCACCATCACCACCACTATCACGGCCACCATCACCACCACAATCACCAGCACGCTCACCATCATCACGGCCACCATTACCACCACTATCACGGCCACCATCACCACCACTATCACGGCCACCATTACCATCACTATCACGGCCACCATAATCACCACCATAATCACCACCACTATCACGGCCACCATAATCACCACCATCACCATCACTATCACGGCCACCATCACCACCACTATCACGGCCACCATCACCACCACTATCACGGCCACCATAATCACCACCATCACCATCACCACCACTATCACGGCCACCATAATCACCACCATCACTATCACCACCACTATCACGGCCACCATAATCACCACCATCACCATCACCACCACTATCACTTCCACCATCACCACCACTATCACGGCCACCATAATCACCACCATAACCATCACCACCACTATCACGGCCACCATCACCACCACTATCACGGCCACCATAATCACCCCTATCACGACCACCATTACTCTCACCTCCATCATCACCATCATCACCATCCCGATCATCACCATCATCGTCACGACTATCATAACCATCACCACTATCACAGCCACCATCATCACCATCACGCCCATCATTACCATAACAACCATCACCATCCCGACCATCACCATCCCGACCATCACATCACCACTATCACCATCCCGACCATCACCATAACAACCATCCCCATCCAGACCATCATCACCATAACCATCATCATCATCATCATCACGACCATCATTACCATCACCACTACCACAATCACCATCACGGCTATCATAATCACCACTATCACGGCCATCGTCATTACCACCCCCAAATTTCAACATATTTGAAGGTGCAGGGGTTTTGTCATGTCCTCCCCAGGAAGAAACCATTGAGTATTCTCAAGGGAAATTAACTGGTTGGAAATATTTTCCCCTCTCTTATGTCAAAAAAGATACTTCTTTAAAAACAAATATCCGACTAAGTTCTCACTTCCTAAAAGATTGCATTCCGACCTACACAAAAATAGATAAAAGAAACATGAATAAATACTCGTATATATATATATATATATATATATACACTTCGTTCTGCCACAAAACACATTGAAGGATTTACAGCCGTTCACGAACTTTGTAACAAGACAACAACTGTTTCTCTTAACTTGAGAAGTCAGAAGAGTCTGATGTTCGTGACGTGCATTTGTCAGCAGTTATACGATTCTACCAATTCATTTTTCGCCAGGACGCCTGAGGTTTTAGCGTCAATATTGGCCGGCTCTTTCAGCAAGGGCTGAAAGGATAGCTTTCAGGAAGGTTGGTTGTTCTTGATCACACGCTGGGAAACTTTTTGTCTAATGATCGGATCTTCTTGTTCAAGTATCCATTAGTTGGTAGGACACGACAGGACATGTGCATGTTGCAGGTTTTGTTTTTGCTTATGGATGCATTTTTTTACAGCCGTGATAAATTCCTTTAGCGTAGAATATTCTTCAACTCAAAAGGACGTGCACCCGTCCATTTACAAATGTCCAATCCCACTGTGTAGTGTTACCTCATTTGTTTGATGAAAAAAAACTATATTTCCCACACTATTCAGGAAATGCAATATTGACTAATACTTTGACGGGAATCTGCAGAAGCGGATAATGTAGGAGATGACGTAGTAGTACTAGTAGTAATGGAGTAATGGTAGAAGTAGCAGTAGTAGTAGTACTAGTAATAGTAGTAGTAGTTCCAGTGGTAGAAGTAGTAGTATTTGTAGTAGCAGTAGTAATAGTAGCAATAGTAGGAGTAGTAGTAGTAATAGAAATAGTAGTAGTGGTAATACTTTTGGCAGTAGTAATATTAATAATAATTGTAGTAGTAGTAGCAATACCAGTGGTAGAAGCAGTAGTAATAGTAGCAATAGTAGTAGTAGTGGTAACAGTTGTGGCAGTAGTAGTAGTAGTAGTAGTACTAGTGGTAGTATCAGCAGTAGTAATTGTAGAAGTAGTAGTAATAGTAGTAATAGTAGTAGTAAATGTTGTGATTGTAGTAGTAGTAGCAGTAGTAGTAGTAGTAGTAGCAGTAGTAGTAGTAGTAGTAGAAGCAGTAGTAGTAGTAGTAATAGTAGCAATAGTAGTAGCATTAGTAGTAGTAGTAGTAGTTGTAGTAGTAGTAGTAGTAGTAGAAGCATTAGTAGTATTAGTAGTAGCAGCAGTAGTTGTGGAAGCAGTAGTAGCAGTAGTAGTAGTAATAGTAGTAGCAGCAGTAGTAGTAGCAGCAGTAGTAGTAGTAGTAGTAGTAGCAGTAGCAGCAGTAGTAGTAGAAGCAGTAGTAGTAGTAATAGTAGTAGCAGCAGTAGTAGTGGCAGCAGTAGCAATAGCAGCAGCAGTAGTAGTAGTAGTAGTGGAAGCAGTAGCAGTAGTAGTAGTAATAGTAGTAGCAGCAGTAGTAGTAGCAGCAGTAGCAGTAGCAGTAGTAGTAGTAGTAGTAGCAGCAGCAGTAGTAGTAGTAGTAGTAGTAGTAGTAGTAGCAGCAGCAGTAGTAGTAGTAGTAGTAGTAGTAGCAGTAGCAGCAGTAGTAGTAGAAGCAGTAGTAGTAGTAGTAGTAGTAGTAGTAGGAGTAGTAGCAGTAGTAGTAGAAGCAGTAGTAGTAGCGAGAGGAGGCTTCCAGGAAGAGCTTGAGGGTAGACTGTCTGAGCTTCGTTTTGAAAAGAACGACATCGAAAAGAACTGGGCATCATTGAGAAACACACTCTACGATACAGCTGTTAAACACATTGGCCCACTCACGCGCAAGCATAAGGACTGGTTTGATGAGAACGATATAGAAATACAGGGCCTTCTCGATGCAAAACATGAAGCGCACAGGGAATACCAGAGGGACACACCATCTCCGACAGCAAAAGCTGGCTTCAATACTGCTCGCAAAGCTGTCCAGACCAGGCTTAGAGAGATGCAAGACTCCTGGCTCAGCAAAAGAGATGACGAAATTGAGATGTTCGCCGAGCGTCATGACACCAAACGGTTTTACGAGGCACTGAAAGCTCTCTACGGCCCGCAGCCCTCTAGTAATACTCCAGTTCGCAGTGCGGATGGGGTACTGCTGACAGATAAGGTTCAGATTCTAGACAGATGGGCAGACCACTTCTGTAAAATACTAAACCACCCATCGTCCATAAATGAAGAGGCCATCCGGCGAATGCCGCAGGTGGAACTGAACCTGGCGTTGGATGAAGTAATTACTGAGGAGGAAGTCGACAGGGCAATCAGTTCACTATCTATAGGAAAAGCTCCAGGAGCTGATGCAATACCAGCAGAGGTATATAAGACAGCTGGCCCATCCCTCACCAGAAGGATCACTGAACTCTTCTGTCACATGTGGGCTGAAGGTAAAATTCCGCAGGAGCTAAAGGACGCCTCAATCGTTCACCTATACAAAAGAAAAGGCAATCGTCAGGAATGCGACAATCATCGTGGAATATCGCTACTCTCCGTAGCAGGCAAGATCCTAGCGCGCTTACTGCTAAACAGGCTCAACAAACACCTTGAACAAAGCCACCACCTCCCAGAAAGCCAATGTGGATTCAGAGCCGGAAGAGGAACAGTGGACATGATTTTTGCCGCTCGCCAAGTACAAGAGAAGTGTCGAGAGCAAAATCAGGCCTTGTACACCACATTTATTGATTTGACAAAGGCATTTGATACAGTCAACAGAGGAGGGCTGTCGATGATAATGTCTAAGTTTGGCTGCCCCAACAAGTTCATAACAATGGTGAAACAGCTACACGAAGGCATGTGTGCTCGTGTACTGGACAGCGGTGCAATCTCTAAAACGTTTCTAGTATCAAACGGAGTAAAACAAGGATGTGTACTCGCCCCGACTTTGTTCAGCATGATGTTCGCGGCCACGATGACAGACGCCTTCAGATCATTGGAGCTTGGAATACCCATAAAGTACCGCACAGATGGCAAGTTACTCAATTCCAGAAGAATGAAGGCCAAAACCAAAGTGGCTGGCGACATAATCAGGGAACTTGTATTTGCTGACGACTGCGCTCTAATGAGCAACTCAGAACTGAACATGCAGGTTGGAATGGACCAGTTCTCTGCCGCATGCGAAAATTTTGGCCTGACCATAAATGCCAAAATAACAGAGGTCATGTACCAACCAGCACCAGGCATGCCGTACACAAAACCAGAGACTACAGTCAGCGGGCAGACGTTGAATGCCGTAGACAAATTCACATATCTGGGCAGCACGCTGTCGAGATCTGTCAGCCTAGACGATGAGGTGGCAAGCAGAATAGCAAAGGCCAGCACAGCCTTTGGTAGAATGCGCTCGATGGTCTGGGCACGTCGTGGCATCAGCGTCAAGACCAAACTCAAAGTCTACCGTGCAACCATCATTCCAACCCTACTATACGCTTGCGAAAGCTGGACTGTATACTCTGGACATGCAAGGAGGTTAAACCACTTCCACACAGGTTGCCTAAGGCGAATATTCCCCATCCGATGGCAAGATCGTGTCACTGACATCGAGGTTCTCTCGAGGGCTAACATGCCCAGCATCCATGCACTGCTAGAAAAAGCACGACTAGGATCGGCCGGACACCTCGTCCGTATGTCAGACGAGCGGCTCCCAAAGAAGCTTCTCTACGGCGAGCTGAGAGAGGGATGGCGCGAGAGAGGGCGCCCAAAGAAACGTTTTAAAGACGGTCTGAAGGACTCACTAAAAAGTTGCCAGATAGACATCGACAACTGGGAATATTTTGCGAAAAACAGATTTGACTGGAGAAGCGCAGTCAAATCGGGTGTAGCTGCTAGTGAAGATGACCGTGTTGTGAAAGCCCAGAACAGACGCGAGACGCGGAAATCCCGAGCAGGGGGAACACCATCCCCTTCTACAAACCTCGTGTACTCGATATGTAGCAGATGTTTTCCTGCTCGCATTGGCCTGTTCAGCCACATGCGCACCCACACCCAACAGGGAAATCTGTGACAAGGATGATGTCGGCGGTCCTCATCGACAACGATGGACAGCTATTATTATTATTAGTAGTAGTAATAGTAGTAGCAGCAGTAGTAGTAGCAGCAGTAGTAGTAGCAGTAGCAGCAGTAGTAGTAGCAGTGGTGATGCTAGAAGAAGAAGAAAAAGACCTGATAACTGACACACGACTCGCGATCTATTGGTCGCACATTCCTCCGATCCTTAGAGGGTGAATGAACCGTAACCCACATATCACAAAACTCACAAACAGTTCGCTGAGCTGATCTACAGTTCCTTAAATGAACACAGTTACTCATTCTGGACTCTTCTTCTTCTTCTTCTTCTTCTTCCTCTTCTTCTTCTTCGTCTTTTGTCTCTTCTTCTTCTACTTTTTTGTATATGTTTTATGTGTTCTGGCTAAACAGAATGTTTATATTAGTTTACAACGATGCTCCAATATAATATATATATATTTATTCTTAATCGATTCCGTGGCGAAGTAGTTAAGCCGTCGGTGATCAGGGGGTGTGGGTTTCACTCCGGACTCCGCCGTCTTTATCACGAGTGCTTGATGCGGAGTCACCTGCATCTCGTAGTTGCCCCCTAGTCGACTTGTCTTTGACTTGACACTTGGGTCGTGCGGCACGAGACGAGAGAGTGAGGATAAAAAGTAGCACAGATAATCCTGACTACAATTACCTCTAGTAAAATGAATTATGCCATCATCGTCTTCGACGGACGGCGGCCTTTTGAGTCGACTTATACTTCTACAGAGGGGAATGCCCATGTGCAGGTCCCAGCTCTGATGCTATGATATGGATATAGTCGGGAAGAAGATTTACTACTTAATGGGCTAGGCTCGGGCAGCTTATTACACCGCTGCGTTGGGACAAGTGCCACGGAGAGTGGTTAACCGATGTGCGAATCCATATTAATAGACTCAAACACTAGAGCAAAGTAGACCGGCAGCTTGTTAGAATCCATCTATGCTGTTTTAAACAAGCTAGTGGGGCTAGTCTCTCGGTGGCTCGATTGGCTCGCATCCAGTGTTCGTAAAGCGATCTCAGTCCCGCCAGGCGGAGTGAGAGCGCGGCGTGCCTACCAAGCTCGCCCGCCTCTTTCCGGCACTCAAGTAGGACCAATTTGGTGGAGTCGTACTGCTGGTAACGGTTGCGTTACTGTAGTCCGTATCGAGAAGCTTCGCCAGTCTGTGTGGTTTGTCGAAGGCAGCGCGTATAGCCAATCTCGACAGTTCGTCTCGCTTGAGGTCCTTCTCTCGCAATGAGTTTGGGACCGACAATTGGAAAGCAGAAATTGTGCCTAAAGGCCCTGTCCTCGCCCGACCAACCGGTCGGAGAAGGGCAGGCCGGCAGGAAAAAATCGTCTCCAGTCCGAGTGAAAATCATCGCCAGGGCCGTTCGGATTCGTTCTGCACAGAGCGCTGCAATCCCTCCCCGAGCGAGCCCGTTCGGTCGGTTGGTGTGTGTACGGGGGCCCCTGCCTGCCAGGCGATCCTAGGTCAACGGAGTGAGGGATGGAACAACCGTCCGTCCGTCAGTCGGTCCCTGCGGCCGTCCTAGAGAGGCTTTTCATACATCCGTCCTCCGCCGACCGGTGTGTGTGGTTTGTCTGTCTCCGACATATATCTGGTTGATCCTGCCAGTAATCATATGCTTGTCTCAAAGATTATGCCATGCATGTCTAAATTCACACTGTCTCACGGTGAAACCGCGAATTGCTCATTAAATCAGTCGAGGTTCCTTAGATGACACGATCCTACTTGGATAACTGTGGTAATTCTAGAGCTTCTACATGCTTACCAAGCTCCGACCCTCGCGGAAACAGCACTTTCATTAGTTCAAAACCAATCGTCGTTTCCCCTCGCGGGGTTGTGGCGTCCCCACTGGTGACTCTGGATAACTTTGTGCTGATCGCATGGCCTCATGTGCCGGCGACGCATCTTTCAAATGTCTGCCCTATCAAATGTCGATGCTCTCATTAAAACCCCAAAGTACCAAACTAAGCCTAAATGGCAAAATCCTGCAGCCAAACGACAACCCAACCTATCTGGGAGTCACATTTGATCGGCGCATGACATGGAAAAGTCAGATTGAGAGAAACCGAATGAAAGCCAGAGAAAGAATGGCGATCATGAGGAAACTTGCTGGCACAAGCTGGGGAGCAGACGAAGGCATACTAAAGAAACTGTACACTGGAAGAGTGAGACCAGTTCTCGAGTATGGCATCGCGGCATGGACAACAGCAGCGCAGGCGAACTTCGATAAAGTTAACAAACTTCAAAACCAAGCCATGAGAATCATAACTGGTGGCATGAGGTCAACGCCAATTGTAGAACTTGAAAAGATTACAAAACTGCAATCCATGACCGACAGAAGAGACTGCAGAGCCCAGCTGCAGTCAGAGAAACTCCGAAGACTGACGGACCATCCAATGTACCAGAGGCTAAACAATTTGGGAACTGGGAAACTAAAGCGGAGAAACTTTGCAGAAATAGCCAAAGCAAAGATGCACGAAGATCCCATAAACGCACTAACAACACCAAAACCCATCACTACTGTACGAAAACCTACTTGGAGGCAGGATATATTTCCAGAGGTGGTAGAAAATATACCAGGTATTGCAAACAAAAACTGCCAGACCGAAAAAGAAAGGAGAGACACTACCTTAAGCTTCATAACGAAAAGCTACCCAAGCATGGACTGGACCCATGCATACACCGACGGCTCTGTAACAAACACTACACAGAACGGAGGGGCAGGAGCATTCCTGAACCTACCAAATGGCAGAAAAATAACACTGTCATTCGCTACTGGTAAGTACACGAGCAATTTCAGAGCAGAGGCAGAGGCACTGAGGGCGCCAGTAGAAGAAATGGTAACACACAGTGAAAATGAGAGCCATATAGTCCTGCTGACAGATGCTCTCGAAGTAGTCACAGCGCTAAAAAGCCAGAAAAACACTGAGCTTAATGACCTAAGAGCAGCACTCTGCAAACTGTGCCAACAGTCCGCACCAAAAAGGGTAGTGGTACAGTGGGTTCCGTCACACTGCAACATCCAAGGCAACGAGGAGGCAGACAGACTGGCAAAAGAAGGTGCAAGGCTACCACAAATAGATACCAGTATGACGTACGAAGAGTCAAAACGGCTTATCAAAGCCAGGTACATGTCCAAATGGGAAACCGAACATACTGGTTACACCAAAAACGATGCCTATTACCAGTTGAACCGAAGAGAGCAGGTCGTTGTCTTCAGACTTCGCACTGGCCACAACAGACTGAGGTACCACCTCTTCAACAAATTGAAGATAGGGTGTACCGACGAATGCCCGTGCGGTACTGGTAAAATGACCACTGAACATCTGCTGCAGAACTGCCCGACATACGAGGATCAGAGAGAGCAGATGTGGCCATTGCCAGTGGAACTGCAAGACAAGCTCTATGGTAGTGGCGAGAGTCTCAGGATGACCGCCGCTTTTTTCGAGAAAATAATGGTTACTGTCTGACTGTGTACGCAGAAGAAGAAGAAGAAGAAGAAATGTCGATGGTACGTGACATGCCTACCAAGCTTGTAACGGGTAACGGGGAATCATGGTTCGATTCCGGAGAGGGGGCATGAGAAACGGCTACAAAATTCAAGGAAGGCAGCAGGCGCGCAACTTACCAACTTCCGGCACGGGAAGATAGTGTCGACAAATAACAATACGGGTCTCTTTCGACGCCCCGTAATTTGAATGAGTATACTTTAAACCCTTTAACGAGGATCTATTGGAGGTCAAGTCTGGTGCCAAAAGCCGCGGTAATTCCAGCTCCAATAGCGTATATTTAAGTTGTTGCAGTTAAAAAGCTCGTAGTTGGATCTCAGGTGGGCTGTCCGGCTCGCGCCGTTTCACTGCCCGTTGTCTCCTGCCCTACCGTCTGCCGGCTCTCTCCCGCGGGTGCTCTTTGCCGAGCGTCCCTGGTGGCCGGCGCGTTTACTTTGAAAAAATTAGAGTGTTTAAAGCAGGCTACGGCTGCCTGAATAATGGATCATGGAATAATGGAATAGGATCTCGGTTCTATTTTTGTTGGTTTTTTCGGAACTGGAGGTAATGATTAACAGGGACAAACGGGGGCATTCGTATTGCGGCGTTAGAGGTGAAATTCTTGGATCGCCGCAAAACGAGCTACTGCGAAAGAATTTGTTAAGATTGTTTTCATTAATCAAGAACGAAAATCAGAGGCGCGAAGACGATCAGATACCGTCGTAGTTCTGACCATAAACGATGCCGACTAGCGATCCGCAGGAGTTGCTTCGATGACTCTACGGACAGCTTCTGGGAAACCAAAGTGTTTGGATTCCGGGGGAAGTATGGTTGCAAAGCTGAAACGTAAAGGTATTGACGGAAGGGCACCACCAGGAATGGAGCCTGCAGCTTAATTTGACTCAACACGCCAACACTGAAATGATTGACAGGCCGAGAGCACTTTGGTTGTGTCTAATAGGGATCGTGTGCTGAAATTAGATCCTCGGTAGACAGGTCAGTCTTACCCTACTAATGATAGAGCGTTGCTACGGTAATCCTGCTCAATCCGAGAGGAATCACAGGTTTCAGATACTTGGTCATTGACTGAGTAATAGCTCTCTCTTGACTCGTTGGGTCTAATATGGAATGGTTGCTGGTATTAGACTCAGGGAAGATAGGTCAGTTTTATCCTACTAATGACAGGGCGTTGCTACGGTAATCCTGCTCAATCCCAGAGGAATCGCAGGTCTCAGACACTTGGTCCAAACAAACAAGACCCTCAAAATACTACAGTGGAATGCGGAGGGAGTCATTAATAAAAAGCTTTCCCTAACACATCACCTGCATGAAGGTAAGATTGACGTGGCATGTATTCAAGAAACACACTTCAACAACAACCATAAATTCTCAATCAGAAGATACCAGACGTTCCGTCTGAATAGAGAAGGTCACAAAGGAGGGGTTCTGATACTGACCCGAAACTGCATACCGAGTAGCGCGATATCTGTCAATGACACCGGACAAGCAGAAATTGTAGGAGTTGACATAATGGCTCAAGAGACGAAGATCCGCATCTTCAACCTGTACGGACCACCAAATAAAGACATGTCGCTCTCGAGCATGGAAGTCAAAGACTCCAACTGCATAGTAGTTTGAGACTTCAACAGCCACTCGGAGAGTTGGGGATACTCGGACACAGACAGCAGAGGTGACGAAGTGAAAGATTGGGAGATAGACACAAATCTCTATCTAATCAATAGGCCGGAGGATAGCCCTAGCTTCTATTCTAGAACATGGCATACCACATCTACTCCAGATTTGGCTTTCTCCACAGTGGACATTCACAATAAAATAGACCGCCAGGTGCTAAACCAATTGGCAGGTAGCGACCACAGGCAGATTAGGCTAGAAGTGGATTTAGAAGTAGGCCCACAGGAAGCAAAACCACTCCCACGTTGGAATTACAAACGAGCCGACGGGGACAGATTTGCAAGCCTAACAGATGAGCTGTGTGAAACCATCAACACACGGAACAACAAAATGAAGCCCATGGTAGAAAGCCTAAGCAAAGCAATAATGCAAGCTGCCACTGAAACTATCCCAAGAAGGGCAAGGAAAAATTATAAGCCCTACTGGAATGATGAGTTGCAGAAAGCGGAAGATGCAGTAACAAATGCTAGGAACATGGCAGAGCGAGAACAATCCATGGAGGAAAACATCGCTCTCAAAGCCGCCATGACAAAATACAAATACACTCTAAACCAAACAGCAAGAGAATGCTGGAAAAACAAAACAGAAAGCTTCAATCTAGACAAAGAAGGGAACAAACTAAGGAAGCTAGTCAGAGCCATGAATGACGAAACTCCATCAAACAAACAAATCACCATCAAGCAGGTCGAACACTTGCTCACTGGAAAGAAAGCAGCAAACGCCTTTGTTAAACATTATGCTAGAGCAAACCACATTGAGGTCCCTGCAGAAAGGCATACATACATTAGTGAAGAGCAAAAGGGGCACGACAACATCAATATGGCTCCAGAAGAGCATATGATGGCACAATTAACAATGAACGAAATGGAAGAGGCTATGAGAACATTAAAGAAAAGGAAATCTCCCGGAAAAGTCGGGATAACAAACGAAATGCTGATGGGGCTGGGCCAAACAGCAAAGAAGAAACTGCTATCAGTCCTGAACCAAAGCTGGAAAAGGGGTATTGTACCCCAGGCATGGAAAGACGCAGTACTTGTACCAGTTCCAAAAAAGGAAAAGACAAAACAGATCCAAATGGATACAGGCCTATCAGCCTACTGAGCTGTGTCGGCAAACTGATGGAACGTATGATAAACACCAGACTGATGTGGAATCTGGAGGAAAAACGCACATTAATTCCATAGCAACCAGGCTTTAGACAGCACAGATCCACTGAGGATCAGGTCATCCTCATAGCCCAGGAAATAGAAGAAGATGCCTACCAGGAGCAGAAACACACAGTAGCGGTTTGGGTGGACCTGGAAAAAGCATTTGACAAAGTCTGGAAAGAGGGACTTGGAGTCAAGCTACGAAGAAGTGAAGTTTGTGGGAAAATGTACAAATGGATAAATCACTACCTCAAAAACAGACCGGCCAGAGTTCAAGTACAAGGGCAGATGAGCAAAAAGGTGACACTTGAGCAGCGAGTACCCCAAGGGGGAGTACTGTCACCCACTCTCTTCCTGGTATTCATAAATAATACAACAGAGAATATACCAAGAAGAGTCCATAGCTCAATGTTTGCAGACGATCTGGCTATGTGCACCTCTGAAAAGAATCTCACCATAGCAAGAAATCGGATGCAGAAGGCTCTGGCATCGCTGGAAGGGTGGGAGAACTCATGGCTGGTAAAAATAAACGAAGAGAAAACCACATGTACAGTATTCTCACTATCAAACAAACCCCAAAACACCAAATTAAGTCTTAACGGCAAATACTTGCTGCGAAAAGACAACCCAAACTACCTGGGAGTCACATTTGATCGGCGCATGACATGGAAAAGTCAGATCGAGAGAAACCGAATGAGAGCCAGAGAAAGAATGGCAATCATGAGGAAACTTGCTGGCACAAGCTGGGGAGCAGACGAAAGTATACTAAAGAAACTGTACACTGGAAGAGTGAGACCAGTTCTCGAGTATGGCATTGCGGCATGGACAACAGCAGCAAAGGCGAACTTCGACAAAATTATTAAACTCCAAAACCAAGCTATGAGAGTTATAACAGGAGGCATGAAGTCAACGCCAATTGTAGAACTTGAAAAGATTACAAAACTGCAACCCATGACCGACAGAAGAGACTGCAGAGCCCAGAAGCAATCAGAGCAACTCAGAAAACTGACAGACCATCCAATGCACCAGAGACTTAACAATTTGGGAAATGGGAAACTAAAGCGGAGAAACTTTGCAGAAATAGCCAAAGCAAAGATGCACGAAGAGCCCATGAACGCAATAACAACACAAAAGCCCGTCCCTACTGTACGAAAACCTATCTGGAGGCAGCATATATTTCCAAAGGTGGTAGAAAATATACCAGGTATTGGAAACAAAAACATGAAGCCCATGGTGGAAAGCCTAAGCAGGGCAATAATGCAAGCCGCCACTGAAACCATCCCAAGAGGAGCCAGGAAAAACTATAAGCCCTACTGGAATGATGAGTTGCAGAAAGCGGAAGATGCAGTAACAAATGCTAGGAACATGGCAGAGCGAGAACAATCCATGGAGGAAAACATCGCCCTCAAAGCCGCCACGGCGAAATACAAACACACTCTCAAGCAAACAGCAAGATAAAGCTGGAAAAAAAAAAGGAAAGCCTAAACCTGGACAAAGACGGGAACAAGCTATGGAAGCTAGTCAGAGCCATGATTGACGAAACCCCGTCAAACAAACATATTACCATCAAGCAGGGCGAAAACGTGCTCACAGGTAAGAAAGCCGCAAACGCTTTTGTCGATCACTATGCCAGATCAAACCACATCGAGGTCCCTGCAGATAAGCATACAGACATTAGCGAAGAGCTAAAGGGGCACGACAACATGAATACGGCACCTGAAGAGCACATGATGGCCAAATTAACAATGCGCGAAATGGAAGAGGCTATGAGAACATTAAAGAAAAGGAAATCTCCCGGAAAAGACGGGATGACAAACGAAATGCTGATGGGGCTGGGCCAAACAGCGAAGAGGAAACTGCTATCGGTCCTGAACCAAAGCTGGAAAACGGGAATTGTACCCCAGGCATGGAAAGACGCAATACTGGTACCAGTACCAAAAACAGGAAAGGACAAAACAGATCCAAATGGATACAGGCCCATCAGCCTACTGAGCTGTGTCGGCAAGCTGATGGAACGGATGATTAACACCAGACTGATGTGGCATCTAGAAGAAAAACGAATACTAATTCCACAGCAAGCCGGCTTTAGACAGCACAGATCCACTGAGGACCAGGTCATCCTCATAGCCCAGGAGATAGAAGATGCCTACCAGGAACAGAAACACACAGTAGCTGTTTGGGTGAATCTGGTAAAGGCATTTGACAAAGTCTAGAAAGACGGACTTAGAGTAAAGCTAAGAAGAAGTGATATTTGTGGGAAAATGTACAAGTGGATCAACCACTACCTCAAACAAAGAACGGCCAGAGTCCAAGTACAAGGGCAGATGCGAAAAAAAGGTGACACTCGAGCAGGAAGTACCCCAAGGGGGAGTACTGTCACCCACGCTCTTCCTGGTATATATAAACGATATTACAGAGAATATACCAAGAAGAGTCAGTAGCTCAATGTTTGCAGACGATCTGGCTATGTGGACCTCTGAAAAGAATCTCACCATAGCAAGAAATCGGATACAGACGGCCTTAACATCGCTGGAAGAGTGGGCGAACTCATGGCTGGTCAAAATAAACGAGGAGAAAACCACAATATGCACAATATTCTCGCTTTCATTAAAACCCCAAAATACCAAATTAAGTCTAAATGGCAAATTCCTGCAGCCGAACGACAACCCAACCTATCTGGGAGTCACATTTGATCGGCGCATGACATGGAAAAGTCAGATTGAGAGAAACCGAATGAAGGCCAGAGAAAGAATGGCAATCATGAGGAAACTTGCTGGCACAAGCTGGGGAGCAGACGAAGGCATACTAAAGAAACTGTACACTGGAAGAGTGAGACCAGTTCTCGAGTATGGCATTGCGGCATGGACAACAGCAGCGAAGGCGAACTTCGATAAAGTTAGCAAACTTCGATAAAGTTAGCAAACTTCAAAACCAAGCCATGAGAATTATAACAGGAGGCATGAAGTCAACGCCAATTGTAGAACTTGAAAAGATTACAAAACTTCAATCCATGACCGATAGAAGAGACTGCAGAGCCCAGCTGTAGTCAGAGAAACTCCGAAGACTGACCGACCATCCAATGCACCAGAGACTAAACAATTTGGGAAATGGGAAACTAAAGCGGATAAACTTTGCAGAAATAGCCAAAGCAAAGATGCACGAAGATCCCATAAACGCACTAACAACACCAAAACCCATAACTACTGTGCTAAAACCTACCTGGAGGCAGGATATATTTCCAGAGGTGGTAGAAAATATACCAGGTATTGGAAACAAAAACTGTCAGACTGAAAAAGAAAGGAGAGACACTACCCTAAGCTTCATATCGAAAAGCTACCCAAGCATGGACTGGACCCATGCATACACCGACGGTTCTGTAACAAACACTACACAGAACGGAGGGGCAGGAGCATTCCTGAACCTTCCAAATGGCAGAAAAATAACACTATCATTCGCTACTGGTAAGTACACAAGCAATTTCAGAGCGGAGGTAGAGGCACAGAGGGCGGCAGTGGAAGAAATGGTGACACACAATGAAAATGAAAGCCATATAGTCCTGCTTACAGATGCTCTCGCCGTAGTCACAGCGCTAAAAAGCCAGAAAAGCACTGAGCTTAATGACTTAAGAGCAGCACTCTGCAAACTGTGCCAGCAGTCCGCACCAAAAAGGGTAGTGGTACAGTGGGTCCCATCACACTGCAACATCCAAGGCAACGAGGAGGCAGACAGACTGGCAAAAGAAGGTGCAAGACTACCACAAACAGATACCAGTAGGACGTACGAAGAGTCAAAACGGCTTATCAAAGCCAGATACATGACTAAATGGGAAACCGAACATACTGGCTACGCCAAAAACGATGCCTATTACCAGTTGAACCGAAGAGACCAGGTCGTTGTCTTCAGACTTCGCACTGGCCACAGTAGACTGAGGTACCACCTATTCAACAAATTGAAGATAGGTGGTACCGACGAATGCCCGTGCGGTACTGGTAAAATGACCGCTGAACATCTGCTGCAGAACTGCCCGACATACGAGGATCAGAGAGAGCAGATGTGGCCATCACCAGTGGAACTGCAAGAAAAGCTCTATGGCAGTGGCGACAGCCTCAGGACGACCGCCGCTTTTTTCGAAAAAATAATGGTTACTGTCTGACTGCGTACGAAGAAGAAGAAGAAGAAGAAGAAAACAAAAACTGCCAGACTGAAAAAGAAAGAGGAGATACTACCCTAAGCTACATATCGAAAAACAGCCCAAGCATGGACTGGGCCCATGCATACACCGACGGCTCTGTAACAAACACTGCACAAAACGGAGGGCAAGAGCATTTCTGAACCTACCAAATGGCAGAAAAATAACACTGTCATTCGCTACTGGAAAATACACAAGCAATTTCAGAGCGGAGGCAGAGGCATTGAGGGTGGCAGTGGAAGAAATGGTGACACGTAAAAGGAATGAAAGCCATATAGTCCTGCTTACCGATGCCTTGGCCGTAGTCACAGCACTGAAAAGCCAGAAAAATACTGAGCTTAATGATTTAAGAGCAGTACTCTGTCAACTATGCCAGCAGTCCGCACCGAAAAGGGTAGTGGTACAGTGGGTTCCCTCCCACTGCAAGATCCAAGGCAACGCGCAGGCAGACAGACTGGCAAAAGAATGTGCAAGACTACCACAGCCAGATACTAGTATGACATACGAAGAATCAAAACGGCTTATTAGAGCTGGATACATGACCAAATGGGAAACCGAACATACTGGCTACACCAAAAACGATGACTATTACCAGTTGAACAGAAGAGAGCAGGTCGTGGTCTTCAGACTTCGCACTGGCCACAATAGACTTAGGTACCACCTATTCAACAAATTGAAGATAGGTGGCACTGACGAATGCCCGTGTGGTACCGGGAAAACGACCGCTGAACATTTGCTGCAAAACTGCCCGACATACGAGGATCAGAGAGAGCAGATGTGACCATCCCCAGTGGCAACACTAGACAAGCTCTATGGCAGTGTCGACAGCCTCAGGATAACGGCTGCTTTTTTCGAAAATATTAAGGTTGATGTCTGACTGCGTACGATGAAGAAGAAGAAGAAGAAGACACTTGGTCCACGTGCTTGTCTGATAAGCCAATGGTGCGAGGCTACCATCTGATGGATAACGGATGAACGACTCTAAGCCGGAATCCCGCCCTGAATCTCGGCACCACTGCGATGGAAGGCAACGATATGGTTGGGACCTGGGGCTCGCATCTCAGCCCGACCCGGTCGAACCGCAGAAATAAGTCTCTGCCGTCTGGCCGATCAAAGCGGTCGGGGAGCTGCTCGATAGTCACCCCATACGGCAATGAGGTGTGAAACCACTAGTAGAAGACTTATTTCTCGGTCGGGGTGTCGGTAGCAGTAGAGCAGCCACCTCGCTGTGAACGGTTGAGACTCAGCCCTTGATCAGGAGATAGGTCCGCACATCAGACGAATAACATTTCCGTGCCATGACCAGGCTTGTCCCCTGCTTAAATGCACTCCTGCCTCGTTCTTTACCTCTGTCTGCTATCACTCATCCCAATGGACGCAGAAGAGATGCAGGCCAGCGGACATTGTACCTCTGCCCTATTGTGACAACCTCCGAGGTGGCGGGGAATGCTAGGCGTATCATCACTGCAGAGGAGCCTAGAAAATAAAGGGAGCAAGAAGATACTTCACTCACATGCATATGCTACGTTCCTGTCAGGACGTGACGATCCTGGGACACAGACACATTGGACTGCTTCTCTTCCGGGATACTTGAAAAACTAGTACATACAGTCCATCATATCATATCATCACCACACCCTATAGAAACGAGTGGGGAAGACTCGATAGTCCTGCAAGACAACTTCCCTAAGAGAGACAACTCTGATCACAAACTACTGCTGCCTTGCAGATAGGCTAGGGACAGCCAAAGGCTAAGGACTGCATCCCTACAGAAACGCCTGTTGAAATCGGATGCACTGGGCCAGGCTTAACGAAACAGTGCAACGTATATCACTGTAACCAGCGAAGGAAGAAGAAGAAGAAGAAGAAAAAGAAGAAGAAGAAGAAACAAGCCATGTAACCATGACTGGTGTTATGACATGTGATACAGTTAATCGCCTCTAACGACATGCTCTCTGTGGGACAGTGGTGCTATTCTTGTCCTTGTCATGCACAAAGACCCAGGCGTACCAATGGTATTAGTATATATATTTATATATTTGTAAATATATATATATATATATATATATATATATATATATATATATATATATATATATATATATATATATATACGCATCTCAGCCTGACACATTTGGTTTCAGAATTGTATATTTTGGACACGGTTTATTTTCTTTCAAGAGCCCCATTATATCTCAGAGCCGTGCAGTCTGTGTCCAGGGCCCGCTAATTGGCTAAATCAGGCTGATTTGTTGACCCTGACGTAAACAGCTTCTGAACAGTAGTTCACAATTCAAGAATGCATGTCTCCAAAAATTCAAAATATTATGATAGGAAAGAGTTGTTTTACATCAAAGATATTTAGGCCATTCATTGCGCTACGGGTGCTTTTCGTTTTGTTGTTTAGACGTTCTTGTTCACTGTTTAGACTTTTCGTTTCCTGATTTGTAACACACTTTGTAACGCGCTATATTGCAGTTTTGTTCAACATAAAAAAACATTATAAAGAGCTGATTCTAATAAAGTGACATATTGCGTATGTGTTACAAGATCACAATTTGGCTACACAAAAACACAAATATGATAGCATGTGTACAAATGTGTAAGTACACACGTTTAAGTAAATGCATAAATGGTGAATGTTTTGAATGCATTGCCACAGGAAATAGTGGAGGCAGTGTCAATTAATACATTGAATAATAGATTGGAAGGTTTAATTTTTATTTGAAGAAAATATAAAAGAAACTGGTTGTATACATACTCTGAAGAGTCTTTATATAGACGTTAAGTTAAGTTAAGTTAAGTTAAGTTAAGTTTTAAGTTAAGTTAAGTAAAGTTAAGTTAAGTTAAGTTAAATACAAATGTGTATAACACATTAACCAACGGAGGGACATTACAATCCGATTGCAACTTAGTCACGCAAAAATTACTGATAATCAAGTCTGAGTCTTGTAGGAAAATATGAAACACAAACACATGCAGCCTTCTAAGCGCGCAGTATACACATGTTTTGGAAACCTGGCAAGGAGACTAACAATTCCTGATATTTCAATACATTGATTCAGAAATATCAGATATAGAGAACATACAAGAGCCAATAAGATAACAATCTTTTAAAGAATTTGACAGCTGGATTGCAAAGTCTTCACGTAAATTATTGACACAGAAGTAGGCCTTTTGTGTTATACCAACCCTGGATTGAAAGCACTCTTAATGGATCGAGCTAGGGAATGCAAGATAATCATATACAAATATGTTGCACACAAATCGGTATTCCAAGAGCTATCTCAGATAGTTTGTCCATTATTGGGCCTCACCTGACACTCCTATCACTTATGGCTCCACGTGGATGGCAGCATTAGGCAGTAGCCACACCCCGGACAACGGTCTCGACATGACCGGCTAAACCAAGTGAGGATAGCCGATGGGTCTAATAAACCCACGGTGATATAGGGCTTGTCTACCTAAGCATGTGAAGACTGGATTCAGTAGACTGTGCGGAAGAACCACTGGCTGGTCAACGTAGAGCAAGGCAACAACCAACAACTCGCTGTGGAGTGTTTGGAGCAAGGCTGGACACAGAAGATCCTCTTGGTCGTCCATTGCTTATGGATTACTGCTCCAGTCATCTTGATCGTATCTTGCCACTGGATCAAATGGAATGATGACGAGAGAGTGAGGCTGACGGTGCACAACTCTCCCTAACTTAAATCCAATTCATGCGCAAGTCAAATTGTAATCTCATCACATATGACAATATGATCCTCTTCAGAAACGATGGACATATAACACTTATATGTATACAGAAGAGCACGAGAACAACTTATGGATTATTAAAACTATCATTTGTGTATCTATTCTCATTTCTGGCGTTCACCAGGAGGACGCCAGGTTTGGAGGTGGTGGTGAGTGGCAGCGTCTTGATCAGAATATTTCACCTGGCCCTTATGTTGTTCTTTATTAAGGCCCACAAAGAATATTTTTGCTATTTTGTGCGCCCTGAAGAAGGCGTTAAGTGGTGCGTTGTAGTAGTGTTCCTCACATCCCGAATGTGTTGATTAAGGTAGACCGTTCTCCATGCTGTTGTGTTATGCTTGGCTTAATTTGCATGAAACTTACTACTACGGGGATCGCGTTGATCCACACCTCGTCAGCCAGACTGCCTTTAAAACAGCTTGTGGTCTGGTCATTCTACTGTGTCTGATCCGGACGCCGCATCCTGGTCATTATACTGTGTCTGACCGGACTAGCGTCTCTGTTCCCAGGCTCTGACGTTCGTCTTCCAAAACTTAATTCTCTTACCAGGACATGTGATGTGCGTATTCTTAACTGTACATATGGTTTCCTCTCGTTGTATCGGCACGCCTTTCTAGTGTCTATGTTCCCGTTGCTCCTGGAGGAGCTAATCGTCTAACTCATTCGATATATGTCTTCTAATCAAAGTAACACGGTTTCAAAACCTCGTTAAGGCATTTTATTTTTCTAAAATATGTACAGCAATGAAATGCACACTATTGGAACTGCAGTAGCAGCGACCTTTATTCCTAACCCTTAGATAACTCTTCCATGTGAATCTCAGCAGCTAGAATAAACGTCCTTAATGATAGTTTGATAGGTCCTCTTTCAAAGCGCAATTCCTGATATCATAAGCTACCTTCCAGTGTAAACAATATTCATCGTTTGCTTTTCTCTGCAGTTTCATTTGTGTGTTTTTTGTTTGCAGTTACTTTAATATAATTATAGCGTTAGCCCAGTCTAGACTAGGTTTTTTTTTCAATGATAGAAAAGTGGAAAGCACATTTTTTTAAATGGCACATCACAAATAAAACATATCCACACTACGCACATGCTTCCCATCTGCTGAAAACATAGCTCATAGAAGACATTCCCAGCATTGGTAAAAAAGGCAGCCACAGAAATAGAATGACGAGTCCAAACTGTTAACACTTAGAGAATCACTACCAAAGCAACAACTGGACCTACTTGTAGACAGTTGAATCAGCATAAAATGCAACAGAGGGTGGAGATGGAGAAATCTTTCTAAAGTTTTACAAACAGTACACAAAGCCAGCTATCATTGACGGCTAGAAAGTTTTCAACTAACTTCAAAGCAGAAGTAGGGGCCTTGGAAAGTGCAGCATAAATACTAATTACATATGAAAACACAGAGAGACAAGTGGTACTCTTAACAGACAGGTTGTCAGTTGTTGAGGTACTGGGAAGCCTTACAAATACAGACGCAAGAGAACTAAGAGTGATACTCTATAAACTGTATCACCGGTTGAAGAAAGTTGGAATACAATGGATTCCATCTCATTGCAAATTGTTAGGAAATGAAGAGGCTGACAGATTGTTAACAGAAGGTGGAAAGCTACCTCAGTATGATGTAGCTACAACTTACCAAGAGGGGAAGGGGTTTACCAGGTGTATATACAGGAAAACGTGGGAAGCAGAGCACATGTCATCAACCAAATGAAGGCATATTACCAGTTCAACAGAGGTGAGCAGTTAGAAATCTTTGAACTCCTCAACAACCACAAGAGACTGAGATACCATCTGTTCAACAAACTAAGAACAGGACATACAGATGAATGTGTCTGCGACACTGACACAATGACTGCTGAGCATCTGCTTCAATACAGATGAATGTGTCTGCGACACTGACACAATGACTGCTGAGCATCTGCTTCAATACAGATGAATGTGTCTGCGACACTGACACAATGACTGCTGCGCATGTGCTTCATAAATGCAAGACATACGAGGAATAGAGAAAGCACTGATACCATTCCTGGACAAACTCTATGGAGATACCAATATCCTTAGGCTAACCACTGCTTTCTTGACATATATTCAAGTGTACGTCTGAAAGCGAAAAGAAGTAAAAGAACTACATTTGTCTATAATCTTCTCTTCATTTTCCATAAACTTTACAGACTGTGACAGTGTGATTGAAATTAAAACAAAAATGGACAGATTGTGATCTCATCAATGATAATCAAGTTTGAATTGATATTTTTCACGACATTTTCATAACACTGAACTTGGCTTCAAATTATCATTTTGAGAAATAAACTCTATTGTACGATTATATAATTTGATCCCCCATGAAAAGACAATTGTCAATTTCAAGCTTCTATTCTCGGTATTCGAATCATTTCAACGTCTTCTACGGAGTGCTCTTCAACCGGCGTCCAATATTACAACTTTCGTAACGGTAAATTGTTATTATCGCCCACTAAAATTTAAATTGAAGAAAATGTCTCGATCGTGCACTGTGTATTTTAGATGTTTTTAATCCTCGTGTAGCATGTCTTATGCTGAACGTCGCTCCTATCACAGCCCGTTTGAAAGAAAGTCGATCTCTTATCAAATCTCCAGTCGGCTCCAGAGCCCTGTCCAAGTATTCCTTGACATCTTGGTGCCACCGCATTCTTAGTCAGCCTCTGCCTCTCTTGCCAGGCATCACACCTTCTATCCCCTTTCTCTCAAGACCGTTATGTCTTGAGATGTGGTCATTGTATTTCAATTTTCTGTTCATTATTAAATGTATTATGCAGTTCTCTTCTTTGCCCACTTCTTGACGAATGTCTGCATTCTTCTTTTTCCGTTCACGGTATTCGTATGACCTTTTTGTAACATTTCTATTCGAAGTGTTAGAGGTTGAGCAACTGCATATGTTTTGCAGCCATTTGCTGCCATGATAAAAACACAGATTCTCAAAATTGTCATTCTTGTTGGTTTGCTAGCATTCTGTGATAGTTTTCTTAGGTTGTGGTGTAATACAACATGCAATTATTCTGCTACCGTCCACCTGAAAGCTAAAATTGCCCACTAGTGGGCGGCAGTGCCCATGTTGAAGAGCACTGATCTACAATGCTGTCTAGACTCGTAAAAGAGGAGCTGGAACTTGTTGAACTTTTGGATTACATGAATGCTACCACTCAAAATGTCCGGAGTATGATAAGCCATAGAGGACTGTATCGTGTGGGACAAATAACTTTCTCTAGTAACAAATACTGTATAAAATACATAGACAAGAAAATGAAACGCTTCCTGCTAGACTGCATTAACTGCAATAGGATAAAAAGGAAGAAGAAACAAGAATGACAACGATTTCATTTGCTTGGGGCAGTCAACACCCTTTTCCCCTACCAGTGTGAACCCGCGGCAAAGACTTACCGTCTTAGTCAAGTGAAACATGTGAATCAAGATCTCACCTATCGCTCTTGTAGTGTTCCTGAAAACAAGCTGTGTTACAACAGCCTAGTCAACCAGGTGGACATCAACATTGCGATCCGTAAGGTGGTTAGCCTGTAGAGCATTCTCATTTCACACTACAGCCAGATGAACATACATTCACCTTCTTCAGTATGCTTCGGATATAGAATATTCACTATAACGTATCACGAAAGAAACGTTGTCATGAATGAAAACAAATCCAACAACAAAAACCACAACGACAAGAGCAAAAACATCCACAACCAGAAAAAAAAACACCAATAAAAACGACAACATTAACAACAAAAACACCAAGAATAAAAACAGCAATAACACTAACAAAAACAACAACAGAAACAGCAATAGCATGAAGACAAATAACAAGAACAGAAGCATCAACCTAACGTCTTTATACTGGTTTAAAAGGCTCTGCAAAGTCTGAATACAACCAGTTTCTTTTACATTTCATTGAGCTAAAAACTATGCGCATCAAATCTATTCTTGAATGCATTATATTAATTCATTCCGCCTTCACTATCTCATGTGGCATTGCATTTCAAGCATCAACAACAAAAAAACAACACAAACAAAAACAGCAACAAAAACAACAGCAAGACAACAACAATATCAAGAACAGGTCAGGTTATCCCGTAACCGGTGAGGTCGTTGGGGCACACATGAAGACATCCTCACAACCCCACGCCACCCCTCTCTGTCCGATGCCGCTGCCTGTGACTCTTCTGGTCGGAGACTGGTCCATTCTTTTATGTTGTCCTCCCATCTCTTTTTTGGGCCGGCCTCTTCGTCGTCTGTCATGCACCTTTCCATGGAGGATTGTATTTGCAAGACCATTTGATCTCGATATGTGACCGTACCAAGTGAGTTTCCTTCTTTTGACAGTTGCCAAGAGGTCTTCGAAAGTCCCTAGTGCTGTTGTAATTCTATCTCGTATTTCCTCATTTGTAACTCGATCTTTGTACGTGTTGTTTAAAAGTCAAAGAACAACAACAACAATAAAAACCACATGAACAACAAGAACAAAAACAAAAAGAGCTACAACAACTAAACAACACGAACAACAACAAAAATAGCAACAGTAACAGCAACAAAAACACCAGCAACTTATGTGACCCCACTATTGAAGAGTTGAGAATAGATCCACTACTCTATAACAAGAACATGCAAATACTTTGGTCACATCAAGAGACACAACGGTCTTAAGAGAACAGTGATGGAAGGTATGGTGCCAGGCAAAAGAGGAAGGGGTAGAGCAAGAAGACGATGGCACCAAGATATCCAGGAATGCCTGGGTATAACTGTGCCGGAGGCTAGAGTGTTGGCTAGAGAACGAGTTTCTTTCAGACATCCTGTGATGGGAGCGACGTTCTATAAAAGACATGCTACATGATGATGACTATAACAATAAATGCCTAAAATGCGATAAAAGAGTTTTGTACACTGAAATAGAAATCCCGTCACTTTCAACAATGGTGATGTAGAATCACATATCCCTGCATGGAGTCCAGCTTACATCACGGGAATCCTTTAGACACATATAGAAAAAAAAGTTTGAAGCATGTCCTTTGCAGAACGTCGTTTCTTACAACTACAAACCTATTTGGCTATTGGTTTCTTGGCAAGTGGGCAGGTTGTCATTACTTATCATACATGGAGGAGCGAAAGAGCCCATTTCTGCCAGACTGGACACGAGCGGGATTCAAACTGTGTGCGTTTGGATTGTGGGACGGACGCTTTCACCCATATGCCACTCAGCCTCCTAAGACACTTAAGGCAAAGGTCGCCGTCCATCATAGACGATGATGGCATAATTTATTTGTTAGCGTTATCTTTAATAAGGAACCTTTTAACCTTTTATCCTCACTCTCTCGTCTCGTGTCGCCCGACTCCAGTGGTAAGCCAAGGACAAGACGACTAGGGGGCGACTACGAGATGCAGAGGACTCCACATCAAGCACCCGTGAAAAAGACGGCGGTGTTCGGAGTCGAACCCACACCACCTGATCACAAGGCCGACGGCTTAACCACTTCGCCACGGAATCCCACCAAGACAAGACACTTATAGAGTTACACAAATTCACCTTTTGCGCAATATTAATACATTGTTTCTGTCATTTCAGGAACTGAAACCATTTCTCTCTCCTAACTCATCCCCCAGCTCAATCTACAATTCAGCAGCCATGTTAATCTAACACTGTGGATTACATTTACTTTGTTGACCAACAAACATACCGGAAGTCAGTAAACATCATGAGTCGTTCTGGAATATCAATCTTCGCCCTGGTTGTCTTTGTCTGCTCTGGGAAGCTCGCAATGGCCAAACCTATTAACTCTTCTTCAAGAGCTGCTGATGAAACTTCCAACGATGGAGGGTAAGTTAATTATTTGTTTTATATAACAACCAAAGGTTTATGTCTAACTTGCCTTCACTTGTCTTGTTTCGTTTTCGCTCCAGCTGGAGTATAGGGTCACATCAGTTGGCCTCCTTTAGGAAACATGTATAAATGTACGTTTCGTTGCTGTACAGAGATGGTTTCTGCAGGAATTTTGACTGCATGATGGGATTTGCTAGCCCGATACACAGCTGTCTTTAGTCACATTTTATGAAATGCACGGATGTACAGAGACCCTGTTCTTTATTTCCCAGTAAGGGGCCCCAATCTAATCGACATTAACCATCCCGGTCTAGAAGAGTCTTCTGCTTCAGGCAGTGCAATTCTAACACAATCTTCAAAAAGATTTTAAAAACTGCGAATGGTTGCCAGAAAACTGCAGAAATATCCCAAACATGACACATACATAAAAGAGAACATTGCATTTTTATTAGAAATAATAATAAGACGAAAAAGAATGAAAAGAAGACGAAACAACAGTCAAGTTTTAACCAATTTATCTTCATGCATGGGGAACTGAGACGCTGGTCCGGTCAGACCCAGTATATTGACCAGTACGTCTCGTCAGTGTCTTTTTTTTTTTTTTTTTTGCGTTCGCCTTATTTCTCTAATCCCCAAGGCGGTGTGCGTTGCACTGTGGTTTTTATTTTGCGCCTGTCGGCCCAATGCATCCGACTTCAGCATGCATTTTATGTAAGGGTCTGCTTCCTCCTGCATTTTCTAAGGGTTTGCTTCCCCGGGGTAACGGCCGGTGCTGTGATGGGGATCGAACCGAGCACCTTCGGACTGTGAGCCGTGCCACTTATCCACTAGGCCACGCCGTCCCCTCGTCAGTGTCTGGTACAACACATCTGGTACAACACATCTGGTACAACAGATCTGGTACAACACACTGACCAAGACCACTAGCTCTCTTCAATGTAACATTCCCTAGAGGCAATTTGTTTTCAAAGGCAGTATGACTGACAAGATGTTGATCAACGTGATCTCAGTAGTAGTGGGCGTCGCGCAGCTGACGTCAAGCATAGCACAACAGTCTACATAACCCTGGTATACCTTCATCAGCACGATCAGGATGTGAGGAAAGCTACTACATCTCGCCACTTAACGCCTTTCTCCGAACACACACACACAAAAAAGTAAACTTATTCATTGTGGGGATTAAACAACAACCTTCATGAAAAACCCAATGTCTTCTGTCTAATTGTCTTCAAGGAACAAACATCATTGTCTAATTTATTTCTACACAACAACCAACATTTTAAAATCATTGTTGACCTCTATACAGCAATCAACATTAGTATATAATATCCAGAATACATCGAGTATTTTTTTAAATTTTCGTACGTACTAATATTCACTTTTTTGTTAAATCTGTGTAACATTACATGTTTGTGTCTAATTTATCTCAAACATGTTAATTATAAATTAATGTATATCCATGATATAATAAACCATTTTGTTTAACTTATCTCCCATTCAAAACCAATATTTTTGTCCAATTTATGCCCATATCATCATGTCGTCATGTAGCATGTTCTTTATAGAACGTCGTTCCCATCACATTCTGTCTGAAAGGAACTCTGTCCCTTGCCAAAACCCTTGCCAAGGTCTTTTTGGCCGAGCGGGTTCCACAGAGTGGTTGTTGTTCTCCAGCGTTCGTCTTTCATTCTGGCTACATGGCCAGTCCAGCAGGCTTGGAGTTGCTGGCATGCCACTGGACATCTTTGACGTGTGACAATGCCCGGATTTCCCTGCTTTCTAGGCCCATCTGGCTCTGATGCTTAAGTGACATGGCCCTCAAGCGAGGCATGTGTTGTGCTTAGTTGGTTCACCATGACTTTTGTCAGATACCAGCTTTCACTTTCATAGCATAGTGCTGGTAAGACCACTAAGTCAAAAAGGTACTGTGTTAGCTTCTTCCTCAATACATAATTCAATGGATTTTGTTGTATATCTTAATAGTATGAACTCATATATTGTAATCCATCTCATATTTGAATACAATTTTCTTTCATTGTGACAGAGGCAACGCAATAGCAACACAGCCGTCTATCGTCAAAGCCAGAAATACACCTACAATAGACGATGTAAAGGGACAAGTCACGCCAGCCTCGTGTCACATTTCCACACACGAAAACCTTCTGGATTTCATTGATCTTGTGAGTATTTCTGTAGCGACGTTGGTGCAATGTTATGTTACGCTGCTGAGGAGTGGGAGTCAGTATAGTTTTGAAAATGGGTACAAAATCTTGGCAAGGCATAGTATTGTGTGTATATAAGGCGTAACAAATAACATCTTAGTCTGTACACTGTGTAGCGACTGCTGGGACAATAAGCTTCTATTCCTTATACATTATTCTGTGGATCCAAACAAATGGAATACATAGTATTTTGATAGTTACGTTACTCTGAAACCTGATAGACGGATAGTTATCTTACTGTGATACATGATAGAACGATAGTTATCTCAGTGTGATGCATGATAGAATGATAGTTACCTTACCATGATACATGATAGAATGATAGCTACATCACCGGGATACATGATAGAATGATAGTTACCTTACTGTGATGCATCCTACAATGATAGCTTCATCACTGGGATACATGATAGAATGATAGTTCCATTACTTAACTCTGCAGAGTCTGCATACAATCAGTTACTGTTATGCATGATATGATGATAGTTAGGTTACTGGGATACAAAATAGAATGATAGTTAGGTTACTTAACTTAACATCTATATACTGGTTTGGAAGACTGCAGAGCCTGTATACAATCAGTTACTTCTTATGCATTTTAGAATGATAGTTAGGTTACTGGGATACATGATAGAATGATAGTTAGTTTACTGGGATACATGATCGAATGATAGTTAGGTTACTGGGATACCTGATAGAATGATAGTTAGGTTACTGGGATACATGATATAATGATAGTTAGGTTACTGGGATACATGATAGAATGATAGTTAGGTTACTGGGATACATGATAGAATGATAGTTAGGTTACTGGGATACATGATAGAATGATAGTTAGGTTACTGGGATACATGATAGAATGATAGTTAGGTTACTGGGATACATGATAGAATGATAGTTAGGTTACTGGGATACATGATAGAATGATAGTTAGGTTACTGGGATACATGACAGGATGATAGTTAGGTTACTGGGATACATGATAGAATGATAGTTAGGTTAATGGGCTACATGATATAATGATAGTTAGGTTACTGGGATACATGATAGAATGATAGTTAGGTTACTGGGATACATGATAGAATGATAGTTAGGTTACTGGGATACATGATAGAATGATAGTTACGTTACTGGGATACATGATAGAATGATAGTTAGGTTACTGGGATACATAATAGAATGATAGTTAGGTTACTGGGATACATGATAGAATGATAGTTAGGTTACTGGGATACATGACAGGATGATAGTTAGGTTACTGGGATACATGATAGAATGATAGTTAGGTTAATGGGCTACATGATATAATGATAGTTAGGTTACTGGGATACATGATAGAATGATAGTTAGGTTACTGGGATACATGATAGAATGATAGTTAGGTTACTGGGATACATGATAGAATGATAGTTACGTTACTGGGATACATGATAGAATGATAGTTAGGTTACTGGGATACATAATAGAATGATAGTTAGGTTACTGGGATACATGATAGAATGATAGTTACGTTACTGGGATACATGATAGAATGATAGTTGCGTTACTGTGCGTGAAATAGAGTTTAATCTTCTTTGCCAAAGACATGCACCTTTTTGTTTGTTTTGTTTTTTGCGTTCGCCATATTTCTCTAATCCCCAAGCCTGTGTGTGTTGCACTGTGGTTTTTATTTTGCGCCTGTCGGCCCAGTGCATCCGACTTCAGCATGCATGTTATGTAAGGGTCTGCTTCCTCCTGCATTTTTTAAGAGTTTGCATCCCCGGGGTAACGGCCGGTACCGTTATGGGGATCGAACCCAGCACCTTGGGTTGTGAGCCGTGCCACTTAACCACTAGGTTACGCCGTCCTCTATGCAATTTATCAACTTCAGACTGTCGACAAAGTGGAGAGGTGCGATCTTTTGTCGTGTGTCACCTGTGGGGCTAGTGTTGTGTTCAACCCATTCCTCTTTAGTTTTTCTTTTACATCATCATGCATCATGTTTCTTGGTCCTCCTCTTACTACGAAATCCTTGCTATCCGCGTCACAGACTCGGGTAAGTTTGATGGCGTTCTTGATTCTTTGTCTTTCTGTATGTGCCTTGAATGGAATTATTCCAACCGCCTGGTGTATTTCCTAATTTCTTAAACTTCTCCTCTTGTTACCCAGGCTGCAGTCAAGTTGTCTGACTGTGTTAGAAAATAGACAAACGTTAGTTACGAGAGTAACGATACTATGCAAGGTAGAGCGGAGCGAATCATACATGCCAGCAACCATCAGAATCAGAATGGAGATAGCAGCACTGAATTTACATCTAATATGGCTATCTGAGATCTCTTTAATGAGAACCGGTATCGCTTCTGATACTCAGTCCTTTAGTTAGAAGCATGTTCGTCTTTTTTCTTCATGTGCTATGTTGAATTTTTGTTTCTTTCCTTTTGCCTTATTTCTCTATTCCCCAAAGCGGTGTGCGTTGCAATACGGTTTTTATTTGTCACCTGTCGATCCAGTGCATCCGACTTCGGCATGCATTTTTATGTGAGGGTCTGCTTCCTCCTGCATTTTCTAAGAGTTTGCTTCCTCGGGATAACGGCCGGTGCTGTGATGGGGATCGAACTAAGCACCTTCGGATTGTGAGCCGTGTCACTTAACCACTAACCCACGCCGTCCCCGCTATGTTGAATTATATCAACAACATCATTTGCTATTCAATGTGAATCGTCGCCACCCCTACAGCTGACTGCTCTTAAAAGAAGCCTGTTTTCAATAATTGTAAGTCATTCACCATTTCGTTTTAATGCTAGGCATAAATTTCAACATAACTAGTCCTTTTACAGAAAGCCTGTATCCGGGCCTTTGCTTGTGCTATCTCCAAGCACAGCCTTATTTAGCCGAATTTTACGACATCCTCAGAAAGTTATAATAGAGTGCACAATACTACACCACACAAGATTGTGTTCTAGAGCATTGGTCATTGGGACCATTAAATGTTCTATAACAGATTCACACTATAATCTATTCTACTTTAACACACTTCTCTAATACACTTTAACCTTAATCCCACGATGCGCATACACATATATATATATATATATATATATATATATATATATATATATATATATATATATATATAGTACAATCTACACAATTCTAGTACCAATTAATGGCCTATTTACTATTCAACATTGTCATCTCGTCACGGTTATATACGACTTTAAAAACTGATAAAATGCCCAGCAATATTTTTTTGCCCAGCTGCTATCATTTGGTATGACGAATCAGAACACATCCCGTTTCTTATTTTTCCTTTTTGAACTGCGACTCCTATTGTGAACTAATGCAAAACAGTAAATAACACCCTTTGTCCGAACATCTGGACTGGTGCTCGACCAGCCGATGAGGTCCGAAACCTCTTTGTCGTTCAGTTCAGATATTATTTCCTCGGTATTATAATCTGGACTCCCCGTATGCAAATTCGTAGCGTGTTACGGAACATAAAGACATATTCTTACTTACACAATAGAAAGTTCTAGAACCACGAAGAGTCCAAAAGGTTTATTAGGGCCAGATACATGAACAAATACTAGCTACACAAGAAATTATGCTTATTACCAGTTGAACAGAAAAGAGCAGGTGACGGTCTTCAGACTCCGCACAGGTCACAACAGACTGAGGTACCATCTATTCAATAAACTGAAGATAGGTGGTACTGACTAATGCACCTGTGGTACAGGGAAAATTACCGCAAAACATCCGCTGCAAACTTTCCCGACATACGAGAACCAGAAAAAGCACATGCGGCCATCACCAGTGCCAACACTAGACAAGCTCTATGGCAGTGTCGACAGCCTCAGGTTGACCTCTGCTTTCTTCAAACAAATTCAAGTTGACGTCTGACAGCGTACCAAGAAGAAGTAGAGCCATATTGTGGAGAAAGCATCCTATCTGTTTATTTGTGGTTATGAAGAAACTGAAAGGAAACCTTTGGTCTGTTACAATGTGCCATTGAAACTTTTCGAATCGTCTCGGGTACAACTCTGGTGCACGCTGACTGAAGTTGCGAATAATAATATTAACATCTTCAGTTCCTAGAGACCTATTATAAATGCAGCTGTTCATTGTCTGTTATCCCATGATTTAAATTTGTTCAATGTCTCCGCTTTTTTACATTTTGTGTCAATTTTTCTACGTGATTATGTCGATTTGGTCTGAAATTCCTTATTCAAACTGCATCTCTCTCTCTTCTCTTTCTCTCTTCTCTTTCTCTATTTTTCTTTATCTCTCTCTCTCTCTCTCTCTCTCTCTCTCTCTCTCTCTTTGTCAACCTTCTTTCCAATATATTTAATAAATATAAAGTTCAGCCTATATGTTTGCCACACATTCGATCTTTTAATAATCGAACTCTCTCTATCTCTCTATCTCTATTTCTCTCTCTCTCTCCCTCTATATATATATATATAAAACATCGATAACCTATTTTTGGTAGTTATAATAAGTTTCTTGGCAGATAGGTTGCCTTTACTTTCCGTACCTACAGGAGCGATCGCAACGAGAACAATAATCAATCAAACTAGACACATGCGTGATTCTTCTTCTTCTTCTTCTTCTTCTTCTTCTTCTTCTTCGTACGCAGTCAGACAGTAACCATTATTTTTTCGAAAAAAGCGGCGGTCATCCTGAGGCTGTCGACACTGCCATAGAGCTTGTCTTGCAGTTCCACTGGTGATGGCCACTTCTGCTCTCTCTGATCCTCGTATATCGGGCAGTTCTGCAGCAGATGTTCAGCGGTCATTTTACCGGTACCGCACAGGCATTCGTCGGTACCACCTATCTTCAATTTGTTGAATAGGTGGTTCCTCAGTCTGTTGTGGCCAGTGCGAAGTCTGAAGACAACGACCTGCTCTCTTCGGTTCAACTGGTAATAGGCATCGTTTTTGGTGTAACCAATATGTTCGGTTTCCCATTTGGTCATGTATCTGACTTTGATAAGCCGTTTTGACTCTTCGTACGTCATACTAGTATCTGTTTGTGGTAGTCTTGCACCTTATTTTGCCAGTCTGTCTGCCTTCTCGTTGCCTTGGATGTTGCTGTGTGATGGGACCCACTGTACCAATACCCTTTTTGGTGCGGACTGCTGGCACAGTTTGCAGAGTGCTGCTCTTAAGACATTAACCTCAGTGTTTTTCTGGCTTTTTAGCGCTGTGACTACGGCGAGAGCATCTGTAAGCAGGACTATATGGCTTTCATTTTCTCTGTGTGTCACCATTTCTTCCTCTGCCGCCCTCAGTGCCTCTGCCTCCGCTCTGAAATTGCTTGTGTACTTACCAGAAGCGAATGACAGTGTTATTTTTCTGCCATTTGGTAGGTTTAGGAATGCTCCTGCCCCTCCGTTCTGTGTAGTGTTTGTTACAGAACCGTCGGTGTATGCATGGGTCCAGTCCATGCTTGGGTAGTTTTTCGATATAAAGCTTAGGGTAGTATCTCTCCTTTCTTTTTCAGTCTTGCAGTTTTTGTTTGCAATACCTGGTATATTTTCTACCACCTCTAGAAATATATCCTGCCTCCAGGTAGGTTTTCGTACAGTAGTGATGGGTTTTGGTGTTGTTAGTGCGTTTATGGGATCTTCGTGCATCTTTGCTTTGGCTATTTCTGCAAAGTTTCTCCGCTTTAGTTTCCCATTTCCCAAATTGTTTAGTCTCTGGTGCATTGGATGGTCAGTCAGTCTTCGGAGTTTCTCTGACTGCAGCTGGGCTCTGCAGTCTCTTCTATCGGTCATGGATTGCAGTTTTGTAATCTTTTCAAGTTTTACAATTGGCGTTGACTTCATGCCTCCTGTTATAACTCTCATGGCTTGGTTTTGAAGTTTGCTAACTTTATCGAAGTTCGCCTTTGCTGCTGTTATCCATGCCGCAATGCCATACTCGAGAACTGGTCTCACTCTTCCAGTGTACAGTTTCTTTAGTATGCTTTCGTCTGCTCCCCAGCTTGTGCCAGCAAGTTTCCTCATGATTGCCATTTTTTCTCTGGCTCTCATTCGGTTTCTCTCGATCTGACTTTTCCATGTCATGCGCCGATCAAATGTGACTCCCAGATAGTTTGGGTTGTCGTTTGGCTGCAGGAATTTGCCATTTAAACTTAATTTGGTATTTTGGGGTTTGATTAAAAGCGAGTATATTGTGCATGTGGTTTTCTCCTCGTTTATTTTGAACAGCCATGAGTTCGCCAACTCTTCCAGCGATGTTAGGGCCTGCTGCATTCGATTTTTTGCTATGGTGAGATTCTTTTCAGAGGTCGACATAGCCAGATCGTCTGCAAACATTGAGCTATGGACTCTTCTTGGTATATTCTCTGTAATGTCGTTTATATACACCAGGAAAGAGTGTGGGTGACAGTACTCCCCCTTGGGGTACTCCCTGCTCGAGTGTCACCTTTTTGCTCATCTGCCCTTGTACTTGGACTCTGGCCGTTCTGTTTTTGAGGTAGTGGTTGATCCACTTGTACATTTTTCCACAAACTTCACTTCTTCTTAGCTTGACTCTAAGTCCATCTTTCCAGACTTTGTCAAATGCCTTTTCCAGGTCCACCCAAACAGCTACTGTGTGTTTCTGTGCCTGGTAGGCATCTTCTATTTCCTGGGCTATGAGGATGACCTGGTCCTTGATGTGGAATTAGTATGTGTTTTTCTTCCAGATGCCACATCAGTCTGGTGTTTATCATACGTTCCATCAGTTTGCCGACACAGCTCAGTAGGCTGATAGGCCTGTATCCATTTGGATCTTTTTTGTCCTTTCCTTTTTTTGCTACTGGTACAAGTACTGCGTCTCTCGATGCCTGGGGTACAATTCCCCTTTTCCAGCTTTGGTACAGGACCGATAGCAGTTTCCTCTCTGCTGTTTGGCCCAGCCCTATCAGCATTTCGTTTGTTATCCCATCTTTTCCGGGAGATTTCCTTTTCTTTAATGTTCTTATGGCCTCTTCCATTTCGCTCATTGTTAATTTGGCCATCATATGCTCTTCAGGTGCCGTATTGATGTTGTCGTGCCCCTTTTGCTCTTCACTAATGTATGTATGCCTATATATATATATATCCAATATATTTCACAAATTTACAGTTCAACCCACATGTCTGTCACAAACTCGACATTTCAGCAATTGAGTTCTCGACATCTCTTTCTCTGTCGTTCTCACTATTAATTATTTAAACGTTCTTAATACCGCTAGCACCAAACATTTATATTTTTTACAGGTGCCAAGAAATCATGTCAATATTATCGCTCCGTGCAGATCTCAACAAAACTAGCTTGTTGATCATATTTCATATTATACCGTAAAGCTTCTACATTGTTAAAATAACGGCATTTGAGCTATTGACATTCTCAACTGCTTGACTGCCCCCTATGCCCTCCCCTAGGGTCACTGAAGCCTACTCAATCCTGACCTTCTCTTCAGGCGCCTTCACAGAAACACATACAAGCCGTGACGTATAGCGCCGAAAATCTATGTCAGCATTGACACAAGCACATGTTTCTGACATTACCTTTCTGTGTATAGATAGTTTTTTTGCAGGTAGGTTTACTGAAGATTGAAAAACTATCTCTCATCCTCCACCTTCCCCAATTTTGCAATTCAAATATTATTTTTGAATATACTAACGAAAAGTAAGAACTAGCGCTGTCGTAGATAAAAACTCTTTCTTTTCACTGCAAATTTTCGAGTTCTAACCCGGCCCGTCAGAGATGACCCAGCTGTAAATGGACACCAGATGTACTGTTAGGGAAGGAACGACAGCGTAGAATGTAACTGGTCATATTACTTCACAGACAATATGTGGCTTCGTATAATGATGTTTCTAACTCTTTATCCCCTACAGCATTGTTCTTTCAATGTGAAGAACAGTTTCTTGTATGAATTCCGGTGCTCGTTGGAAGGAAGGATGGAGATAGAGTACGGATGTGCACTCACTGACAGTCTCGGCATGTACAACAACGATTTACATACATCGGCATTGCAGGAGGGCGTAAATCCCCTGAGTGGAGAGAAGAATAGTAACACTGTAACAGGCTGGGACTTGATTACTGAACTGGAGACGTTGTTCCGGGCCCAGACGGACGAGTTCTGCAATCAGGGCATCAGGCAGGTGTAACATAGATGGGAGAAGTGTGTCGCCTTGCAGGGGGAATACACAGAGAAGAGCAATCAGGGAATCAGGCAGGTGAAACATGAATGGAAGAAGTGTGTCGCCCTGCAGGGGGAATACACAGAGAAGAGCAATCAGGGAATCAGGCAGGTGAAACATGAATGGAAGAAGTGTGTCGCCCTGCAGGGGGAATACACAGAGAAGGACTAAATTCCACACCCATTTCCAAGAAAATGCACTGACATTCATAATAACTGGTAACTCTTTCAGACAATCCCCCGTAATATATTTGCAAAAAAAAACGTATAAGTATGGTCAGAAACCGAGCTGACACGAAAACAGAAATGACACATATATAATAGATCTAAAAGTCTTCATCGGCGATAACAAACAACAAAAATATGAGCTAACAAGAGAAAGGGGAAAAATACAAAAAATAGACATATGATCTCATAAATGATTAAGAAAATGTACTAAGCTGGATAGCACATATGAGCTCGCTACTGGTATCTTTTAATGTTGAATGTGCCTGACGAAGACCATTGGGTCGTAATGTAGGTTTCGTTTTTATTTTCTTCTTAACGCGATATCTGGTCTATCTAGCTATCAGCTCTCCGGAGTGAATCGGTTAAAGGTGTATTAAAATAATGTTCATTAATGAAGGGCACCATAAAGGTAATGGGGATGAATGAAGGGTAACATGAATCTAACATTTAATAATGAAGGATAACATGAATGTAACATTTAAGAATGAAGGGTAACATGAATGTAATATTTAAGAATGAAGGATAACATGAATGTAACATTTAATAATGAAGGGTAACATGAATGTAACATTTAAGAATGAATGGTAATATGAATGTATCATTTAAGAATGAATGGTAACATGAATGTAACATTTAAGAATGAAGGATAACATGAATGTAACATTTAAGAATGAAGGATAACATGAATGTAACATTTAATAATGAAGGGTAACATGAATGTAACATTTAAGAATGAATGGTAACATGAATGTATCATTTAAGAATGAATGGTAACATGAATGTAACATTTAAGAATGAAGGATAACATGAATGTAACATTTAAGAATGAAGGATAACATGAATGTAACATTTAATAATGAAGGGTAACATGAATGTAACATTTAAGAATGAATGGTAACATGAATGTAACATTTAAGAATGAAGGGTAACATGAATGTAACATTTAAGAATGAATGGTAACATGAATGTAACATTTAAGAATGAAGGGTAACATGAATGTAACATTTAAGAATGAATGGTAACATGAATGTAAAATTTAAGAATGAAGGGTAACATGAATGTAACATTTAAGAATGAAGGGTAACATGAATGTAACATTTAAGAATGTAGGGTAACGTGAAGGTAATGTTGATGAATGAAGGGCAGCATGAAGGTATTATTGATGAATGAAGGGCAGGATGAAGATGAGTTTGATCGTTTAAGTGTTCTAGAACGATAATTTAGATGTTAACCAAGAGCCGCAAAAGATAATTGACGTGTCTGAAAGGCCAAATGCAGAAAATGTGTGTAAATCAGTCCAATATGTATTTACTGAATCCTCTTCTACCCTTATGGGATGTTGAAGTAGTTTTTACACGCTTTTTTTGTGTGTACATGGCATGACCGTTGATCGTTTGCGTGGACTTCTATTTCTCCTATTTTATCCAACTTTCCTATAAGACATTGTACTGAAATTGAGTACACAGCCTCACCTAGTGTGACCAGTTAATCTACCAAATTTTGACTCCTGTAATGCCTCAAAACAAAAACATATGTTTGTTCAAACATATACTTGTTCTGAAATGTTTTCTATATTTGCTTGTTATACAATTGAGTGTGCAGAAAAAAACATCTTGATTAGTATATTGTGCCTTTGCATGATGGGATGGACTGTCTCCTTTAGGCCTTTATGCAGGTCGTTATTCGGTAGGAATTTCGTTACCTTTTTCCTGGACAGGGCTTGTAGCCTGCTGTTTTCATTTATTCAACAGTCAGGGCTACTGTCACGTGCCCATGGGACTTCTGAGTTTATCGGTCTGTCTCCGGAAGTACTAGGAGCCGATCTCATCTCCGTAGAGATCAAGCGGTGTTGGAGATTTACTGGATTCAAATCACCCATCATTTCACTCTTTCGTTCGCTCGTATCCTGAGAAGCGAGTAACTTACCTATCAGCTCTAACGACCCCCCCCCCCCCTCCCCCACCTCCACCAGTCGCCTTTATGGGCCGAATGCATTTAATGTATATAGCTCAAGATCTGCACGCAGATAAGGTCAACACCTCAGGGATAGCATGAAGATAAGTTTGATAACTCAAGGATCACATACAGATAAGTTTGATAACTCAAGGATCACATACAGATAAGTTTGATAACTCAAGGACCACATACAGATAAGTTTGATAACTCAAGGACCACATACAGATAAGTTCGATAACTCAAGGACCAGATACAGATAAGTTCGATAACTCAAGGACCACATACAGATAAGTTCGATAACTCAAGGACCACATACAGATAAGTTCGATAACTCAATGACGACATACAGATAAGTTCGATAACTCAACGACCACATACAGATAAGTTCGATAACTCAAGGACCACATACAGATAAGTTTTATAACTCAAGGCCTATCTGAAGATCATTTCGTCGGTTCAAGAACAGTCACAGAAATCCGTAAAAGCTAAATAAATACATGTTGATTATCACGTTAGGTTTTCAGGAAAGTTTTTGTCGGATTTTTGAGTCATACATCCTTGGGAAGGGGAGCGTTAGCTCAGATCATAGCCAGCAATTCGCTATTTCCTGTGGTAACCGCGTGCCTCGGTTTGAATCGCGTCTGGAGACTAAAAATAAAAATCCGGGTCGTGATTTTAATCGGGGGCCGCTTCATCAGTCAACCCAGCTGTAAATGGGTACCTGATGCATGAGTTAGGCAAAGTAAAAAAAGCAAGGAAGGACACTGGCCACCCCACCTCTCATAGGCTGCGAATTAGTACAATATAGTCTTCAATTACTCAATTTCCAACCAGCGGTTAATTCTGTTGGATTTCCACTTGACTTTTTTACTTTGCAACATTGGGACAACTGTTCAACATCCTTTGCTGTTTATAATCGCCATTTTCCCTTGTTTTCATGTGAGTCTTTCTACCTTAATGCCACTGTAATCTTTGTTTCTATTTATTTGAAAACGTTTAGATTTAAATTATTCTTGTCTGTGGTATCGCAGTGGTTAATGCATTGGTTTATCAGTCAGGCGATCAGGGTTCAATCATCAATTGTGCGGGATTTTTTTTCCTGTCATAAACCGGCCCTTGTGGACAAATTTGGGAAGTAAAGTTAGCCTGAGTGATTCTGGCCACAACATCAACTTTGTGCCGTTCGTTACAAAATATAATGGGTATAAGACCATATTTCCTGTGCGTCGAGTGGCGTGACGGGATTACTTGTCTAGTATATTGTTTTTTATCAGCGTGTGTTATAATCTGGTATCTGAACGTCGCTCCCATCACAGTCTGTCTGAAAGACACTCGTTCTCTTGCCAAAACTCCAGCCTCAGCCACAGTCATTCTCAGGCATTCCTGGATATCTTGGTGCCATCGTCTTCTTGGTCTACCCTTTTCTCTTTTGCCTGGCACCATACCTTCCATAACCGTTCTCTCGAGACCGTTGTGTCTCTTGATGTGACCAAAGTAATTGCATTTTCTAGCCAAAATGGAATTGATAAACCAGTTCTCCTCTATGCATTCTCCTATTACATCACTAAATCGAAGCTTCGGGAGAAGGTCAAACCGCGATTAAAAACACTACCCTTTGTAGGTGATTCAATGGCTTCGAGGTAAGGTTTCCGTTTTGGGTGCCGGAGGTCTCGTGTTCGAATCACGGTGATAACAGGTATTTTTTTCACGCGGACCTTCTGGTAAAAATTGCTCCGGTACTGTGTTCAGTGTCGAGAACGTTAAAAAATATACCAAAGTTATTTCTACCTTTTTTCATGTGAATTGTTAAGAGCAGCTATAGAGGCCTCCTATGTGGCTGCGGGTCTAGTTAACTCTACTGATCGAGTCTATTAAGACAGACCTGCACATCAGTAAAAACCACCTTCCGAGAAACTTGTATACATACTCTGTAGAGTCTTCTGAACTAGTATAAAGACATTAAGTTAAGTTAACGGCTCAATGAGCGCACTGGGCCAAAACAAATGGGAACTTAAGTTCCTTTAAAAGACCCTCGTCATGGACGGATAAAAAGATAACCTACTTAACCGCTGGTCGGAAATGTGGTGTTGGGGTAGACTTATCTACAGCTTAGTAACACCGACAATGGTCGTCTTTCCTTATGACTTGGATGGTGCTTGTATTTTTCAGGAAGATAATTGCTCTTTTTATTCTCGTGTTGCTCCCTCCTTTACTAACTTGTCTGCTCTATCGTTTCCTGAAATGCGATATTATGGGGGAATTCACTGTAGCGCACCTTTCTTTTCAATTTGTGTTCGCCTAAGGCTACTTAAGTTCTTAACAGTTTATAATTCGTTACAGCCTGCAGAACTGACATTGAATCTGTAATTAATACAACCTCAAGGGTTTTAATTGTTTCGCGTTGTTCATGTTGCGAATGGGCACAATGAATAAGTTTACGTTTTGTGCGGGAAGGAATCGTAACGTCTGGTCAGGCAAAATATACTGATCAGACATGTTAGTCATGTTCAGGCAAAACATACTGATCAGACATCTTAGTCAGGGTCAGGCAAAATATACTGATCAGACATGTTAGTCATGTTCAGGCAAAACATACTGATCAGACTTCTTAGTCAAGGTCAGGCAAAATATACGGATCAGACATGTTAGTCAGGGTCAGGCAAAATATACTGATCAGACATCTTAGTCAGGGTCAGGCAAAATATCCGGATCAGACATGTTAGTCAGGGGCAGGCAAAATATACTGATCAGACATGTTAGTCAGGGTCAGGCAAAATATACGGATCAGACATGTTAGTCATGTTCACGCAAAATATATTGATCAGACACGTTAGTCATGTTCTAGCAAAATATATTGATCAGACATGTTAGTCAGGGGCAGGCAAAATATACTGATCAGACATCTTAGTCAGGGTAAGGCAAAATATACTGATTAGACATGTTAGTTATGTTCAGGCAAAATATACTGATCAGACATCTTAGTCAGGGTAAGGCAAAATATACTGATTAGACATGGTAGTCATGTTCAGGCAAAATATACTGATCAGACATCTTAGTCAGGGTAAGGCAAAATATACTGATTAGACATGTTAGTCATGTTCAGGCAAAATATACTGGACGAGACCCTCACATGACTCCCTCGTAGCCCATCACGGAAACGGGCTGTTTTCATGACAGCCTGACTAACAAGGTGAGGGACGGTGTGACCGCTGTCGTAGTGAGCGACACTCATATTAAGCCAAGCATAGCACAACCACATAGAGGACCCCCACCCACCTTAATCAGCACGCTCATGATGTGAGAAAAGCTACTGCAGCCCGCCACGTAACGTCCTTTTCAGGGCGCACAAAAGAGTAAACCTACTCATTATGGGCATTCGCAAACAACAACTCTTTTGTGCGCCCTAAAAAGGACGTCAAGTGGCGGGCTGCAGTAGCTTTTCTCACATCCCGAGCGTGTTGATGAAGGTGGAAAGAAGTCCTTTAAGCGGTTGTACTATGCTTGGCGTTATCTGTTTGTATCTCACCTCGTTAGCCAGGCTTCTATTAAAACAGCCCGTTTCCTGAGGATGGCGAGGAAGTAGAGATGGGGATCGTGGCCAGTATGTTGTGCCTGACCAGACGTTAGCCTTCCTCCCTAAAGTGTTTCTTGTCAAGGATCAGAATACATTGTTCGCTCTATTTGAAACAAGAGAATCAAACAGAAAAGAGTAGCTACAGAAGAGAATTGTATATGCTTGAACTTAGTGAATTAAGAGCAGTACTCTGTCAACTATGCCAGCAGTCCGCACCAAAAAGAGTAGCGGTACAGTGGGTTCCATCCCACTGTAACATCCAAGGCAACGAGGAGGCAGACAGACTGGGAAAAGAAGTTGCAAGACTACCACAACCAGATTCTAGTGTGACCTACGAAGAGTCCAAATAGCTTATTAGGGGCAGATACATGGCCAAATGGAAAACAGATCATACTGGCTACACAAAAATGATGCCAATTACCAGTTGAACAGAAGAGAGCAGGTCGTGGTCTTCAGACTCAGCACAGGCCACAACAGACTGAGGTACCACCTATTCAATAAACTGAAGATAGGTGGCACTGACGAATGCACTTGTGGTACAGGGAAAATGACCGCTGAACATCTGCTGAAAAACTGCCCGACATACGAGGACCAGAGAAAGCACATGTGGCCATCACCAGTATCAACACTAGACAAACTCTATGGCAGTGTCGACAGCCTCGGGATGACAATTGCTTTCTTCGAACAAATACAGGTTGACGTCTGACAGCGTACGAAGAAGAAGAAGAAGTATTTGCTGATCCCACCGTCACGTTGTAATCTTTAATAACATGCTGAACAAAGGAGCTAAGGCTAACCAAGTACCCAAAAATGCCATGCTGAAGTCGGATGTGTTGGACCGTAAGGTGCAAATATTGTTGTCAAGCTGTAAACTGCGTCACAACGCATGCCCTTCTCCGGACTACATCCTGCTACTTGCAAAAGCCCTTTTCAAGGTTTGGTAGCGGGAGTTTATGATCGAACGAAGGCTAAGAATGAGAAGACGAAGACAAAGAAGAATGAGGAAGAAGAAGAAGAAGAAGAAGAATAAGAAGATGATGTATACAACAATGTTAGTAGCAGATTTGTGTATTTCATGTGTCTTTGTTGTTTCTTTGATGAAGACCATTTTCACCCATCTTTACTCAACAGGCAGAGAAGGAAGAGAAGATTACTCTGTTTGAGTTCAATATCAAGATGAAGAATTATACTCAGAACCCGTTTCTTAACTCGACTGGGCTGTACTTCAAGGTAACATAATTACTTTCATATTGCTTAATCTTCAAGGTAACATAATTACTTTCATATTGCTTAATCTTCAAGGTAACATAATTACTTTCATATTGCTTAAACTTCAAGGTAACAAAATTGCTTTCATATTGTTTAAACTTCAAGGTAACATAATTACTTTTATATTGCTTAACTCGACGGACATGCACTTTAAGGTAACATAATGACTTTAACAAGTCTTTACCTGTATTGTGATTGTTATGCAGAAACAATTTTCTTACGCTCTGTGTTATGGTTAATCAGATTTCTTACTTTCTACCTTACCTACCTTTATTAAAAATAGGGAGATAGTTATTTATTACTGGACAGGCTGCTGTGTCTTTAAAGGAATCAATAACAGAATTAAGAAAGCTGTATTAGCCAGTTACCAGCTTAAACAACATTTAGAAGTATGTACAGTGCGCCACAATGTTACATTTTCACTGTGGTCTATATTCTCACTGATAATGTTCAAAGGAAATATCTATAGAGCTGAGGAATAATCAAAGACGCTTGACCTCGCAGTCGCCACGCACTGTGAACATCACAATCTCCAAGTTAATGTTGGGTTGTCACTTTTTAATTTAAGTTGTGGGTGTAAGGCGCCAAGTGTTGGAAAATAACAGAACATGAAATAAAAATATGAATTCATTCATATAAAATTCGTTTCCCCCCACTTCTTGTCAAAGAAAGATTTATCGAATGTGTTTTTACTGAACGTCATAATCGATCACGACCATCTTATGAACAAAGCAACTAAGAAATTACGTCACCCCAACTGGTGGCCCCGGAATTGTATAAGAAAATACGTCACCCGGCTGGTGAGCGCTGGAATTGTATCAGAAAATACGTCACCCACCTGGTCAGCTCTAGAATTGTATCAGAAAATACGTCAACCCCCTGGTCAGCTCTGGAATTGTATCAGAAAATACGTCACCCACCTGGTCCGCGCTGATATTGAATAAGAAAATACGTCACCCACCTGGTCAGCGCTGGAATTGTATAAAGTAATACGCCACCCACCTGGTCAGCGCTGAAAATGTATCAGGAAATACGTCTTCCCAACTGATCGTAGCTGGAATTGTATCAGAAAATGTGTTCCCAGCTAGTCGGAGCTTGAATTGTGTCAGAAAATACGTCATCCTACATTGTCGGAGCTGGATTTATTTCAGAAAATTCGTCATACTAAGTGGTTGGAGAGGGAATAGTATCAGAAAATACGTCATCCTCTGGTTGAACTAGAATTGTATCATAAAATACGTCATCCTAACTGGTTGGAGCTGGAAATGTATAAGAAAATACGTCATCCTAACTGGTTGGAGCTGGAATTGTATCAGAAAATAAGTCATATTAACTTATCGACGGTGGAATTATATCAACCATATCCTTGGACGAAAATATGAAGCTACCACCTGAACTATCATGATGTGGGTCATCTGATGGAAGGCCAAAGAGAAGGTCGACCTAATACATATTTGTAAGGAACTGTGAAAGCCGAAATGAAGTTCATATAGCAGTGTTGATGTTCAGTATGGCTTGGCGTGACTTCGTTCATTCTCAATCTCCCACTACCAAACCTTGAAAGGGGTTAAGTAGCAGAATGTAGTCCAGCGAACGGAATACGCTGTGTCGTAGTTTACAGCTTGACTGCGATATTTGCACCTTTCGGTCCAACACATCCGACTTCAGCAAGACTTTTTTTAGTACCGAGTTATCATTCCCTCTTCGATCCCTTCTCCTTAGCCAGTCTGCGCTGCTGCAGCCTGTTTTCCAGGATCACCGCGTGGAGGTGTAGACGGGTCTTGGCAGCTCTGGTTCGCTGGCCCTGACGCTAGCAGTCAGCTATTGGTCGCTGACCACTGCAGCTCATGCACTGCTCAGCATCTTGATCCCATGTTCAGTATAAATGATGCCTGTGGACTGGAGAAAAAGAAGGGAGTGTGCTACTTCCCAAGCGTACACAATTTGTGCTATCCCCACTAATCGTATTGCTAATCATTGGCAAAGGATCGAAGGAGGTAGGAGACTGTAAGCTGTGGTGACAATTAGACGTATGTCAGTTAAAAGAAAGAAGATTGCAACCCGTCCGTCACTCAAGCCTCAGTCTATGTACTCTCACTCCTCATCGGAACTCCAACTGTTTTTTCATCTTCTTCTTGTTCCTCTTCTTGTTCACCCGCGTTCGTCTTGAAAAACACGTTTTCGACGTTATGTTGTAGTTTACAGGGAGACTGCGATACATGTGTGTTTTTGTTTGGCTCGACATGTCGGTATGTTGTAGTTTACAAGGAGACTGCGATATATGTGTGTTTTTGTTTGGCTCGACATGACGGTATGTTGTAGTTTACAGGGAGACTGCGAACTATGTGTGTTTTTGTTTGGCTCGACATGTCGGTATGTTGTAGTTTACAGGGAGACTGCGATATATGTGTGTTTTTGTTTGGCTCGAAATGTCGGTATGTTGTAGTTTACAGAGAGACTGCGATACATGTGTGTTTTTGTTTGGCTCGACATGTCGGTATGTTGTAGTTTACAAGGAGACTGCGATATATGTGTGTTTTTGTTTGGCTCGACATGACGGTATGTTGTAGTTTACAGGGAGACTGCGATATAAGTGTGTTTTTGTTTGGCTCGACATGTCGGTATGTTGTAGTTTACAGGGAGACTGCGATATAAGTGTGTTTTTGTTTGGCTCGACATGTCGGTATGTTGTAGTTTACAGGGAGACTGCGATATAAGTGTGTTTTTGTTTGGCTCGACATGTCGGTATGTTGTAGTTTACAGGGAGACTGCGATATATGTGTGTTTTTGTTTGGCTCGACATGTCGGTATGTTGTAGTTTACAGGGAGACTGCGATATATGTGTGTTTTTGTTTGGCTCGAAATGTCGGTATGTTGTAGTTTACAGGGAGACTGCGATAAATGTGTGTTTTTGTTTGGCTCGACATGTCGGTATGTTGTAGTTTACAAGGAGACTGCGATATATGTGTGTTTTTGTTTGGCTCGACATGACGGTATGTTGTAGTTTACAGGGAGACTGCGAACTATGTGTGTTTTTGTTTGGCTCGACATGTCGGTATGTTGTAGTTTACAAGGAGACTGCGATATATGTGTGTTTTTGTTTGGCTCGACATGACGGTATGTTGTAGTTTACAGGGAGACTGCGATATAAGTGTGTTTTTGTTTGGCTCGACATGATGTTATGTTGTAGCTTACAGCTTTGACCGGCAGAGAAGAGTTCAAGCCTTCACTGAATTGAATGAACGTTTCAACATGGAAAAAGCATGACTTATTGGATCGCTTCATTACATGTGACGAACTCTGGGCGCAACATTACATGTGACGAACCATGAGTACATCATTATACTCTAGAATCGAAACGAGCATCCACGCATTGGAAACAAACGCAATCACTACCACCCAAACAAATTTATTCTGACAATTGAGTCTGTAAGCAATATGATAGCGAGTGTTTTCTGGGACAAAATTGGAATCATTTATATTTATTTTCGACAGCGTGGTGCAATTATCAACAGTAAACATCATTAAAGCATTGTGACATGTATAATAGTCTACGGGAAAAAAACCAGTCTGGTTTTCTCACAAAGGGCGTCCTGCTTCTGCAAAATAACACTCGACCTCATACGGTTCACCGCACTATGTGTTATCTGCAGCAACTCGTATGTGAGATATTGCCACATCCGCCTTACAGCCAGACCTCACTCCAAGCGATTTCCACCTGTTTTGATCCCTAAAAGAATTCTTGGGAGTTCATCATTTCAGCACTGATGAGGAAGTGAAGAAGACTGACCTGGAGTGGGAGATGATCTCTCTTCTTTCCACACACTCTTGTTTAATTTTACTCTACCCAACAATCACACTCTTGTTTCATTTTACTCTGTCCAACAATCACACTCTTGTTTCATTTTACTCTGCCGAACAATCACACTCTTGCACAAATTGCACACGCCTGTTTAGTGTGAGGCTCCTTTCATTGCACTTTGGATGGGCTAGCTTCTGAGAGCGCACAAACCTAGCATAGGTACATACAGACGCATACATGCATCCAAGCACTGGTGTATGCGTCTTAATATCGCCCAATTGACTACGGTCTGAGGGGGGAATAGGCGCACCTCCGCCAGTAGAAACTAGTGAGTCAAACACGTAAACATGTTTTTTAAAGTTTGTACATATTGACAAATCTTTCTACATTGAAGCTTTTCAAACATTACTTAAACGTTGGAATAAGCTCATAAACTTTGTATGAGATTATATCGAAAAATAAATGGCATTTTGACTGCTTTAAAACAAAATGTCCTTACAAAAAAAATGTTCTGGTTTGACTTGAATGATCCTTATACATTATCTCGTTAAAATCTAACTGGTGCGGCAGTGACGCCAGTCAGACGGGAATTTTAAGGTACATTCAATGTTTGCATTAGAACTGAATCATGAGCATAGCAGATGTCATAATGCCCATTATAATTTACTCATATTTTATTTTGGTCGCTAGTCCGGGCGGGTTACTTCATTAAATCTTCTTTTAGTCTTCAGTATTCATGTTTATTTTTAGATTAAAATAAAACTATTACCAGACTAACAGCAACATCCCGAGTGGTCTGTCGGGATCTTTGTGTATGACAAGGACAAGAATAACACCACTTCCCCACAGAGAACATGTCGTAAAAGGCGACTAACTGTGTGACATGCATAACACCGGCCATGGTGAAGTGGTTTGTAAAGAGCAGCATAGATGGTTCTTAACAGGCTGCGGGTCTACTTTACTCTAGTGTTTAAGTCTTTACATGGATTCGTACATCTGTTAACCACCATTGTCCCAAAGTAGCAGAGTAATAAGCTGCTCGAGGCTAGCCCACTAAGCACGAAATACTCCTCGCAGCTACCTCCAGTTCATACCATAGCCGGGACCTGCACAGGGGCATCTAAACCTGTAAAAGTACAGGTCGACTAAGTGGGACCTGCACATGGGCATCCGAAGCTGTAGAAGTACAGGGCGACTAAGTGGGACCTGCACATGGGCATCCGAAGCTGTATAAGTACAGGGCGACTAAGTGGGACCTGCACATGGGCATCCGAAGCTGTAGAAGTACAGGTCGACTAAGTGGGACCTGCACAGGGGCATCCGAACCTGTAAAAGTACAAGTCGACTAAGACTAAAAACAACAACATATTAATACAAATTAAAGGCTCAGTTCTGCAAAATCTGGATTCATTCAAAAGGCTGACTTAATTGCCTTAAGACCACAGCCTTCCATCCCTGCCCTGAGGGATTCAATAAATTATGAACGCGTTACGTGCCTTGGTTAGCATTAACTTAGATACATGTCTTGCTCTCTCTCACTCTCTGCTTCCCAGCCTTTGTTAGCATTAACTTAGATACACTAGTCTCTCTCTCTCTCTCTCTCTGCTTCCCAGCCTTGGTTAGCATGAACTTAGATACACTAGTCTCTCTCTCTCTCTCTCTCTCTGCTTCCCAGCCTTTGTTAGCGTTAACTTAGATACACTAGTCTCTCTCTTTCTCTCTCTCTCTGCTTCCCAGCCTTTGTTAGCGTTAACTTAGATACACTAGTCTCTCTCTCTCTCTCTCTCTCTGCTTCCCAGCCTTTGTTAGCGTTAACTTAGATACACTAGTCTCTCTCTCTCTCTCTCTGCTTCCCAGCCTTTGTTAGCATTAACTTAGATACACTAGTCTCTCTCTCTCTCTCTCTGCTTCCCAGCCTTGGTTAGCATTAACTTAGATACACTAGTCTCTCTCTCTCTCTCTCTCTCTCTGCTTCCCGGCCTTGGTTAGCATTAACTTAGATACACTAGTCTCTCTCTCTCTCTCTGCTTCCCAGCCTTTGTTAGCGTTAACTTAGATACACTAGTCTCTCTCTCTCTCTCTCTGCTTCCCAGCCTTTGTTAGCGTTAACTTAGATACACTAGTCTCTCTCTCTCTCTCTCTGCTTCCCAGCCTTTGTTAGCGTTAACTTAGATACACTAGTCTCTCTCTCTCTCTCTCTCTCTCTGCTTCCCGGCCTTGGTTAGCATTAACTTAGATACACTAGTCTCTCTCTCTCTCTCTCTGCTTCCCGGCCTTGGTTAGCATTAACTTAGATACACTAGTCTTGCTCTTTCTCTCTCTCTCTGCTTCCCAGCCTTGGTTATGGTACACCACGAGAAGCAGACACGGACGGACATTGTTGCTCCTATCCTTTCACTACGATGTGCTGTCAATGAACATCCTGACCATTGGAGTCAAACAGATAGATGTGGAGCTTGTTGATAGCCCTCATGGATGTTTCGGTAAGGAAGAATGCGACTCTTTTTTCTGATTACTCTTCCTGTTCTTCGTCATCTACTTGTTCTTCGTGTTTTGTTTCTGGTTCTTTTTTCTTTCTCCGTTCTCTTTTTCTCCATGTGTCTTTTGTCTTTTTCTCAAGGACGGTCAGCACGATGGACACTGATTATCTATGCGGATTATTTGACTTAAGTTGACCTGATTTGACCCTCTGTGTGGGATGAGACACCCGACCTTTGATTTGTGATTGCCAGCTGATGCACCTTCAGTCAGTATTTTTAAAGTCTGCCTTTGTTATTTGCTGTCTGCTTGACTTCCTATGTACTGTGTGACCCACTCCATAAAGCGATGTGTTGTACCACCATGTCTACTTCCCCTGTATTTAGAGCATTATAAAACAGCGATTATGAAAAGTACATACACAAGTATTCATGTACAAAAAAGCATGATCGTGTGTCATGCCGACTGGCGTCAGCGATTTTGAACTTCCACAATTTCAGTCTAGAGAGTTGTGAATCGAGTCTGCCGAACTATAATGAAGAATCAGACGTTATGTTATGTCTGTGCTGCCCTCTGCATAGTTTCCTGGCAATTCTGCTCGGTTTTACAATGTGTTCCATTCTTGATTCTTTGATAATACGTCAGAAATAATTGTTTGCTTTGTCCTGATGTTCGCAATAAAATATATTTTCTCCTGAGCCTTACTAAACACATCCTCGTTAGTCTTCACTGCTGTTTATACGACTCATAACATTCTTCTTTTATAAAAACAAATGTGTGACTACATGCGATCTGCATGTCTGTTCAGAGATTATACATGATTCGTTTTCCTGTGACAATGTTGATGTTACGTAACACCGATGTATTTTGTTTCGCTCATCCATTGTGGTAGTAACAATGACTCTCTTAAGGTAGCCAAATGCCTTAACAAATAATTAGTGACTCGTGTAAGGTGGGTCATTCAGTCCGAGATTCGAACCAAGGCTGAGATGGATTAAGGCTATGCGAGGAAGCGTCACCAAATGCCTCATTATTGAAAGATCAATGAGTGCTGCTCAGAATCATCAGGGACTGTAAGATTTGTTCAAGTAACAGACAGTCAGCAGCAACGTTTTGCACAGACGCTTCTGATCGCCCTTCAACTGACTCGCCTTGAGGTCCCAGTAACTACCATGTATGACCATTATTTCCTTCCCGAAAAGTCGTGACAAACGACAAGTGATTATTATGATGTGGCTACCATCTTCACTTGCGTAATAACCATTACCAATAAAAGCAGCCAAATGGATCCAGGATTCCCTATAAGTTTAGTAGGATCAATCTAACTGTGGCGCACATACTCCAGCGATTGAACTGGCGGGTTTCTTCTTCTTCTTCTTCTTCGTACGCTGTCAAACGTCAACTTGTACTTTTTCGAAAAAAGCAGCGGTCATCCTGAGGCTGTCGACACTGCCATAGAGCTTGTCTAGTGTTACCACTGGTGATGGCCACATCTGCTTTCTCTGATCCTCGTATGTCGGGCAGTTTTGCAGCAAATGTTCAGCGGTCATTTTCCCGGTACCACACGAGCATTCGCCAGTGCCACCTATTCTCAATTTATTTAATAGGTGTACCTCAGTCTATTGTGATCTGTGCGAAGTCTGAAGACCACGACCTGCTCTCTTCTGTTCAACTGGTAATAGGCATCGTTTTTTGTGTAGCCAGTATGTTCTGTTTCCCATTTGGTCATGTATCTAGCTCTAATAAGCCTTTTTGACTCTTCATAGGTCACGCTAGGGTCTGTTGTGGTAGTCTTGAACCTTCTTTTGCCAATCTGTCTGCCTCCTCGTTGCCTTGTATGTTACAATGGGATGGAACCCACTGTACCACTACTCTTGTTGGTGCAAACTGCTGGCATAGTGGACCGAGTACTGTTCTTAAATCATTAAGTTCAGTATTTTTTTGGCTTTTTAGTGCTGTGACTACGGCCAGAGCATCTGTAAACAGGACTATATGGCTTTAATTTCTTTTGCCTGTCACAATTTCTTCTACTGCAGCCCTCAGTGCCTCTGCCTCCGCTCTGAAATTGCAACGTTTTGCGCAGACACTTCTGATCGCCCTTCAACTGACTCGCCTTGAGGTCCCAGTAACTACCATATATGACCATTATTTCCTTCCCGAAAAGTCGCGACAGACGACAAGTGATTATTGTGATGTGACTAGCATCTTCCCTTTCGTAATATACCATTTCCAATAAAAGAAGCCAAATGGATCCAGGATTCCCTATAAGTTTAGTAGGATCAATTTAACTGTGGCGCCCATACTCCAGCGATTGAACTGGCGGGTTTAATTATTATTGTTGCATTTTATGAATGGATGTTTTCACCTGTAATGTTCTATTCTTTATTTTATATCTATTGTATGTGTTGACATCTCCTCTAGACGTCTTTATCGTGTCTTCCATGATGTATTAGCTTCTAAGCGTAGTGTCCATTGCCCCTGAAGAAGGCCTTGTTGTGTTAACTTGGATGTTGTTAAAGTCTTCGTCTCATAGCGGTATCTGAACTAGACAAATTTATGATTTTTATTACACTCTGTATTAGTTAGTTCGTCATTGGATCATCCTACTTGTACATGAAGCAAGATCAGAAGCACTCAGATCTCAACATCAGTATCTCCGCTAGCGCGAGATGGCTGGTCGTTCCGGTCCTGTGCTGGTGAACAAGACGTCTTTGAATCCGAGTATGGTGTACATACCTCGCCACCCTTTGTTTCACCCCCAATGAAACCAATCGCGCCAAGGACGTGGAGACAGGATCGACTTCTAAATCATCGTTTTGACCAATTTTCCTTTATTTTAATCAACATTACCGTCGCTGGATTGTTTTATTGTAATTCGTATTTTTACTTGTACCAAACACAATGTCTAACGTTTTTTTGGGAAGGCTTGCAACAGGAGAAGACAACTGGGCCTTATTTAGATGCATTAATTCTTAAGCTCTCTTCATTTTCAGCATTGAGTCACCACTGGAGATGACCTTTAAGAAATCCTGCGTCATAGTCCACTAAGTGTTCTTCAGCCTTTGGTTACTGTAGCATTGTGGTTGACAAAATGATGGTGCCAGCTCAGAAACACAACATTCTTTAGTTGCTTTTACAAGATCTTTGAAAAATACACAAAGTTTTATTCGTTCCGTCCAGGTGATTTAAACGGGTATTTTAAGATTGAGGGTTTGATATTCAAAGAGAGGTAATAAAGACCAACAGAGCCTGTTTTTAGTGTTATATAAAGTCCTTTAAATGGGGTGCTTCTGACTAGGCAACTTCATACAAATTTAATACCTACTTAAAAGTAGATGTTTCGAGTCCTCGATACACTTTAGTGCAGGCGTCCTTCAAATGGAATAATCTACTGTCTTGTTACTTATTTCATATTCAGTATGAAGAGCAGCATTCAAGTGGTTCCGATGGAAAACAGGAAAAGACTTCCATTGCATGTCGTTACGGTCAAGGTCCGTCCTGTGGCAACAATTGCCGTCGGTGATGAAGATAACTATTCATGCTAAGCCGCAGTCTATGTGAGGTGGACTGGCCAGTTCCCTTCCTTGCTGGTTATACCTTCCCCAACTCATAATGTAGGTACCCATTATAATGCCGAAAACGAGAGAATGGCGTGGGATAGTGGTTGAGTGACACGGCTGACAACCCGAAGGTGCAGTGTTCGATCCCCATGACAGCGCCGGCCGATACCCCAGGAAAGTAAGCCCTTAGAAAATGCAGGAAAAAGCAGACTCTTACATAAAATGTATGCCGAAGTCAGATGCACTGGGCAGACAGGCGCATAATAAAAACCGAAGTGCAACGCACACCGTCTTGGGAAATAGAGATATAAGGCGAACGCGAAAAAAAATAAGAAAACAAAAATTCAGAAAACTGAAGTGTCTGACCGAAAAGTGCAAATATCACAGTCAGGTTGTAAACTAGCGACACAACGCATTCCGTTCCCTGGATTAAATCCAGCTTTTTGCAAAGCCATGTTCAAGCCTTCATAGCGGGAGATTGACAACGAACACACACGAAGATAAGGTACCCATTTATAACTGGGTCGACTGTCGTAAAAGGGGACTAAAGAAGGTTATACGTGGGGTTGGCAAATTAGCTATGTAAAAACCATTTCTACTAAACTGTAGTGCAAATGACTGGAATCAGGCCTTCCTGGAAGCTAGTTAAGAGTAAACCAAATGCATTGCCAGATCTTTGCTACGGGATTAAGATGCTGAGAAATGCATGAGTTACAGCAGTCAGCAACCCATAGCTGACTGTGATCATCAAGGCTAGTGATGGTCAGGAACTCGAAGTGGTTGACCGTTTTAAATATCTAGGGTCGATTGTCAGTGACGAAGGATCAAAATGTGGAGGTGAAGGCCAGAATAGCACAGACAATGGAGGCGTTTGCACGGCTTAACAAAATCTGGCAAGATAAACGGTTAGCACTACGCACGAAAATCAGATTAATGCGTACACTGGTCCTGTCAAAATTCATCTATGCTTGTGAGACATGGACAGTTACAGCTGACCTTCAGCGAAGGATACCGGCCTTGGAGATGAGATGTTTCCGAAGACTTTTAAACGTCACGTACAAAGATCGAGTTACAAATGAGGAAATACGAGATAGAATTACAACAGCAATAGGGCCTTTTGAAGACCTCTTGGAAACTGTCAAAAGAAGAAAACTCGATTGGTACGGTCACATATCGAGATCAAATGGTCTTGCAAATACGATCCTCTACGGAAAGGTGCAAGGCAGACGACGAAGAGGCCGTCCCAAAAAGAGGTCGTATGACAACATAAAAGAATGGACAAATCTCCGATCAGAAGAGGCACAGGCAACGGCCGCTGACAGAGAAGGGTGACGTAGGGTTGTGAGGATGTCTTCATGTGCGTCCCAACGACCTCACCAGTTACGGGATGACCTGACCTGACCTAAGTGAACCAGAGCTGCCAAAACCCTTCTCCACCACTACACGATGATCCCGGAAAACGCTGCAACTGAGCAGACTTTCTAAAGAGAATGTATCGAAGAGGGGAGGCTAACTCGGTACCCAAAAATGCCACTATGAAGTCGGATGTAACTAAAGATGCAAATATCGAAATTCAAGCTGTAAACTACGACACAATGCATTCCGTTCTCCGGACAACATTCTGCTACTTGTAAAACGCTTTTCAGGGCTTGTTGGGGAGAGTATGAGAGTGGCGGACGAAGATGATCATTGCTGTGGGATCAAGATGCTGAGCAGCGCATTAGCTGCAGTGGTCAGCGACCCATAGCTGTCTGCTAGCGTCAGGCCAGCGAACCAGAGCTGTCTGCTAGCGTCAGGCCAGCGAACCAGAGCTGTCTGCTAGCGTCAGGCCAGCGAACCAGAGCTGTCTGCTAGCGTCAGGCCAGCGAACCAGAGCTGTCTGCTAGCGTCAGGCCAGCGAACCAGAGCTGTCTGCTAGCGTCAGGCCAGCGAACCAGAGCTGCCAAGACCCTTATACACATCCACGCGGTGATCCTGGATAACAGGCTGCAGTAGGGCAGACTGGCTATGGAGAAGGGATCGAAGAGGGAATACTAACCCGGTACTCCAAAAATGCTTGCTGAAGTCGGATGTGTTGGACCGAAAGGTGTAAATACCGCAGTCAAACTGTAAACTACGACACAACTCATTCCGTTCTCTGGACTACATTCTGCTTCGTAAGCCCTTTCAGTGTTTGGTAGTGGGAGATTGAGAATGAACGAAGCGAAGCCATCATTGCTGCAACAAAGGACTGAAATCAGGTTTTTCGAAAAGCTGGTTAGAAAAAAAAAGTCATTTTTTTGTCCTGTTCTTTACAAAATGGGGCGACGGCGCGTTGTTGACCCATGTGCCTTTATGTGGGAAAGAACAAATGGCCTCACTTCATGCAGCTAAGTGTAGCTATGGTTGTGAATTTGACTTGACAACCTTATAATTATAACAACAAATAGCCACAAACAGCACACCAATAACAGGTCCACACTTGAGCTGGTATATTAATTTCTTCTGGGAACCAATGGTGGTCGTGGTCCTATTTAAACACATACGTAATGGTTGCTATGGTGATTGACAATTTGTTTTCTTCTTTCTTTTGTCTTGTTTTATTAGGCAGAGTTGGTTATTCTGTGTTTTGCACAGAACGGCCCAATGCATCCGATATCGTCACGAATGTTTTAATGGGTCTACTACCCATACTGCCACGTCTTTACTGCGCTACTAATACTTAGCGATTAACACTGTGTCGTCCGCGAATCGAAGATACTTAAGCCGTCTGCGGAGAACATTGATTACAAAAAACACGACAACGTGAAATACAGATGGGGATTAATGTAGAGAAAGTAGAGGTCAAATAAGACACAGCACCGGAAAGGCTTAGAGATATAACGACACATGAATCAAATTGGAAAACACAGGAGAAAAAACGAGTGGGGTAACCAAAGAAGACATAAAAAAAAACGGTGGAGGAAAAAGTCAGAGGAGCTGGAGTTTCGTAGACAGAACTGATGTTCATTCATCACACTCTCTTTGTTGAGCCATCTGGACAGTCTTTTCTCTTGCTGAGCCCACTGAAATAGGTGAGTTATGCCGTCATTTGGATTAAATGAGAATGAAAAAGTGCCTTTTGTCAACACCACTGTCGTCCTGTGTTACCATTGGCCAGTGGGAAGACATTATAGAGACGACTGGAGATAGCACAGGATGCATATTTTTCCTCAGGGTTTACTCCCGAAGCCTTTTCCGTAAACATGTAACCCGCAAGGCAGCGGAGGGAGATAGAATGACATCTATCGTCACGTGTTTTGCCTTTCCCATAACCGCAAGAGGTCGTAGAGATATCATTCCGCGAGTTAGTGATGTGCTGGGCATCTCCTGAGTGACGTGTTCCAGTTCATTATAGTCACATTTCTAAATTTTACAGCCACACCAAAACCGACGCTGTCTGCAGCTAGTGCGAAGTGCGTCAATCTCGTGAAGTTCAGCCTTGTGCACTAGATGGTTAAAATACGAGACATGTTTAACCTTCGTACTAATTCATATAGCCGAAGCCCATGCCAGGATAATCGGAGGAAAGAAACACAAAAAATGAACGAATTAACTAGTCCTATCGGAATTCAACGACACATTTCCGTGAACACAAGTATAAGTCGTCGACTAGTGTGCATTCCAAGCAAATCCGTGGTCTGGCGGCGTCAATAGTAAGTTACAACCGCAGAGCAATGTTAGACCCGCAGCCAGTACGGCGCCATCTTTGTGGCTCATTTTCTTTTGTTGCTGGACAGAACTAAAGGAAAGGGACACCCATATTAAAAACAGAAGATGAGTCTTCGTTGCAACCCCTATGCTTCAAGAGGAGCCAGCAGGTTGAGTAAAATCACATTTTGTAAACTTCTTCTAGAACTTTTCCGAGTGGATCCTGAGAACCCTTATAAGGGATAAAAAGATAGGACCACTGTACCTCCACGTGGTAAGAGACGACGACAGAAAGTTGTGCGTAGGGCTAGCAGCCTCTTCGTATAAAATAAAATTATATAGTAACCGTCACTTCAAAATCACGCAACCTAGCAAGGTCAACTGTAGGGGTGGTCCTATGCTCCGAATGTAGTTGTTGTGAATGCCCATAATGAGTAGGTTACTCTTTGTGTGCGCCCTGAAAAATTGGCTGTGGCGGGAAACAGTATTTTCTCTCACATCCTGAGCGTGCTAATGAAAGTTGCCGCAGTCCTCTATGCGGTTGTGCTATGCTTGGCTTCATTTGCGTGTCGCTCACTACTAGGGGATCATGTTAATCCCCCCCCCCTTCGTTAGCCCGGCTGCCATGAAAACACCGTGTTTCTAGGGAGGACTGCGAGAAAGTCTAGATGAGGGGTCTTGGCCAGTATATTTTGTCTGACCCTGACTAACATGTCTGAACAGTATATTTTTGCCTGACCCTGACTAACATGTCTGATCAGTATATTCTGTCTGACCTTGACTAACATCCTGGCTGAAGTTAGAAATGGAGAAGAAGAAGAAGAAGAAGAAGAAGAAGAAGAAGAAGAAAGTGGAAGATGAGGATGAAGAAAAAGAAAGACGAAGCAAAAGAAGGAGAAGAAGAAAAAGCAGAAGAAGAAGTAGCAGGAAAGCTACAGCAGCTTTTTTATCTGAAATGTCAAATAAGACAAGAGAATGCTATTACAATGGAGCGACAACTTTCAGCTACGTGAAACAAGCAACTAGTACTTTAACAAAACGAACAGTCTAGCGTTTTCCGATGCACCAATACGTATATTCCATAAATGCAAGACTGTAACTTTTGTAATCATTCTATTGTGCTCTAATGTGTGTCTTATGTGTCGGTTGACTATTTTATTACATCTATTTTATTAATGTTATCTTTATGGTCAGAGTTATCTCGCCTGGGCTCCACACATTCCAAATGTGAAATTGATTGTTTAAGCTGGGTAGACAAATGGAGGACATATTTTTTTCTCAATAGCAATTCAGGAGAGGAAAAAACACAACTAAATTTAAGTAATACTGGATAGCAATAGTAAATGCGTTCATTCTACAATCCGGACTTCATTCAAGCAAAAAAGATTTAGCAATGATAGCCATGCCGGACTCCTGCAGCACCTTGAATAGCTGGCAAGAACATCTCATGACACAGTAAGTAGCTATTAGAGTTTATAATTGCAATGAAACAATCGAAATTGTCGTAAGTGTTCCTATTAACTCTCCATGTGATCATACCACAGGACAGTCCACAACAGAGCAGCAGGTCAGGCTGGTGCGAATGCTACTTTTGGGCAGACACAATGTAGGACAAAGCTCTTCATATGGAAAGTCTGCAAGGTGAGCGTGTCTGTATCTGGTGTATCCGGTAACCTTTCTTCTTATGGAAAGTATGTAAGGTGAGCGTGTCTGTATCTGGTGTATCCGGTAACCTTTCTTCTTATGGAAAGTCTGCAAGGTGAACATCAGTGTATCTGGTGTATCCGGTAACGTCTCTTCACAACAACATCTCCCTAGTAGAATCTCATTTCTGCGCCCAAACCCCCTCTTCTGCAGTCGGGAAAGCACCAGATACATTTCTGGTTTCTGCCTGGGTGGGAAGAATCTCACCGGACCCCCTGCCGTTATATCTTGAATCCCCAAGAGCTGAAACCTATATGGCAAGACAAGCGACTCGCCCTCGGCATAAAAGTTAGACTAATGGGCTCTTTGGTGCTATCAATATTTTTGTATGCCTGCGAGATCTGGACCATTACAGCAGATATCCAGGGCAGGATACATGCAGTGGAAATGAGGTGCTATAGAAAACTCCTAAATGTTACATATAAAGATCGTGTCACGAACGTAAAAATCCGTCAGAGAGTTGAAGACGCTATTGGTCCTTTTGAAGATCTGTTTACAGCTATTAAAAGGCGAAAGATGGCCTGGTGCGGGCACGTCGCGAGGTCCAACAGAATTACCAACTCGATACTCTTTGGGTCCGTACCGGGACAGAGAGGGCGAGGACGTCCAATGGAGAGATGGGTGGACAACATCACTGAGTGGTCAGGCCTTCGTCCCGGTTAGATACGTTCGGCGGCGACAGACAGGAGAGGGATGGCATGGGATTTTGGGAGTGTCTTCATGTGTGCCCCAACGACCTGATGGGTTACGGGATGAACTGAACTGAACTGAACAAGAGCTAATCGAACAGTGATGTTAATTAGAAGATGATGATGGTCCCATTTCTTTGATCATTTCCTAGAAACTGACGAAGCAATCAGTGACTAACATGCCTGATGACGTCTTCTAAAGCAGTATCGGCATCCCTCCACTTTGCTCGGTCTCCGACCATACATTGTACTGTACACCAAATCCAATTCATTGATTTGGAAGTTCGGCTTCTGTAGGCTGTTTTTGATCAGTTTATACCATAGTGAAGATATACCAAAGTGAGGATATACCACAGCGAATGAGCTGAAAGCAGCCAGGGACACATAGCTGACTGCTTACATCAGGATCAGCAAATTACAGCTGATCAAAACCCTATTCCGCCTCCAAGTGGCGGCCCTGGAAACAGACTGCACTAGTGCAATTTACCTATGAGAGCAGGGATCGCAGTGGATAAGCAAATCTCCCCCCCCCCCCCCTCCAAAAACAAAGAGCCACCTAAAACCGAATGTCTCTGGCCGAAAGCTACAGCCATTACGACATCGCTTTAAACTACGACACGACGTTCTCTTCAGGATGAAAGAAGAATGCCGGCTCAAATAATAAATTGGGATCAAGATGCTGAGCAGCGCATGAGGTGCAGCAGTTAGCGAACCAGCGCTGCCAAGACCCTTCTACACCTCAACGCGGTGATCCTGGATAACAGGATGCAGTAGGGCAGACTGACTAAGGAGAATGGATCGAAGAGGGAATGCTAACCCGGTACTAAAGAAATTATTGCTGAAATCGAATGTGTTGGACCGAAAGGTGAAAATATCGCAGTCAGGCTGTAAGCTACGATACAACGCATTCCGTTCTCTGGAGTATATTCTTCTACTTAAGACCTTTCAGTATTTGGAAGGGGGAGATTGAGAACGAACGAAGCCAAGCCAAGCCAAATTATAAATTGGTAACAAACTATGAATAATTAATATATGTTTACACACAGGGAAGAATTCGTCTGCAATCAAGAAATTAAAGACCAAGAAGGCAGAGCAGAATTTATGTACAACTGTTGCTTCAAGGACGTGTCTGGAGAACTCATGTGTTCCACTGAGGGAGACGATTTCTGGATCAACATACTTTACTTGGCAATAACATCGGTCAAGGTGAGTCTACTTCCTGGTGGGTTGCAGGGTGTGGTTTCCAGGTATTTGGGCCATGCTGTATATGTGAAGCTAACGTGCCAGAAGAAAGATGTATCTGTTAAACTGATGAACTGGTGGCTCGGTGGTTAGAATTCCGGGTTTCCTAGTCTGAAGTGCACGAGATTTAACACGTGTTTATGTTTCTTTTCGTGTCTAAAATAAGAACTTTGAATGCACACCACGCGACGACTGCTAGGGTAATAATAATTTGTCAATCGTCGTCAAGGAGGGCCGCCAACAAGATTATGTGTCATATTGGGTCCTTGAGTCTGTGGACGGGTTCGTGACTGGTCAAGCCAATAAGGGCACGATACGTTCTATTGCACAACTGAAAAAATTGCCCTGCTGCTGGTACTTGTATTCCCTCTGCTCTAGACTGCCAGGTTAAGCTGCTGTTATTACCAACCGTCCATGCTATGGCCCGGAAGAAGGGAAAACGTCATGAGATTTGTTTCTGTTATTGTCTGATAAAATGACGTAATGAAGAATAGATTGTATAACTATGATACTGATAAAATGGTCACTGTGGGATCAAGATGCTGAGCAGCGCATGCGCTGCAGTGGTCAGCGAACCATAGCTGACTGCTAGCGTCAGGACCAGCGAACCAGAGCTACCAAGATCCTTCTACTCCTCCACGCGGTGATTCTGGATAACAGGCTGCAACAGGGCAGACTGGCTAAGGAGAAGGGATTGAAGAGGGAATGATAACCCGGTACTCAAAAAATGCTTGCTGAAGTCGGATGCGTTGGACCGGAAGGTGCAAATATCGCAGTCAAGCTGTAAACTACGACACAACGCATTCCGTTCTCTGGACTACATTCTGCTACTTAAGCCCTTTCAGGGTTTGGTAGCGGGAGATTGAGAACGAACGAAGCCAGGATATTGTCCGGAGAGCGGAGTGCGTTTTGTTGTAGTTTACAGCTTGATTGAAATAATTGCACCTCTCGGTCCGACACATTCAACTTCATCATGGTATTTTTGTACTGGGCTAACCTGCCCTCTTCGTCTCTTTAGCCAGTCTTGCTCTGTTGCAGCCTTTTATCTATGATCACCACGTAGAGGTGGAGAAGCGTCTTGGCAGCTCTGGGCTGCTGTCCTTGATGCTAGCATCTATTGTGGGCCTCTGACCGCTTCAGCTCCTGCATTGCTCAGCACAATGATCTCCTATGCACACCTGACTGATCACAGTGTCGGCACCTATCTTTGTTTGGCCAGACTGCTGTTTCCAGGAAAACGACGAAGAAGATGGATGCTGATTTTTCACCTGTGTGTTTGACCTGACCCATCCGTAAGTCTTGTCTCCCTAATGTCGTCCTCGTTAAATGTCACTACAGTTTGCAAAGGTGTATTCACTTCAACATGTCTCTAGTAAAAATATATTTTCTGCTGAGTTGTTTCTGGAACAAACATAAAATGAACATGATTTGAATCCCTGCTTGTTGTTAGGGAAGGCTGAAGAAGGTTATACATACGGGTGACAACATCATCATCCACACACACACAAATTGCTACAAAAATGCATGCAAATGACTGGAATCATCCATAAAATCATCCATAAAATCATCCATAAAATCATCCATTTCATAAAAAGCTATTTAGGGGCACAAAATGATCGTGTTTGACCTACGCTTGAACAAATTACTGGAATCAGGCATTCCTATAATGGACATCAAATGCATTCTGGACCTACGCTTCAACAAATTACTGGAATCTGGCATTCCTATAATGAACATCAAATGCATTCTGGACATACACTTCAAAGAATAATTTGGCAGAGGAAGAACAAAAACTGCATTTTAATCTTTCTTGTTTTTACGGAAATACGTATATATTTTTTTCTCATAATTTAAATGTATTTTGGCTTGGCTTGGCTTCGTTCGTTCTCAATCTCCCTCTACCAAAAACTGACACGGACCTAAGTAGCAGAATGTAGTCCAGAGAACCAAATGCGTTGTGTCGTAGTTTACAGCTTGACTTCGATATTTGCACTTTTCGGTCCAACACATCCGACTTCAGGAAGCATTTTTTGAGTACCGGGTTAGCATTCCCTCTTCGATCCCTTCTCCATAGCCAGCTATATTGCAGCCTGTAATCCAGGATTACCGCGTGGAGGTGTAGAAGGGTCTTGGCAGCTCTGGGTCTCTGACCGCTGCAGCCCATGCGCTGCTCAGCATCATGAACCCAAGCGTATTTTAATGTTGGTTTAATATATAAATATATATAAAGTATTTATCAACACACATATTATATTTCGTTCACGTATTTCTGCTGTATATTATATACCCATCAACTGTCAAAAATACATTGCACATCTGACGTTTACCATTCATTGTTATTGGGTCTACTTTATATATAAAACATAAACAAATGTAAAAAAGCCAGTGTTATGCAATTTACAGACACATATTTATTTCAGGTCCTCATGTTTCTGTTCTGTCCCAACTTTGTACCAGCCAGCGCTTACAGTGCTGCGTACATGGCAGCAGAATACGTGGTTACGTTGAAGCAGAAGGTCAAGATGAAAATCTTTATCTCAGAAAAGGTCAGGCATTCAAAGTTCATTTAGCAGTGAAGAATAATCGCTTTTTCAATTATTACAAAATCATTGTGTGAATTATTATTATTGTCATCTGTTCACATGGAAGGATGGGTAAATTTAAGGATGGATATACACAATTGTATTGCGTGTGTCGTCCATTGCGTTTCATTGTTATCTTCAACATACATCCCTTTATCATATGTGTGTGTGTGCGCGCGCGTGTGTGTGTGTGTGTGTATGTAATACATATATATATATATATATATATATAAATATATCAATATATATATATATATATATATATATATATATATATATATATATATGAATGCGGAACGACAACATTCGAAGTATGGTCGGCACTACGTCTTGTGCCGAACACATTTCCAGGCAGAAAATAAGTTGGTTTGGTCATCTCAAGAGAATGCACCCTCATTATCTTCCACTGATGGCTTACAGTGCTGGTCTGATGGCTTACAGTGCTGGTAGATCTGGCTACAGGGCAAGGAGGTGGCCGCGATGTAGGTGGATAGATGGAAATTGAGTGATTGTGCAACGACAAGTGCTCACATTGACCGACGCAACGCACTTGGCGCAGGATAGACGTCTTAAGCTCTCCATGACGCTAAACGGTACAAGTGGAAAGAAAATTAACCAACTAGACATGCCCTAACATGGAATCCTCAGAGGAAAGAGTTAGACGGTGAAACACTAGGAGAAGACACAGAAAATGAACTTTGGTCCTTGAACTTCAAATAGAGAAAGACAGAAAGCGCAGCTCAAGATCGAACTTGCTGCATCAAGGTTGTCAATGGCCTTTCCCCCATTAGAAGCGATGGACAATGATTAATTGATTGATTGATTGTCTGGTGTCTAAAATAATGTGCTTTCTATCGAGGAATAAAAGCGATGCATGGAGCTGTTCCTACTTTGGGACTGATTCCCATCTCTGACCACAAGCATCTCTTTTCTCAAGTGAATATCTTTCATTGCTGAGCCTTGGTCTGCCGCTGGCATGCATGAGACTAATAACCCAGAGTTGACTTGATAATGTTTCATTTTGTCTCATTTAAATTTGAGAATGTCTTAAGTAATAGCCACATCATTTGCTGGACCTCACAGTTCATTCTGTTCTTTGTGTTCCTGCTTGCCAAACCTCGCTGTCCGTTCTGTTGTCTGTGTTCCTGTCTGATCCTCACTGTCCATTCTGTTGTCTGTGTTCCTGTCTGAACCTCACTGTCTATTCTGTTTTTTGTGTTCCTGCTTGCCAAACCTCACTGTCCGTTCTGTTGTCTGTGTTCCTGTCTGATCCTCACTGTCCGTTCTGTTGTCTGTGTTCCTGTCTGAACCTCACTGTCTATTCTGTTTTTTTGTGTTCCTGCTTGCCAAACCTCACTGTCCGTTCTGTTGTCTGTGTTCCTGTCTGAACCTCACTGTCCGTTCTGTTGTCTGCATTCCTATCTGAACCTCACTGTCTTTTCTGTTTGTTGTGTTCCTGCTTGCCAAGCCTCACTGTCCGTTCTGTTATCTGTGTTCCTGTCTGAACCTCACTGTCTATTCTGTTTTTTGTGTTCCTGCTTGCCAAACCTCACTGTCCGTTCTGTTGTCTGTGTTCCTGTCTGAACCACACTGTCTATTCTGTTGTCTGTGTTCCTGTCTGAACCTCACTGTCCGTTCTGTTGTCTGTGTTCCTGTCTGAACCTCACTGTCCGTTTTGTTGTCTGTGTTCCTGTCTGAACCTCACTGTCTATTCTGTTGTCTGTGTTTCAGTCTGAACCTCACTGTATATTCTGTCGTCTGTGTTTCAGTTTGAACCTCACTGTATATTCTGTCGTCTGTGTTTCAGTCTGAACCTCACTGTCTATTTTGTCGTCTGTGTTCCTTTCTGAATTGTACTGTTCATTCTTTTGTCGTCTGTGAAAATGTTTGCTAGATACTTTAATGATCTGGACAAGTAATTGCATTCTATTCCTCTTCTTCATCTTCTTCGTCGACGTCCTGAAAAGGACGCTTTGTTTCAGTCAGCTCCAGTTTAAGGCGATTTTGCAATATCTGCACATTTCTCCCCGTTTTGTTGTTGTTTGTTTCGTTTTTGACGAAGTTGGTTGGCCTTCTTTCTTTGATGGAGTTGGTTAGTCTTCTTTGATGTAGTTGGTTTAGGCTTATTTGAAGAAGTCGGTTAGTCTTCTATTTGATGGAGTTGGTTAGCCTTTTTTCTTTGATGGAGTTGGTTAGTCTTCTTTGATGGAGTTGGTTAGGCTTATTTGATGGAGTTGGTTAGTCTTCTATTTGATGGAGTTGGTTAGCCTTCTTTCTTTGATGGAGTTGATTAGTCTTCTATTTGATGGGGTTGGTTAGCCTTCTTTCTTTGATGGAGTTGGTTAGCCTTCCTTATTTTATGGAGTTGGTTAGCCTTTTATCTTTGGTGGAGTTGGTTAGCCTTCTTTCCTTGATGGAGTTGATTAGCCTTCTTTCCTTGGTGGAGTTGGTTAGCCTTCTTTCCTTGATGGAGTTGGTTAGCCTTCTTTCCTTGATGGAATTGGTTAGCCTTCTTTCTTTGATGGAGTTGGTTAGGCTTCTTTCCTTGATGGAGTTGGTTAGCCTTCTTTCCTTGATGGAGTTGGTTAGCCTTCTTTCCTTGATGGAGTTGGTTAGTCTTCTAATTGATGGAGTTGGTTAGCCTTCTTTCTTTGATGGAGTTAGTTAGTCTTTTAATTGATGGAGTTGGTTAGCCTTCTTTCTTTGGTGGAGCTGGTTAGCCTTCCTTATTTTATGGAGTTGGTTAGCCTTCTTTCCTTGATGGAGTTGGTTAGCCTTCTTTCCTTGATGGAGTTGGTTAGCCTTCTTTCCTTGATGGAGTTGGTTAGCCTTCTTTCTTTGATGGAGTTGGTTAGCCTTTTATCTTTGGTGGAGTTGGTTAGCCTTCTTTCCTTGATAGAGTTGGTTAGCCTTCTTTCCTTGATGGAATTGGTTAGCCTTCTTTCTTTAATGGAGTTGGTTAGCCTTCTTTCCTTGATGGAGTTGGCTAGCCTTCTTTCCTTGATGGAGTTGGTTAGCCTTCTTTCCTTGATGGAGTTGGTTAGCCTTCTTTCTTTGATGGAGTTGGTTAGCCTTTTATCTTTGGTGGAGTTGGTTAGCCTTCTTTCCTTGATGGAGTTGGTTAGCCTTCTTTCCTTGATGGAGTTGGTTAGCCTTCTTTCTATGATGGAGTTGGTTACCCTTTTATCTTTGAAGTCTATTTTTGTTGCTGAGGGGCGAAAAAGAGTCTTGCGGTGCTTAGTTCGCTTCGCCTGATGCAAGCATCCAGTTGTGAGTCAATGACCTTCACGCATGCAGTCAGCTATGAGTCACTGAACCTGACGCATGCAGCCAGCTATGAGTCACTGACCTTGATGCAAGAAGCCACCTGATGCCAACAGCTAGCTATCAGTCACTGACCATGACACAAGCAGCCAGCGGTGGTCACTGGCCCTGATGCAAGCAGGCACCTATGAGTCACTGACCCTTATGCAAGCAGCCAGCTATGATTCACTGACGCAAGCAGTCAGCTGAAAATTGCTAAGATCTTGCAGATCCACATGTGCTCAGTTCCCCTCATTGAATTCCGAAGAGTGTACATCCTGATTGTTCCTGCAGCTCACTAGCTGTACACGCTCCTACACCGTCCTCTCAGGTGACCTTCTCTGCTGAACCCGCGTATGATACTTAATATGTATCGCATAGCTTGAATCCCATTATGATCTTCTTACTTTTCACGCTTTTACTTTAGCAAAAAAAAAAAGTTCCCTTTAGGACTCAATCGACCGGTGATCCATATTGCTTGCATTCATTTCATCTTAGACGGATCCCAATGTCAGTTTCACAGAACGGATAACTCGGGAGAAGTTGTCTGAATGGTGGAGGTTCAAAGAGAGACTTAAATCATTGCCGCATGATGAAGTGGTTCTGGTAGATATAACAGAGTTGAGGATAAAGGTAAGAGTTTGAGATGTAAAGTTGGATAGATTGTGGATTAGAGGAAAGTCAATAATAGAGTGGATCAAGATGAGTGGGTGTGAACCCTCAATAGGTGGTGTACAGATGGATACATCTTAACGTCCTAATACTGGTTTAGAAGATTCTGTAAAGTTTGTATACAACCAGTTTCTTTTACATTCACTTGATCTAAAAATAACAATGCGCATCCAATCTATTCTTGAATGCATTAATTGACCCTACCTCCACTAGTTCATGTGGTAAGGCTTTCCACGCATTCACAAGTCTCTAACTAAAAAATATTTCTTGGTATATAATCTGTACTTTTCTATAATTAATGTGTGGGTTTTGCCCTCTTCTTGTATATGGTTGTATTTTGAAAAGCTTGTTATAGTCTAATGTATCCTTTCCGTTGATTATCTTATAAACCTGTATTAAAACACTTTGAATTCTTCTCTTTTCTTGATTCATTTTGCCTGTTTTTCTGAGTCTTTCTTCATAACTATAATTCCGGAATCCCACTATCAGTTTTGTCACTCTTCTTTGTATCCTTTCCAGCATGTTATATCATCTTTATGATAACGATTCTACATGTGTACACAGTATTTCAATCTAGGACTTTTCAATACTTTACACAGTTTGACTATCACTTCCATTCTTCTATGTTTAATTTATATTTCTTGTTATCATACATATCATTGCATTTGCCTTTTTCACTGCTACCTGGACTTGTTCACTAATCATTTAATTATGGATCAGCTCTCAATTATGTTACGGCATCCATATTAAATACCAGAATGGATCCTTATAAGAGATGTGTTATTCATGCTGCGAAAACCGTTCATATTAAGAGACGGAGGCCGGGGACTCTAGAAACAGCCGTTGTGATTTTGCACTAATAGTTATACTTAACGGACTTGTTTAGCCTCTATACATATTGATTATTTTAGTGACTCCAAGTCAATACTAAATGTACTGAAGTACACTCCATGCAACAAATATGAGCGATTTTTAGAAGAAAGAGCGATGGACAACTTAATCACAATCCACGAGATTAACCCTGTCTTGCAATTGATCTCTGGGCGTAAGATACCAGGACACGAAATGGCTGACAGACTGGCAAACACTGCAGCTGTTGCAGCAAAAGGCGTTAGCTGATGCTTAGTACCTATCCTATAACAGATAGCCTGGTCACTCGGACCAAAAATAAGATTTGTGGCAGAGTTTAGGTTTACCTGAGTAGTTTACTAATCTAAAGAGTTTCAACGTGTATCCACACCACCGACTCGACTTCACACAGTAAAACGCAGTAAACGCTATCCTGAATTGAAACATAATATTATCATTTATTAACATGCATATCAACGAAACAGTATTAACAAAAGAACTAAGTACATCTAAACTAAATAATCATTATATATATAATATATATATATATATATATATATATATATATATATATATATATATATATATATATATATATATAAATGTGTGCTAGATGTACAAAAACATCAAAAGCTAGTGCTAAAAAATATATATATATTGAACTACAAAGGAGATTTTTTTTAACACTAGCCTTAGATTTTTCCCCCAAACTACATATTCCAGACTCTTGCTACTATTCTTTTTTATCTGCATACCCAGCACACATTCAACAACTCATCCTCACGATCGGATTACGTACTCAGTCGTTCTCTGCTTTCACATAAAATAAAATCACCTTCAATCAGGTGAACTGTACATTCACATACAATCGGTTCACGTATGCTCCGATGATCTGTGCATTCATATATAATTAGAGCTCGTAACGTATAGTCGATTCAGTACTCACTTGTGATCACACATTCAGTCGATCTATGCATTCACATACAAAGTGACCTTCACATACGACACACATGCATATGCAATTATTACACGTCACTTATAGTCGGAACACGTACTCACTTGTGATCACGTCGATCTGTGCATTCGCATACAATCGATTCACAAAGTGTCATAGACATACGACACACATTAAGATCTCTTACTGTTCACAGGGTGTCCAACATAAACACATATACAGCGACTTACCAAAACAGAAGGTGCATGCTGGTCCAGTCACCCTGCAAAATCACACACTCCTGACAGCCTTTCAGTCACTCTCTTAGCCAGTCTGTTTTAGTTTATCTGTGCAGATTAGTTTATAGTCTCAAGCAACTGCAGTGCTGTCCAATGGAATCCTGTTAGTTGTCTGATTTAGCCATGCTCTACTTTGGAACTACCCCTAACTAACTGTTATTGGATGACTAACCCCAAATCCCTTTACTCTAAATGTCATAGCCGGGTAGTGGCGGCATCTGTCAACAACCCCCCCCCCCCCCAACACGCTAATTTGGAACGCCAGAGTGATCAGCTACGAACCCCCACCTCAGCTCCCAACAGCCTACCACCCTCTTCCACCCCCCACCCCCCACCATCACCCCCCCCCCTTTTTTTGTACTACACTAAGTCTTCCACCTAAGCCCCTCGTTTCCTTTGTCGACATAGTGTCGATACGGTGATTGACCTTGGCAAGCATTCAGGCAACCTTTGTTCCCAGAGTCGCCAGCCCAATCTCCCCTGTTCTAAACGCCTGTGCTCCAGCTAGAACTGTCACACAGCCTAAAATACGACAAAAAAAAGTAGACCCGGTAGCAAGGGCACAGTTACTCAATACTTAGGAATAATATCAGGGAAGTGTGGCAAAACAGGTGTGCGACCAGGACATCTGGTCGCAGAGTATTTAGCAAAATGTCACAGTAACAAAATAATGATGCCATAAATAGACTTTAGAGATGAAAACAAAGTCTCATCTTTCAGTTCTGACCATGGCTACTGGAGATTATAGAAATATAATACATAGGTGGTAACATGTGAGTGGATTGGATGAATGGTGGACATGTCCGTGGGTTGAAGAAGGTCTATAGGAACGGATGAGTGGGTGGGTGGATCAGTGAATTCGTGGGTGGATTGGTGGGTAGATGCATACAATTTGGTTGGAAATATAGGTGGATGTAAGGGTAGATTGATGAAATGGTGAGTGTATGGGTGGATCAGTGAATTCGTGGGTGGATTGGTGGGTAGATGCATACAATTTGGTTGGAAATATAGGTGGATGTAAGGGTAGATTGATGAAATGGTGAGTGTATGGGTGGATTAATGAATAAGAGGGTTGGATTAATGGTGATGGATGGATGGAATCGAATTTGTGGATGGGTGGATTAATGGAGTGACTCATCGATGCGTTGATGGACAGATGGATGGATTCACGAGTAAATGGTTGTATTTTTTTGGTGCATCCATGGAAGAATAGATGGATGTATTTCGATTGAATGGATGGATAGATTTATAGACTTCCTGCTCGATGCGTAGCTGGATAGATGGATTCATTTATGAATTAATATATTTATTTTATTTGGTGGATGGATTGAAAAGTAAATGGAAAAATTTTCGGTTGAATGGATTGATAGACGAATGAATGGACTGAAAGACACACAGTGGACTGATACACAAATGAATAGATGACTGGATGGACAAATGGATGGATGAATAGAAGGAAGGACGAAAGGACTCGTGGTCAGACAAACTACTGTGAATAGACACAAACTATATTACCAAATAGGTGAAAGGCAAGAGGATCATACCAGAAAACGACCCGCCTACTGGCCTGATTAGAACAATTTACGACAACCTTCTCAGATGTAAGGTTAAAAACTTAGACGCCTTCAAAGACTGTTGTCAAAGCAGCGTTTACGCCAGCATGCATCCCAACTTTCAATACACGATCACCTGGCACAAGTTTTTACAGGTGAGAACGTTCTAAATCTACCTTGCAACTTCTTCTTCTTCTTCTTCTTCTTCTTCATCGATCAACTGATGCTATACTTCTAGTCCGGAAAGGTTCACGAAGGAGACTGCGTTTCAGGTCTTCGCCGGTCCCCCATAGCTTTTCGAGCATGGTCGCTTCCCCAGGCCAGACTCCCTCTCTTTGGTCTACATAGATAGAGCATTCTTGCAGAATATGTTCTGGTGTTTGATTGGGTGCTCCAGAATCGCACGTGGCAGTGTCTCCGAGACCCATTCTATGGAGGTGGGCATTGAATCTACAATGTCTCGTTCTGACTCTGAAGATCTTTGTCAGCCCATTTCTGCCAAGTTTGTCTATGCTGTCATTTTCTGACTTGTATTCTTTGTGCTGTTCTCCCCATTATGTCCTCGTGGATCGTTTGATGAGTGTCTTTGCTTCTATATAGCTCTCGTGGATGGGGAATCTGCTTGCCGCCACTTCCGGCTTTTGCGAGCTCATCTGCTTTCTCGTGAACAAGTATCTCACAGTGAGCTATTTTGGTTGCTTGCTGTAAGTCTAAATTAAAATGATGATTTTATAGACATTAGACAGCATTTTATTACACCGGGAATGTTAGCACAAATCGGTACCTCGGCTAACAGAGACAACAATCGGTGTTGTTAGAAATATTTGCTGATGGGTTCGTATCGCCTTGGAGATTTCCAAGATGTATTTCTAATCTGGAGGGATCTAGATAACATTGAACGAACCTCTAGACATTGTGCGAACGAGTACTGGCAGAAACTGTGTGAAAAAAATTCAGCGTAATACTTTCAGCATGTACTCGCTGTTAAACCAACTACGAGTTCTATAGTTCAGGGAATATTTACCGCATGACAGATAAGAGGTTGGCAATACGGCAATTCAAAGACGCATGCAAGAGGGACATGGAGTCATGCGGCATCTCGTCCGAAGGCTGGGAAACGATTGCTTAGGATCTAGCTGTTTGGAGACAATCAGGTGGTAGAGGCGTAGTAGCTGCTGACGCTTGTAGAGGCCTTTGGCTACAGAGAAATGAGAAAGACTGAAGGGATAGGGACACACCCCGGCAAACCAGCCTCATCAGCATGGTTATACGATCTGTGACATGAACTGTGGCTCGTAGAACGGCTTGTACAGTCATAGCAGACTGTGTTGAAATACAGGAGGCAGAGCATGACAAAACTCACAGGACGCCACGCACATGGTCTACAGAGATTGAGACACCTATGATGATGATGAAGATGATGTCTGAACAGGTGGCTGGGATCATTGAAGGATAAAAACAATGTTTACTTGCGTGTGTGGACAGCACGGTGTGTAATAGGAAAATAGGACGCTATCATGGAACCTTACCGAGATCAATGTAAAGGTTGTTCAAAAACGGACATTTCAGTTGGCATTGAAGTGTGAACAACTTCATTGCACAACATCTAAGGTTCTTTCAGATGGGCTCATCAGTTCTCTTCGTTACTGCTTTCCTAACTCTTATCAAGTGCTACAGGTTGTTGTTGTTGTTGTCGTTGTTGTTGTTGTTGTTGTTGTTGAATGCCCACGATGAGTAGGTTACTCTTTTGTGCGCCCTGGAAAGGACGTTAAGTGGCGTGTTGACGTAGTTTTTTTCACATCAAGAGTGTGCTAATGAAGGTTGACCGGGGTCCTCTAGGCAGTTGTGATATACTTGGCCTCATCTGCGTGTCACTCAGTACTACGGGGATCACATTGATTCCTAACCTCGGTAGCCAGACTGCCATGAAAACAGCCCGTTTCCAGTAAGGGCTATGAGGAAGCCAAGGTGAGGGTCTTGGTCAGTATATTTTGTCTGACCCTGACTAACATGTCTGATCAGTATATTTTGCCTGACCCTGACTAACATGTCTGATCAGTATATTTTTGGCTGATCAGACGTTATTCTTCCTTCCCAGTATTACCAGGTAAGAGTTCAAGTTTAGTTTGCTGCCCACTATTATACCACCTACTTCTTATACTTACAGTGCATACTTCCAACTTCTTTTGTACCCGTGATGCAATACATACGTCCTTCCTGTTGTACAGATTAATATAAAACTGTCATTCTAATTGCAGTACACTTTACCACAATGATTACTCCCTACTTTCTACCATTTATTCCAATATATTTATATTTTATTCTTATTATGCTCCATGTTTTACAATACCTACTCTTTAATTATTGTACAACTAATCATAATACGCATGGCCTTTTTCATATACACATATTGTAATGCATGATCTCTACTTGCATACTCCTTATAACAATGCCGAAAGCGTACTTGGTATACATGTTATTACAAAACTTACTTCCTATTTTTTTGAACAGGCTATTACGAGGCATGTTCAAATTAAAAAGGACAAAATTGCACCAAGTAAACATACAAACGATGCGCTAGATGACGTGACTTCTGATGTAAATAGTAGATACCAACCGCCAAGTTTGCAAAATGTCATTATCCTCAGACTGATAGTTTCCCCAACAGACCGTTGAAAACGGCGGGTGTGATACGGAATCCGTACAGAGTTGTTGAGCGAGCAGCGATTAGGATGTTGACCAGTTGGCATTCATAGCAGAATGCAGACAGTGTACGGTGACAAAAGTGTGGCGAACGTAAGTTCCGGCGACGGTCCACCCGAATTTTCTGCATCAATTTTGGTAATGGCATCTTCTGACGTAACAATATGCGCCTGACCTGGTCTCAGAAGATTTTTCCTTAACTCACGTCCTTCTTTAAACATCGCTGTCCAGTTCTTCACTGTTGTCTTCTGCACACTTTTGTCATCATACACTGCCTGCATTATGCTATGAATGTCACCTGGTCGACATCTTTCAGCTGTTAGAAACCGAAACACCGCTCGCTGATCAACTCTGGACGGATTCCGTATTACACCCTCCATGTTTTCAACGGTCTGCTGAATAAACTATGAGTCGGAGGTTAATGAAATTTTGCAAACTTGACGGTTGGTATGTGCTGTTTACATCAGAAGGGACGTCATCGTGCGCATCGTACGTAGTTCACTTGGTGCAATTAGGTCTGATTTGATTTGAACGCATTTGGTACAATACGAATTCTCTAATTTCTTTACCCATTTTTATAAAACTACCTTCTGTAAACGTTATTTCAAAACTTACTTCCTACTTAATGTACATTTTTTTGCAATACTCACAACATACGGTGTACATCCCTTAACACACTGATACCTTCTACTTATCACACTTCTCGCAACAATGCTTACTCCTTAGCGCAACACTTACTCCCTGCTTTCTATATTCCTTATTACAATGCTACCACCTACTTGAAAACTTCTCACAACAAAGCTTTCTCCCAACATACTGTACACCTTAGCCCAATACTTATTCCCTTTTTTGCATAGTCCATATTTCAATGCTACCACCAACATGTCAAGCCCCTAACAACAATGCTTTCTCCTTAACATAATACTTACTCCCTACATGATCTACACCTTATCATAATACTTACTCCCTACATGATCTACACCTTATCACAATACTTACTCCCTACATGCTGTTCACCGTTACACAATACTTACTCCCTACTTTGCCTATTCCTTATCACAATTCTACCACTTGCATGTCAAACTGCTCACAACCTCCTCATAATGACCTTGACCTGTATTTATCTTATCGTTTAAACAGATGTTCATGAAGTGCCTGATGCTTCTAATGATCCCTGTCCCTTACTACATCCGGCTCATCATTTACTTCAAGTTCGAAGCGAACGAAATACTGAAGCGACGCGAAGCAATCCAGAAAAACGGACTTGAAGAATCGTTCAACTTCCTTAGAACCAACGTTATACAGTACTTCACTCCTACCCACGGCGTATTCATCGCTTCTTACATCCTCTACTTCATCTGCGCTGTTGTCATCGCTGTAACAGAGAAAGCCTTTCGGGACAAGCTTAAAGACGTGGCCAGGTCGGCTCTCAGCGACATGTACTCTGTATCTCAGACAGGAGTTCTGGGTATAATCATCAGAACCTTGTTATTTCCCTTCAAGCGATGTGGACTTCTGGGATTCTTAATTGGGCCAGTGTATTTCATTTTGGCCGTTCCTGCATGTTTCATTGTCTTCGCCGTCTACTGTATCCCAACGGTATATTTGACATTTAGAATACCATACTACGCCAGAAAAATTATGGGAACATCAGCAACAATGGCGGCGGCTGAGAAAAAGGAAAAGTTACTGCAGATGAAAAAACTTGGCAAGAAAATTTACAAAATCGATAAGTTCGCTCACAGTGGTGACGTCACCCATAAGGGAGACAAGTTCATTCCAGATGACATATCTTTTCATGGCTGTGAGACGGTGAAGAACATCGCCATTCAAATAGCCTGTTCAGTCTTCTGCTTGTGTATACTGTACTCCATAGCGCTGATATTTGCAGAGTCTATAGGATTGTTTGTGGAAGTAAGTAGATTGTTTTGTTCTTAAAATAGATAAAATGATTGTTGTACGGATAATGGGTTGTAAATATAGGTAGTAGTAGTCCCCATAACATACACTGTTGGTTGAGATGACGTGTTGGAGTCCTCAAAGTTTAGTTTAGTTTAGTCGAAGAATCAACGTCATTGCACCCGGTTTTACCCATAAGTGCTCTTTTCTTCTCAATGTTTTTGGAGACTCTGTGCACAATGCACGAGCTCAGTAGCACCTGCGAGGATCCTGTAATAAATTGAGTAGATTTTTAATATAATTTTGACTTTTTGCAGGGGCAAGGGTCGTTAAGCCTGCTCTTTACGATTTCCAACTGCCGGGGGATTTTTAACATGAGTGACAGTGCATACGGGTGCCTGATCTCTATTTCCCTCTGGGAAAACATCAGAAAGTCCAGGTGAAAAAATTCCGGTCCCTGAGACCGATGACTCACTTCGAGACCATTTATTCCCCAGTCATCATTGTACTAAGCAAGTGCTACCTTTACCGTACACACAAGATATCAAGTGCGCCCAAACACCTGATAAGTGAAAAAATTGTCTTGAAATATTTGTTTGCTACATTGAACAGCAAAGTCGCTGTATTTGTTTCAAAAAGTTGGTTTGTTTCTGTTTAAAAAAAATGGTCGAGGACATTTTTTTAATTTTTAAAAAGCTTCTTTTTTTAAATTGAAAAAAATTGAAATATTTTACACAGGAAAAAAATAGAAAAAAAAATAATTTCAATGACAATTCTTTCTTTCTTTAAAACTTTTTCAATTTAGAAGAAGAAGAAGAAGAAGAAGAAGAAGAAGAAGAACATAAAGAAGAAGAGAAGAAGAAGATGAAGAAAAAGAAGAAGAAGAAGAAGAAGTAGTAGTAGAACATGAAGAAAGAACAAAAGAAAAAAAAGAAAAAAAAGAAAGAAAAGCAGAAGAAGAAAAAGAAGAAAAAGTAGAAGAAGAAGAGAACGAAGTAGAAGAAGAAGAAGAAAAAGAAGAAGAAGAAAAAAAAGAAGAAGAAGAAGAAAAAGAAGAAGAAGTAGAGCATGAAGAATAAACAAAATAAACAAATAAAAAGAAGAACAAAAAGCAGAAGAACTAAGAGAAAAAGAAGAAGAAGAAGAAAAATTTTAAAAAAGAATGACAAGTTGTTGTTGATGTGTATTCCCACAATGAGTTGGTTTGCTATTTTGTGCGTTCTGAAAATGACGTTTAATGTCGGGTTGCAGTGGCTTTCCGCACATTCCGAGCGTGTTGATGAAGGTGGGCAGGGATCCTCCAGGCGGTTGTCCTATGCTTGGCTTAATCTGAGTGACGCTCACTACTGCGGGTATTACGTCGATCTCCCACCTCGATGGCCAGACTGCCAAAAAGGATAGCTTTTTCCAGAAAGGACTACAGTGGTCGAGATGGGGGTCTTGGCCAGTATATTTTGCCTGACCCTGACTAATGTGTCTAATCAGTATATTTTACCTGAACAGAAGTTAGTCTTCGTCCCCAAGATGAAGAACAACATAAGAAGAGAAGAAGAAGAAGAAGAAGAAGAAGAAGAAGAAGAATAAGAGGAAGAAAAAAATGAAGAAAAAGAGGCGGAAGAAGAAGAAGCAGAAGAAGAAAAGAAAGAAGAGAGTGTAACTCACCAAACATACGGATCAGATCAAAATCAAACAAGCTTTCATCATTAAACTCAACAACACACAACATAACAAAACTTTACACATTGATCAGCTTCTTCATGGTCACCTAGTTAAGATGTAAGAGCTGTCAGACTACTATATGTATGTATACTATAAATGTTCAGTCATCCACATGGGTAGATCCAATATGGAACATAATTACAGAATGGGCGAGAACAATATTAGAAAGATAGAAAAGAAAAGAGACCTAGTGGTTAAAATAGATCATTCAGGTAAGGTGAGTGAGCAAGTTAAGGTAGCAGTGAAAAAGGCAAATGCAATGTTATGTATGATAAAAAGAAATATTAAATATACGAGGAAGGAAGTGATAGTCAAACTATATAAAGTATTAGTTAGACCTAGATTGGAGTACTGTGTACATGTGTGGAGTCTTTATCATAGAGGGGATATAAAAATGCTGGATAGAATTCAAAAAAGAGCGACAAAGCTGATAGTGGGATTCCAGAATTGTGAGGAAAGACTCAGAAAAACCGGCCTACAGTGTCTAGAAAAGAGAATAATTCGTGGTGACTTAATACAGGTTCATAAGATGATCAGAAGAATGGATAAATTAGACTATAACAAGTTGTTTTTTTTAACCTACAGCCAACCACAAGAACAAGAGGGCATAGCTACAAATTTACTAAAGAGATGTCCAGATTAGATATTAGGAAATATTTTTTTAGTCAGAGTGGTGAATGCTTGGAATGCATTGCCACGGGAGGTAGTGGAGACATAGACAGTTAATGCATTTAACAATAAATTGGATGCTCCTAGCTTTTAGAGCAAGGTGATGTAAATGAAACTGGTTGTATACAGACTCTGCAGTCTTCTAAACCAGTTTAAAGACGTTAAGTTAAGATAAGGAACAATTTAAACAACAAATAATAATTGAATACTGCACTTTCAACTCACATCAACATTTTTCAAATTAAATATATGCAAGGCCTCAGCTGTGTTTGAGGCCAGTTAATGGCATCATGTCCTTCCCTAACATTAAGGCATTTATAACTGTATCGTGATAAGTCGCGCTATATCAATCCGCTGCTCAGCAACCATCAACAGGTAATAAGTTGATCTTTGTGAGTTCTAATTTACTTCAAAATATATGTAATTATTCTTGGTGAGTTCTAACAAATATCAAATTATGTTAAATTGATCTATGTGGTTTATAGCAAACATCAAAAGACGTTAAGTTGATCGTTGTGTGTTCTAATAAACATCAAAATATGTTAAATTGATCTTTTGTGTTTTATAACAAACATCAAAATAGGCGAAGTTGCTCTATTGATGTTCTAGCAAACACCAAACGTTGTTAAGCTGATAATTGATTCTAGAGAACATCAACAGATACTTAAACAAACATACAGGTCTAATCTAGTGCATGTCATAGCATTGATGCACTGAAACCCGGTTGAAGCTTGTACATCTCATTCACAGGTAATCTCCTTTACGATGATGGGCATAATCGTCAACGCAGGCTCTGTACTTAAGTACGTCTCCATGGTGCTCTTGGTGTTTGTATACATGAACGACTGCTACAGTAACGTGTACGACAACTACCTTACTTTCAATAAGACCATCATCGACGATATTATTGAGAGGACCACAGCCGATCTGAGAAAGATAGCCAGTATGCCTTCAAACAAGCAAGAAAATACAGCATTCCATGTACGCGTGTATTGTTATCTACGTGTTTGTATTTTTCGTGGAATTTCAAAACTCTAAATTGTTCTTGCTTTTTTTCATTGTTTTTAATAAACCGTGTAGTTTGATTGGCATTCTGTCAGTCTTGAGAGACAAGGGACTTCACGCTAGAGAAAGGTCTTAGTTGGTGCTCCTGCTTTCACCGCACACGTTTGGAGTCTACATCTTGGTTTCCCCCTGTTTGCAGGCCGACACAACAAAGCCTGCCTCCAGCCGGGTCTGTCTTTGGCAAGTTCCTCCCAGTCGCACGGGTTCAGATACAACGCTTTCAGGTCACTCTTTCAAACATCTTTGTAGCGGAGGAAGGGTCTACCTGTGTAGATGGCCAGACTTACTGGAGAGTTCTGAGCAGGAACACCTGCATGCCTATTTGCTTCTTCTTCTTCTTTTTCTTCTTCCGATAGTATCTCTGATCACCAAGAGACTAGTTGTTGTTGTTGTTGTGGTTGTTCTTCTTCTTCTTCTTCTTCTTCTTCTTCTTCTTCTTCTTGTGATAGCATTTCTGATCACCTAGAAACTAGTTGTTGTTGTTGTTGATATTGTTGTTGTTGTTCTTCTTCTTCTTCTTCTTCTTCTTCTTCTTCTTCTTCTTCTTCTTCTTCTTGCGATAGCCTCTCTGATCACCAAGAGACTAGTTGTTGTTGTTGTTCTTCTTCTTCTTCTTCTTCTTTTTCTTCTTCTTCTTCTTCTTTTTCTTCTTCTTCTTCTTCTTCTTCTTCTTCTTGCGATAGCATCTCTGGTCACCAAGAGACTAGTTGTTGTTGTTTTTGATGTTGTTGTTGTTGTTCTTCTTCTTCTTCTTCTTCTTTTTCTTCTTGCGATAGCTTCTCTGATCACCAAGAGACTAGTTGTTGTTGTTGTTGTTCTTCTTCTTCTTCTTCTTCTTCTTTTTCTTCTTCTTCTTCTTCTTTTTCTTCTTCTTCTTCTTCTTGTTCTTCTTCTTCTTCTTCTTCTTCTTCTTGCGATAGCATCTCTGATCACCAAGAGACTAGTTGTTGTTGTTGTTATTGTTGTTGTTGTTGTTCTTCTTCTTCCTCTTCTTCTTTCTTCTCCTTCTTCTTTTTCTTCTTTCGATAGCATTTCTGATCACCAAGAGACTAGTTGTTGTTGTTGTTGTTTTTGTTGTTGTTCTTCTTCTTCTTCTTCTTCTTCTTCTTCTTCTTCTTCTTCGTTCGTTCGTTTTCAGACCTGGAATTCAATGACTCTAGCGAAGGCAACAGTCGACTTGAGGCACCGTGCACTTCGGCACACCTTCTCGTGGAAAGACACTGGCTGTTGCCAAATTCTACTTCAGTTAGCAGTATACGAAGGCCATGACTGCAAAATGTGTTCGGTTGTCATGGGAACTGTGCCGTAGGTACATAAGTCCGTAATGCCAATCTTGAACTTATTGTGCAGATGATATCTCAGTCTGTTGTGACCTGCGCGTATCATGAGAATGATCACCTGATCTCACCAGTTGCCAGGTTGGCCATTTTTCCATATCATCATGTAGCATGTACTTTGTAGAACGTCGCTCCCATCACAGTCTGTCTGAAAGAAACTCGTTGCCTTGCCAAAACACCAGCTTCCGCCACTGTCATACTCAGGCATTCCTGGATATCTTGGTGCCATCCTCGTCTTGGTCTACCCTTTCCTCTTTTCCCTGGCACCATATCTTTTATCACCGTTCTCTCAAGACCGTTGTGTCTCTTGATGTGACCAAAGTATTTTCATTTTCTAGCCAAAATGGAATTGATAAACCAGTTCTCCTCTAACCTCAACTCTTGCCGAATGTCTACATTTGTTCTTTTCTCTGTCCAGGGTATTCTGAGGATCTTTCTGTAACATTTTGACTCGAAGGATTCGATTCTTTGTCTAGAAGTTTTGGTAATCGTCCATGCTTCACAGCCATAAGCTGCCACATGAAAAACACACATTACCCTGATGGCTGCTTCTGTTTCTTCGTTTGTGATTTATGTATCACTCTGCTGTAGTGTCCGTCCCTCTCTGACTAGCCTGTTTGCCGTCTCGTTGCCTGAAATGTTGCAGTGGACCGGTATTCACCGGGCTATGCTTATTTTAGCACTGGGACAGGCGTTGAGTTAATCTGTCAGATCTCCGAGTTCATTTTTGTGCTGGCTCTTGAGCGATGTCTGAAACTATTCTTTTGCTCCTTACAGCTTTGAGTCTATTGTTGAATCGTTGGGCCAGTGTGTCTTGGTTATCTGTCTATATAGGAGACAGTCATGTAATACATTCTCAATAGTTTGATCATTTTGTCCACATGTACGGTTAATGTCGTTATTTTTTAAAATAGTATACAACTTAAGATTGAGATTAAATATCGTATGTGTTTGTGACTAATATCTTGACTTATTCAAAGGTCAAATGTGTGGACGAGGACATAGAAGTTCCTCCTATCATGAACATTAAAAATAAAGAGTTCCGTTGGAAGCTGGGTCAACTGCTACTATTTTTAGATAAATTTGATACACCCAGAGTGCCACTTAAACTGTTCCAGAAGCTTTGCCAGGTAAGCTGTGGTTTTACTTATCTTATTTACTTTACAAGTTTTCATTATAGTTTTCGCTCTGTCCTGACAGGGATTATCTATGTGGCCGACAGGCTAGAATGTATGTCTCTCACGGCGAAGAGACCGGGTTTGCGCCTAGTTTGATTGCCTCATTTACTAAGTCAAACCGATATCGGCTCATGATTTTGACTAAATTCGCAACGCAGATGTATCGGATTTAGCAATACACATACATAATTTTCTACACACCAAATGGAGCACATTTATAAATATACTAAACACTGGAATTATATATACGAGGTGTGTTCAAATGAAACCGGACCTAACTGCACCAAGTGAACATACGTACGATGCGTATGATTACATCACTTCTGATATAAACAGGACATACCAACCGTCAAATTTGCACAATTTCATTATCCTCTGACTCAGTTTCCTCAGCAGGCCGTTGAAAACATTGCAGGTGTGATACCGAATCCGTCCAAAGTTAATCAGCTAGCGGTGATTCGGTTTCTAAGAGCTGAAGAATGTCGGCCAGGTGACATTGATCGCAGAATGCAGGCTGTGACAAAAGTTTGTCGAAGACAACAGCGAAGAACGGGACAACGATATTTAAAGAAGGACGTGAGTTAACGAAAGATCGTCCGAGACCAGTTTAGGCGCATATTGTTGCGTTAGAAGATGCCAACGCTAAAATATATGCAGCAGTTCTTGTGGACCGTTGCCGGAGCCTACGTTCGCCACATTTTTGTCACACTGCCTGCACTCTGCGATGAATGTCAACTGGTCGACATTCTTCAGCTGTTAGAAACCGAAACACCGCTTGCTGATCAACTCTAGACGGATTCCGTATCTCACCCGCCATTTTCAACGGTCTGCTGGGGAAACTATTGATCTTAGGATAATGAAATTGTGCAAACTTGATGGTTTGTACGTGCTGTTTACTCCAGAAGGGACGTCATCATGCGCATCATACGTATGTGCATTTGGTGTAATTAGATACGTTTTCATATATATTACTGTTGATTTCTTAAATATTATGTAAAGAAATCTAGACTTCGTCCAAGTATATTGTTACCATTAGAAAATAAACTAATACTGAAGTCATATATTCCTGAGTGAATTGGGTAAGTTTGTTTAACTTGCTGCCAATTGGTGTCTGCCCTACATTGTTGGAAGCCAATGCAGCAAAGGAATGAACTGGTCATCTCACTTCACAAAAATCTAAAGTCTTCATTTAGTAAAGTTCCTAACCTTTTAACACTGACGGCAGCATGTTCTGGGAAACTACCTGATCTGTTTTTGTTTGAGTTGATCCTAGACCTTCCTGACCAATGCCGATAATAAATTCGGCAGTTTCCGAGAAGGTGCATTATCAATTGGTTTAAGAGATTCAACCATAAAAGGGTTCATTACAATGATCATGTATCAAAGAGAGTGTGTGATCAAAAAGGTTTTAAAATCCTAAATACTAAAGGCTACCTCTACACCTCACGGTAGAAGAGGAGCGACTAAGTAAGTAAGTAAACACTAAAGGCTCATTACAATGATCACGTATCTAAGAGAAAGTGTGATCAAAGGGGTTTAAGAGCCCTTAACACTAGAGGGCTCATTACAATGATCACGTATCAAAGAGTGTGTGATCATGTTATTGTGAGTCTGGTTTACAAATCCAACGTCTCTTGTTCGAATCACGTTGCGCTTGCTTTGACAGACTTTCTAACTTGTTAACAATACACATTCAGGCTTTCTATTTCATCTGGCATGTTTAGATATTAGTGTGCAAATAGTGCAATGTCATCTGCTCGATCAACATTATGGGATCAAGATGCTGAGCAGCGCATGAGCTGCAGTGGTCAACGACCCAAAGCTGACTGATAGCGTCAGGGCCAGCGAACCATAGCTGCAAAGACCCTTCTACACCTCCACGCGGTGATCCTGGATAACAGGCTGCAGCAGGGCAGACTGGCTAAGGAGAAGGGATCGAAGAGGGAATGCTAACCCGGTACTAAAAACATGCTTGCTGAAGTCGGATGTGTTGGACCGAAAGGTGTAAATATCGCAGCCAAGCTGTAAACTACGACACAATGCATCCGTTCTCTGTACTACATTCTGCTACTTACCCTTTCAGTGTTTAGTAGTGGGAGATTGAGAACGAACGAAGAAGAAGCAGAAGATCAACATTATGTGCAAATATATATATATATATATATATATATATATATAATTTGTTATTAAACCTTGATCTCTACAGGTCAGAGTTCATGGTGCTCCAGGCCCTGTGTACATCAATCTATTAGCGGCCACTGGAAAGTTTATGATTATCGTTGTCTTCCTTATGTTTGTCATGATTGTCGTTATGGCGTTTGGAAACATGTACGAGGTCAGTGCACTTGGTATTTTATTGATTACCTCCCTTTGTAATGTGACGCGATATTAAATATAGAACAGGAGTCGGTGAACTTGGTGACGGTGACAAGGGCCATGTTTGTGATTATACGCTGGACAACATTCATCTATCACTGATAGACTGGGACTGTAATAATAACATATAATGAATTAATAATTGTTATTTTTATGTAACAAGTACAGCGTGAATGGGACGTTCCTATAAGACATGAAAAACAAAATGAATGAAAGCTGATGTGGTACTGAAAGTTAAAAAAATGATACAAACGTAAATACGCATGTCACAGTTATGGCAAGGGATAAAACATAATAAAATCCCAGTTACAGTCATAAGGCCTTTGTCAGGGGCTTAGAACAAATGAAAACACCTTACGAATTGATTTTTGTTCTGATTCAAATATTTTGTGTCAATGGGTTAAAAAAATGTCACATTATATATTACCGTTTTTTAAATATTTTAAAGTATGTTTAGTCAAATACATTATTTAATTCTTATCTGCTATTAGCTACCAGTGTCGACTATAGCGGCGGTTTAAGGACTAAGACTGTGTGATGGTCACAGTATGTAAGATTGCAATTTGTCCAGACTGAAGGAATGAGACCTAGGTACACAAAAGATACACCGATTCGGAAAGTGGATTTTGTGGATCCATACTGGCGATGAAATCACAGATTAGATCTGGGTTATCATCCTAGGTCTGGAATCTAGAGAAGGGTAGAATAAGAAAACTGCCTATGAATTCGGACAGAATGCACAACGACCCCCACAGTCGACTCCATGTGCGTATGTTCCAAGTCTGGTAGAGTCTGCACTTGCAGAACTGGACTTTAGTCATATACAATCACACCTCGCATTGAAAGTCGTATGCTGTCGCCATATTCGCTGACAATTGGCAGCAATTTTTACAAATCTCGTATTATTGAAGAAAGGAATCATGTGCTTTGTATTTGATACTGTAACTCTATATAATTTGTTTTTACATTTGTTATGTGTTACTAATGTATTTTGAGTCGCTGTGGTCAAGATGTAAGGCACTCCCTTTCAAAGTGATGCAACGAAACGGTTGTAGATCGAGTTCCACAGGTTTCAAGCGACTCTTGGTTTCAAGGAAGGTGGAACCATAATGCCTGCATTTTGAGTTACCTCAAGTCGTCTCCACTTATGTCGTGTCAATCGCCCAAGATACCACGGGACCAGAAAGTGAAGTCGGTGACCAGCGCAGTTTCTGCCTCACTATAATCCAAATACAGTCGACAGTTGCATCATTAAGACAAAGCCGTTTGATGATGTCACCGTCACCGCTTGCGATGCGCAACTATCGAACATACATGATTACGGATAGTAGTAAAGTAACACCAACTTCAGCCTGATTGCTCCATCATTTCCTTCGATGTTGTTTTTTTAATCAAACGTCACTACCCGTTTCCCGACATTTTTATGTGTCTTAGAGAAATTCTCAACAATTTCACTGCTTTGAAATTTAAGGATTATGTTGTCTTTTTATTTTGTTTGGTCTTTATTCTGTTATTGTTATTGTCTGTTTTTACTTGTACTTTTACCATTTCTTCTTTTTTATCTTCATTCCTAAACAGAACTAGGCCCTGGTTTCTCTTACAAAAAACATTGTTTCTTCGTTAGACTGTTTTATCTCCGTGTAGCTTTTTTGTTTCATATCCTTCTCGCCAGGTTGTAATGTTCTCTCTTTTCCTGCGTGAACATGCACTTTGGATAATGTGTTCCACGGTCATTGTATGCTTCCCACATGGACACCTGTCACATTCCGCAATTTGTTGTATAGATTACCCTTGAGTCTATTATGCTCAGTTCTCAATCGGAAGATGATAGCTTGTTCTTCTCCAGTTAAATTACAACAGTTAATTTCTTTTCGGAAGTTGATCATCCCATTTTCCTTTGATGATGAATTTAACTATGGTTTTGACCTCATTATATGTGATGCTCAGGTCTGTTTGGGGGAAAGTTCATCAACACGTTGGTAGTTTGTCATTGCCTTCAATATTGCAGTGGGAGATATCTACTGTATGACCAACCTTGGATGTTGTGCTGATGAGATCTGTATGAGGGAGAACGAATAGTCGCCCTTCGTATACTTTTCTAGCGTACGAAGAAGAAGAAGAAGAAGAAGAAGAAGAGGAAGAAGAAGAGGAAGAAGAAGAAGAAAAAGAAGAAGAAGAAGTATACTTTTCTGTTTTCTTGTTAATGATTCTTCAGCTGCATCAGTCTCCTCTTCAAGTATTCTTGTCACAAGACATATTGTTCAATTTGTTCATGTCCTATCCATATTCTTTTCATCTTTTATATCCCTGACTGAATTTGTTACTGCTGTGTTCTTTACTATAAAATACTTCTTTAATTGGTACATATGTATAAGTTCCATACTTTACATTACTATAACATTATGAGTAATTTTACAAATTAAATATTACTATGCAATGGTTAAATTTGTAAATTGAATACTAATATAAAATAGTTAAATTAAAAAAACTGAATACTACTATAAAATGGTTAAATTTGCAATTGAATGCAACTTAAAATGGTTAAATTTGTAAATTGAAAATTACTATAAAATTGTAACATTTGTAAATTTAGAAATACTATTAAATTTTAATTGATTTTGTAAATTTAATATTTCTATACAATTATAGCTAATTTTGTAAATTGAATATTAATATAAATTATAACAAATTTTGTAAATTGTATATTTCAAAAAAAGATGAATTTTTGTTAACTAAATTTTACAATAACATGATACTTAGTTTTGTAAATTCAATACTGCTATTAAAATATGATTAATGGGGTAAATTGAATATTACTATAAAACGATGATAGTTTGTGTAGATTTAAAATTGCTATAATATAATGATTAATTTCGTAAACTGAATATTGCAATAACATGAGGATTAATTGTGTAAATTGAATTATGCTGCTTTCTTTCCTCAGATGTCAAATACGAACACTACATTAGCAACACTAGCAGGTGGATTTGTACCCATGCTGCTGAAGAACGTCTTGTCTTCCAAAGGAGCTAAACTTAGCCTGAAGACGGTCAGTTTCAAGGGCCAGATTGACGAAATCATTGGAGTCTACAATCAACCCTGGCCAGTGACAGATTTGATTGTCAATCCAAGCGTTCCAGGAGAAGAAGATGAAGAAGAAGGAGAAGAAGGAAAGAACGATATTTCCGACGCACAGCAGGAAGCTGATAAACTAGGGAAATCAATCAACGGGAACGGAAAAATTGAGAATCAGAAGAAATGTGAGATTAAAATAAATAGTAAGAATGGAGGTGATGAAGACAATGACAAGAGGAATCAAGACACAGTTCAGTGGGAATATGAACCCGTTAAAGATAATACATCAATGAAAGAAGACAACAACAAAAATGGAATAATTCGTACAGTTTCCGGTATGGCCTCCAACAAGTCGTTGAAAGATAATGACGTTGATTTATTTGTAGATTTAAGCGGGGCGGACGCGGCTGGGTGGCACATTTATGGGTCGTCGGAGAGTTTGCCATCTGAGGGCATCATGCCAGGATATTTTGATCCGAATAAATTCCTTGAAGACGATGTTGAAACTCAACCAGCAAGGTCTCCTGGGCGAGAAGCGCCTCCCGAGTATTTACGAGAAGTTGCAGTAACGCAACATAAACGGCCACCGAAATGAAGTCTATCGTGAAAAGTGTTGCCTGGTACAGTAAGACGCTCATTGTCCAGGCAGAATCTATGAAATGTCAGGCGTACTCCACTGCCCGAATAATCTGATACCGTAACATTATTGTGCACGAGAGATACAACTGAATCTGTCGTTATTTATTTGTCCTGTTTTATCTGTGTTACAGTTATGTTAAATAATCTGATACCATAACATTATTGTGCACGAGAGATACAACTGAAAATGTCGTTATTTATTTGTCCTGTTTTATTTGTGTTACAGTTATGTTAAATTGTGGATCTTGGTTATATAGAGCTGCTATGAAAATTGGGTGATGAGTTTTGTGTATGTCAACATTTAAGGAAAGTAATTTGCGACCAATCTCTTCACGTTCCAAGTCAACAGGCTGAGGAGATGACAAGTCTCTACAATAATTAATGTCTGTTACGTATGATTTTTTTTCTTCAAATGCGAGTTTCGATCAAACGAAGGCCGTGTTTGTAAACGAATGCACACATTTAGTCTTGGTATTAGCTAACACATTTGATATGTTTGTTAAATGTTATTAGATTAGCGAGACAAGGAGTTACTGTTCTTTGTGTTGTTGACAGAATAATTGTAAATACTGTAAGACGGCCTCATGTAACCAAGAAGACAGTATGGGGAGGTGTCTTGATCAGTATGTTTCAGCTGGCCCTGATTACTGTTCGATCCAATATATATATATATATATATATATATATATATATATATATATATATATACATATATACATACATACACACCTACACACACACACACCCACACACACATACACACACATAGCATCATGATTGGCATCTCAGTCTCTCCAGACCATGTGCGTGGCGCCTTGTGAGTTTTGTCCAGCTCTGTCTCCTGTATTTCGACACTGTCTACTATGACAGACAGGGTCCACTATCAGAAACAGATGAGTTGACCATTTTTTCTTATATGTTGATTTGTTAGTTCAGTATTGTTGTCCCCGATGAAGGCCTATTGGTCGTAACGTAGGTTTTGTTTGTGTTCTCGTCTCGGTGCGGTATCTGCCCATACCCATTTTTAAATTTTGATTAAACTCAACCTTTATCAACTTTTACAATTTTTTTTTCATGTTTTTTTTCCCACGCTACAGATAGTACAGCCATACTGGGGAGACTCGCTTGCTGGGGTGTCCTGCGATCTCTTCAGGCTTTTCTTTTCTTTGCAGCCAGAAGGAAACTTTGAGCGTCGGTGGCCACTATGCCCATTCTGAATATCTATCTATCTATCTATATATCTATCCATCCATCCATCCATCCATCCATCCATCCATCCATCCATCCATCCATCCATCCATCCATCCATCCCTCCATCCCTCCCTCCCTCCCTCCCTCCCTCCCTCCCTCCCTCCATCCATCCATCCATCCATCCATCCATCCATCTATCCATCTATCCATCCATCCATCCATCCATCCATCCATCCATCCATCCATATATCCATCTATCCATCTATCCATCTATCCATCTATATATCTATATATCTATCTATCTATCTATCTATCTATCTATCTATCTATCTATCTATATATATATATATATATATATATATATATATATATATATATATATATTATAATAGAAGGTGGGCAAATTAAGAAGGATTGCATGTATACAGGATAACAATTGACATAACTTGCATAGCATTACGTTCCAACATTTGAAGCTTGTCAATTATCAAAACAGACATAGCAGAGATGAGATCAGACGTTATCTAACTCCCAGATATACATTACAGTTTAATATGTATCCAGGTTGCCACGTGTGTGTGTGGTTTTTATTTATATAATTATTGAATAGTCGCATTATTCTCATTCGTGCGTTTCTTTTTAAATGTGTGGCCATGTTTGTGGTGGGTAGGTAATACAAATGTACAATGCTCATTTAAACATAAAAATAAGCCCACAAACATATACACGCAGATACAAACACATCTGTTTATTTGTGTTTATATTGTTTTGTTTCAATTATTAAGAAGCTGTTCACACAAAGATTGTTTGAACATTATAAACGTTTTCATAATTATAAGAACATATCATGTGCTGGTTTCTACACATGAGCTTATGTGTTGTATTGGCAAAAATGTGAGGGGAACGACTTATATAAATCGGTAATTTAGTGCACCAATACCCGAAAACGAGTACTGCAATGTGTAGTTTTCGTTGAGTCAATAATATGCACACTTTTCAAGTGATTGTCTAAAGGTAGCGTGTGTCCGTTTCATGTTAGCCGTGAGATTTTTGTTTTACAAATTTATTAATCTAAGTTTATTTGTACATAGTAAATCATTTCGTGTTTTGAAAACTGTAAAGAAAGTAAATGGGTAATGTATAAATGAGACAAATGGGAGAAAAAACAGTTTACAAACTTCAAAGGCAGGCGGAAAGGAAAAAAACTGATCACCTAAAATCAGAAAAAGCTGTGACCTAATGTACTGAAGTCTCTGACGCTTCATCGTGGACGGCAGTCTTTTCTATAGGACAATTTTCAACCATTTCTGGAAAGATCGACGGACAAAAATAGTGTTGACTATCAGCTTACAAGACAGCTTGGCTAGAACACCACAGAAACCACATTGAAAATCATGAACCAGACAGGGGCAGCGAAGAAAACGATGGTTGCGGATATAAAAACATATTTTTTCTGCCATTAAAGTCATCAGTCAAATATCCAAGAAGACGTTGAAGACTTTCTGCGCTGACCACATTTTAATAGTTTGTTCTATCAAGTGAATAGAATTCAGCATTGAAGATTCTACCACCTAATTTTTTTTTTTAAATTGTCTTGATCGTCAACTTTCATTTTATTGAGTTCTAGCAAAGTTATAACGGTTGTGGGATTGGGAAGGTATGTAGGGGTGGGGAGTCGAGGATGTGGGTTCCAGGACCGTGTAATGTACATGAAATTATAAGACCACGCACCTTCCTTCTTCTCTCCATCTTGGTAATTACAAAAGATAAGGGCAAAAAAGAATAATGCTCCAAAGTTCTCTGTGTGCTCTTAAATAGGCTTTTCTCTGTTGTAATTTTATATACTTGAAGATATTGCTAGTCCCCCGCAAAATCAGAATTCGTTGCCATTGATAAAATATCTTTAAGGTTTGAGCGTCTTTTTTTATTTATCTCCAGGACCCAAACGTATGACATTTTAATATAACGAATTCAAAAGGAAGCTATACAGATGTATGCATGCAAACAGCAACTTCATGTGTAAAATAACATGTAGGATGAATAATGACTGTATGAGCGTATAATGTGTTGTGCCAGGCTCCCTGTAAGGAAGAGAATTTAAATATTGGTCATGTACATCTATTACAGCATAAAATATGTACAATTAATATGAAAGATAACAAACTTTGAGTAGTCGTATTTGAACAAAGAAAACGTCATGCTACAAAAAAATGCAAAATCGTTTTGTTCTTTGTCTGTAATCTGGTTGAAATTTTATTTAACTTTCGTTTACGTGAGACGTCTTTCTCTGTCTTCTAATCTAGGCAGTCCTTGTGGTACCACTTCATTGGACTTTGAAATATCTCCTTTCACTTCAAGTTGCTCACGAGAGAATACACGTGTGTCTGTGTGTGTTTGTATTTATGTATGTATGTGTATATGTATATGTTGTATGTTGTTGTTGAATGCCCACAATGAGTAGGTCTACTCTTTTGTGCATCCTGATTCCGTGGCGAAGTGGTTAAGTCGTCGGCCTCGTGATCATATGGTGTGGGTTCGACTCCGGACTCCGCCGTTTTTTTTACGGATGCTTGATGCGGAGTCCCCTGTATCTCATAGTCGCCCCCTAGTCGTCTTGTCCTTGACTTGCCACTGGGGTCGGGCGGCACGAAACGAGAGGGTGAGGATAACAACTAGCGCAATTAAGCCTTACTAAAAATAGTGCTAGCAAAATAAATTATGCCATCATCGTCTACGATAGACGGCGGCCTTTGCCTTTGCATCCTGAAAATGACGCAAAGTGACGGGTTGCTGTAGTTTTTCTAACGAGCGTGCTGATGAAGGTGGACCAGGGTTATTCAGGCTGGTATGCTATACTTGGATTCATTTACGTGTCGCTCACGACTACGGAGATTATGCCCATCCCCCACTTTGTTCACCTGGCTGCCATAAGAACAGGCCGTCTCCAGGGAGGACAAGTCCAGGTGAGGGTTTTGGTCAGTATATTTTGCTTGACCCTGACTAACGTGCCTGATGAGTATGTTGTGCCTGACCAGACGTATATATATACGCACACATACACATGTCCGTACACGAGTGTGAGGATTTATGAATTGTTTCATGTAAGAGATGTTTCTCAGCATGGAATTTCCTAAATATTTTGTTTTCTGATTTCCATTATTCGTCTATGTTTGTAACATAGACATTTCTTAATATGGCTTGGCTTGGCTTCGTTCGTTCTCAATCTGCCACTACAAAACACTGACACGGGCCTAAGTAGCATAATATAGTCCAGAGAACGGAATGCGTTATGTCGTAGTTTACAGTTTGACTGCGATATTTGCACTATTTGGTCCAACACATCCGACTTCAGCAAGCATTTTTTTAGTACCGGGTTAGCATTTGATCCCTTCTCCTTAGCCAGTCTGCTCTGTTGTAGCCTGTTATCCAGGATCACCGCATAGAGGTGTGGAAGGGTCTTGGCAGCTCTGTTTCGCTAGTCCTAACGCTAGCAGTCAGCTATGGATCGCTGACCACTGCAGCTCATGCGCTACTCAGCATCAAATTTAACAGGGGCATTTCTGAATATAAAATGAGTCTACATAGTGATTTTGTTTTCTGTTTTACTTGCATATCTGTTCGAGGGGCAGTGGGAAGATCATTTATATAAATATATCTTTGGTTATATGTATACAGGTAAAAGAGAAACTGTTATTTGAGTTGGTCTTATAATTTGAATATTTTGTGTAAAGAGGGTTGACGAGATGTGACGTCATATTTTATCAGACTTTCAGCTGGCTTGTCCTCCCACCGTTATCCCGATCCTCTGAACAGATCACACAGACTACACGTGTAGCATGGAGACTTAATAGCCTTGATCAGCTCCTGTTCAAGACCATGATTCAAGCAGCCTGTTATAGCACTACAAGATACTGGCTCGGATGACTCATTATAGGAAGACTTGGCGTGAATTTGTTGGAAACATATGCTTCGCAAGGAGTGGACAGGTTTTGTATTCAATTATATATATATATATATATATATATATATATATATATATATATATATATATATATATATATATATATATATATATAAAGCCTCGAGGCCGCACAACCGATCGAACAGACTGAATTTCGGAGCGCCTAGAGCACAATTGACCACATCTCAACCTGCTGCTAACTAATGGGACAGCCCGAGAGTTCCAAACGTCCTTGATCTTCACCTTTATCAACTACAAGAAGGTCTCTGATTATGTAGATCTACTGTTCATCTGGTACTCTCTTCTAGACCATGGCATCGATCCCGGCTATGTCGGAATTCTAGCTAACTGCTACACAGAATGTACTTCTTCTTCTTCTTCTTCTTCTTCTTCTTCTTCTTCTTCTTCTTCTTCTTCTTTGTACGCTGTCAGACGTCAACCTGTATTTTATTTCTAAAAAAGCAGCGGTCATCCTGAGGCTATCGACACTGCCATAGAGCTTGTCTAGTGTTGCCACTGGTGATGGCCACATCTGCTTTCTCTGATCCTCGTATGTCGGGCAGTTTTGCAGCAAATGTTCAGCGGTCATTTTCCCGGTACCACACGGGCATTCGTCAGTGCCACCTATCTTAAATTTATTTAATAGGTGGTACCTCAGTCTATTGTAGCCTGTGCGGAGTCTGAAAACCACGACCTGCTCTCTTCTGTTCAATTGGTAATAGGCAACGTTTTTTGTGTAGCCAGTATGTTCTGTTTCCCATTTGATCATGTATCTAGCTCAAATTAGCCTTTTTGACTCTTCGTAGGTCACACTGGGGTCTGGTTGTGGTAGTTGTGCACCTTCTTTTGCCAGTCTGTCTGCCTCCTCGTTGCCTTGGATGTTACAGTGGGATGGAACCCACTGAACCACTACTCTTTTTGGTGCGGACTGCTGGCATAGTTGACAGAGTACTGCTCTAAATCATGAAGTTCAGTATTTTTCTGGCTTTTTAGTGCTGTGACTACGGCTAGGGCATCTGTAAACAGGACTATAGGGCTTTCATTTCTTTTTGCCTGTCACCATTTCTTCTACTGCAGCACTCAGTGCCTCTGCCTCCGCTCTGAAATTGCTTGTGTATTCTCCAGTTGCCACTGACAGTGTTATTTTTTTACCATTTGGTAGGCTCAAGAATACCCCTGCCCCTCCGTTCTGTGTTCTGTTTCTTACAGAACCGTCGGTGTATGCATGGGTCCAGTCCAAGTTTGGGTAGTTTTTCGTTATGTAACTCAGGGTTATTTCTCTTCTTTCGTTTTCAGTCTGGCTGTTCTTTTTTCCAATACTTGGTATATTTTCTACCACCTCTGGAAATATATGCTGCCTACAGGTAGGTTTGCGTACAGTAGGGATGGGCTTTGGTGTTGTTAATGCGTTCATGGAGTCTTCGTTCATGTTTGCTTTGGCTATTTCTGCAAAGTTTCTCCGCTTTAGTTTCCCATTTCCAAAATTATTTAGTCTCTGATGAATTGGATGGTCTGTCATTCTTCTGAGTTTCTCTGCTTACTGTTGGGTTCTGCAGTCTCTTCTGTCGGTCATGGATTGCAGATTTGTAACCTTTTCAAGTTCTACAATTGGCGTTGACTTCATGCCTCCTGTTACAACTTTCATTGCTTGGATTTGAAGTTTGCTAACTTTGTCAAAGTTCGCCTTTGCTGCTATTGTCCATGCCGCAATGCCATACTCGAGAACTGGTCTCACTCTTCCAGTGTACAGTTTATGTAGTATACTTTCGTCTGCTCTCCAGCTTGTACCAGCAAGTTTCCTAATGATTGCCATTCTTTCTCTGGCTCTCATTCGGTTTCTCTCGATCTGACTTTTCCATGTCATGCGCCGGTCAAATGTGACTCCCAGGTAGTCTCGGTTGTCGTTTGGCCGCAGGTATTTGCCATTAAAACTTATTTTGGTATTTTGGGGTTTGTTTGAAAGCGAGAATATCGTACATGTTGTTTTTTCCTCATTTATTTTTACCAGCCATGAGTTCGCCCACTCCTCCAGCGATGTTAGGGCCTGCTGCATCCGATTACTTGCTATGGTGAGATTTTTTTCAGAGGTCCACATAGCCAGATCGTCTGCAAACATGGAGCTGTGGACTCTTCTTGGTATATTCTCTGTGATGTTATTTATATACACCAGGAAAAGTGTGGGTGACAGTATTCCCCCTTGGGGTACTCCCTGCTCAAGTGTCGCCTTTTTGCTCATCTGCCCTTGTACTTGAACTCTGGCTGTTCTATTTTTGAGGTAGTGGCTGATCCATCTGTACATTTTCCCACAAACTTCACTTCTTCGTAGCTTGACTTTAAGTCCCTCTTTCCAGACCTTGTCAAATGCCTTTTCTAGATCCACCTAAACCGCTACTGTGTGTTTTTTCTCCTAGTAAGCATGCTCTATTTCTTGGGCTATGAGCGTGATCTGATCCTCAGTGGATCTGTGCTGTCTAAAGCCTGCTTGCTGTGGAATTAGTATGTGTTTTTCTTCCAGATGCCACATCAATTTGGTGTTTATCATACGTTCCATCAGTTTTCCTACACAGCTCAGCAGACTGATAGGCCTGTGTCCATTTGGATCTGCTCTGTCTTTTTCTTTCTTTGGTACTGGTATAAGTACAGCATCTTTTCATGCCTGCGGTACAATTCCCCTTTTCCAGCTTTGGTTCAGGACTGATAGTAACTTCCTCTTTGCTGTTTGGCCCAACCCCATCAGCATTTCGTTTGTTACGCCATCTTTTCCGGGCGATTTCTTTTTCTTTAGAGTTCTTATGGCCTCTTCCATTTCATTCATTGTTAGTTTTGCCATCATGTGTTCCTCTGGTGCCTAATTGATGTTGTCGTGGCTCTTTTGTTCTTTATTAATGCCTATTTGTAGGAACATCAATGTGGTTTGCTCTGGCATAATGCTCTATAAAGGCGTTTGCAGCTTTTTTTCCAGTGAGCGTGTTGTCACCCTGCTTGATGGTAATTTTTGTGTTTGATGGAGTTTCGTCAGAATGTAGGACAACCCTCCAGCCATTCCAAAGACTAGTAATTGTATCCGTCCAGAAAGGTGTTCGCTGGGAGGATCCTATTTCACCAAGTCTTTTTTCCTCATGCCAAGAGTCCATCATCAGTCAATGCGATTGTACCCCCTTATACATCAACATCAATGGCAAGCGACTTTAACCACCTCCGCTTTGCAGCTTACATAGAGCTCATCGCAGAAACAACTAAGGACGTTAAACCAGATGGTAGCTATGCTTCACAAATATGGGAATTGCGTTCATTTGTTTAAAAGTTGTAAGAGAGCACCAGGGGCTGACAGCGAGTGTAACATCCCTGTATATTCAAGTTAATGTATGAAAGTGTACACAGAAGTCGATGATAACCCTGTATTTATGTTAAAGATAGAATGACTCAACATTTTCTAACATTTTCATCAATGAATCAATCAATCAAAAACCTTTCCAGCTAGCTCCACGTGCAATACTGGTCTTCAACAAATACGCGCCATGTTTCCAAGCAATGGCCTATCTGTATCTCCTGAAGTTTTTGTGTAGTGTCCTCTTGATATTGTAGTCAGCCCTGGTCTCAACTTTTCTCGGTCGCATTGCGACATGCCTGACAGGCTGCATTGTAACTATTGTTTGCTCCAGTTTCTAGTTCCACTAACACTTGGTCGCGACGCCAATATGTTAAACATAGTGGACGCAGTTTGAAGATACTAGCATCTCATAGAGTTTGTCCGGGAATGGTAATTGCAATTACTAAATGTGGTCTTTTTGCAGTCAGGAATGATGTTAAGTGATCTCATTATCCGAGGAATCACTTTTTGTTAGATGAGGCAAACAATTCCTTATTCGCCTATTTGTCTTTCTCAACTGTAAGTCGGGTACCTGTTTATAATTAGGTTGATTGAAACATGATATGACAGGGTTCTTGAGAGTCCAACACAATGCTTACCAAAGTAGTGGTTCGCGAGTAAGTGTCGGTCCGCGAGATGGTGTCGGTCCGTGCGCAGGTGTCGGTCCGCGAGATGGTGTTGGTCAGCGAGATGGTGTTGGTCCGCGAGCAGGTGTTGGTCCGCGAGCAAGTGTCGGTCCGCGAGCAGGTGTCGGTCCGCGATCACGTGTCGGTCTGCGAGCAGGTGTCGGTACGTGAGCATGTGTCAGTCCACAATCAGATGTCGGTCCGCGATTAGGTGTCGACCCGCACGCCCTCAGTAGCCGGTTCTAGAAGAACATCACGAAACTTCACAAACTATATCGACTTTTCCTCGCTTAGGTCTCGGCTTTGCATATCTTCAAATAAACAGGGTTGTCTCTCAAGTTAAACATTGGATCAAGATGCATGAGCGGCAGTGGTCAGCGACTCATAGCTGACTGCTAGTGTCAGGGCCAGCGAACCATAGCTGCCAAGACCCTTCTACCCCTCCACGCGGCGATCCTGGATAACAGGCTACTGGCTAAGGAGAAGGGATCGAAGAGGGAATGCTAACCCGGTACTAAAAAATGCTTGCTGAAGTCGGATGTGTTAGAGCGAAAGTGCAAATATCGCAATCAAGCTGTAAACTACGATACAATGCATTCCGTTTTCTTGACTACATTCTGCTACTTAAGCCCTTTCAGTGTTTGGTTGTGGAAGATTGAGAATGAACGAAGCCAAGCCAAATTAAACATAATATGTCGCATATAAACCGGATAGAATTCTTTTCGATACATAAATTATTAAACTTCAAATCACGAATGAAGCGAGATTTTAATAAATGTTTACATTTGAAATAATTGTGCAAGAATTCAAACACCTGGGAAACATTTTCACTGATGTCGGAAGATTAGACAAAGAAATCGAAACCAGATTTTAAAAATCAAGTACTGTGACCTTTCAACTGTCATCTCTACTCAAACATCGGAACATCAGTATAGATACAACGAGCAACTGATAAACACGATTTTCTTACAAAATGCCAAACATGGCCTCTGTCAAAGGCACGGGAAAATAAACTTGCAACCTGTGAAATGAGATGGATAAGAAAAGCCATCAACGTCACTAGAAGAGACAGAATGAGAAATCACAGCATCATAAGATCGGCGTACTTTGGTCAGAAGATCTTAGTACTTTGGTCACATCAGAAGGTCTGAATACTTTGGTCACATCAGAAGGTCTGAGTACTTTGGTCACATCAGAAGGTCTGAGTACTTTGGTCACATCAGAAGGTATGAGTACTTTGCTCACGTCACAAGACACGACGTCTTGAGAGAACGGTAATGCATAGGTACTGTTCCGGGCAAAGGAGGCAGTGACAGACCAAGAAGACCATGGCACCAAAATGTCAAGGAATGCTTGCGTTTGACTCTGGAGCAGGCTGGAGATTTGGTAAGAGATCGAGATTCTTTCAGATGGCTGCCATGAGAGCGACGTTCTGCAAGAGGCATGCTACATGATGATCAGTGCTGTCAGTGCCAAACATGACCTCTTCTCCAAGGCACAGGAAAATAAACTTGCAACCTGTGAAATGGAAAGTCTGAGAAAAGTCATCAACGCCACTAGAAGAGACATAATGAGAAATGACGACATCAGACAAATGGTGGAAACCACATCCTCCCAAGAATACATGCATAGACATAAGGTTAAGGTTTTTGTCATTTCATGAGAATAAAACCAGATCGGCTGGCATAAAAACATACAACAGTAGGAGAGCATGGTTTAGAGCAAGGCGAAGACCACGTGGCACATGGATAAACAACATCAAAGACATCCTATACAACATAGGCTCACAACAACCACAGCAACACATCTGGTCCATGCACGAGATTTACAGCACCCCACTACGCTTCACGGCATCAGTGGAAGGATAAAGTAAGTGAAGTAAAGCAAGTATATTTCATAAATAATTGTTTTCAAATTTTGTAACGTTCGTAACAAAAAAAGGCTTATAAAAGCTATCATTAATTTACAAGAGTCACATAATTGGCTAAGCATGCAATTAAACAGATTCTAATGCAAATTTAAGACCATCGAAAGAAAAATAATTAACCAATAACTTGGATATTGTTCCCTGCTGATGTGGACACCTCTATGCCGGTGCATCACACTGAACAGTTTGGGAAGAACTGCTTTAATGAATCTCTTCATTCACACGCTGTTCATTTCAGGTAGGCTAGTAATTTAGTTTCCCCTTGCCCTTCTGGGAATAGACTCAGCTGCTGCTGTCAGTAATTGTTTACTAAAATGGCTGGCATCCATTGTTTTCACACTGCTTTATTCTCGTGTTGATAATCTAAAAAAAAATAACGCGTATTTCTACCTGGGAAATATGTCTTAGTTCGTCTGTAGCTGCACTGCTTCTACCTTCTTCTTGTTTCCTTTTAGATCCATCTGGAGCACAAAGCCAGTTCTACAGCTGGCCCACTTGCATAAAGCATGTCCCCGAGCAGTTATGAGAGTCTTGCAGATGCAGTTTTGAAGCAACGAGTTTACATAATGATGTTGCTAGCCCCACCTGCAACCCTCTGTTTTCACCTCTACTGCGTTCTTAAAAAGTAACAATTGTGGTATTATGTGTTGTCCGTGGCAAGGAAGATTAACGTCTGGTCAGGCACAATATACTGGTCAGACATGTTACTCAGGGTCAGGCAAAACATACTGGTCAGACATGTTAGTCAGAGTCAGGCAAAACATACTGGTCAAACATGTTAGTCAGAGTCAGGCAAAACATACTGGTCAAACATGTTAGTCAGAGTCAGGCAAAACATACTGGTCAGACATGTTAGTCAGAGTCAGGCAAAACATACTGGTCAGACATGTTAGTCAGGGTCAGGCACACAATAAATGTACAAGACTCACAGTTCGGCTTCCCCATAGCCCTGCCCAGAAAGGGGCTGTTTTCATAGCCACCTGGCTAACGAGGTAACGGATCGACATGGTCTCTGTAGTAGGAAACGACACTCACATGAAGCAAAACATAGCACAACCGCCTAGAGAAACCCGGTACACCTTCATCAGCACGCTTGGAATGTCAGGAAAGCTACAATAAACCGGCACTAAACCCCCATTTTAGAGCGCACAAAAAGGGTTGTTGTTTGCGATTGCCCACAATGAGTAGGTTACTATTTTCTGCCCCCTAAAAAGGGCGTTAAATGGCGGGTTAGCGTAGCTTTCCCCACATCCCGAGCGTGCTGATGAAGGTAGATCGGGGTCTTCCAGGCGGTTGTGCTATGCTTGGCTTCATCTGCGTGTCGCTCACTACTACGGGGATCACTTCGAGTCTCACCTTGTTAGTCGGACTGTTGCCCTCGACAATAACCCGTTTCCAGTACGACCAACGAGGAGGTCCGGTGAGGGTCTTGGCCAGTATATTTCTCCTGATCCTTGGCTATCATTGCCTGATCAGTGTATCTTGCCTGACCAGACGTTATCCTCATCGTCCGGCACAAAAGGATAAATCTACCCATTGTGGACATTCCGTCAACATCAACAACAATCTATTCTCCGGGTACCAATTGGAAGACTTCTATACTATTTAGCTTCTTTAGTTAGTCGATCCTCGTCCGCCTCCAAGTGAACGTATTCATTACGTGCTCTTGGGACTTATAAGTTCTACATGATGGTGTAGCTTACCCCTTACCTAACCTTCCTTAGTCGTCTCTCACGACATGCCTGACATGTTACACTGTTACTATTCTCTTGCTAACCTTACGGGCCCAAGTAACACACGGGTTAAACATGTCCTTTGCATAACGTCGACGCTCTAACAACTGCCAGCCTATTTAGCTTTTATAAGTTTCCAGGCAAGTCTGCATTGCAGTCGGTTGCCATTATCCAGTTTTATCATAAATCATATTATTCTGATGTGTATTGCAATTCGCCTTTCTTGTATTACCAAACAGGGAGACTGTAGTGCAGCAACAAAGCACTGAAGCAAGGATATTTCTAACCGGCACATCTGACCCCGTTCTACTGTGCTTTGCACGGCACCAAATTAGCACTGGGTCAAAAAATGTGTGCAAGTCAGCATCCGTGATATCTAGCTATTGTCTCTGCCTATCCCAACTACACACATTGGACTGTTATACACTTGTGTGTTATCTGATTTGTGATTATAGTTTCTCATTCCTTTTATTACAATTTTGTTACATTTTAAAAGGGGGCAGCATCATTTATGTTAGTCTACTACAACTAAAGCATTTTAGCCAGCTAACAGACTAAGACATTATGCCACCTGATATGTCGTAAGTGCGTAATTTATCATCTCGTCTTTCCACTTTGTCGTTAGACGTCGTGCTGCGTGGGGAGGTCCTCGTGCATGTGCAATATGTGTGGCTTTTTTATTTTCAATTCGTGCATCTGAGTTATTGCCCACCTTTTATCCATTTTTCTTGGTCTTCCATTGGCTCCTACAATGCGCTATCTGGTGATATAGGTTCGCACGGCACCTAAGTTTAGAGCCAATCTGGTTGTATGTTAAAATTACACTTATTTCTATATGCCTGCATATACTTTTCCTGCTGTAGTTCTTCCAAGTGCTTGTTGGACCTCTTAATGTTTCATACTTTCTCCCTTCAATTAAATTTGTTGTATGTTTATTCGATTGGTTTTTTTTTGTGTGTGAACAAAACCGCCCTTTTTTCAAGCACAAAGTGCTTTTGTGTATTTAAGGCCGTATTACACTTTTTTTTAAAATTTGCATTCTGGTATTTTTCTTCATTTTATTATTTGTCTTCAAATAAACATCTATTCTCCTCAGAAAGATGTCGGTCATCCTCCGACTTTTCTTGTCTCCAAATAGTTGCATATATGGATCTGAGACTGTAGTTGCTAGTTCACAGTCTGAATATCATGACCGCCGGAACACTTCTTTTTTCGGTCTACAGACCGAAAAAAAGAAGAATCAAGACCTTCGACAAGAACTGGGCATAGAGGAGAACTGGTTTATATGACACATCTTGGCCACATCAAAAGACTTGAGTGAATGGCAATGGAAGGTATGGTGCCAGGCAAGAGAGACAGAGACAGAGACAGAGCAAGCAAGAAGGCAATGGTACCAAGATGTCAGTGAATGCTTGGGCGTGACTCTGGAGCAGGTTGGAGATTTGGCACGAGAACGAGTCTCTTTCAGACGGGCTATGATGGGAGTGACGTTCTGCAGGTGACATGCTACATGATGATGATGATCTCTTGTTGGTAAAGAGTAGAATACAACTTTTTATATCCAACTGAGTGTTCTCTGCCCCATCTGTTCTCTGATTCTGTATTTAACTTTGTCTATACAACTACATGTGTTGTCTTTTATCCGTGAGTTTTGACTTGAATTATGTAATAAATTACTCAGTCGTCAAAAGATTCTTCATTCCACAATCAATAAATCAAAGCCCATCGCTCTACTCAGTGTATGGATCATTTGCCACATCTCGTCAACACACACGATCACAAGCTACACCTTCTGCCTCTCTCCGAGTATAACTATTTAATCGCAAGTTCCTTCTCACAGACTCTTCTCCGTGTATCTACCTCTCTTTCCCTACCGTTGAGGATTCCGTGTGAGAGCCTGCCTGGCTAAGTTGAAATGTGCCTTCATTGGCTTATATCCTATCCAGCCCCAGTTTCTAGTCATAATTCAATTATTCCAGTGGCCGTTGTTGGCTTCTTGCCTGCAAATCTTCATTCCTACCATATTGTGCACATTCACCTTGGCAAATCTTCATTCCTACCATATTGTGCACATTCACCTTGGCAAATCTTCATTCCTACCACATTGTGCACATTCTTCTTGGCAAATCTTATTTCCTACCATATTATGCACATTCACCTTGGCAGACATCATTTGGGTCTTTGTTGTTTCGCCTTGGTCGCTGTCCATGTTTCCGCACCATACACCAGCATCAGCTTGACACTGACGTTGAATTTCAGTTTCAAATTGGATGGCTGTTCTTTCTCCATGTCAATGGTCTTTGACTATGACTGTGTGATAAAAGTACAAGATTATCACCATTATGAGAGGATGGCGTGAGCTAGTGGTTAAGTGACACAGCTCACAATCTGAAGATGCTGGGTTCGATCACCATCACAGCACTGGCCGTTACCCGGGGAAGCAAACCCTCAGAAAATGCAGGAGGAAGCGGACCATTACATAAAATGCATGCTGAAGTTGGATGGACTGGGCCAACAGGCGTAAAATAAAACCACAGTGCAACACACACCGTCTTGGGGAATAGAGAAATAAGGCGAACGCAAACCAAAAAAAAAAAACCACAACGAAATCAACATTATAAATGTCATCCAACTGCGACCATAGCGTCCACCGTGTCCACTGAATACAAGATGTCACTCGCACCTTGTAACATTTTCCTCTTAATCCAAGTTTAGGTCCCCGTACACCTCCCGTCTCCACTCCAGAACTGTTGTTTTTGAACCTATTAGAATTAAGTTCTTCGCGCTTGACGAATTTTATCAGGTAGCCAGTTTCTGTTATTATCCTCTTGCAGGTCCTAAGAGTGGCTGTGAATAATCTTAAATATGCGGAGGATACAGTTTTGATGGCAAAAGGTGAGCAAGAATTACAGGAGCTTGTGACAACAATATACACAATAAGTCAAACGTTTGGATTAGACATAAACATAAAGAATAACATGATGCTTGGGAAAAGTGACAAGAAACCATTTATGCAGATAAAAATCACTTCAACTACTGAAACCGGTACATATTTTCTCCTATCCAGGTCACATAATAACGGACAAGTGCAACTGGGAAAAAGAAATAGAAAATAGGTAGGGCCAAGATGATATTCAACAACATCCGATACGCAATGACGTCCAAATAGATTAACTTTACATTGAAGATGGGAATTGTAAGGTGTTATGTATACTCGTCGCTACTTTATGGCACAGAAACATGGACACTGATTAGCGAGTTGGAAAAGAGTATTGAAGCCTTCGAAATGTGGGTAAATATAGAAGGTTGGGTCGCATTTATTGGAAAGATAAGAAAATGTGGAGGTATTGATAGAGTGGGGGGAGCGAGAAAGAGAATTACTGAGGACGGACGATTAGAAAAAGAAATCGGAACCAGATGTCAAAAACCAAGTGCAGTGACCTATTAACTGTTACTAATACTCAAACATCGAAACACCAATATAGAAACAAGGCGGCAACTAATAAATACTATTTTCTTACCAACTCTATTCTATCAGTGGCAAACATGGATAAGAGGGCAAAATCAGGAGATGGAGTGAAAACAGTCTGTCAGATTGCACCATTACGACAAGAGATAGAGTTCAATGGAGATCCACTGCATCCGACCTTCGATGCGGAGATGGCACTTGAACTTGAACTGTTGCTGGTCAGTCCTAATACTAGTTGCAGGGTCTGAGCATTTCACTTTGTTTGACTATATCCTCTGGTTGGTCAGTCGTAAGTCTGGTTCAAAGGTGATCTGATCATGTCTCTCCATTTGACTATATCCTCTGGTTGGTCAGTCGTAAGTCTGGTTCACAGGTGATCTGATCATTTCTCTCCATTTGACCATATGCTCTGGTTGGTCAGTCATAAGACTGGTTATAAGGTTGTCTGAAAATGTATCTTCATTTTACCATAACCTCTGCATCTCTCGTCACTCAGTATAGATTCGTACTTTAATGTCTGAGCTTCAGATGTAAAGATGAGTCTTGGTCAACCGATTCCTCTTTTCCACTGGATTTTAATCTCGTATCTTCTGTAAAGACTTTCATGTCGCGTATCGTGTCCAATGTCAAGCCAGTCTTCTTCTTTGCATTATTTTCAAAATTTGTTTCTGTACGTATATCTCAATAAGTACATTTATGTCCAACTCACTCATTTCATTCAACTGTAGTACCACAATCCAAGCTTTTTTCATCTTTCTTTGCTAGAGTCCATGTTTCAATTTCATGCAGTACAATTAGCCATACATGAGCAGTGATTTTTCTTTTCCTTAGCACTATCACCTTCATCTTTGATGTTAGCAATTTCTGCTTTTCTCTTCTGGCCTTTTTGGTCAATGCAATCCTCGTCTTGTAATTCCCGTCTTATGGCGCTCATTTTCTGTTACGTTTTGCTCTAACTGTCAACTTCTGTACTCGTTCGATTATTTTTCCATTTTTGTGACCTATCTTATAACCTGGTACGTTCTGATGAAGGTGGACATGGGATCTCATATTGTAGCTCAGTGCAAGACTTCTCAGTATGCTCATTGCAACAGGGGTCACAGTGTCGATCCTCACCTCGTTGACTAGGTTGCTGTAGGTAACCACGATTCTAGGTACATGGTATGGAGATGAGGTGGGATCTTGTTTAGTGTGTTGCACCTGAACCTGAACTTAACATATGCAGTCAAACCACCATTAGTGACAGTGTCTGTGGTTTTCAAGCATTCATATAAACGTGATTGGGAACGGCGCGGGCTAGTGGTTAAGTGACACGGCTCACAACTAGAAGGTGCTGGGCTCGATCCCCATCACAGCACCGGCCGTTATCCCGGAGAAGCAAACCCTTAAAAAATGCAGGAGGAAGCAGACCCTTACATAAAATGCATGCTGAAGTCGGATGCACTGGGCCGACAGGCGCAAAATAAAAACCACAGCGTAACGCACACCGCCTTGGGGAATAGAGAAATAAGGCGAACGCAAACAAATAAACAAAAAAACAAAAAAGAAATATAAACGTGATTAGAAAAACAAATATGTCTTCTCTGTTTGGTTTATCGCAATTATCTTACAGTTTTGTTTGTTTTCCTTCTTTGTTTGGTTTATCGCAATTATGTTTCAGTTTTGTTTGTTTTCCTTCTTTGTTTGGCTTATCGCATTTATCTTGCAGTTTCGTTTCTGTCCATTGAATATCTGTCGGATCTTGTGAAGATAGAATCCAGATCTCGGAAAACGTCTACAAGCCTTCCCAGCTCACATGACTTACGCCGCCAAACATTGCCTGATGGAGCAGAGCTGAGCTGAGACAGAAGCTATAGGCTGCCGTCCAGGCCTAAAAAAGACTGTCCTGACGAAAGGACTGCATATCTAGAATTACCAATTACCTGAGCACAGAAGAAAAGAGATCTTTTTGCCAAAGACGGATGTGTCGGGCCGAAAGGTGCAAATATCGCAGTCAAACTGTAAACTAGCGACACAACGCATTCCTTTCTCTGGACTACAGCCTGCTACTTACAAAGCCCTGTTCAGGGCTTAGTAGCTGGAGATTGGGAACGAACGAAGAAGAAGAAGAAGAAGATGAAGAGGTCTTTTTAAAGGTTCTTAAAAATGTTATGTCAATCTCTTCTTTTCCTCATTTACGTAATCAAATGTCCTTCCTTATCTTTAATAAAGGCATTTACTTGCTTTTACTTTCCTGTTCGTTTCTTTGATCTGGTGTACATACAGTAGCGAAAAGTTAGAATATACAAAATAGGCTTTGGGGAATTCAAGAAAACATTATTTTGCATAAAACAGATGTGAAATCAATTAGAAATGGAAATTGTAATGGTCAATTTTGTTAAAGCGTAGTTAGAAAACGTTCGAAGCGGCAAAGTGAATTTATCAGCTACTATTGAAAAGGTAAGTTGATCGCATTCAACTTAACACAACGTAGGACTTGGGTCAATTGGTAGCTAGGAGATGGTCATGGTGACGCTTTATATTCTCACAGCCAACTAGCCAAAATTTAGGCCGGCCCTCCCTGACGAAAAGTTAACAGCATAGGTTTCAACTACCTCATTCAGTACAAACACCAAGTACAAACACCAAGTATAAACACCAAGTACAAACACCAAGTACAAACACCAAGTACAAACACCAAGTACAAACACCGAGTACTTATCCGCAGTGTTCCGACATCGCTAAGTGTGTCTCTTTATGTTCACGACTCAGCTTACACTAGCGTTATTATCACGCTTCGCTACTGTGTACATGTATGTACATTTGTGTACATGTATGTACATGTATTCTTGCTAGATATTTGTTTACGGAAAAGACTGTGGGAGTAAAGAGAAAAAATCTTAAAATTGTGCTATATCCAGTCGTCTCGGTAATGTCTCGCCACTGGCCATATGTAGCTCAGAACAAGAGAGTGAGGCTGACAAATTGAGCAAAAATTACTCACTTTAATCCAAATCACCGCGCAAGTCACCCATTTCAGCGGACAGAGCAAAAAGAAAAGATTTTCACACAGCTGAACAGAGTGAGTGGACATCAGCACACGTAATGGACGAACGTAAACACAATGTAAAAGAGATCGCTGCTGCAAACCCCGACACTCCGTATCTCATTCAAGAAAAATCAAGGGCCCGGGCCATATATAGAAGCACCATACGACACATCCATACACAAAGACTAGAATCTCCCACCATAGGCACACTGATACACCATTGACACATATGTCAGCCTGAACGCTGCAGGTGTTGCAGAGAAAACATAGCACATTGTATTAATTTCCTCATACAACTCTCCACAGAAGACCCAAGACCAATCAGTAAATTCCCTTCCACTGCAATATCGAATGCAGTGAGGCTGTAGACAAGTTAGAGACGTATGGAGTACCCACTCCACGTATACCAAGACCATAGTTAAAGCCAACTTCAGGGGGAAATGGTCTGACCAACACCAACACTTCCGAAGAGAAGACAGATACTATGATTTAATTAGAGAGGAGCAAGTCATCATCTTCAGATTGAGAACTGGGCGTAATAGACTCAAGGGTAATCTTTACAACAAGTGAGGATTGGGATAAGTAACAGGTTTCTCCGTGGAGAGCATATCATGACCGTGGAACGCATCCTACACAGCTGCATCCTCACGCATGAAAGGAGAGAACAATACTGGCCTCGCCAGACAGATATGAGACAAAAACTGTAAGGATATAAAATAGCCTTACAAACAACAGTGCCCATTCTAAGAGAAACCAAGAACTTGAACTTCTTCTTCGTTCATCATTAGATCAAGGTCCCGGTTCTCGTAGCTCCAGTGATGATTGTTTTGGTTTGCATTGGTTTATTAGAAGGTATTTTTTGTTGCCGTGGACCATGCTGCTATCCCGTATTCTAGCACTGATCTAACATATACTGGGGACAGTTCTGTAATGTGCTTGTGTTAGCTTCTCATGTTGAGCCAGAAATCTTTCTCACTGTAGCAGTTCTGTTATTAACTTTGTGGATTTTGATCTGAGGATGAACGAAGAAAAGAAGAGGCAGAAGAATGTTTAATTGCCGCATGCTCCCAAAAGGTCGGAGTTTCAGATAAACATCTTTCTTAGCTTAAACAACAGAATTAGACAGCATGAAAAGAGTTAAACATGAAAGGGGTAAGGATTTTCAGGCCTGGCTAGTACAGCAGGCGGGATTTACGACATACATTTTTTTTTATGTGGCTCGTTGCCAGGTAAAGAACGTAATTTTCTTGCTATCATTTCGCATAGCTAAATATAAATATAATATATATAGGCTTTCGTTGAATATTTAATTCAGCTTACGTAATGTCTCCTTTGTTATCCATTTATCACCTTATGACATGTATTACCAACACTTAATTGGCCCTTTACATTAAGGGTGTGGCCATTGTGTGCTCACGCAGTGGGGATTTTGAAGTAATTTCATTCACTTGATGAAATTGCTAGCTCCATGCACATCTCTCTTTAGTCGTACAACACGATATGTGTAGGGGGTTATTCTTTTCTCCAAAATAAGGAATCCCACTCGAAAATGACAATTAATATATAGTTATGTATTAATTATCCTTCTTCTTCTTCTTCGTTCGTTCTCAATCTCCCACTACCAAGCCAAAAAGGGCTTTGCAAGTAGCAAGATGTTGTCCAGAGAACGGAATGCTTTGTGTCGTAGTGTATACCTTTATTGCGATAGTTGCACCTTTCGGTCCAACACATCTGACTTCAGCAGGCATTTACTGGCACTGGGTTAGCCTTCCCTTTTCGATCTCTTCTACTTAGTCAGTCTGCTCTGCTGCAGCCTGTTATCTAGGATCACCGCGTGGAGGTGTAGAAGGGTCTTGGCAGCTCAGGTTCTAAGGCCCTGATGCTAGCAGTCAGCTATGGGTCTCTTATGCGCTGCTCAGCGACTTGATCCAGCAATGTGATATTACTGTTTTAAGTGATGCAATGTTAAATGTAAGATTATTCTATCTAAGCTGACGGACGTCCTCAAGGGCAGAGAGTACGATATACCAATGAAGTTCCACATAGATGACAATATATTTAACCCTTGCAGACTGAATGCAAAACCCAGGGAAGTGCGCGATAAGATATGTGAACTTTTATCTGCAACTGCATGTGAACTGAACAATAGCTCATTGCAGACTATAGAGGAAGGCATGGGTTGGTTTTCTGCTGATTTTAACAACTTCCGCTTGACCTTTATCTTAAAGATAACTGAGGTAATTTACCAACCTGGCTCGGAGAAACGACTTACCAACTAGAGATTACATTGCAGAGAAAGAAATTGGAAGTGGTCTACCTCGGAAGCACGCTGTCAAAGTGATCATTGCTGAGGAGCTGGATAATAAAATAACATAGCCCAGCGTAGCTTTTGCTCGAAAGAGCTCGACAGTGGGGGTCGTCGTTGAATCAGCATAAAGATTAGGCTGAAAGTCTACCGTGTCGTCACTCACCCCACCCTGCTCAACTGCTCAACGCTTGTCACAGCTGGACTGTCTATACCGGAGACGCCAGGAGGTTAAATCAATTCCCCATGATTTTTCTGAGGCGGATACCATATCATATATAGTGAAGACCTCTCCAGAGTCAACGTTGATAGCAATCATGAATTGTTGCATAAAGCCAAACTAATATGGACTGGCCACCTTGCTCGAATGCCAAGCGAACGACTCTCAAAAAGGCTCCTGAATAGCGAGCTGAATAAAGGATCGCTGAGACAGTCTGGGGATCTCTTAAGTGCTGTCAAAAAGTCATTACCACGTAGGAAAACCTGGCTCAAAATCTTAAAGCAACCTGGTAGTTCTATCAGACCAGATTAGATCAGGTTAATTGCCATCTCCAAACTGAAGGTCAACTGGAATGGGTATACAACAGTTTGTGTCCCCTTGCTTTGATGGTACAAATTTATAGGTTTTCTGCGGTCAATCGTTCGATATAATTTTTATTTATAATGTTAATGTTGTAGACATGTTTATCCCCTACTTCTATGCCCAGTACGGCTTTCTGGTAAATTGTTGTGTTTTTACAGTCAAAATACATTCCTTGCCTGACTAATTTTGGTAAATAATAATTTTTTTCTACCTCAAGCGAAACCAAGAACTTCATATTTTCGTTTCCCTTCCACGAAAATCATCATCATGCAGCATATCTTTTGAAGAACATCGTTCTCATGACAACCAATGTTGTTTATTAGCCAGTTTTGTTCTATATCGAGCTCTTGACAGATTTCTGCGTTTTTTTTCTTTTTCGCTATCCGTGGTATTAGTTAACCTCTGCAATGTCATGGCCACTCGTATCCTCATTTCGTTTTAACAATCTCTATTGTTGCTCACAGTCGAACCCAGATATTCACAACTTGGGAAGTTCAGAACTGTTTGCTTCTCTGTTATAACTTTAGGTTTGCTTCTCTGTTATAACTTTAGATTTGCTTCTCTGTTATAACTTTAGGTTTGCTTCTCTGTTATAACTTTAGGTTTGCTTCTCTGTTATAACTTTAGATTTGCTTCTCTGTTATAAATTTAGGTTTGCTTATCTGTTATAACTTTAGATTTGCTTCTCTGTTATAACTTTAGATTTGCTTCTCTGTTATAAATTTAGGTTTGCTTCTCTGTTATAACTTTAGCTTTGCTTTTCTGTTATATCTTGAGATTTGCTTCTCTGTTATAACTTTAGGTTTGCTTCTCTGTTAAAACTTTAGGTTTGCTTCTCTGTTATAATTTTAGGTTTGCTTCTCTGTTATAACTTTAGATTTGCTTCTCTGTTATAACTTTAGATTTGCTTCTCTGTTATAACTTTAGGTTTGCTTCTCTGTTATAACTTTAGGTTGGCTTCTCTGTTATAACTTTAGATTTGCTTCTCTGTTATAACTTTAGGTTTGCTTCTCTGTTTTAACTTTAGGTCTGCTTTTCTGTTATAACTTTAGGTTTGCTTTTCTGTTATATAACTTTAGGTTTGCTTCTGTGTTATAACTTTAGCTTTGCTTTTCTGTTATAACTTTAGGTTTGCTTCTGTGTAATGACTTTAGGTTAGGTTCTCGCCCTGTCAATGCTTGTTGTGTTAATCTTGACTGTGCTTCCACGAGATTCGTCCCATTTTTCTATTTATTTACATTTTTTCAGCTGCTGCAGTTCTTCGTTCCAAATGGTTAGAACACGGGTTCCCAAACGTTTTCCAGTTGCGATCCCATTTTATTGAAGAATAGTGACTCGCGACCCGGATACATTTAAAAAAGGCTATTTAATAGAGTAAAAGAAAACATCGAAACTAGATTTTCAGTATAATATAATTCAATATAATTTTTAACTTTCCACATATTTCTGGATTACGCAATCGACTCGTATGGTTGGTGGCAGAAACAGACGAGTTATTTTATTTCGTGGAATTCGCTTACGTAAACAAATCTTTGTGCAGGACGCGATTAAGTGATGTTGTTTCTTAAGAATTGTCTATGTAAACGCTATGGGGCACGCGCGTTGATGAATGTGACTTAGGGTCACTTCAGTGTATACACTGGGAACACAGAATATCAAACTTTTCATATGTGTATATGTGTCACCCATTTGGGTCACGACTCATGGTTTGAGAACCCGTGGTTAACAACTTCTAGAACGGACATGTCAATCCCCGCTTTGTCAGGGCATTATGTGGAGGAGTAGGAGGTGGCTGTGAAGCACGTTAATGACAACCAAGTTATTTTACCCCAGTCTCCTTTCTGGCTCCCAAAGGGCAAAAGTAATAGAGGTCGGCGCAGGCACACTCAGAGAAGGGGAATAGCCGTAATGCCACAGTGGGCTGGTATCCACTGGACTGTGCTTTTTTTTAAGCACTGGGACAGGCGCTCGAGCGAGTCTGCCAGAGCACCAAGTTCATTTTTGTGCTGGTTCATGAGCGCCATTAACACTGCGAGGGCGTGTGTGAAAAGGTTTTGTTAGTCAGAGAGTGGTGAAGGCTTGGAATTCATTGCCACGGGAGGTAGTGGAGGCAGGGACAGTTAATGCATTTAAGAATAAATCGGATGCGCATAGCTTTTAGAGCAAACTAATGCAAATGAAACTGGTTGTATACAGACTCTGCAGTCTTCTAAACCAGTATAAAGAAGTTAAGTTAAGAATGCCCACAATGAGTAAGATTACTCATTTGTACGCCCTGAAAAGGGCGTTTAGTGGCGGGTTGCAGTAGCTTTCCTCCTATCCCGAGCGTGCAATGAAGGTGGACCAGAGTTCCCCGGGCGCTTGTGCTATCGTTGACTTCATTGAAGGTCGCTTACTAGCACGGTACCACGTCGATCCCCCACCTCGTTTGCCTGGCTGCCATAAAAACAGCCCGCTTCCAGGAAGACATGTTTAGAAGTGAGATGGGGGTCTTGGACCGAGTATATTTCTTGTCCACAATCAACTTGTGCCACTCGACATCACGTCCGTTCTACCTCTTCTGTTGAAAATACACGCATGATTGATTTTTACCGTGTTAAGTGGTATCAGGTGGAAACTTTTCATTTGTTGTTGATGTTGTTGTTGCTGTTGTTGTTGTTTGTCTTGTTAGCTTACCTTACTCATGACGAAGGTGTAGCTTTTTCAACGACAGGCAGAGTCTTTTTGGATATAGTCGGGCGCATACGCCAGTGTGTGTTTGTTTGTGATCTGTATTTTTGATGCGTGATATGTATCCAGGGCCAAATTATGGACATCTGATGCTATAAGTACATCTAAGCGATGGCATCTCCATTCCTCCCCGCCCCCGCCACCCCCCTTCCCCCTTAAATTCTCCCTCCCATTTACAACCCAGGTGTTACTAGAAAAGTGGCAAGCTGATTCCCAAACACAGTACAGTTGGCAGGGATAAGCTACTACCCAAACGCAGTACTGTTGTCAGGGACAAAGTACTACGAAAATGCAGTACAGTTGTCATCGACAAGCTGCTACCCAAACACAGTACAGTTGGCAGGGATAAGCTGCTACCCAAACACAGTACAGTTGGCAGGGATAAGCTACTACCTAAACGCAGTACTGTTGTCAGGGACAAGCTACTACACAAACGCAGTCCTATTGTCAGGGACAAGCTACTAAACAAACGCAGTACAGTTGTCAGGGACAAGCTGCTACACAAACCCAGAACAGTTTTCAGGGACAAGCTGCTACCCAAACACAGTACAGTTGGCAGGGATAAGCTGCTATCCAAACACAGTACTGTTGCATGGACAAACTTTTAACAAAACAAAATGCAGTTGACATGAACATTCTACTACCCAAACTTAGACAGAGGTCTGATCAAAGAGCTACTACCCAAACTTTGACAGAGGTCTGATCAAGGCGCTACTACCCAAACTTATACAGAGGTCTGATCAAGGAGCTACTACCCAAACTTTGACAGAGGGCTGATCAAGGCGCTACTACCCAAACTTATACAGAGGTCTGATCAAGGAGCTACTACCCAAACTTTGACAGAGATCTGATCAAGGCGCTACTACCCAAACTTATACAGAGGTCTGATCAAGGAGCTACTACCCAAACTTTGACAGAGGGCTGATCAAGGCGCTACTACCCAAACTTATTCAGAGGTCTGATCAAGGAGCTACTACCCAAACTTTGACAGAGGTCTGATCAAGGAGCTACTACCCAAACATTGACAGAGGGCTGATCAAGGAGCTACTACCCAAACATTGACAGAGGTCTGATCAAGGAGCTACTACCCAAACTTTGACAGAGAGCTGATCAAGGAGCTACTACCCAAACTTATACAGAGGTCTGATCAAGGAGCTACTACCCAAACTTTGACAGAGGGCTGATCAAGGAGCTACTACCCAAACTTTGACAGAGGGCTGATCAAGGAGCTACTACCCAAACTCAATACAGTTAATAGGGACGAGACCAACGACCACAAGACCAAAGTTATTTGAATATGTCAATCACAGGTCTGGAAACTTGGAGTTAAAGCAGAATACAGGACATTATTATTGTAACACCTTGTAATTCCATAAAGCATTACGTATCCAAGAGCCACTCAGGCCTTGGACTCGTGGCAGTGACGGGAAGGTGACACTTTTTCATATATTCAGGACTGGGTGAACTTGCAATTTTGTAAACGATTGTTGCTATTATTATTAGCTGTTGTTGCTTGGTGCCCCTCTCCTACTGTTATACTAAGCCTTTGCTAATGGTTTATCCATTCCGTCAACCTGTTTCAGTGTATGCAGCCGTGAATGAATATGACAATAACACAATTTGCACATTTGTATTTCGCTGTCTTATGTAGGTTCACATTACTTGTGGCGAATTGCGCCACTATTAATCAGTCTTTTTGGTTACATATAAAGCCAGTGTGTTGAAGAATGTGCTTTGGATCGGTTTGTCTCTATGTGAGGTGAAAGAAAAGTGTAAATACGTGCAATTTGTCTTTTACTGGCCCTTATATGGTGGGTGTGTCGTGTCCGGTTCCCGGATGTAGGGCGTGGTAAGGTCACAACATGGCGGATTGTGATGTTATTCAGGGCAGGGACAACAATTATCGTTGTAGTGAGAAAAGCTCCAATAGGAAACGACGACATTTTATCATTGAAAGGAATGCAGACGCTAGTACAGATCATGGTATTTGCAAATACATTAATTGTCTCTAAAAATAAAGTTGTATTAGCATGTACAAAGTGAAATCTCAGGCCCAGACGAGTCGATAGTTTAAAACTCATCATTTTCAAAATGATTTTGTGAAGTAACAATTACGTTCTGCTAGCGTGGCTGGTGGTAGTCTGTTGTATCATAGAATCATGGCAGTTAGTGTTTTATATGCGTGTGTATTTTATTTTCACAGTTGCATATTGTTGGCAGTGGTTTGATACAAATGTCTAGTTGTCATAGTCACCCATTGTTGCTGCTGCTGTGTCTATTTAAACACCCCTCGTTTTGTTGACAGGTCAGCTGTTTAGAAATGAAAATACTTCTTGCATGTTTATTGTGTCTTCAACTCTTTTATTTTTGACTCTTTGATTTGAACACTATTGCTTACCAGTCCTCATTTCCCCTGTCCTTGAAGGCATCTTGTAATTATTCCTTCTGATTATTCCAGTACAGGTTCAAATTTAACCTTTACAGTAACGATTACTGATGATTACTTACTCCATTCTGGACGTCTCTTTAGCACTGCACGCCATTGTATGGTTATGACTAGACTATATAATTATATAAATATTATACCACATACATGACGATACACAGGTAACAGTACATACCACACACTTACATACACCTTTACTACACTAACTGAATAGGATGCAGTCATGGACTACTGATTTACTCAGATGTGCAGTGATGTGAAAAATCAGACAAAATGGATATATTTGACATGGGTTTTAAATATCAATGAAGATAATTTGTGAGACTAAGTGCATGGCTTATGTGGTTATAAACTTAGTTCTAGTAGCATGCAATTTAAAAATTTTTTTGTGTGCAAAATCAACGTGGATCAGACTATCAATATGCTACAGAAAAAGAGCAAATGCGACGCTGAGCACAAAATTTTACAGAGGTATTAAATAGACCATAACCAGCTATAACCCCAGGCTTTAATGAAGAAATCACCACACCTACTATGTGATGAGTTTACACTAATTGAGATTCAACAAGCCATCAGAAAGCTAAAAAACCACAAGGTGGCTGGCGACGAAAGAATTACTAGTGAAATGTTAAAAGCAATTAATGATGTAACTCTTACACAACTACTATCAATCATTAATGAAGTATGGAATGAAGATAAAACTTCATTGATTTAAAAAAAAGTGTGTAACAGTCTTCACTGCCTATTACTTTGGAAAGTCCTTGACAACTGTAGCTTTACATCCAAATATATTGACATCATAAAAGCACGATACACTGATTCACAATGCTGTGTGCAGACCTCTGTTTATCAATCTGTATGGTTCCATATAGAAACAGGGGTAAAGCGCCGCTGGATTATATCATCACTTTTATATAGTATAAACATAGACTTGGTAATTTGTAGCTATGTCCACAATAAACATTTAGGCATACAATTGACCGATGCTAACACCTTAGAAGATCTTGCCTTCTCACAAACAAAGTCACTCATGTCAAACTGAATGGAATTATATTACAGAACTTAGAACATTTTACCTTCAGCAACTTTTACAAGCAACTGAAATCATATCTCAAATCGTGTTGGCCTCATTTTATTTTAAACAATTAAAATGTATCTGGGAATCGAAAACACTGAGCAAATACACCAAACTAAAGCTGTTTAACAACACAATATCAGTATAACATATGGATGTGAAAGTAGGAAAATGATCACAATTCTTGGAAATAGATTGAATGCATTTGAACACAAATGTCTTAGAAAAATATTGAATGTTGGCTGGAAAGAATTTCAAACAAATAAACAAATAAGATTATAGACCAAACAGCAATATATTTCTACTATCCCAAGGAGACAAAAAACGTTTGGGCCTACATCCGACATGTCCTTAGAATGAACAGCAATAGACTTCTTGTTCATACCATTATGTGGGCACCAAGTAGCACGAGACAGATGGGCAGGCCAAAAGAGAGACTGCACAGGACAATCACTAGAGGCCATCACGATGGGAATCAACAACATACAAGAACTACAATGAGTAGCAAGACATCGATCTACCTGGAGAGCATTGAGTTCTGCATTATGTGCTGTATTTGGTGCTGAAAGAACATACATATATATATACACACACAATAACATATACAAGGTTTTTAAAAAGGCACGTGTCATAAAGATAGCAGTGTAGTTCATGTCTTAAGCATGTTTATTGCCTAGTATAAAAGAGATTACTAGTCACACGAGATCTGAATGCAAATGTTTTAAGCGCAGTATTTAAATCCTTTACCATTCATTCATATTTTTAGGTCTTTTCATAGGCGGTCAGAAGTGTTAGTTTTAATAGGTCGAGTCTGTATTTATTTAAACTAAAATAAAATATATTGGCATGACTGCATAAAAAAAAAAATTTAAAAAAAACAATGCATTTCTTTCATGTTTGTGTCTAAAGTACTTTCAGCCAGTTTATTAAGTATGATATGTATTCTCTCACACAGGAAAGTACATTGTAACTGTCTCTTGTACATCAAAAGTTCAACAGATGAAGAAATATAAAGGTTTTTTTTTTTACAGTAGGGTCTCTTTTCTCAACAGTTTTATTTGCGATAGTTCCTTTACAGAACGCATTGTCGTGTTATTTTTAAAATAACCAGCTGAACTGACAGACATCTTGCAGACGCACTATTCAGAGAAGTACAATATTCTGAAACAAACAACGAACTGCTGTTATCAGAAATCAGAGCAGAACTAGAAAAAAATCAAGAAATCCTCAGCAATAGTGCTCCAACCGCTACCCACCCACCATGGAATCACAGGAAACGAGAGAACTTACACTCCAGCAAAAGATGGCAGTAAAAAGGCACAATTTAATCATGGAGTACCTTACAACGAGATCGAAAATATAATCACAAACAGTGTATACACCAATTGAGGTGTTATTGCCCACAATGAGTAAGTTTATCTTTTGTGCGCCCTGAAAAGGACGTTAAATGGGGGGTTGTAGTAGCTTTCCTCACATCCAGAGCATGCTGATGAAGGTGGACCGCGGTCCTCCAGGCTATTGTGCTATGATTGGCTTCAGCTTGCGTTGTGCTTACTACTACGGGGATCACATCGAAGCACATCTCGTCAGATAGGCTGCCTTGAAAACAGCCTGTTTCCAGGGAACGCTACATGGAACAGAGATAGTGGTCTTGGTCAGTGTATTGTGCCTGACACGACGTCCTGGTCAGTATGTTGTATCTGACTGGACTTGCGTCTCAGTTCCTCACACCAATTGAGATAAGACAAGCATAAGCAGTAGGCCAGGCCCAATTCACCAAAATCATAAGAAACCAACAAACTACCTTATTTTGCCTGAGTACTGGTCATTGCAGACTACTAGAACATCTATACCGACTAAAGATCTCACACACCGATGAGTGCCTATATGGAACAGGGAGCCAGAATCTTGAACACATTCTACAGTAATGGCCACTCTATAGGGAAATGAGATACCAGACCTGACCAGAGGACACGGAGCTGAGACAAAAGCTGTGGGACAGCCGCTCCGACCCGACCTGGTGAAGACTACAGACTTCATCATGGTGGCTGACCTGCAGATATAGCATGACCATAGATCCTGAACGCCAAGAACATCATCATTCTGATAGCTATTAATAATTTTTTTTTAAATGAAAGACGTTTAGCATACATAGTGAAAATGATTGCACAGGTTTCTACCAGGTGGTTGTGCTTACAAATGAGACAAAGAAAATAACATGATATATTGGGCTTGACAATATTCAAAAAGTCAACATCACAGAACAGTAGCAGAATCATGCTCTGTCAAATGAAGAATTAGAAGGCTCATCTCATCACTTGACTTTGCAGAAAGAAAGAATAAAATGCAATGTAGAAGATTTTGTTACGTCAGTGCAGATGAAGGGCTTTAATGTCATTCTTGAACCTATAAACAATGTAACCCAGTTGTTGTGGTCCAGGCTGGAAGTGCAGCTGTGAGGCAGTGGTCCAAGCTGCAAGTGCAGTTGTGAGACAGTGGTCAAAGCTGGAAGTGCATCTGTGAGACAGTGGTCCAGACTTGTAGTGCTGTTGTATAGTAAAATGAGACAATTGCAATATACTGCAAAACATAACCCAAAAAAAATAGATCAAGTCAACTGACAATGCATTCTTGTATTGAAGTTAAGGAAACACATACTTGATCTTCTCTGTAAAATTTGAAAAAATGTTTGTTAAATGTTTCATTAGCAAAATTCAGTTATGTGTTGGTGGTATGTACGGGGATTCCGTGGCGAAGTGGTTAAGCCGTCGGCCTCATGATCAGGTGGTGTCGGCTCAACTCCGGACTCCGCCGTATTTTTCACGGGTGCTTGATGCGGAGTCCTCTGCATCTCGTAGTCGCCCCCTAGTCGTCTTTCATTGACTTGCCTCTGGGGTCGGGCAGCTCGAGACGAGAGAGTGAGGATAAAAAGGGGCGCAGTTAATCCTTAATAGCGCTAGCAAAATTAATTATGCCATCATCGTCTACGATGGACGGCGTCTTTGCCTTTGCCTTTTTATGTGAGTGTCCATCACTCTGTCAAAATCTTTTCAGCATGCACTGTTGTATAGGATGATACTCCCTTGGAGTGTTAACTTTCTACCAAGTTGATGGTTTTTCTTTTCTTGACGATATTGTCATTGCGACTCACTTCTTTTCTGCCTTACTAAGGTGGCTGTTCAGAGTGCACCTCTACTTGGATCAGTCTGTAACTTTGTCTTCTCATATCATCAGACCTATGTCCAGTGCCTTCATGTCTCACTTACACGGGTCTTTGATCCTCAGCTGTGGTTGAGAGACTGTACGTTAGCCATCAGCCAGGTGTCCAGATAGATTACCAATCCAGGACAGCCTGTTTCACTTCGTCATCAGTGCTGAAATGCTGACCTCCCAGGAATTCTATTAAGGGTCCAAACAGTTGGAAATTGCTTGGAGTGAGGTCTGGGCTTCAAGATAGATGTGGCATAACCTCCCAGCCTAGTTACCGTACTACAGATGGCACATAGTGCAGTGAACCGTATGAGGTCGAGCATTATCTTGCAGGAGCAGGGCACCTTTTATGATCAAACCAGGCCGTATTTTCCACAGACGGCTATGCACGTCACTAAAAATGATAGTCTTTAGTATTGATATTGGCACCACAGGGTAGAAATCCACATGAATGATGCCAAGTTTGTCCCATAAAACACTCACCATCCCTTTACCTGCGGACGCAATTGTCCATTTTTTGGGTGGTGGTGATTGCGTATGCTTCCACTGCTTGAATGCTTGTTTCGATTCTAGAGTATAATGATGCACCCATGATTCATCACATGTAATGATGCGCCTAGGTTTCGTCACATGTAATGATGCACCCAGGATTCATCACATGTAATGATGCGCCCAGGTTTTGTCACATGTAATGATGCGCCCAGGTTTAATCACATGTAATGATGCACCCAGGTTTCGTCACATGTAATGAAGCGATCCAAAAAGTCATGCTCTTCCATGTCAAAATGTTCCTTCAATTCAGTGCAGGCTTGAACTCTTCTCTGCTGGTCAAAAGCAGAAAGATGTCTTGACACTCAACATGCACTAACCTTCTGAAAATGCAAATGTTCATGAATAATAGAGTGTTCGCTGTACCCAGATAAAGACTTGCCTCTTGTGCAATTTCACGACAGGTTATGCGAAGATCTTTCAGGATAAGGCGTTCCAGAATCTGGATATATACAGAAATGACTGGTGGATTCAGAGCCACCATGGCCGGGATCATCACTCTTGAATGTCCAACCTTCTCTAATGCGTTTAGACCATTCATTTGGCTTACTGCGGCTGAGTGTCTCATCACTGTATTGGGATTGCAGTCTTCTGTAAACTTTCGCATATTTCATGCCTTCTTTCACTAGAAACTTCATCACAATAAGCTTTTCCATGCAAACGCTAACAGTGTTAGCCATTTTTATATTTTTATTTATCTGTCTAGTGACTGGCCCGTGGCAAGTGGGTCACTTAGCAGTAATAGGACACAAGTGCCCCTAACTAATGATAGTGGTTCCAGCGTGCCATAACCCATTCAGGTAGTACTAGAACAAAAAGTCCCTGTTTGATTTGAACGCCCCTCGTACATTATGATAGTTTAAGTCACTCACATCAGTGTCTAGCTCAAGAAACTGGCCAAGACACCCACCTCATATTCATGTCTAGCACCTGGTAGCAGACTGTTACATCAGCTCGGCTAATGAGGCGGGGGATTGTCACCGTGATCCTCGTAATGGTGAACCTGTTAAGAAGCCTGATATTGTAGTACACCCCAGTAGGATATAAGAAGGGTCACTACAACCTTCTACACTTCCAAAGATAATTAATCAATTGTGGAGAACTCAATTCCAGTAGCTTCGGAAAATAAATAAACAATACATTAAAATATCAATCAGTTATTATTATGATTCACTTTGCCAGTGAATTTTTAGGAACATAACTTCATAGTGGAAGACTGTACTATATGTAATAGTTGGAATGTTTGGCACAATGTCAAACTTATAGAAACACACAGGGTACAAAACACCTCAGTAGGGGGCAGAAGTTCAAATTGGTGCAAGATAATCCGATATATGACAGAATAAAGCACATTTGAAGAGGGATATTAAAGAGAAACCACATCATATAAAAAACAAAGGAACTTGCAAGCGCAGAGCAAGCGCAGACATAACCATAAGCCAGACAGACAGTCACAAGAGATCTAAAATAAACATCTGAAATTTCACTATGGACAAAAGCAAAATCCCCTGAGATGGTAGAAACCATAGAGAGAGTAGAAAAAATGTCAGCTATTTAGAAAGAAAAATTATTATGTAAGAATATCGTACACCTACCAGAAACAGATAGAAGTATACACAGATGGCTCAGCTAGTAGAGCTACGTTCATTGGAGGTGGAGAGGTCTATTACAGACTAACGAACAGAGAAGAAAAAACTAATACTAACAGTGGAAACAAATTCCAATCACTTCTGTGCAAAAGTAGAGGCACTGAAGGCTTGTAATCCAAGATGAAGATAGGTACCAAGAATAGATAGTATTCCTGACTGATGCCTTGTCAATAGTAGCAGCGTAAAACAACATAAAGATGGAGATCTTGAGCGATGCATCTACTCTCTGCCACAATGCTCAGCTGAACATCCAAGGTTAGTCATTCAGTGGAACCCCTCCTACTGCAATATTGAAGACAATGAAGCTGCAGACAAACTAGCAAAGTGTAGAGAAGGTTCCCAACAAACAGGGTTGAACATCACACATAATGTGTTAAGCTGCAGACAAACTAGCAAAGTGTGGAGGATCTTACCCACAGACTTGAGCATCACACATAATGTATTAAGCTGCAGACGACAAACTAGCAAAGTGTGGAGGATCGTACCCACAAACAGACTTGAGCATCACACATAATGTGTTAAGCTGCAGACAAACTAGCAAAGTGTGGAGGATCTTACCCACAGACTTGAGCATCACACATAATGTGTTAAGCTGCAGACGACAAACTAGCAAAGTGTGGAGGATCGTACCCAAAAACATACTTGAGCATCACACATAATGTGTTAAGCTGCAGACAAACTAGCAAAGTGTGGAGGATCTTACCTACAGACTTGAACATCACACAAAACTGAGAAATTGTGATATTAGAACTCAACTGAGAACTACCCTTTCTGATGAATGCATATCAAGACAGAAAATACAATGGTTCAATCATATCATGAGAATGCAACCTGATCAACTGCCAATGCACATCTACACCACAAGAAGATCTAACTACAGGGTATGAGGAAGGCTGCACGGCATATGGATAGATTATATACTAGAAATCTTACAACATAAAATAAATTAGACTATAACAAGTTTTTTAAAAATACAGCCACCCACAAGAACAAAAGGGTATAGCTACAAATTAACTAAAGAGAGGTCTAGACTAGATATTAGGAAATATTTATTTAGTCAGAGAGTGGTGAATGCTTGGAATGCATTGCCACAGAAGGTAGTGGAAGCAGGGACAGTTAATGCATTTAAGAATAAATTGTATGCGCATAGCTTTTAGAGCAAGGTAATGTAAAAGAAACTGGTTGTATACAGACTGCAAAGTCTTCTAAACCAGTATAAAGACGTTAAGTTAACACACTTAACTCAAGAAATGCAACTTAAGCTCCTCACGATGTCTAACGGAACAAGTGGATGGAGTAAAGTAAGTCAAGTACAACTTCACAGCAATCAAAAATGCTGCATTAAGTTAATAAACAAACTAGATGTACTCAATAAAAAAGTGAACATCTTGCAGTTACTAAGCTTTCAATGATTTTTCCCTGCTGCCTGGTCGATCGCCTGTTTAAAATGGGAAAGGCTTTCAGAAAAGACCCTGAGGAAAAATCTGCATCCCCTGCTACATCTTGACAACATCTTGCAACTGGATTAAGGTAGCAGGGGATGGAAGAGTGGGGCTCACGTATTCTTTCTATTCAAACTCATTAGAGCATCTAGTGTTAATCTATTAATTAATGAAGCTAACAATGTTGTTTCTTGTTCTTATATGATATTGTAGCCTGTGGATGCTTGACATAAGACTAATCATCAAGTATTTTGCTCATCTGTCATGTATTATGCTCATCTGTGATTTATATCATGAACTTCAAAAGCTTTTTTCACTCAGAAGCTGTTTATCAATTCCACCAATGACAGTCTTCCATGACAGGATGTTAAACCTCTCTGCATCTTCTCTCTGCCATTTTTTCCCCCTTTTCTAGCAATTTTACTCAACATTACATTGTGTCCCTCTCCAGCATGCCCCAAAAATTGTTATATCCTTTCCCAAATGTGTGTAATAAACTGTCTTTTCACATGGACCTCCGACAAAACAATATCAGTCTTCCTCGCCAATCAAAGAATTCTATACACTTTAATGCAAGGAACACTGTAAAGCGGTGAAATAAAAAGTTAGCACACAAAAATAACAAACTGCGTAAGCTAACAAACACGACATGGAGAGCAGGTTACAGTGTTACAATTTTGTGTTCACCTTTCAGACCCCAGTAAAAATTTATGTAAAATTATGTATTGCATGATGAAGGAGGATATTATACTAGCCCCATGCACAACCCTTCTTAGCCTCATTTTATGCCATGCTTGAAGGGTAGTAATGGTTCTATTCTTTCATCCCTGGATACCACTTGGATGAAGTGACCTATGATCTATTGCAGGATATCTATGTTCTATATAATAACATATATACACAAATTATCATTTCTGCATTTATTTCCTTTTTCTGGGGTCAGCCAGGAAAATTTACAAGACTGAGAAATAAATATCAGCACTGACCCATGCTCTGTAGAGAGTAGGTTTTTATTGTACTTTTTCAACTGGGTAGACACTGGAATGTGGTACCACCAGGTCCAATAGCTATAAGAAACAATCGTTCAAACCACTCTGCCACAGTACTTAACAAATACTTGTTTGGCTTTGTATAATCTATCTTGTTTTAATAACAGTTCAATGGTAATGAATGTATCATTTATTTCACAGGCTCTAATTCAAAGGATATGAAAAGGAAAGATAACGGTAGCCAGAACAAGTAAGTCAATTTAAAAATAATACAATTTGTAAAGACTAACCATTGAGTTGATATTAGAGTAGGTGTTGGGATTTATAAGCCTTTATTAAGCTTTTACTTGAAGAATTTTCAGTGACAATGTTTTGCAGATGATATCGACGGGTTGGCGGGTTCAGAAGCAGAACTCCAGGAATGGGTCAGAAGGCTTGATGAAACAGCTCTTGACTGTGGTATGGAGATAAACGCTGGAAAGACAAAATTAATGACCAACAACGCTACGGGCTTCAACAGCAAGATAAAAGCTAACGGTCAGGAACTCGAAGTGGTTGACCGTTTTAAATATCTTGGGTCGATTGTTAGTGATGAAGGATCAAAATGTGAAGTGTTGGCCAGAATAGCACAGACAATAGCGGCGCTTGCACGGCTTAACAAAATCTGGCAAGATAAACGGTTAGCACTACGCACGAAAATCAGATTAATGCGTACACTGGTCCTGTCAATATTCCTCTATGCGTGTGATACATGGACAGTTACAGCTGACCTTCAACGAAGGATACAGGCCTTGGAGATGAGATGTTTCCGAAAACTTTTAAACGTCACGTACAAAGATCAAGTTACAAACGACGAAATACGAGATAGAATTACAACAGCAATAGAGCCTTTCGAAGATCTCTTGGCAACTGTCAAAAGAAGGAAACTCACTTTCTACGGTCACATATCGAGATCAAATGGTCTTGTAAACACAATCCTCCAGGGGAAGGTGCATGGCAGACGATGAAGAGGCCGGCCCAAAAAGAGATGGGAGGACAACATAAAAGAATGGACCAGTCTCCGACCAGAAGAGTCACAGGCAGCGGCATCTGACAGAGAGGGATGGCGTAGAGTTGTGAGGATGTCTTCATGTATGGCCCAACGACCTCACCGGTTATGGGATGACCTGACCTGGAGATTGCCAAAAATAAGTAAGAAGAAGAATGGCCATGGAAATGTAGAGGTTAATTAATAAACTAAAATGACAAATCTATAGCAGAACACTAACAAAATGACAAATCTGTAGCAGAACACTAACAAAATGACAAAAATAAAGATCCTGAGGACTTGTACCTTCCCAGCGGCAACGTACGAATGCGAGACTTGAACAACCATACAAAAACTAAAGAAGAAGATTGAATCATCTGAGGTGACATGCTACAGGAAAGTGCTGGTATAACATAGATGGTATGCAGAAATCCTAAAAGAGCTGATATAACAAAATTGGCTAGTAAACAATATAACATCTAGAAAACTCAAATACTTTGGCCACAATAGTCTAGAAAAATTGATACTGGAGACTATGGTACTTGGCAAACAATAGTCTAGAAAAATTTATTCTGGAGTCTATGGTACCTGGCAAACAATAATCTTGAAAAATTGACACTGGAGGCTATGGTACCTGACAAGTGAGGCGAAGTAGGGCACAAGACATTAGAGGTCCTGAGAGAGACAGATGAGAGAACTGGCCAAAGTTTGAGCTTCTTACAGACCAGCTGTTATGAGAATGAGAATTTCATTATTGGCTTGGCTTCGTTCATTCTCAATCTCCCACTACCAAACACTGAAAGGGCTTAAGTAGCAGAATGTAGTCCAGAGAACGGAATGCGCTGTGTCGTAGTTTACAGCTTGACTGCGATATTTGCACCTTTCGGTCCAACACATCTGACTTCAGCAAGCATTTTTTTAGTACTGGGTTAGCATTCCCTCTTTGATCTCTTTTCCTTAGCCAGTCTGCAGTCTGTTATCCAGGATCACCGCGTGGAGGTGTAGAAGGCTCTTGGCAGCTTTGGTTCGCTGGCCCTGACACTAGCAGTCAACTATGAGTCGCTGACCACTGCAGCTCATGCGCTACTCAGCATCTTGATCCCATATTTCATTATGATGATGGATGAATTTATCATCACAGAAAATGGCCTTTCCCAAAATCTATTTTAAAAGATTTTCAGCACTTCACATCATTTAACAAAATGCTTATCTAAATTCTCACGAGAAGTGTTTCTCATTATTAAAAATGTATCATGCTCACTCTATAATAGTGTTAATTTTAGAATTTCATATGGTTTTCAACATAAGAAAAGTTATATTTGCCTTTTACATCCTCATTAGGACCGTCTATCTTGTTTATGATGCTCTCTACTTATATGAAGCTCTCTACCTCATCCAATGGTGTTCCTCTCAGTTTGATGGAAGCCATGTTATTGGCCACATTTAATTTTACAATTTTTTGTTTTTTCTACATGGATCTTGAGACCTGCATGATGGGAGATTCTGTCTAGTATGTCTCGTTTTCTGCATTTGGAGTTGGATGTGAGAAAGGAGGACAATGTTGTCTGCAAAGTCCTGGTCTTCTAGCTGTTTAAATAATGTCCTCTGGATGTCATAATATCTCACTCATGATACAGAAATAAAAGAGTGAATAATTCACATAGGTCGCTATAACTGAGAGGTAAAGGCACTTCTCAAGAAACAACAACGGGAAATGTTGAGGTTTAGATTCCCACAACTTTCAATTGTCCCCTGGACTGAAAGAAGGTGAGACCAGCTACTAGTCACATTGGAGATTGACAGAAAAAATAGAAGATCCCATGTACACGTGTTGTTGCACGTAAAAGAACCCTTGGCAGTTGAAAAAAATTTATTAGAAAAGGTTGTTAGATGATATCCGGGCAACATTCTAAAAAATAGTTGTTTAGTGCCATTCATAATGTTCCATTTATCTGGCCTCGGAAGAAGAAACATTTTCCTAACATCAGTGAGCAGAGTACTGAAGACTCGGAGAGATTATCAACGATTTCATACAGTGTATACATTGCTGGTACTCAGGAGTATGTTGTGGTTGAATTCTGCTCAGGTTCTTGTTAAGTAGGATATATTGGGTTCTCGGACAAAAAATGGTGTTCTGTTCCCTGCTTGATAGTTAATTGATGCTGTCATTTGGTTTTGAGCTTGTCATATGTCGTGGTACCTCCCTTCCCATAGCCCATCTGTTCAGCCAGGTTTCCTTGTTTGCTGTTCTTATGAGTTCTCCTGCTGTTCGTAGAGTTGTTGCTGCATGTATCTGTTCTTGTCTTGATCTTTTATTTGCTAGTCTGCTGTGTCATTTGCTACTGTATTTGAGAGTCAAGACATTGTTAACTACATAACTTTTTTGATGACATCGGAGGCATCTAGGACTATTTTGATAAGGCTAGGTCTGCAGTGTCCAGCATATTTTAAAGCTTAAAGGGCAGACATCAAATGTGCTTGATAGAAAGATGTCCAAAACCATCTTCAGATGGTCCAAGGTGGTTTCAAATACAGTGATTTCAGCTTCATAGTTGGAGCAAACCTCCCTGCATGCATCAGACAGTTCTTCATAGGATCTATCTCTGTATTTTATTTCAATGCTTTAACCTGCTGCATTGGTGGTGGCTTTGAATGCAAATCCATCAGTACTTACATGTATATGGGGGGGGGGGGGGGGGTGTGTGTCTATACCGTATGCGAGGAAGCCAACAATGTCCTGTATGCAGTTGATTTTGTCAGTATTTCTGGAATTTTAAGGAATGCTTGTGGTGATATTCCTTTTACTGCTCTCTGCAGCTCTCTCTTCAGTTTGGAGTTTGCCTTCTCTTTCACTATTGTGCTGATCTGTTGTGGCAAAGGCATAGATTTAACTTAACTTGACGTCTTTATACTGGTTTAGAAGACTCTGCAGGGTCTGTATACTTCTTCTTCTTCTTCGTACGCAGTCAGACAGTAACCATTATTTTTTCGAAAAAAGCGGCGGTCATCCTGAGGCTGTCACCACTGGGTCTGTATACAACCAGTTTCTCTTATATTCACTTGATCTAAAAAAAAACGTATGCACATCCAATCTATTCTTGAATGCACTAATTGACCCTGCCTTCATTACTTCCCGTGGCAATGCATTCCAAGCATTTACCACTCTTTGCCTAAACAAATATTTCCTGGTATCTAATCTGCACCTTTCTTTAATTAATTTGTAGCTGTGCTCATCCTGGAGATGTCCTTCGGGCAGCACTAGCAACACCTCACCTAGCTAAAACGGGATCGCCACCTTCCCAGGCTGCCTAGGGCGTGGCCATCAGATATGGTCATTTGGTGCAACTGTCCATGATCGCTTAAGCTTATTATATTGTATTATATTGTGCCCTCTTGTTCTTGTAGGTAGCTGTATTTTGAAAAATACTTAGTCTATTTATCCTTTTTGTTGATTATCTTATAAACCTGTGTTAAATCGCCTAGAATGTTTTTCTTTTCTAGACACTGTAGGCCAGTTTTTATGAGTCTATCCTCATAACTGAAATTCTGGAATACCACTCAGTTTTGATCCCTGATCCTGGCATGCGCAAGTCTACCCATCTGTAAAAGGGTAACTAACTTACAATTAAAGAAACCAAGGTGGTAAGAAAGGAAAAGAACTGGTCATCCCACCTTAGAAAAGGGCTTAGAACTTGTACAGTGATCAGGGATCTTTGTTTTGGCCATTACCCAAAATCAATTAAAATTATATTTACTTGAAACCCCCCATTCCCATTCCGTCAGCCAATAGACTCAACAAGTAAACAAAAACATGTTTTTAAAAAATGTTGGCGTTTGACTTTAGATACAACAACATCCATATCAGGACATTTCTTTTTATGTCGGAACAACTTGAAAGCTGTCTTCTGGGTCCATCCAGTTTCTGTATTTTGTTTTCAAATTCATAAGGGTAGAAAATGCTTGTTCACAGAGTTACAATCTTACAAAACTGAGCAGCAGTTTTGTTATTTCCAAATGTGCAATTTTAAATGCCTTTACAGTTTTTGTTATCCAAAAAAGATGACATAATTCGGTGCATGTTTTACTGCTGGAGGAAAGTTCAAGAAGGGTCTATGTCAGTCGTTCAGGCACATCAGGCAGCTGGCATTTGAAGAGATTTACAACCCAACTGACAGTGTGTGATTCAAGCTCTGGAAAGTAATTAGACAACTGCTCTCTGAGTTTGGTCAGCTGTCCTGTAATAGACCCCGTGATGTCACAAAAAATGAGATCTTCACAATCTTCCAAAAACTCTACTAGCTTTGGAAAAGTAGCTATCTTGTTTCATTCCACTTTCTGATTCCAGTACAGAAACTTTGATCCAGATGCTGAGATCTTTTCTCTCGTTAAAATGACATTTAGTAATTTCCCTTGCAATTCCTTGTTCAGTGAATTCACATGCCCAAAGAAGTCAGCTAAATATGTGCGATGTACAAGCCAAGTGGAGATCCTCAGCTTATCTGTAAGGACATGTTTTTAATCCACCAGAAAGATTACTAGTTCAGTTCTGAGAGGCCACACTTGATTAGAAACATTTCCACATGAAAGGCACCCCATTTCTGCAATAAAAATGAGGCCTGAATATTCTCATCCTCATACGAATCACAGCTTTAACTGTGGGTTTAGTGCATGCCCTTTGCTAGCGTTGACAATCCTCATTACATGGATTCTGCTTTTTTTTGCCAAATCTGAAAAGCCACTAACATGATTGGAGCTCCATCAACAGATGCACCAATACAGTGTTCCAACTTTCAATCCACACTTGGTGTTTTGAAGAATACATCAACATTTTTGAAGACATCAATTTCACGAACTCTCAATTCAAGAGGAGACCAGAATAACATGTTAATGCTTCGGGGTGCAATTCAAAGAAAACGTCCATGCCAGCTACTAGAAGAGTACTGCACCACCATGACAAAGCCAGACTGCATATAATTCAATTAACCCAGGAGAAATTTGATCAACTACGACTACAATTTCTTGAATATCCACCATACAGACCCAAGTAATTTCTTCCTGTTTGCTGCCCTAAATACCAAAATATCCACCTTGCCGGGACATCTTATGAATGACAAAGAAGTTGCATGTGAAGTGCAGATGTGGTTGAGACAGCAGACCAAAGATTTCTATCCTGCGGGTTTTGGTGCACCGACATACTGATGGGATAAGTGTGTCAAAGTTAGTGGAGATTATGTTGAGAAATATGGGACAATATAAGCGCAATAATAAATGGTTTTCAAGTTTGTATCTTGTTCACTTTTTTAAATATAACCATTTGTGATCTATTTACTGACTACCCTCTTCATCATTATGTAGAATCTGCTTGGCTCTCATCACAGCCATTCGATAGGAATCTCGATCAGCTGTCAGTCTACCCCCCTGCTCCATTTCACGTTTAGGGAGTACTTGATGTCTAGTGTCATATGTCTTGGTTGGCCTTTGGGACAATGCCTTCCAGAACTGCTTTTTCCAGTTTGCCATGGCGCTTGATGTGGCCGAAACACCTCAGCTTCCGAGGCATAACATGGTTGATAGGCCAGTTCTCTTTGACACCCAGATCTTGCATGATGGCTTTATTTGTTATTTTCTTTATCCAAGGTGTTTTTAGGATTTTTTTGTGGCATTTTTTTCTTGAAAGCCCAGATCCTCTTTCTTAATATGTGTGTGACACTCTATGTCTCGCATCTGTACATTACCACTAGGAATACACATGTTCTCAGAATCTTCAATTTTAATTCTTTATTAGTATTGTACCACACATTCTGCACACTATTCAGTTTCTGCATTGCTATTGACAATCATCTCCTTATTTCCCTTGCGCAGTGCACATCGTTTGTTATCATAGAGCCAAGGTATTCAAAGTAATTCCTGTGTTCAATTTCTTAATTACCAATAGTGATCTAATTTTCCTATTTATATGAAAAATGTACCATTACAGGATCGTTCTGTTTTGTGCCCAGCAGTGAAAATAACAAAAGAACCATAAAACTTTCCTCTTGACCCAGGTCCCTGCCCTGCACAGATAGCAGCCCGCCAAGAGACCACGCAAGAGACCAGACTGGAGATAAGGTAAGATCTTTCCTTCTTCTCACACATTTTCTTTTCGTACAATAAATTCAGATGCCTTGAAACTGTCACAACAGAAAATTGAATAAGTGCAACAGAAATAAAGAGAGGGCTCACGCAAATTGAAGATGACTGACAGAATAAGGAAAGGAAAAACAATATTAAACGATTCGATAGAAAATTAAGGTGGATTGATTTAGTATCACAGTATTGGGGGTCAGAGATGCAGCAGTGAATGAGCTGACAGCAGCCAGTTGCTCATAGCTGGTTGTTTGCATCAAGGTCAGTGGCCTATAACTGACCAAGACCGTATTCCACCTCCAAGTAGCGGCCCTGGAAATAGACCAACCATGCAGCCTGGCTAAGATATTAGGGATTGAAGAGGGAAGGCAAATCCTGTCCCAAAAATACCATTCTGACATCGGATGTGGCGTGCTGAAAAGCACATCTATCGCTACTTCGCTGTAAACTACATCACACACATTCTTTTCAGAATTAACACAGAAAAAGAAAAGTATCACAGATTTACATATAGCAGGTATGATTTTATGAATGTCTTCTTCTGCATTCATCCTGAAAATGACATTTTGTTACGTTGTGTAGTAGTTTACAGCCAGGCTGCAATATCTGCATCTTCTGGTCTGTCTAACCTGGTTTTAGCACAGCATTTTCGAGTTTGCCTTCCATATTTTGTCAGCCATCCTGCATGGGTGCAGTCTACTTCCATGGGTTCGGCTTAGAGGCGGAATAGGGTTGTGATCAGCTCTGATTCACTGACCCTGATTAACTTCCTTCCTGTCTTGCCTTCAACACCTAACAGAGATATCTAATGTACAGCTTGATATAGTATTTTATACCGGTACTAGGGTGCTTATGCAGCTCCTTTGCTTTGGTAGGTAAACACTCTATGTAATCTGCCTCTCAGAAAATCTTTGTAAAGTAACAATTAATCTTTACCATTTTAGAATACGTTTTTGAGACGCTAGCTGTTGTCAACTTATTCACTGCATCTTTGTCCTGTCTTTAAGTATGTGAATCTTGGACATTGGGTAAACAAACAGAAAACTTTGATACATCAATGATCAGCATCAAGAGAAACGGAGCGAAGACATATAGAAATTCATGGAAGGATTGTTTGTTCTTTCAACACAGTTTTATGCAGTTTATTCAGATACATTAGAGTCGTTATAATGAAGTTAGTAGATAGTCAAATAGCAATACTGAACAGAATCGGACAAATTACTAAGGTAAGTCGGTAAATAGGTCTCAAATGGCTATTTAAAGAAGAACTAAAACTAAATGAGATTTGAACTTGAAAACCATTTATTATTTTACATTGTCCCTTATTTATCAACAAATTTTCACCAACATTGATGCACTTATCCCATCAGTTTATCAGTGCACAAAAACCTGCAGTATTGAGGTCTTTGGTTTGCTGTCTTAGCCATATTTGCACTTCATGTTCAAATCATTTTATCATTCATGAAATGTCTCATGTCCCCCAGAAGATGAGATTATACTGTAGGCTAAACCATGTGAACACCCTATTGCAGTTACTACACTGTCTATCATTGCTTGCCAGTTAGTTCAAATTATCTCCATACCTGAAGCACAGATACTTCTGTTGCAATCTGAACAGGATGACCAGGTTGGGCTTCATCAGTAATGTTTGAGGATTCTTGAGAAAATGTATCATTGACCCAGTTATGCACCTCTTTATGTGACAACACTTTTCACCCATTAAGCATTTTCTTATGAATATCCTTTATATGTCTTTTTTACCCCAAAAGAATGCAGAACATCACGTTTTTCTTTTGATTGTACACTCAGTGAGAAACAGACGTCGTTTTGTATATGAACTGCACGCATCCATGCAAACCCTATCATCTGCTACCTACAGTAATCACAAAGCAGGATGTTGCTGCTAGCTAATGACAACGTTAGAAACTATAAACTACTTTTTAAGCTATCCAATACTTACTGATTTTCCCTGGTAAAAGGTTTTCAATTAAAAAAACATAAGCAATCATTGGAATTTTAAGTGAGAAAATGAAGCTGGCAGTTATATAAAGCAAGTATTGATGTATGGATGTGAATCTTAGACATCTAGTAAACTAACAGAAAATCTTGTGAAAACAGAAACAATTGTGATCAAGAGAAACAGAGACAGCAAAAGTGAAAGATTGCAGATGACTTTTACACAGTTTTTTCTTGCAATAAATAAGATACTGTGGAATCGTCAAACCAGAAGGTGGAAGGAATGACATTCTTTAGCAGGAGTCGACAAATAGCAACAAATAAGGACATTTTAAATGAGAATGTTTGTCAGTCTTGCTCTGTGGATATTTTCTTCTTCTGCGTTCATGCTCAATCTCCTACTACCAAGCCCTGAACATTGCTTTGCAAGTAGCAGCATGTAGTCCAGAGAACGAAATGCGTTGTGTCGCTAGTTTACAGCTTTACTGCGATATTTGCACCTTTCGGTCCGACACATTCATCTTCGGCAGGTCTTGGGATGTAATTCTAGGGCATTGTGTAAAGAGACAGAAATCTTTGTAACAGCAGAAAGAAATGAAGCAAAAAAAAGCTGAGGAAAAAGATGAGTAAGCTGAGATGTTGTGAGATGGTGACTGTGAAGCAGGTCAGCTGAGGAACTGAATTCCTTGGTGTGTGACTGACAAACTGGTCAGTGACCGTCAACAAACTCCGTCTTCACCTGGTCTGCAACCATCCTTTGTACAGTCCCCCAACTCTGATTTATGATTTTCATTTTGGACTACCATTCTTCACCAAGCTGTCTTAGGTCAACATCTCTTTGATCTTCCCTCTGTTCTTCAAACCAAGACAGTTCTGGTGATGGTGTCTGGTTTTTCTCTTAGGGCATGCATGGACTATCAAATTCCAGTGGCAACTAATTAAGATGGTTTCCATGTCTTCTTGTTTGCTCCGGATAGGCAGCTCTCGGTTCCTGTTGGTGTTTGACCAGAAAATTCTGTGAACTAAGAAGAAGAGAAGCCCAATTGCTCCTATGGCATGGTTATAAGGCATTTGTCATCGCCACTATCCAGGTGACATGATGATTCTGAATGCCTCTCTGTACCAGGCTTGTCGTTGTTAAAAGGCATTAAGTGGTAGGTTTGCAGTAGCTTTCCTCACATCCCAAACATGCAGATGAACGTAAGCCGGGGCCCTCCAGGCTATTGTGCTGTGCTCTGCGTGACTCTCACTACTATGGGGATCTTGTTGATCCCCACCTTGTTAGCCAGACTGAAGCAGTCTTTTTTCCAGGTAGAACTACATGGACATGAAGTGGAGGTCTTGGTCAATATGTTTACCTGCCCCTGACCAATATGTTTTGCCTGACCAGACGTTAGTCTCCTCTTCCCTCCGTCCCATTCTTAAGAATGGATATTTTATTCTAATAATAGATCACCATATTTGTATAACACTTGAGTGGTATCCAGGTTAAAATGACTAACACCACTGTAACCTCCTAAGCATGTACTAAAAGCAACTGAAGAGGGTTGTTCATGTGACTAGTGGCCTTATTATGTAAGAACAATGCTGTGGAGCCACCACTACAAATGCTCAGATATAAGCTTCCTGTAAAAAGCCCGTCTGTGATGAATTCCAAATGTATTTCACTTGGAACATAAAAGGGGAATCTTTGAATCATTGAAACAAATTGGAACCAGAAAAACAGAAATACTATAAGCTTGCAATACTATGAGCTTGTTTGATTTCAAGCATTTCATTTGTCTTTATTGTTGTGCTGCAAGTAAGTATAATAAAATTGTCTGGTGTGCTAATATTTATGACGTTTCGAGAGATTGGGAAGCAACTGTCAGTCAAATAACAGTAGTTGAGGTAAGGAGTTGCCTCGGGTGCTGAAGATCAGATGGTACAAATTATGGCGGAGACCAGGATTTTTTTCATGTAGATCATCCGGTGAAAATGTTCCCTGTTCTCCGAGTATTGAGATCAGACACCTGTGTGCAGTGGCGTGCATGTTAAAAATTCCTTAGCAGTTGGAAAACGAAAAGTGTAAGCTTAACGACCACTGCTCAGGTAAAATTCAAGTTAAAAATCTACTAAAATTATTCTAGGGATTCTCACCCCGCAGAGAATATGTCGCAAAAACGATAATGTGTGGCTATAACATCAGGTCTCGGTTATGTGGTTAGCGGAGCATCGTAGATGGCGCCTAACAGGCTGCGGGTCGAATTTATGCTTCCACCAGTCCCAAAAATAGATGATCATATATTCCCGGTGCTAGCAGGCTAACAGTTGGTAACAGATACTGAGATTGCAACACAAGTGGACTGAAGATAGATAGAAGATAGAAAGTAAGCAAGACACATTCATATTTTTCCAGATCAATGTCCTGTTGTGCTTGTAGCAGATCAAACTTTTTCTTCTCAAGATTCTCTGAAAATTTAAGTTATTCATTCTGTTATTCCTGTATCACAAAACTCTGGCACCTGGTTGTCAAGTCAACTAGAAATGTTGTTGTGGTGTCTATAAAATTGTACTGTTATACCTATAAAATTGTGCTATTTTGTTTATGAAATTGAACTGCGGTGCCTATAAAATTGTGGTGCTGTGTCTATAAAATTGTACAGTGGTGCTTAAAAAATTTTACTGTGATGCCTTATAAAATTGTACTGTTGTGTCTATAAAATTGTACTTTGGTGACTATAAAATTGTACTGTTGTGTCTATAAAATTGTACTTTGGCGACTATAAAATTGTACCGTGATGACTATAAAATTGTACTTTGGTGACTATAAAATTATACTGTAATGACTATACAATTGTACTGTGATGACTATAAAATTGTACTTTGCCGTCTAAAATTCCAGGATCCTGTTTAATCACACAATTTCCCCCATATAATCCATCACTATGCCTGGCTCTGACATTTATTACCCGCCTGTGACATATTTTAACCGGCTCTGACATATTTTACCCGGGTTCCGACATATTTTACTCGACTCGGACATATTTTACCCAGTTCGTAGATAATAAACAGATCTGTCACTCCCTGCTGTAGCATATTTGGGGTATTGCATTTAGCGATTTCATTCAAACCCAGAAGAATTCTCCATACACAACAGGCTTTAATCCTGTGTTCAAAATCATGAGTTAAAGAGTCTTCTACCCCAGGCGATTTAGATTGCAGTGTTAGTCACCTCTTCGATGTACTATGGGTGTGGCAGTATGCCTGATTTCACATCTGTCAATCACAGACCCTGCAAAGAAATAACTCAGGCATGCTAATTTTCCTCCTTGATTCGAACATTTAGACCTTCACACCCACCTACATTGATTTCAACACTTAGACCTTCACAACCACCTACCTTGATTCCAACATTTAGACCTTCACACCCACCTACCTTGATTCCAACATTTAGACCTTCACACCCACCTACCTTGATTCCAACATTTAGACCTTCACACCCACCTACCTTGATTCCAACATTTAGACCTTCGCACCCACCTACCTTGATTCCAACATTTAGACCTTCACACCCACCTACTTTGATTCCAACAGGATAGCCTTCATGTATTCCTACCATTTTCAACACAATCACCTTCACTTTTACCTTCCAATATTTCAACACAATGACCTTTAAACATTCCTACCCACATTCCAATACAATGACTTTCAATTTATCATTCCAACATTTCAACACAACGACCTTCACTCTTTCACATGTATTCCAACAACGTTCCTTCTCTGATTTTTACCAACATTCCAACACAATGACCTAGACTCTTTCCTACCCACATTCCAACAATGACCTTGACTCTTTCCTACCCACATTCCAACACAATGACCTTCACTCTTTCCTACCTACATTCCAACACAATGACCTTCACTTTTTCCTACCCACATTCTAACACAATGATCTTCACTCTTTCCTACCCACATTCCAACACAATGACCTTCACTCTTTCCTACCCACATTCCAACACAATGACCTTCACTCTTTCCTACCCACATTCCAACACAATGACCTTCACTCTTTCCTACCCACATTCCAACACAATGACCTTCACTCTTTCCTACCCACATTCCAAAACAATGACCTTCACTCTTTCCTACCCACATTCCAACACAATGACCTTCACTCTTTTCTACCCACATTCCAACACAATGACCTTCACTCTTTCCTACCCACATTGCAACACAATGACCTTCAGTCTTTCCTACCCACATTCCAACACATTCACCTTCACTTTTCCCACCCAATATTCCAACACAATGACCTTCACTTTGTCCTTCCAACATTCCAACACAATGACCTTCACTTTTCCAATCCAACATTCCAACACAATGACCTTCACTCTTTGCTACCCACATTCCAACACAATGACCTTCACTTATTCCAACACAAAGACTTTCATTTTTTCTATCCCACATTCCAATACAAAGACCTTCACTTATTTCACCCAACATTCCAACACAATGACCTTCATTCTTTCCTACCCACATTCCAACACAATGACCTTCACTCCTTCCTACCCACATTCCAACACAATGACCTTCACTCTTTCCTACCCACATTCCAACATAATGACCGTCACTCGTTCAAATCCCACTTCGCGCATTCTTCCACCTCCCTTTCCCAGTTCCTTTTGCTCAGCCCTATCCCCTTTCAAAAACACAAATATTATGACATTTGCACACTCCCACCGCCCCCCCCCCGCCCCCCCCATCCCGCCCCCAATTTCTCATAGCGATATATCTGAGCTCTGAGTTAGGCCGCATGATAGTGGCTGTCACTGAACCTTAGATGCAGTCCAGTGTAGTTGCTAAGAGTTATAATAACTGCACAAGTGGCATTGCCCTTGCTAATCGGTGTTTACAGCTAAGCTAGGCATGTTCTGATATCGTGCGAGCTCTCTCCCTTGCTATGACCAAGTCACACACTCGCTTTGCCGTCTAGTTCTCACCTTATCATATTACTTCCCCTACGCGTCGTTTCAGGTGTCAGGACCTAAGCTTAGACTGCCTCCTCCATGTCTAATTCTTTCACTTTGCACTCTTCTCTATCTGCGTCTATTTCTATATCATAATGTATACCTCTGACCCTCAACGCGAAACGATAGATGTTCGTCGTGTTCCATATATATATATATATATATATATATATATATATATATATATATATATATATATATATATATATATATATATATATATATATATATATATAACGTAAACACACACACGATGAAAAGTCAGTAAATAGGTCACAGAAGACTTTCTTTTAAAAAAAAAAGAGAATGAGATACGAACTTGGAAACCATTTATTATGGCGGCCTGCTAATTAAGTAACACGGCTCACAACCCCAAGTTCACTCCCCATCACAGCGCCGTTACCCCGGGGAAGCAAACTCTTAGAATACGCAGGAGGAAGCAGACCCTTGCGTAAAATGAATGCCGAAGTCGGATGCACTTGGTCGACAGGCGCAAGATGAAAACATAGTGCACAATGACCTTCACTTTTTCCTATTCACATTCCAAGACAATGACCTTCAATCTTTCCTACCCACATTCCAGCACAATGACCTTCACTTTTTTCTATTCAAATTCCAAGACAATGACCTTTAAACTTTTCGACCCACATTCCAGGACAATGACCTTCACTTTTTCCTGTTCACATTCCAAGACAATGACCTTTAATCTTTCCTACCCACATTCCAGCACAATGACCTTCACTCTTTCACGTATATTCGAACAACGCACACCGTCTTGGGAAATACATAAAAAAAGGCAAAAACAAAAATCAATAAAAATAATGTCCACCAACCTTAATTTACTTATCCATTCGCTTAATCGGTGTACCAAAACCTGCAGCGTATAAGCCTTTGGTCTGCCGTCTCACCAAAACCTGCAGCGTATAAGTTTTTGGTCTGCCGTCTCACCAAAACCTGCAGCGTATAAGTCTTTGGTCTGCTGTCTCACCAAAACCTGCAGCGTATAAGTCTTTGGTCTGCCGTCTCACCAAAACCTGCAGCGTATAAGTCTTTGGTCTGCCGTCTCACCAAAACCTGCAGTGTATAAGTCTTTGGTCTGCTGTCTCACCAAAACCTGCAGCATAAAAGTCTTTGGTCTGTGCTGTCTCACCAAAACCTGCAGCATATAATTCTTTGTTCTGATGTCTCAACCAAAACCTGCAGCGTATAAGTCTTTGTTCTGCTGTCTCACCAAAACCTGCAGCGCATAAGCCTTTGGTCTGCCGTCTCACCAAAACCTGCAGCGTATAAGTCTTTGGTCTGCTGTCTCACCAAAACCTGCAGCGTATAAGTCTTTGGTCTGCCGTCTCACCAAAACCTGCAGCGTATAAGTCTTTGGTCTGCTGTCTCACCAAAACCTGCAGCATATAAGTCTTTGGTCTGCCGTCTCACCAAAACCTGCAGCGTAAAAGTCTTTGGTCTGCCGTCTCACCAAAACCTGCAGTGTATAAGTCTTTGGTCTGCTGTCTCATCAAAACCTGCAGCATAAAAGTCTTTGGTCTGTGCTGTCTCACCAAAACCTGCAGCGTATAAGCCTTTTGGTCTGCCGTCTCACCAAAACCTGCAGCGTATAAGTCTTTGGTCTGCTGTCTCACCAAAACCTGCAGCGTATAAGTCTTTGGTCTGCCGTCTCACCAAAACCTGCAGCGTATAAGTCTTTGGTCTGCTGTCTCACCAAAACCTGCAGCATATAAGTCTTTGGTCTGCCGTCTCACCAAAACCTGCAGCGTATAAGTCTTTGGTCTGCTGTCTCACCAAAACCTGCAGCATATAAGTCTTTGGTCTTCCGTCTCACCAAAACCTGCAGTGTATAAGTCTTTGGTCTGCCGTCTCACCAAAGCCTGCAGTGTATAAGTCTTTAATCTGCTGTCTCACCAAAACCTGCAGCATAAAAGTCTTTGGTCTGTGCTGTCTCACCAAAACCTGCAGCATATAATTCTTTGTTCTGCCGTCTCAACCAAAACCTGCAGCGTATAAGTCTTTGTTCTGCTGTCTCACCAAAACCTGCAGCGTATAAGTCTTTGGTCTGCCGTCTCACCAAAACCTGCAGCGTATAAGTCTTTGGTCTGCTGTCTCACCAAAACCTGCAGCGTATAAGTCTTTGGTCTGCCGTCTCACCAAAACCTGCAGTGTATAAGTCTTTGGTCTGCTGTCTCACCAAAACCTGCAGCATAGAAGTCTTTGGTCTAGGCTGTCTCAACAAAACCTGCAGCATATAAGTCTTTGGTCTGCTGTCTCACCAAAACCTGCAGTGTATAAGTCTTTGTTCTGCTGTCTCACCAAAACCTGCATCGTATAAGCCTTTGGTCTGCCGTCTCACCAAAACCTGCAGCGTATAAGTCTTTGGTCTGCTGTCTCACCAAAACCTGCAGCGTATAAGTCTTTGGTCTGCTGTCTCACCAAAACCTGCAGCGTATAAGTCTTTGGTCTGCCGTCTCACCAAAACCTGCAGCATAAAAGTCTTTGGTCTGTGCTGTCTCACCAAAACCTGCAGCATATAAGTCTTTGGTCTGCTGTCTCATCTACATGTGCACTTCACGTTCAACCTCCTCGTCATTCACGAAACATCTCCTGCTAAGGTGGAATCATGCATTATGATGTAGACAATACCACGGGAACAGCATAGTGCAGTAGCTACACTGCCTATCTATACTTGCATATCAATCTTGAATCATTTTCCTCACCTGCCGCACAAATGCTTGCGTTGCAATCTGAACAAGACGACCGGGTCGGACTTCATCAGCATTTTGTGAACATCCTTGACAATTTATTGACCCAGTTATGCACCACGTTGCAACAAACACTTGTCACCGTAAACAGGAAGCATTTCCTTGTGATTATCCTTTACAGAATGTCCATTCGCCCAGAAAAATCGCACAACGGCACGCTATTCTTTGATTGTGCACTATGTGAGCACGGACGCCATTTATGTTTGAGCCTCGCATGTGCATGCGACACATAGCGTCAGTTACCTACAGTAATCACAAAACTAGATTTAGAAACTTTCAAATACATTTTTCAGCTATCCCATATCAGTTTGTGACCTACTTACTGACTTTACCACGTGTGTGAGTGTTTGTGTATGTATACATATGACTTGCATGTCTTCTTTCTAGAAGATACTTAGTAGTGCATATGCATCAATGTTTTGTCGCGCCATATGATGGAGCATAGGTCCGATCTTGCATTTGGCTTGCCCTAACCAGCAATCCTGATACAAGTTATTTTCAGTGTCGTTTCATAGCAATATCGTTTACATAATGAGGTTTCTAACCCCATGCACAACTCTCTCTAGTCGCCTCTTACGACAAATGGAACGAAACGGGGAGCTTATTCTAGTTACCCCCGTGCACACAGTCAAGTGTGAATGCAAATTGTTCATTGGCATTGCATTGGGGTCGGGGTATACAGCCGGGTTAATATTCGCCCTCGCCGTGACCTGCCAGGCACGTAAATGACTCCTTAGACCAGTTCATCTGAGCGCTAGGCGTTCGTTACACATGTCAGCTGGTAGTTAGCCTCAAGTGTCGCTTCTCCTGGCCTGGGCGATCATGTCCGTTGGTATGCGTGCAGTTATTTGGGTGTATTGTTCGTGTTCATTACTGATTTTTTGGATCTCTTCTTCTTTTTTTTTAAATTTTTATTTTTTATTTTACGTGTTTACCTCACTAGTTTCTACTGTCGGAGGTGCGCCTATACCACCCCAGACCGTAATCAATTGGGCGATATTAAGATGCATAAACCAGTGCTTGGATGAATGTGCGCGTCTGTATGTACCAATACTAGGTTTGTGCACTCTTAGAAGCCAGCCCAACCAAAGTGCAATGGAAGGGCCTCACCCCGAGGGCGCGTGTGAAAGTTGTATAAGAGTGATTGTTCAACAGAGCAAAATGAAACAGGGTGAGCTGACAAGAGAGAGGTGCTTCTTCTTCTTCTTCTTCTTCTTCTTCTTCTTCTTCTTCTTCTTCATAATTCGTTCGAATAATTACATCTATTTCCACCATAAAGTTGGTAGTCCGTCTTTGTCTTGTCTCGTTATTAATCAGTCTATCTCTAAATGGGCTGTTGACGGACAGCCTCTCTTTCTTCTATCACTTTGTTCCTCTCGTGGAGTCGGCTAACTTTGAGAACATGTTCGTCTGTTTGTCTGTTCGCCCTGCACGGATACATTTCCGTCTATCCGATTCTTCCATAGGTTGAACATATAGTGTCTAAGTCTGTCGTGGCCTGTTGGCAGTCTGAAGAGTGTCCCCAAGGGTTCTGGCATTAAGTACTTTTCACTACCAGTAGTCTTCTCAACCAGTAGCAAGTCAAGCACGTACAGTTACTAAACAGCACATTTGGCACAGGTCTAAAACTCACAAACCCATCTCACGACATATGTAAACCTGGATCGCGATCACATTACCTTAAGCTCTATGGCACAGGTCATATTACTTCTTTAAAGTCTATGTCACATGGGTCACATTACCTTAAACTATATGGCCCACGGCTCAGATTACCTTACGCTCTATGGCCCACAGGATGGCATTACCGTAAGCTCTTTGGCCCACGCTTCACATTACCTTAAACTCTATGGCCCACGCTTCACATTACCTTAAACTCTATGGCCCAAGGATCACATTAGCTTAGGCTCTGTAGCCCAGAGGTCACAATTCAGTAGACGTATACTTTTATTTTAGTGATCCTTACGGGCAGTTTTATATACTATATGACTGAAGTTAGTCACACAGCATACACTGATGTCGAAGATAAAGTATAAGATATTTCAGTGTAGGATTTTTCATTTTTGTTTATGAGAAGGGTAGCCAGGTCTCTTCCTCCCCTAACAGTAAGCAAGGTACATATTACAGTTTGGTTAACTGTATCGTGCCAGTATCGGGAATTGAACCTCGTACCTTAGTGTTAAAAAAACTAGAGCTGTACGACTAAGCTAATCTAGCGCTCATAGAACGATACATTATTTTTGTAACAACGATAACAATGCACAGTATTACTTTGATATCAGACCCATGTGTGCTATACATACTAATTCAAAGGCCTTTTACCAAATCCCACCATATTTACAATCCAAAAAAAGAGAAATCAATAATATTTCATCACATTCTACTTAGTCATTTGGATGTCATTTGTGTGACAGTTTCATGTAAACAACGAACGTGTATGCCTGGTTAATTGGACACGCCCTTCTTTTTGAAATTCAGACAATCTGGCTACTGAAATAAAGATGGTCAGTCACGTGTGGGACCAGCACGGACATTGTCACAAACAAGGAACATTGTCTTATAAATTTAATCAACTTCACGATAGCGTGAGGATTGGGTGGCAAGAGAGAGAGAGAGAGAGAGAGTGCCACATGTTATTTTGCAGCGAGAAAACACGCCCAGCATGTACTCGCTGTAGAGCCCACGCCGCGTTAGATGGTTGGAGCAAGTTTACTCAATGGAAGATCAGAGGCTACCAACGGATATCCTCTATGGACAGCTGGTCATTGGAGCTAGAGAAATCGGCCATTCCACACTGCGATTCAATGACGTATGCAAAAGAGACATGAAATCATGTGACATCCCATTCGAAAGCTGGGAAACGATTGCTCAGGATCGAGCTGTTTGAAGACAGCCGGTTGGAATGGGCATGGTGGCTGCCGACGCTCGTATAGGCCTTCTGGTTGCAGAGAAAAGAGAAAGAATGAAGAGGTAGGGGGGACACCTTGGCAATCCAGCCTCATCAGCACGGTTGTACGATCTGTGACAGGGACTGTCACTCGCATATCGACCTTTACAGTCATAGCAGACAGTATCGGAATACAGGAGACGGGCATGGACAAAATTCACAGGGCGTCACGCGCATGGTCTTCAGAGACTAAGACGCCAATGATGATGATAGTGTGCTGAGGGATCGCCTGCCACTCCTGTCGCTAGTTTTGATACAATTGGTTGAGGTCACCAGCTGGTGAATGTTTGCCTTTTCTGATCGTCTCAAGACGTCCCGGAGGTACTCAACATGGTCGAGATGAGCTGAGAGTGCTGGCCAGTTCCTGCTTGTGACATTTTGCTACTGAAAGAAGTCATTAACAACACGAGTTCGGCAAGGATAGACGTTGTCATCTTGTATCGTACCATCATGTCATGTTGCCTGAAGTAATGTGAGTGCCGAAGAATATGATCATTATATCAGCGCATGAGCTGCAGTGGTCAGCGACCCATAGCTGACTGCTAGCGTCAGGGCTAGCGGACCAGAACTGTCAAGACCCTTCTACACCTCCACGCGGTGATCCTGAATAACAGGCTGCAGCAGGGAGACTGGCTAAGGAGAAGGGATCAAAGAGGGAAATCTAACCCGGTACTAAAAAATGCTTGCTGAAGTCGGATGTGTTGGACCGAAAGGTGCAAATATCGCAGTAAAGATGTAAACTATGACACAACGCATTGCGTGCTCTGGACTACATTCTGTTACTTAAGCCCTTTCAGGGTTTGGTAGCAGGAGATTGAGAACGAACAAAGCCAAGCCATTTAGATAATGCCTGCCAGATTCCCTTCGACATAATGCAGCAGAGTAATGTACTTCCCATACCATGATTGAATCATCCCTACAGCAAATACGATGTCTAACTGCCGTTTTTGGAGCGCTCTCCGGTCTGTGTCTCCACACGTGAATCCTGCTTCGTTAAACGTCAAGCTTGACTCATCTGTAAAGCGTACCACCGGCCACTGATGACGGGTCCATGCCAGATGCAGTCGTAACCGGGCAAGAGAAGCAATGCAATGAACTTGTTCAAGACGAAGGCGTATTTCAGGACGTCTTAAGTGAAGATTTGCCTCATGACGACGGTTGTGAATAGCTTTGTCGCTGACAGTGACCTTGTTTATTGCTCTCATGGCATTTTCTGTTCTGTCTTTTACTCGCACTAGGACGACGTATTGATCTTGTTGGACATTTGTAATTCTTGACCGCACAGACCATCTGACTTCTTCCACAGCTCCGATGTTGATAAAACGACCTTGCAATCTTTGAATGACTGTCTCGATGTCTGCAAGTTGTATGACAACCTCTGCTACTGTCACACTTTCTTTAAACTTTACATGGCACGTCATCTGTCAAGAACACGAAGTCTTCGTCTCGAAGGCATTGTTAAACAGCCCTTTAAATACGATCATAAACACCCTTTGTGTCCAACAAAAGTGACTGAATTGTGTTCAGTTAAACCCAAACTGCACTTTCAAGACATTTTAACCACCTCGGAAAATGTATCCTTTGTATGGGGTAAAGTGCAAACCATTAACAAATGTTCCTGATTTTATTGGGATTTAGAGTGGCCATAACAGCATCATTTAACGTGCCCCACCTGAATAACGTTTCATCATCAGTTGATTTATTAATGTCCCCAACCCTGACAATCTGTTGATACGGGCTATTTGAATACTTACGGCAATAATTTGTTTCTACGTTATATAGAGATGAATAGACTCAAAAACACATTGCAGAGCAAGCGAAAAAATGTAACCGTATATCCAAGACCTGCACTCACTGTGGTAAAGTGTGATTGTCTGAAATAGACAAGATCAACCATTGTATGGAGCTGCCAGGTGAGACTTTAATTCGCTTAAACTTAAAACTGTTTGTAAAGATGAAAAGAGCCATATGGCTTGGCTTTGTTCATTCTTAATCTCCCGCTACCAAACCCTAAAAGGGCTTAAGTAGCAGAATGTAGTCCAGAGAACTGAATGTGTTGTGTCGTAGTTCACAGCTTCACTGCGATATTTGCACCTTTCGGTCCAACACATACGACTTCAGCAAGCATTTTTTTTGAGTACCGGGTTAGCATTCCCTCTTCGATCCCTTCTCCTTAGGCAGTCTGCTCTGTTTCAGCCTGTTATCCAGGATCACCGCATGGAGGTGTAGAAGGGTCTTGGCAGCTCTGGTTCGCTCGCCCTGACGCTAGCAGTCAGCTATGGGTCGCTGACCGCTGCAGCTTATGCGCTGCTCAGCATCTTGATCCCAAAATAGCCATATATAAATATACCATTTCTCAACTGTAAAACGATCGTGATCCTTGAATTATTTTGAGTATTTACAGTTTTCTCTATAGAGAAACGGAGTGTATGAAATGTACGTACATTTGAGGATTGGTCAAGCTCACATATTATGGTGGTACGACACAAGAACCACCGAGCATGTCCTTATGAGGTTCGCTAGTGTTTCACTTTGTGTTCCATCTAGGTTGTCCTCGTCCAACCCTTGTACTGTCTAACCTGGCCCCATACGACCTTGTACTGTCTAACCTGGCCCCATACGACATTGTACTGTCTAACCTGGCCCCATACGACATTGAACTGTCTAACCTGGTTTCATACGACCGTGTACTGTCTAACCTGGCCCCATACGACCCTTGTACTGTCTAACCTGACCCCATTCGACCCTTTTAATGTCTAACCTGGCCCCATACGACCCTTGCACTATCGAACATGGCCCCATGCGACCTTTGCACTGTCTAACCTGACCCCATACGACCCATGCACTGTCTAACCTGGCCCCATACGACCCTTATACTGTCTAATCTGGCCCCATACGACCCTTGCACTGTCTAACCTGGCTCCATACGACCCTTGCACTGTCTAACCTGGCTCCATACGACCCTTGCACTGTCTAACCTGGCCCCATACGACTCTTGCACTGTCTAACCTGGCCCCATACGACCCTTGCACTGTCTAACCTGGCCCCATACGACCCTTGCAATGTCTAACCTGGCCCCATACGACCCTTGCACTGTTTAACCTGGCCCCATAGGCCTTTGCACTGTCTAACCTGGCCCCATACGACCCTTGTACTGTCTAACCTGGCCCCATACGACCCTTGCACTGTCTAACCTGGCCCCATACGACCCTTGCACTGTCTAACCTGGTTCCATTCGACCCTTGTGCTGTCTAACCTGGCCCCATACGACCCTTTACTATCTGATTTTATTTATGCAACCATGTTACTGTCCAACATTTCCTCATGCGACCCTTGTGCCGACAAACATGTCCTCACGCGACTCTGTACAGTCAAATTTCTCCTCATGCGACCCTTGTGCTGACAAACATGTCCTCGTGCGACTCTGTACAGTCAAATTTCTCCTCATGCGACCATTGTGCTGTCAAACTTGTCCTGACCCGAATCATGTACAATCAGGTTTCATCTCGCGCGACCCTCATACCATCTAAGGTATCCTCAAGCGGTCGATGTGCCACCGTCTAGCTTCTATTCATGCTATCCTTGCGTCGCAGAGGCTGTACTGAGCAGCCCTGCGACCATCGGGTCTGGCCTCCCACGACCATTTGAATCGGTTGTAGTTTGAGAAGATTACACCATTATTGCTATGACGCAGTTTGAGCACGTGTACTCAACTAACCATTCATTTATTGAGAATTGTTACATTGTTTTCGCGGCCCACTATTCCACAAACGATCCAGGAATAAAAATTCTCCACAAATTGGTTTTGCCAGCACAGGCTTTCTGACAGCTATAACGCGTCGGGTTTTGGTAGTACAGGATGAATCCTGTCAGTTTAACGTCAGAAAGGTTAAAGGGCGTTGGCACGGACATTAGTACGGCCGGTGGTGTAGCTGTTTCTATCATTGTCGCATATCTCATTCTCTTCTCTCTCATTCTCTTCTCTCTCATTCTCTTCTCTCTCAGTCTCCTCTCTCATTCTCTTCTCTCTCAGTCTCTTCTCTCTGTCTCGTCTCGTCTCTCATTCTCTTCTCGCTGTCTCTTCTCTCTCATTCTCGTCTCTCATTCTTTCTCATTTTCTCCCTCTCTCTCATTCTTTCTCTTATTATCTCTCTCATTCTCTCTCTTAATCTCTCTTTCTCTCTCTCATTTTCTCTCTCTCTCTCTCATTCTTTCTCTCTCAAATCCTCATTCTCTCTCTCATTCTCTCTCATTCCCTCTCTCATTCTTTCTCTCTCTTGCTCTTGCTGTATTTGTCACATTTTAAAAATATATTCTGTCCTTCTCTCTTCTTTATTTCTCATGTATCATTTGTCACACATATTTTGAGCCTCTCTTCTAGAGCACTTGTTGCCTGGATGAACCTACCAGAAGCAATAGACTGCCGCAGATATTTAGAAGCACGCAAACCATCCTCCGCCGTTAATGTCGACATACGGAAAGCATATTCTTGATGTTTTTTCAGTTGAAATCATCTCCACTTTCCTCCTTCATTGGACACTTCTCTTTAGGTATCTATATTTCGTTCTTTAAAAAAAAAAAAATGTCTATATTTTCGTTTTCCGTTCATTCTCAATCGTTAAAAAAAAAATTATCGCACAGTATTCTGTATTATGTATTTTTCTCATTTTCATATATATATATATATGGTAGTTCATTGAATCGAAAATAAAGTCCTCAGTTGAAATCAAAAGAAATCAGAAGGGATTGAAGTAATTAAGCAGCACATCTTACCCAACCGAAATGCAGTGTCTGGGAACAAGAGAGAATTTAGACACGTTGAAATACCTGGGGACACAAATAACATCTGGTGGGAGAGGCAGTTATGTAATAATGACCAGAATAGTCCAATCAAAATCGGTCTTACAGAGTATGAAGGGAATCTTGTGTAATTAAGAAATTGAGAAAGAAAGTTCGTAGGTGTTCTGTTGGACCAGGACTGATATACGGCAGTGGATCTTGGACACCGGCAAACAAACACTAGAGGCGGCGGAGCTGTGGTTTGACAGAAGAATGTTAATAATTCCATGACCTGAAAAGAAAACTGACGAGGCGGTACTTGAAGACGCACAGGCACAACGACAACTCATTGTACGAGGCAGGTCAAGGCAGTCATCCTTGTTTGGGGATGTTGTGAGAAGAAGCTGGTTGGAATTTACTGTGACAACGGGCAAAACAGCAGGAAAGAGAGGTAGAGGTAGGCAGAGAGAGAAAATATAAGACATCCTTAAAGAATGGTACGGATGACGATCAATAGCAGAGTTGATAAACGACACACGTGATAGGTATGAATGGAGGTCCACACCAACGTCAGCCTGCAAGGAACATGATGATGAATATATATCCCTGATAAAATTGCGCCACTTTTCTCTTCGTTGTTTTTTAATGTGCAGTTTTAACATTTATTTTTGTTAATGCTCATCATTTCTTGCTCCTTATTCATTCTATCTCTCTCTCTCTCTCTCTCTCTCTCTCTCTCTCTCTTTCTCTCGGTATTTGTCACTTTACTGTATCATGTACTGGAACTGGGGAAGATAAGGAAACAAAGACAAACATGTCGAGTCAGTGGCGATACACAGAAATAAGCAGATATGAAGGTGTTCACAGTGCAGTGACGATAGGTGTGAGGTTTCTCACGATGCATAAACAGGCGAGCGTGGCGCAGATAAGCAAAGAGCACTGAGATGAAACGATATGTGTGTGTCCTTCATAGATTATGGCAATGTCTGCTTTTTCTTTGTTATTCACTCTCAACGAATCGCATCCATTGTTCGTATAAACATCTTATTTTTCGTATAAACACGTTATATTTAAAGTTTGCCATAAAAAATATCTATAAATAAAATAAATTCCGCAAATACACCAATTCACAAAAGAAACATCATAATTTTAAAAAAATTGCACTTATGTAGTCCGCAAAACAAAACAATAAAAAAAAACATTTCTTAGTAGAAATAAAAGCTTGTACCAAAGAAAAAAAATCGTAACTTTTGTGTCTTAATATATGACGTTAGGGGTCTGGTTCTGTTTCCATACAAGGTAATCGTGATGGAATGGGTTGGATTCTCTTCCATGTACTGTCTAGTGGAGGATGTCGTTTTTCCTCACCTCTTTTGCGTCTCCTTGCAGGATGTTAACTTAACTTAACGTCCTTATACTGGTTTTGAAGACTCTGCAGAGTATGTATACTACCAGTTTCATTTATACTACCTTTCTCTAAAAGCTATGCGTATCCAATTTATTCTTAAATGCATTAATTGTCCCTGCCTACACTACCTCCTGTGGCAATGCATTCCAAGCATTCACCACTCTCTGACTAAAAAAATATTTCCTAATATCTAATCTGGACCTCTCTTTAGTTAATTTGTAGCTATGCTCTCTTGTTCTTGTGAGTGGTTGTATTTTGAAAAAAAACTTATTATAGTCTAATTTATCCGTTCCTCTGATCATCTTATAAACCTGTATTAAGTCACCTCGAATTCTTCTCTTTTCTAGACACTGCAGGCTGGTTTTTCTGAGTCTTTCCTCATAACTGTAATTCTGTCCCACTATCAACTATGTCGCTCTTTTTAGTATTATATCCATCATGTTTATATCCACTCTATGATAAGGACTTCACACCTGTACACAGTACTCCAATCTAGGTTTAACTAATGCTTTATACAGTTTGACAATCCCTTCCTTGCTACTATGTTTAATATTTATTTTTATCATACCTAACATTGCATTTGCCTTTTTCTCTGCTACTTGAACTTGCTCACTCACCTTATATGTGTGATCTATTATAACCCCTAGGTCCCTTTCCTTTTCTATCTTTCTAATATTGTTCTCTTCCATTATGTAATTATGTTCCATATTGTTAGTGATGTTGCATCTGGTTAGTAGTTGGTTCGACAGTTCTAACAGTGATAGGTAATCCGGAAGATTGTCATTTACTGTTTCTCCCTCTTGTCTGTTTCAGTACTTTCATTTTCGTCATTGTGTATTTGTATGTTTACATCGTGTAATTGAGTTGCTATAGAAACCGCTACTTCAGATATATTATGGCTCCACACTGTTGCAATATAATGAGCTGCAAGGTTTATCCTATGTTTTTTATAGAGCAAACTGTGGTCAAACGATGACAAGTGAAATATTATCAGTCTTCAATTAAGGGTTCCCAAAATTTTGTTTTTGCTAAGCACATGACAACTGTATAATATTTGTCTGTTGTTTACTCTCTTTCTCCCCCCCCCATCTCCTCTTTATTTACTCTCTTTCTCCCCCCCCCCCCATCTCCTCTTTATTTATTATCTTTCACCCCCATCTCCTCTTTATTTACTCTTTCCCCCCCCCCCCCATCTCCTCTTTATTTATTATCTTTCACCCCCCATCTCCTCTTTATTTACTCTTTCTCCTCCCCACCATCTCCTCTTTATTTACTCTTTCTCCCCCCCCCCATCTCCTCTTTATTTATTATCTTTCACCCCCCCCCATCTCCTCTTTATTTACTCTCTTTCTCCCCCCCCCCCCCATCTCCTCTTTATTTATTATCTTTCACCCCCCATCTCCTCTTTATTTACTCTTTCTCCCCATCCCCCCATCTCCTCTTTATTTACTCTCTTTCTCCCCCCCCCCCCATCTTCTCTTTATTTACTCTTTCTCCCCCATCTCCTCATTATTTTCTCCCTCTCTTTTCTTCTACTATTCTTCACTTTCTCCCTCTCCCTCACTGAGTCTATTTCCCCCCTCCCCCATTTGTGCCATTTTCAACACACACACCCCCTCATCCCCCCCCCTTCACGCCACTCCCCTTCCATTAACTGCCCTCCACGTCAGGGGGAAACAATTAGCATCGGTCCTGCTGTACTATTAAGACAACCTGTGATTATTTGAACCTTAGGCAAATGTTGCATGTCAAAGGCAGTTGTAGAGGGTGTGGCTGAACATTTAAAAATAGAAGCTCGCTCGGTGTGTATGAACACACAGAGCGAACGGTGTCTGGGCAAATATTTGATCTAAGCCGCCCCCCCCCCCCATCGGTGCAATAGAGGGAGGAGGAATGATAGAAATGTGTTAATATTGGAGTATGGAGACAGTGAGGAGTATTGTATTCAATATTGTACATGGTGGGGCAGGCTCCTTACGTAACGTGCATGCCACGTAGAGAGAGATAGAGAGAAAGTGTGTGTATGTATGTGTGAGAGAGAGAGAGATAGAGTTGGAGAGAGAATTAGAGTTGGAGATTTTATATATATATATATATATATATATATATATATATATATATATATATATATATATATAAAGAAAGAGAGAGAAAGATATATATATATAAATAGGGAGATAGAGAGTGATATACAGAGCAAGATAGATATATATATATATATATATATATACACAGAGAGAGAAAGATATAGAGTTACGGAGATATATAGAGAGATAGAGCGAGAGAGAGATGGAGATAGAGAGTTCTTACTGTTGAATGCACACGATGGGTGAGATTACTACTACCTGCAGCAGCTTTCTTCAGCTACCGAACGTACTATGTACACGACTCAAATCCTGGCAAAGTTTCCTAAAATCAACAGAGCCCATAATGTCAATCCCTGAAAGTTGTCGCTCTGTATTATTGCACGAAATTATACAGGACCCAGGGATCGAGCTTCAGGGGGAACCTGCCCCTGGATATCACTTACTCTACTGCCTTTGGAAGACAAATAGATTTCGAACTGGCGCACACGATGTAGGAGGAGCATGAAGAAATGGGGTCTCTCGGACGGCGATACATGTGGCTGTGGTGCGGTACAAGATCTAGGTCATCTGATGATTTGCACCAACCTTCCTGATTCATGTGACGAGCGCAACATGTTGAAGGCGACTGACAGGGCAATTCAAGTCGCTGATCACTGGATGAACGTTATATAGTGTGTTGCTCTGACACGCAAAGTAAGTACTGATGAAGGTTGGCTGGAGTCTTCCAGGCGGTTTGGCTATGCTTGGCTTCATCTTCGTGTCGCCCACTACTACCTGGATCACATCGATCCCCCACTTCGTTAGCCAGGCTGCCATGAAAACAGCCCGTTTCCAGGGAAAACTGCAAGGAAGTGATTGATGCCTTGGCCAGTATATTTTGCCTGACCGTAACAAACATGTCTGATTAGTATATTTTGCCTAAGTTTCCGTGAGAGATAGAAAGAGAGAGAGAGAGAGAGGGGGGGGGGGGGGGGGGGAGAAGTCATTAGCAAAACTACATCAAAAGGGTGGTCCGCGGACCAGCAGCAGTCAGCTAGCCAGCCCTCTGTTGCCGGTCCACATTGTACGTTGTTGTTGTAGTTTAATGCCCACAATGATCATGTTTACTCTTTTGTGCTCATTGAAAATAGCTTAAGTGACAAACTAAACAAAAAAACAATATAGACGTTTTCTCGCTTCTGTCTCCGTTTCATAGGTTATTTGAAAAAAACACACAATTGTCTATTGCCAAGTTTTTTATTCTCAAAACTGCTGTATGGTGTAGAAACCTGGTCAATGAACAATCATAAGATATATTATATTTTACATCCCGAGTAGTATATGCCAGGTACCCATTTACAGCTGGGTTGTAACGGACATAGAAACCTGTACCCCTGACGCGAAAAGCCAGTTCTCAACCACAACGCTAATTACACCTGAATGGTATCTGGGATTCAAAGAATAGACCCACTGTAACCTGCCAAGAATGTTAAAGGCGACTAAAGAGATATGCATGGGCGACTAACAATTTTATCATGGCATAACATTGCTACAGAAACCGCCACTGAAAATTGTAGAATACAGGCTTCCTGTAAAGGCAGCCAGCTGTAATGATGTTCCGATGCTTCAGATGGATCGAGAAGACGAAAATATAAATATGCTACTGTGATATCTACGCGTACAAGGTTCCCTCAAAAAAAAAACCCACAAAAAAAAACAGTTGAAAAATCATTTGGAATATGTCCTGTAGCTTTGAAGCGTGAAATGACTGGTTCACACCTATTTCCAGGCCTGATTATCAATACGTGATTAGCATTGCTACAGTTTCACAGTGTTTTCGTAAAAACACATACCATTACATCTTCTTTACTTTAGTTAGGGAATGTCTGGAAACTTCGAGGCAGCGAGTTGGAAATAAAGAATGTTTGTCCGTAATAGCGTCAATATTCCTCTATGCGTGTGAGACATGGACAGTTACAGCTGACCTTCAACGAAGGATACAGGCCTTGGAGATGAGATGTTTCCGAAAACTTTTAAACGTCACGTACAAAGATAGAGTCACAAATGAGGAAATACGAGATAGAATTACAACAGCAATAGGGCCTTTCGAAGATATCTTGGCAACTGTCAAAAGAAGGAAACTCACTTGGTACGGTCACATATCGAGATCAAATGGTCTTGCAAACACAATCCTCAACGGAAAGGTGCATGGCAGACGACGAAGAGGCTGGCCCAAAAAGAGATGGGAGGACAACATAAAAGAATGGACCAGTCTCCGACCAGAAGAGTCACAGGCAGCGGCATCTGACAGAGAGGGATGGCGTGGAGTTGTGAGGATGTCTTCATGTGTGCCCCAACGACCTCACCGGTTACGGGATGACCTGACCTCACCTGAATAGCGATGACTAGACAATATATGCTACCAGTGCCAAACGTGGACTGTCACAAAAACTCTAGAGAGAAAGATCACGACATGTGAGATGAGATGTCTCCGGAAAACGATCAACAAAACTAGGAGAGAGAGAATGCGCAATGAAGATGTGAGAAGAATAGTTGACCCAGCAAGACCCAGCACTGAATCTAGTATCAAGTGGTTCGGTCACCTAATGAGAATGTAACCTGACCAACTACCCCCGTGCGCATATAACGCACGACGTCCGTGGCAAACCGAGGACAAGCTGGATAGGAAATGTTGCGGATATTCTAAATCGTCATTGGATGACGACTACTTCAGCTATGCGTCTGGCCCTGGACAGAAAACTACGGCTGCCCACGGCGCCTCACGGCACAAATGGATAAAAGAAGAAAATATATCTGTACTCGGGTAACATATATAGCGAACAACAGACAAGAAAATGGCTCGTCGCTAATGGGTGTACATCGAGCGCGAGTTTGGTTTGCAATCCCAACATGCCCGGTTCGAAATAATTTCGTGTTCAGTTTGACTGGACATGTCGGGGATTTACCTTGGAATGACCACCTATCATGCATACAGAACGGATTGGTAAAACTAGTGTACTACAAAACCGTCATAGTGGAATACATAAGAAACAGATACACAGACGCATCCGTACACTGACCAATACGTCCACAATAAAAACAGATACACAGACGCATCCATACGCTGACCAACACGTCTACAATAAAAACAGATACACAGACGCATCCATACGCTGACCAACACGTCCACAATAAAAACATATACACAGACGCATCCATACGCTGACCAACACGTCCACAATAAAAACAGATACACAGACGCATCCATACGCTGACCAACATGTCTACGTTAGAAACAGATACACAGACGCATCCATACGCTGACCAACACGTCTACGTTAGAAACAGATACACAGACGCACCCATACACTGACCAGTACGTCACGATATCACCCACGATATCACCCATGGTCTGGTGTGGATAGGGCGTGCCTTCGCCAGTAGAATCCAGAAAGGCAAACCAACAAAAGTGAAGTAATGTGCAGCTTGGAATTCGAACAGCGGATCCCCAGATGTCGTCTGCGCCTTGCCACAAGAGAGCGATGCGTTAAAATACCATCCCATCGAGGGGGAACCAAGTATTTTTTGTTAAACTTTTGTCGCAGCGTTTATTCCCGTTGCAGAGGTCCACCTCGAAGATTTATAGTGTCGAGAATAAAGACCGCGTGTCCTTATAGTCCAAAGATAATGAACAATGCGAGGATTTCTTCTTCGTCTTCGGTGTTTGCTCTTAAAAATAAGTGACGATGATGTCTCGTAGTTTACAGCAAAGCTACAATTTTGTCTCCGACACATCATGTTTCGTCGCTGTCTTATTTGAGGCTGCGTCTACCTTCCCTCTCCGATCCCTATTCTCTTAACCTGCATGGTTGCAGTCTGTTTCCAGGGCCGCCATTTGAGAAGGATTATACTTTTGGTCGTTTATACGTCCCTGGCCCTAATGTAAGCATCCAGCTTAAAGTCGCTGGTCTTAATGTAGCAAACCATAAATCACTGACCCTAATGTAGCCAACCATAAGTCGCTGGCCCTAAATTAGCCAACCATAAGTCGCTGGTCTTAATGTAGCCAACCATAAGTCGCTGGTCTTAATGTAGCCAACCATAAGTCGCTGGTCTTAATGTAGTCAGTAATGTCGCTGACCCTAATGCAGCCAGCACAAGTCGCTGACCCTAATGTAGCAAGCCATCAGTTGCTGACTTTAATGTAGCCAGTAATACCCAGGTTTCGAACCCATGTCCTTTCGGTCAGAAAACACTGGACTAGCAGCTCCCTTATACCACTGAACCTAAAAATCCAACACAGTGTCCTGGTCTGAACAAATAGATCTGGGTTAGTTACATCACTTGAAATAATACTCACATCCATCATCATGACTTGTTAGCTCCAAATGGGGCACATGTTTTCAACAACTACACGCCAGATCTCTCCAGCTCTGCCCACGTCATTCCTCTTCCTTTCATCTCTGTCTCCGGGAGAAGGCGTGCGACAGTGTCCCACCCGACCTTAGCAAGCCAGCCACTTATAGCTGGCTGCTTCCGTCAGGGTCATTGAACGAGAGCTGACCAAAATCCTATTCCGCCTTCAAGCTGCATCCCTGGACACATGCTGCGGTAGTGGAGTCTGGCTAAGAAAATGGATATTGCAGTCGGAAGGCAAACCCGAAAATAAAAAAAATAAGCCAGCTCAAACCATGTGTGTTTACCCGAAAAGCGCAAATATCGCAGCCTGGCTGTAAACAGCGACACATCATCACAGCGTCCGTTTCTGGGTGAACGCCGAAGAAGAAGGTATATGTCGTGAGGTCGCATATGCCATGGCAGCGAGAAATGGGACGGGTCAATTCTAACAAAAAAAGCTTAGGCTTAGCACACTGTGGGGCCGGCAATGCATCACTGGCTGAGCTGAAAGAAACCAGCGATTCATAACTGGTGGCTTACATCAGGGTCAGTGAACAAGAGCGTATTTCGCCTCAAAGTTTCGTCCCTGGTAACAGACTGCACCCATACATCATAGCTAAGAGATTAAGAATCGAAGAGGAAAGGCAAACTCGGTCCCAAAAATGTTGGGCTGAAGGGCGCAGATTTCGCAGCCTCGCTGTATACTACGACACAACATCATAAATGTCATTTTCAGGACGAACGCCGAAGAAGATGAAATCCAGTGCAATCTGTAGTACGGAGTTCCTCTCAAACAGAGAGGATGTGACTCGAGAATTCTGTAGTACAGAGTTCCTCTCGAACAGAGAGGATGTGACTCGAGAATTCTGTAGTACAGAGTTCCTCTCAAACAGAGAGGATGTGACTCGAGAATTCTGTAGTACAGAGTTCCTCTCATACAGAGAGGATGTGACTCGTGCAATCTCTAGTACAAACAGAGTTCCTCTCATACAGAGAGGATGTGACTCGAGAATTCTGTAGTACGGAGTTCCTCTCATTCAGAGAGGATGTGACTCGAGAATTATGTAGTACAAACGGAGTTCCTCTCAAACAGAGAGGATGTGACTCGAGAATTCTGTAGTACGGAGTTTCTCTCATACAGAGACGATGTGACTCGAGAATTATGTAGTACAAACGGAGTTCCTCTCATACAGAGAGGATGTGACTCGAGCAATCTCTAGTACAAACAAGAGTTCCTCTCTGTTCCTCAAACAGAGAGGATGTGACTCGAGCAATCTCTAGTACAAACAGAGTTCCTCTCATACAGAGAGGATGGGACTCGAGTAATCTGTTGTTGGGACTGAAAGAAATGAGTCGAAGCTGTGAAAGTATGAAAGGTCCATTGTCGAATAAAACATCACAGATATGAGCCAGCTATTGCACTGGATAGCAACAAGCGGCGTTTTCACCTGTTCGGTCTCCCTGGCGAAGGCTCGTAATCGTAACGTAAGTTTCGTTTTGTTTCTGTCCAGGTACGCTTACTGTGCTATACCTGTTTGATGTTTTTATCGTCTTTTCAACATCAGTGCAGTCGCAGCTTCGGTTGGGGTTGTGGATGTTGTTGTTGAATGCTCACAATGAGTAGGATTACTTTGTGTGTGCCCTGAAAAGGACGTTTAGTAGTGGGTTGTTGTAGCTTTACTTACATCCCGAGCGTGCTGATGAAAAAGGACCGAGGTCCTCCATGCAACTGTGCTATGGTTGGCTTCATCTGTGTGTCGCTTACTACTGCGGGAATCACGTCGATCCCGCACCTCGTTAAGTCAGATTGTCATGAAACAGCCTGTTCACAGGAAGTACTGCGAGGAAGTCGTGATTGTGGCTCATGCAGCTTCGGTTAATTTTTTTCATATTCCATTTTACGGCTGCTGCAGTGTGTTGTCTGGTTACATTCACACAAGCCTCATATTCCATTTTACGTCTGCTGCAGTGTGTTATCTGGTTACATTCACACCAGCCTCGTATTCCATTTTACAACTGCTGCAGTGTGTTGTCTGGTTACATTCACACCAGCCTCATATCCCATTTTACGACTGCTGTAGTGTGTTGTCTGGTTACATTCACACAAGCCTCGTATTCCATTTTACAGCTGCTGCAATGTGTTGTCTGGTTACATTCACGCCAGCCTCATATTCGATTTTACGACTGCTGCAGTGTGTTGTCTGGTTACATTCACACCAGCCTCATATTCCATTTTACGACTGCTGTAGTGTGTTGTCTGGTTACATTCACACCAGCCTCATATTCCATTTTACGACTGCTGTAGTATCTTGTCTGGTTACATTCACACCAGCCTCAAATTCCATTTTACGACTGCTGCAGTGTGTTATCTGGTTACATTCACACCAGCCTCATATTCAATTTTACGACTGCTGCAGTGTGTTATCTGGTTACATTCACACCAGCCTCATATTCCATTTTACGACTGCTACAGTGTGTTGTCTGGTCACATTCACACCAGCCTCATATTCCATTTTACGACTGCTGCAGTGTTTTGTCTGGTTACATTCACACCAGCCTCATATTCCATTTTACGACTGCTGCAGTGTGTTGTCTGGTTACATTCACATCAACCTCACATTCCATTTTACGACTGCTGCAGTGTGTTGTCAGGTTACATTCACATCAGTCAGTTCGATTCTCCAGATGCTTGTGTTTTGTTCCTTGACCCTGACTAATGTTTTCCCGCTGTAACTTGGATTTTGTTTTTCTTCTGTACAGGAGCGATAACTGATCCATGCCCGTTTTATTTTTATCAACTCAAGATTGACAGCAACCATCCCCGTTATCAATATGAGATGATACGGCCAGCCTGCTAACCAATCAGTGATAAGATCACTCAGCACGAACGGTTTCCCGCTTCGTAGTGTTCCACAGAAACAGCAAACATCAGACTAGCTTGTGTATTTGTGATTCGCTTTTTTCTCCGTCAATAAATATGAAAACAACTTTATGATTAAGCTTGAGATGTTCTGTTCCCTGTTCCTGCCGGTGGGACTGGCGGATGCTGGGTTTGCTTGTCGCCCCGAGGGTTGGTGGAGGTGGTAGCCCGCCATGGCTCGGGTACCAGCTCAGAAATTCACATCGCCGGGCGTAATTCACTTAGCAATATACAGAGCTGATTGATCCCAACTCGGCATTGTACTAGGATGATGGTGTCCATCTCATCATTGCACAGAGCTGAGCGTGCTATCTCATCATTGCACAGAGCTGAGCGTGCTATCTCATCATTATACAGAGCTGAGTGTGCCCAACACATCATTACACAGAGCTGATTGTGCCTAACTCATCCTAACTCATCATTACACAGAGCTGATTTGCCTAACTCATCATTACACAGAGCTGATTGTGCCTAACTCAATCATTACACAGAGCTGAGTGTGCCCAACTCATTACACAGAGCTGAGTGTGCCATCTCATCATTACACAGAGCTGATTGTCCCCAACTCAATCATTACACAGAGCTGATTTTGCCCCTCAATCATTACACAGAGCTGATTGTGCCCAACTCAATCATTACACCGAGCTGATTGTGCCCAACTCATCATTACACAGATCTGATTGTGCCCAACACATCATTACACAGAGCTGAATGTGCCCAACTCATTACACAGATCTGATTGTGTCCATCTCATCATTACACAGAGCTGAGTGTGCCCAACTCATTACACAGATATGAGTGTGCCAAACTCATTATACAGATCTGATTGTGTCCGTCTCATCATTACACAGAGCTGAGTGTGCCAAACTCATTACACAGATCTGATTGTGTCCGTCTCATCATTACACAGAGCTGAGTGTGCCTAACTCATTACACAGATCTGATTGTGTCCGTCTCATCATTACACAGAGCTGAGTGTGCCTAACTCATTACACAGATCTGATTGTGTCCGTCTCATCATTACACAGAGCTGAGTGTGCCTAACTCATTACACAGATCTGATTGTGTCTGTTTCATCATTACACAGAGCTGAGTGTGCCTAACTCATTACACAGATCTGATTGTGTCCGTCTCATCATTACACAGAGCTGAGTGTGCCCAACTCATCATTACACAGAGCTGATTGTGCCCAACTCATTACACAGATCTGATTGTGTCCATCTCATCATTACACAGAGCTGATTGTGTCCATCACATCATTACACAGAGCTAATTGTGCCCAACTCATTACACAGAGCTGATTGTGCCTAACTCATCATTATACACAGCTGAGTGTGCCGAACTCTCATCATTTAACAGAGCTGATTGTGCCTAACTCATCATTACACGGAGCTGATTGTGCCTAACTCATCATTACACAGAGCTGATTGTGCCTAACTCATCATTACACAGAGCTGATTGTGCCTAATTCATCATTACACAGAGCTGATTGTGCCTAACTCATCATTACACTGAGCTGATTGTGCCTAACTCATCCTAACTCATCATTACACAGAGCTGATTGGGCCTAACTCATCATTACACAGAGCTGATTGTGCCTAACCCATCATTACACGGAGCTGATTGGGCCTAACTCATCATTACACAGAGCTGATTGAGCCTAACTCATCATTACACAGAGCTGAGTGTGCCCAACTCATCATTACACAGAGCTGAGTGTGCCCAACTCATCATTACACATAACTGATTGTGCCTAACTCATCATTACACAGAGCTGAGTGTGCCCAACTCATCATTACACAGAGCTGAGTGTGCCCAACTCATCATTACACAGAGCTGATTGTGCCCAACTCATCATTACACAGAGCTGAGTGTGCCCAACTCATCATTACACAGAGCTGAGTGTGCCCAACTCATCATTACACAGAGCTGATTGTGCCTAACTCATCATTACACAGAGCTGAGTGTGCCCAACTCATCATTACACAGCTGATTGTGCCTAACTCATCATTACACAAACTGATTGTGCCTAACTCATAATTACACAGAGCTGATTGTGCCCAACTCATTACACATAACTGAGGGTGACCATCTCATTACACAGAGCTGATTGTGCCCAACTCATCATTACACAGAGCTGATTGTGCCTAACTCATCATTACACAGAGCTGATTGTGCCCAAGTCATCATTACACAGAGCTGATTGTGCCCAACTCATCATTACACAGAGCTGATTGTGCCCAACTCATCATTACACAGAACTGAGTGTGCCCATCTCATTACACAGAGCTGATTGTGCCTAACTCATCATTAAACAGAGCTGAGGTTGTCCATCTCATCATTGCATAGAGCTGAGTGTCCCCAACTCATCATTGCAGACCCGAGGGTGCCCAACTAATCACTGACCTATCTGAGGGTGCCCAATTCATAGCACTTATGATGAAGGCGCCCATCTCATCCGTGCCCTGCGATGAGTGTGCCTAACTCATCATTGCACTACGCTGAGCGTGCCTAATACATCATTGCACAGAGCCTAGTGTGCCCAACTCATTATTGCACTCAGAGATACGTGTCCCTTAACCTACTGCAAAACATAAACACGGCAGAACTTCTCGATGCCCCGTATGTTGCTGGAGATAGTAAACCTGCCAAGGTCTCATCAGAACTGTTTTGGCTGTACACTCGGCATTGGACACCATCGAATGCATCACGCTTCCCTATGTGGTCGGAAGGAGCCAGAGACATCTCTGGTTTCCACTATGGGTCGGAATGAGCGCCATGTGGACACCCACCACCAATTCCACACGAGCTGATCGCTTGTGGGAGTTGTTTAATAAGAAGCCTTCATATGTAAAATCCAACCAAACTATTATCTTTTGAAGTCATTCTGGTAATGGTTAAGTCAGCCTGACATAGCGTCATCTCTCTTACCCAATACAGTATCTCCCTCAGATAAGCACATCTATTTCCGTAATAAAACTGGCATTTCTCTTGTCACTATAGTGTATAGAAACATGGGTATGAATGGATTTGATACCACGTGGTGTAGGGGGTTAACGAGTGTAAGCGCGGCTTACAATCCTAACGGGCCGGGTTTGGCTTGCCTTGGCTTCGTTCGTTCTCAATCTCCCGCTGCATAACCCTGAAAGGGCTTAAGTAGCAGAATGTAGTCCAGAGAACGGAATGCGTTGTGTCGTAGTTTACAGCTTGACTGCGATTTTTGCGCCTTTCGGTCCAACACATCCGACTTCAGCAAACATTTTCTGAGTACCTGGTTAACATTCCATCCATCTTCGATCCCTTCTCCTTAACCAGTCTGCTCTGCTGCAGTCTGTTATCCAGGATCACCGCGTGTGGGTGTAGAATGGTCTTGGCAGCTCTGGTTCGCTGGCCCTGACGCTAGCAGTCAACTTTGGGTCGCATCCGCTGCAGGTCATGCGCTGCTCAGCATCTTCATCCCGGGTCGGGTTTGAAAGCACTTCGTGTTCGGTTTGACTGGCCATGTCCCCGTCCCCCCTCCCCCTACCCTTTCTACGTACAAGAAAGGTCTGGCAAAACTGCTGTACTGCAGACGGACATAGTGGAACATACACGCATCCATACACTGGCCGGTAGATCCTGATATAACCTGAATATACCACGGTCTGGGATTGAAAGGGTTGTGCCTTCACCATGTAGTCTAGAAAAGGAACATCATAAACAGCAACATTCAAATTCCGCGCTGCAGCAGAAACAAGAACGAAACCTACGTAACGACCAAAGCGAGGGTAGTTAGGGACAATATACATAATAACCAACACATCATGGAGGAAGATTTAAACAAGTTGAAAAGAGATATGAACACGTAACAAATATATAAAAAAGATACTTAGTTACATGGCCCATGTATACTATCGATCTAATTAAGAGTAAATGAAAAGGCTTTCCAGGACAGTAAACAAAGAAGTGAAAGTAAAAGACCGGATTAGTCGTTGAGTCCAAACTGGGAAATGGCAAGATGGCGAAGCGTATACATACATGCCAAGACAAAGAAACGCCTGGGTCATGTGGCTAAATATCATTTTATATATTGTGTGTGTGTTCATTTCTCTTGTTAATATATTCGTTTCTCATTTTATTATAGTTTTATATATATATATATATATATATATATATATATATATATATATATATATATATATATATATATATATATATATCGTCCGTTGTCCCTGATTGTCCTTTGGTGTTGTAACGGAGGCTTCGTTGTTGTTTCTGTTACAACGCCGTATTTGAAGTATATCATCATTTTCTGGTTCATCAGTCCAGAGACTGGTTGTAAGGTTGTCTGAGCATGCCTCTCCATTTGACCCTATACTCTGGTTGATCAGTCCAGAGACTGGTTGTAAGGTTGTCTGAGCATGTCTCTCCATTTGACCCTATACTCTGGTTGATCAGTCCAGAGACTGGTTGTAAGGTTGTCTTAGCATGTCTCTCCATTCGACCATATACTCTGGTTGATCAGTCCAGAGACTGGTTGTAAGGTTGTCTGAGCATGTCTCTCCATTTGACCCTATACTCTGGTTGATCAGTCCAGAGACTGGTTGTAAGGTTGTCTGAGTATGCCTCTCCATTTGACACTATACTCTGGTTGATCAGTCCAGAGACTGGTTGTAAGGTTGTCTTATCATGTCTCTCCATTTGACCATATACTCTGGTTGATCAGTCCAGAGACTGGTTGTAAGGTGGTCTGAGCATGTCTCTCCATTTGACCCTATACTCTGGTTGATCAGTCCAGAGACTGGTTGTAAGGTTGTCTGAGCATGTCTCTCCATTTGACCCTATACTCTGGTTGATCAGTCCAGAGACTGGTTGTAAGGTTGTCTGAGCATGTTTCTCCATTTGACCCTATACTCTGGTTGATCAGTCCAGAGACTGGTTGTAAGGTTGTCTGAGCATGTCTCTCCATTTGACACTATACTCTGGTTGATCAGTCCAGAGACTGGTTGTAAGGTTGTCTGAGTATACCTCTCCATTTGACACTATTCTCTGGTTGATCAGTCCAGAGACTGGTTGTAAGGTTGTCTGAGTATACCTCTCCATTTGACACTATTCTCTGGTTGATCAGTCCAGAGACTGGTTGTAAGGTTGTCTGAGTATACCTCTCCATTTGACACTATTCTCTGGTTGATCAGTCCAGAGACTGGTTGTAAGGTTGTCTGAGTATACCTCTCCATTTGACACTATTCTCTGGTTGATCAGTCCAGAGACTGGTTGTAAGGTTGTCTGAGTATACCTCTCCATTTGACACTATTCTCTGGTTGATCAGTCCAGAGACTGGTTGTAAGGTTGCCTAAGTATGTCTCTCCATTTGTTCCTATTCTCTACAGCTCTCTTGATTTCAGCATAGGTTCAAACTGTAATGTTATTGCATGCCTATGATGTAAAGGTGAGTCTTGGTCGCCCAGGTCCTCTCTACCCCTGAATCTTGCCCTCTAGTATCTTCTGTAGAAGACTTTCATGTCTCATATTGTGACCCAACCAATCCGACGTTTTTGTATCATATGCATTAGTTGTCTTTGTGCATTCACATCAGTGAGTACATTGTCATTAGATCTTCTTTCTATTCAACTCACTCTTTCCATTCTAGGGTAGCACCACATTCCAAACGCTTCTAAGTTTTTTTTTCACCCTTCTTCGCTAAGTCCATGTTTTAGCCTTATACATATCCATGATGTAAATTCTTAATTTAACCTACAGTACCACGGAAGCTTCGCCTTATTTTTTGCTTTCCCTATCGTAAATGGTATCCTTAAAATCATCCCTTGTATGTCTGTCATGAAAGTCACCCTTTCTTTTTGTCATATTTGACCCTTCCAATTGTGTTTTCTCGCTTGTGTATGCTCGCGCGCACACATGCGCACACCTGATGGAAGCACACTTTGAATGCGGAGAAACGGAAAGGGGAGGCAATGATATGGTACACGATTTGTGACAGCTTTGCTGGAGTCGAGATGAAGTAAGCTGCCAGTACCTGGTAGTTTACCTCAACCAACTCTAATCCCCTTCACTTAACATGAAAAAACAGCTGCAGTTAATCTTAACATAATGTTGACGATCCTCGCTTCTAGTTATCCTTGCTAAAATTCGACACCATTTCTCATCCACACCTGTGTTTTCACAAGCGACACGTTATGCATTTGGCAGTCGTCGAACACAACTAGTCTATCTAACAGAGTATGTGTTACACGATAGCGCACTAAGGCTCTGAGATTTCGCGATGCGCAGATTAATGAGACTTCCAAATTCACGTCATGTTTCAAATGTCCTGGTGGAAGGACAAATAATTAAAGCAGACACCAGTCGTTTTATCAAATGGAGGGCCCCTTCCTTCTGTGTGCTGCATCCTCGTAGCTAAGTCTACATCTGCGCTAACGGTCCTCAAGCGGAGGTTTTTCGCCACACTGGTTCGTCACGATAAGTTGACATTTGTAGCGGGGAGATTAAGAGACGATCAAGGATGTAGAACAACCCATCTTAATCTTGTTATCCTAATAAACGATTGTGCTAACTCCACGGGGATGAAGTGTAAGAGACTATTATACAAGACCACATCATGTTTATGAGGTGTGTAGACCAGTTCTTTTTTTCGTTGACTTTTCTTTTATAACAGTTTGACTGACAGCTGCCCATTCACAGCTGGCACGACTGTACCATGCAGGTAAGAGAGTTGAGCACCCTACCTTTTCCTGCGAAAATGGAGTGCCCTAAATGTAAAGGTTCCCATAGCAGTTACACTACTGTCGGGTAATGAGGTTGCAAGAGACTTCAGTATACTAAGTCAAGGTTTGTCCCATAGTATTTACACTACTGTCGGGTAATGAGGTTGCAAGAGACTTCAGTATACTAAGTCAAGGTTTGTCCCATAGTATTTACACTACTGTTGGGGAATGAAGTTGTTATACGTTTAAGTATATTAATCCACAGCTTATATGAGGTAGGGTTGTCATTTTTGTTCCTCGCTGCCGTTTATTTCTCTAGTTGTATGTTAGGTACCCGCTTACAGATGGGTCAACTGGAGCCTGACGGTCGGGGGAGTTGAACCCTGTACCTTTTTCGTTAAAAGCGAGTGCTCACCACTAATCAGACGCTCACCACTACACTAATCAGACGCTCACCACTACACTAATCAGACGCTCACCACTATTCAGACGCTCACCACTTATCAGACGCTCACCGCTAATGAGACGCTCACCACTACACTAATCAGACGCTCACCACTAATCAGACGCTCACCACTACACTAATCAGACGCTCACCACTAATCAGACGCTCACCACTAATCAGACGCTCACCATTACATTAATCAGACGCTCACCACTAATCAGACGCTCACCACTACACTAATCAGACGCTCACCACTTATCAGACGCTCACCGCTAATGAGACGCTCACCACTACACTAATCAGGTGCTCACCACAAATCAGGTGCTCATCACTACATTAGTCAGTCCCTATTTATCCTTGAGAATTACTTGCAGTACTTGCCAGATCTTAATCAACTTAAAAAGTTACAATGATTGTATATCGGTATGTACAGTCTCTATAAAGGACTGCGAGCAATTTTTTTAAAACTTGTATTTTATTAATCACGCATCCCTAAGACACATCTGTCCAGATCCACTATAAACCTCTCTCTGTGACCACTAGACACCTCTCTAACTATGTTCCTAAATTCTCAAATTCTGTGTACAGTCCCTACCCTCACCTCTGTCCACTTTAGAATGACCCTCTCCCCCTTCGGGGACGTTCACTCCACACGCGATTCTTCCGATCTACTGGTCTCAATCAACAAAGTCACCCAACAGACATGCCCCGCAAGCACTTTTACCATGCTAAACCGTCGCTGTTTGGCCCTATTTTGACAAGGGACCTGCCTTGCCGAAGACTTCTCTGCCCATCAGCTCTGAAAGAAGGCCATTAACATCACAAATGAAAATTATTCTCTCCGTCATATCCCCGTCACCACACCACCTGGTTATATCAAAATCGAAAAGACATCATCTTCAATGCATGGAGCCTAGGACTATTTGTGTTATGAACGGTTTACGTGACGGGTCATTGTCGCGTAAGCGGCCTACCTATCTACTACCTACCTACATATTTACCTACCTACCTATTTACCTACCTATCTACCTAATTCACGTGGTCTTTTATCACATAATCTCAAATTGTAAAATCACCCACCAAAATGTCTCACTAAGATTAGCTGTATACTACAGTGGTCAGCTACCCATAGTTGACTGCTAGCGTCAGGGTCAGCGAACCAGAGCTGCCGAGACCATTCTACACCTCTACGCGGTGATCCTGGATAACAAGCTGCAACAGAGCAGACTGGCGAAGTAGAAGGGATCGAAGGGGGAGGGCAACCCGGTACTCAGAAATGCTTGCTGAAGTCGGATGTGTTGGACCGAAAGGTGCAAATATCGCAGTCAAACTGTAAACCACGATACAACGCATTCCGATCTCTGGACTACATTCCGCTACTTGCAAAGCTTTTTTTCAGGGCTTGGTAGCGGGAGATTGAGAACTAACAAAGAAGAAGAAGAAGAAGATTAGCTCCATACAATGCATCGTTTGTGTACAGATAACGTAATTTAGTTATGTGAATCGCGATATTGTTCATTTTTCACTCCGTCCAGACAATGCATAGCCATCACTGCCGTTGTACATCTCTATAAAGCCTGCGCCTAAGTACACTGTGTGATTTTGCAGTGGTGATTTATGTAGTAATTTGTTTAATTGATTTTGTTGCAAGACCCATTCTCTACTTTCGTTAGTTGCTTTTTACGACATGCATAAATGTGTAGCAATGATTTTCGTTTCTTCTTTACAGGCGGCCTCGGCAACGAATCGGGGAATGTGAAACACGAGTTATAAATTGTTCTCATCATATTAGAAATTTGAGTCTAGAAAGATTTGAAGCGTTGGCTTGGTTAAGTGACACTTCTCACAATCAGAAGGTGCTGGGTTCGATCCCCATCACAGCACTGGTCGTTACCCCGGGAAAGCAAACCCTTAGAAGATACAGGAGGAAGCAGACCCTTGTATAAAATGATTGCTGAAGTGGGATGCACTGGGCCGACAGGCGCAAAAATAAAAACCACAGTGGAGATTAGAGAAGTAGGCGAAAGCAAAAAAAAACAAAAAACAAAAATTCCTCCCACCCATGTCAAGTTTTCCACTTTTTGCACACTCCTCCATTCCATCCTCTCATGTATACGTCCCTTAGGATTATGTGGAAACCCGTTTGAGAAACCCCAATTTATTTATAATTTTAAACATGCATATGTAAACGAGTAGTCATCATCATCGTGTAGCATTTCCTTTGCAGAACGTCGCTCACTCAACAGTTGAGCTGTAGGACTCTCGATCTCTAGCCAGAACTATGTCGCTGTCATCTTCGGGGCCTCTGTGATGTCTTGTGTCAATCGTCTCCTCGGTCTGCCTCTGCCCCGCCTTCCTGGCACCATACCCTCCAGTATCGTTCCTCCCAGGCCGTAATGTCGTTTGAGAGTTTGTTTAAGAGTAGTACCTGGAATAAAAAGAACATAACCACTGTCACCTTTCAAGCATATCGTAAAATGCGACTAATGAGGGTAACATTTGGGGCTAGCAACCTCATCATGTAAACAAAAAACAAAATAAATACCATTATAATCAGCCTTAGCAAAAGCGCGGAAACAGGGTTTTTATAAATGAAACAGATGCAGTTGAAAGCTATGCTTTCATATTAGAACGATAGAAAACATGAACGATTCAAAATTCTTAGAAACAGACTTACTTAACAATGCACCGGCTGCAGTGGTGGCTTATGCTTTGTAAACAAGTAAACAGGTAAATTATGATAATATTCAAAAGAATAAATGTGAAGGTCAATGCCTTATTTATTTTATAGAAACGAAACAAGCCTACACTTCTAATTCCTTTTTGTTTTAAAATGTTTGTGAATGAGTTCTGTTTTTAAGTACCTGTATTGTCTAACAATATCTGGATCTCCAATGATCTTCTTTGTTGTTGTCGTTGTTGTTGCTGCTGTTGCTATTGCTGTTGTTGTTGTTAGAAGAAACTCGTGGTACTGAATTCTTATCTTGTAGTGATGTTTCTCTAGTAACCGGTTGCTATGGTTCTTCATATATCCCTAGGCGTACTGAAGAAGGTGTGCTGATGCTATTATGGTTGTAGTGTAGTGATTTACTTTTCAGATGGTTCAACACTAATAGGTTCACAGAGTCGATCCACACCTCAACCCCAGGCTGCTGTAACACAGCCTATGTCCAGGTTCATATCGTGCTCGGTTGGTGTGCTTCACCTGACGTGGTGTGGGGCTTCACGTGATGTGGGGTGTTGGTCAGTATGCTTTACCTGACGTGATGTGGGGCTTCACGTGATGTGGGGTGTTGGTCAGTAGGCTTTACCTGACGTGATGTGGGGCTTCACGTGATGTGCGGTGTTGGTGAGTATGCTTTACCTGACGCGATGTGGGGTATATTGGTCAGTATGCTTTACCTGACGTGATGTGGGGTATATTGGTCTCTAGCATTACCTGCCGTGATGTGGGATAAATTGGTCAGTATGCTTTACCTGACGTGATGTGGAGTATATTGGTCAGTATGCTTTACCTGACGTTATGTGGAATATTTTGGTCACTAGCATTACCTGGGTATATTGGTCAGTATGCTTCACCTGACGTAGTGTGAGGTATATTGGTCAGTATGCTTTATCTGACATGATGTGCAATATTTTGGTCACTAGCATTACCTGACGTGATGTGAAGTATATTGGTCAGTATGCTTTACCTGACGTGATGTAGGGTATATTGGTCAGTATGCTTTACCTGACATAATGTGGAGTATATTGGTCAGTATGCTTTACCTGACGTGATGTGGCGTTTATTGGTCAGTATTGTTTACCTGACGTGATGTGGGGTGTTGGTTAGAATATTTTACCTGACGTGATGTGGACTGTTGGTCAGTATGCTTTATCTGACGTGATGTGAACTGTTGGTCAGTATGCTTTATCTGACGGTATGTAGGGTATATTGGTCAGTATGCTTTACCTTACGTGATGTGGGGTATATTGGTGAGTATGCTTTACCTGACGTGATATATGGTATATTGGTCAGTATGCTTTACCTGAAGTGATGTGGGGGTGTTGTTCAGTATGCTTTATCTAACGGGATGTGGGGTCTTGGTCAGTATGCTTCACCTGATGTGATGTGGGATCTTGGTCAGTATGCTTTACCTGATGTGATGTGGGGTGTTGGTCAATATGCTTCACCTGACGTGATGTGGGGTTTCACGTTATGTAGGGTGTTGGTCAGTATGTTTCACCTGACGTGATGTGGGGTATTGGTCAGTATGCTTCACCTGACGTGATGTGGGATGTTGGTCAGTATGTTTCACCTGACGGGATGTAGGATGCTGGTCAGTATGTTTTACCGGACGTGATGTGGGATGTTGGTCAGTATTTTTTTCACCTGAACCTGACGTTAACTTTCACATCCTCTAATTATTTGTTTAAAAACAAACTCACACTACTCATGAAAAGCATAAACATTCTGAATGATCCATATTTTTACAAATGTATATTATTTTCCACTATTGGATGGAAGCGAAAAGCAATCCGGTTTAGGTAAAACAATATGTTCAAGACACCACCTGATATCCTCATTCATCCTTCTGGAAACAGACAGTGTCACAGCTGTCTGGCCGATGAGGTGGGCATTTGACACTGTAATCCCAATAGTAGTGAGCTTACTGTGGAGCCATGCACTACATTACAGCCAGCCCAATCCATATTCTCATTCATACATCAGGCTGTAAGATGAACCACTGTAGCCAGCTAACAAAAAAAACGTCAAGAGCTAACTCAGGACGAGTAACTTGGATCACCAACAATATATTATGTGGGTGTCTTATGATATTATTATTTAGTGGTTTATGATCATATTCTCAAGTGTCATATTATAAATTGTCTTATGGTGATATTATAATGTGTCTTATGATCATATTAAAAAGTGGCTATGTTCATAATTTAGAGTGGATTATACTCATATAAAGTGACTTATGGTCACGTTATAACGTGGCTGATGGTCATATTGTAGAGTGGCTTATCGCCATATTATAAGTGGCTTATGGTCAGATTATAAAGTGGCTCATGACCATATTATAAAGTGGCTTATGGTCATATTATAAAGTGGCTTATGGTCAAATTATAAAGTGACTGTGGTGTTGTTAATAATATATTGCTAGGAATACGTAGTTTTGTTTGTTAACTTGGTTGTTGTTTCTTGGTAATTTGTAAAGACATATAATATCGAAAAGTAAATGACAGTAGAGTGAACAGGTTTTCATTTAAAAAAAGCAAGGCTTTTAGAAAATGTGATAACACGAACAAGTTTGCCTTAGATGTCGGGGAGGGGGGGGGGGGGGGGGTGTCAGGACAACGGAAGAGCTGACATCCCGACTTCACAAGCATCCACTATGTCCGTTATGTTTACACTAGGTGTGGATAAGAATGAGAGTTTGAAGTATATCGTTGACCTACTGTTGAATGATGATTACGTAGTGGACGAATCAGCAATTCGCGGATGGAACAGATTTGATACCAAACGAAGTTCGATCTGAATGAGGCGTGCGAGATGACCTAGCAGGAGTGGGTACAACCAGCGAGCTACAGGAACAATCAATATCCACACCCAGGACATTTACTGAAAGAGACAGAGCACCTATGGGTGCGCCCGGAGTGCAGTTTAATCGATTCTTAGGAGCAAATCAGTACATATACTTAATCAGAACTAAAACATGAATGAAATCAATGTTACTGATCTAAACCAACCTCAAGTTACAGCAGCCTGCCCTACGAGGTTGGTATTGATACTGTGACGTCCGTGTTCAGTGTAGTGCACGTTAAAAATCCCTCGGCAGGTAGAAATCGAAAAGAGTAGGCTTAGGGACCGCTGTCCGGGCAAAGAAAGTAGGCTTAGCGGTCACTGTCCGGGCAAAGAAAGTAGACTTAGCGGTCGCTGTCTGGGCAAAGAAAAGAGTAGGCCTAGCAGCCGCTGTCCTGGCAAAATTCAAAATTATGTTAAAAATCTGTAACGGATTTATTATATAATTATTTACCCAATTATTACAGAATTCTCGCTGGTGCTACGAAGTTCGTCCATTGTGCTGAACACCCAAAAAATATGGAGAAGAACATATCACGTATGTGTTAAATTGTGTGCAATGACGTCGATTCAACTAAACTAAACTAACCTAACTAAACTGTGGCCCCCCCAATATGGTGAGCCTCAAGGGAATCTTTGCATTGCCCATAGAAAACAAGTTTGGGAGCCACTCAGATCTAGATTTGCCGCGACAGGAGTGGCTGGGGACAAGTAGCGAGCTGAGTACATCATTTTGCATTCAGTTACACACCTGACCACTTCACGGGAACCAGGAGACAAGGATACAGGTCTAGTGTTGACACTGAGCGGGCAGTCTTAACAAATGAGATCCTTACCTGGGAACGAGTCCTGTTATTTCGTCACCAAACTTCTCCACAGCTGCTGACGTCATCACTAACTCATCAAAACTAATTATAAAGTGTCTCACGTGCGGAGAATACTTAATGCACTGCTCGTACTATACAACCGAACCCAGATACGCTCTCTCAGTTGACTGTTCTGTTAACTGCTCTTCGCCCTTTACGTACTTCCTTATGCAGACCATCCCTGGCATAGTGCAAATATACATATGCTTATATATATATTAATATATATATATATATATATATATATATATATATATATATATATATATATATGTGTGTGTGTGTGTATTTATGTATGTATGTGTGTGTGTGAGATAGAGTATGTATGTGTCTATCTATCTGTCTATCTCTATCTATAATCGTTTCTATTCTGGAAGTGAGGTAGGTGTCTAATTTGTTAACTTCGTGTGAATCTCAGTTGAAGTCGCTTTTATTTCCCGTATGCACCCAGTGTACGAGGGTGATTTGATTATCTGATCTAGTCACGTGAGGATTTAAATACGAGATTCTCGCTTACAAGCCCTATATTTTCTGTGGTTTACATTGTTTTGTTTAGAATGCATTACATTCTATTATGGCGTCAATAAATAAGTAGTTGAGATCGGGAAACAGCTGCGGTTTGTTTATGTTAGAGCTGTAAGCGCCGCCACATTTACATAGTCGAAGAGCTAGCTCATTTTTGTAATCAATAAAGATAAGCCATGTTTTTAAAGGTTCAAAAAGTGTTTCTTTCTGCCGGCGAAATCAAAACACATAAACACTACATACTTTCTTTTTCTAAACTATTTTCAGACGTCACGGTGGTTTGTGGTACTAGAGGTCCGTGGTTCAAATCCAAGACGAGTCTTATTATATTTATGTTCTTCTCATGTTCTGTTTAAAATCTGATTTAATCGTGTATCATTAGTACAGTTCCACTGGCGGGCAGATGTTCTGTCTGCGTCTGCTAGTATTTATATATATTAAGGTAGGCGGGTGTGCGCACGCACGTGAGTATACGTGCACCGTGTGTTTACGTGTAGGCTGAGCGCTAAAGCAAGTTGCAACATACTAAGACTCTACATCTCGTACCAACGGCATGCACACGAAATCATGATGTGTTGCAGCAGCCTAGCCAACAAAGTTGGGGGGGGGGGGTGTTCACATTGTGTTCCCAGCGGTGGTAGCCTGCTGGGAAGTCTTGCATTGCACTAAAATCAGGCAAAAGCCCTGAACCACCTTCTTCAGTACGTCTCAGGATATAAGAAGAGCCGCTTGAAGATGCTTCACAAGAGTCTGTTTTCCTTACAAGTAAGTAAGTTCTGCAAGCCTTCTTTTTCTTCTTCTTCTGCGTTCGCTCTCAATCTTCCTCAACCAAGCCCTGAACAGGGCTTTGCAATTTGCAGGATGTAGTCTGTAGAACGGAATACGTCGCTAGTTTACAGCTTGACTGTGATATTTTCACCTTTCTGTCCGACACATCCGTCTTCGGCAGGCTGGACGCCTTCAAGAATGAAAACAAAAAAATACCAAAGCTGAAGAAAGCCTTAGCCGAACTGAAAGCCAAAATAAGGACAGTGCTACGGTGGATACCATCGCGCAGTGGCATACCAAAAAAAACGGAAGAGCGGACAGGTTAGCTAAAGAAAGAGCAACAATATAAAAGAATGAACAAGAATTCACCTTCCTGCTGATACTGCTGTCATGGATAAAGTGTTTCGTTACAATATGCCACATCTCTTTGAGAGGTGGCCCTGTTAGTTCACTTCCTCGCTGCCTTTCCATTCGAAAAAATAGATCATGTACCCGTTCACTCCGACTGGGTTGACTCAACGATGGTCGAACCCGACCATTTCTTCCATATAGGACCAGGTACTTTCTTTCGTATAGGGACTTCCTTTCTTCCATACAAGGCCAGGTACTTTCTTCCATACAAGGCCAGGTACTTTCTTCCATACAAGGCCAGGTACTTTCTTCCATACAGGACCAGGTACTTTCTTCCAGATAGGACCGGGTACTTTCTTCCTTATAGGGCCAGATACTTTCTTCCATATAGTACCAGGTACTTTCTTCCATATAGGACCAGGTACATTCTTCCATATAGGTACTTGTACTTTATTCCATACAAGGCCAGGTACTTTCTTCCATATAGGGCCAGGCACTTTCTTCTGTTCAGGGTCTGGCACTTTCTTCCGTTCGGTGCCTGATACTTTCTTTCGTTCATGGTCTGATACTTTCTTCCGTTCATGGTTTTCAGGGTCTAGTACTTCCTTCCGTTCAGGGTCTGCTACTTTCTTCCGTGCAGAGCATGATAATTTCTTCCGTTCAGGGTGATACTTTCTTTCGTTCTGGGTCTGATACTGTCTTCCGTTCAGGGCCTGATACTTTCTTCCGTTCATTGACTGCTGCTTTCTTCCGTTCAGAGTATGGTACTTTCATCCGTTCAGGGTGATACTTTCTTTCGTTTAGGGTCTGATACTGTCTTCCGTTCAGGGTGTGCTACTTTCTTTCGTTCAGGGTCTAGTACTTTCTTCCATACATGGCCTGATACTTTCTTCCGTTCAGGGTCTGAAACTTTCTTCCGTTCACGGTCTAGTACTTTCTTCCGTTCAGGTCTGATACTGTCTTCCGTTCAGAGTGTGCTACTTTCTTTCGTTCAGAGTCTAGTACTTTCTGCCATACATGGCCTGATACTTTCTTCCGTTCAGGTCTGATACTTTCTTCCGCCCTGCGATCTGACCACCTCTGATGCTGCTAACGCGTCAAGGGGAACGGTTCTGCGGAATCAACCCCCAAAAGGTGACAGACATCAACATTGAAGTTTTTCATAAACATTTCCAAGGAGTTTCTGTAGCGTTTCTTCTGTCCTCCAATTAAGCGTCTACCTGTTCTGAGCTCACCTTATAACAACTACTTGGGGATCAGCTCATCGGGCATGCGAACAACATGTCACGTCTGTCTTATCGAGACTCTCTGCGAAAGCATATGGATACTCAACATGTTAGACTTACTAAGAATTTCAGAGTTAGGCACTTTTTCCTGCCACTAATCCTGATCAGCCTATGCAAACATCTCAAGTGAAAACAATTTAACTGTCTGGCGTGTTTGCTATCCAATGTCTATGTTTCGCAGGCATGCAGCATATAAGTTAACACTACAGCACGACACAGTTTATTTAACCTTAGTCATGACACCCTATTGCCCTGTCAGTTCCAGGCGTTTGCTTGCAGCCTCCCACACGCACATACTGACACGATGAACTGCCACCAGAAACTGACACCATAACCGATTATGACAACAGCAAATTTTTCATTGCTAATGTCATCCTATTTATTCTATAACAATTGTTGGCTTCATTTGTATTTACTACCGAATTGTATGCATTAGAAACGTATGTTATTTATTTGGCGAAGTCGGGAACTGATGTTCTAGTATTTATATATACCTAAAAAATGCAATCGAACGATTGTTTATTGCCACTACCACTGCAAGCGTTCTCATTCGGCGTTCATGTAAGGGGACAGGACGTTGTACTTGAAACGTGTGCTTCACATTGGCGCGAATTAGTTAATGACTAAATGCTGGTAGATAGATTGCCTTTAATACTGACAAGCTGCACTGATGATGTTAGTTTCATGTGGTGACGAAAAGGTGAACGACTGATGACTGACCACCACGAGTCTGCGGGATATATTTTGTTTTGGGAGAGGAGGCCGGATGTTTTCTGATGGAGGGTTCAATCCCGTGCGAGGTCTAAGTTGTCGACCCCAGATTTTTTTTTTTTTTTGCCTTCGCCTTATTTATCTATTCCTCAAAGCGGTGTGCGTTGAACTGTGGTTTGTATTTTGCGTCTATCGGCCCAGTGCATCCGACTTCAGCATACATTTTTATGTAAGGGTCTGCTTCCTCCTGCATTTTCTAAGGGTTGGCTTCCCCGGGGTAACGGCCGGTGCTGTGATGGGGGTCGAACACAGCACTCTTCTTCTTCTTCTTCTTCCTCTTCTTCTTGTCTTTGATTAACTGATGCTACGCTTCTAGCCCAGTGAGGTTCATAAAGGAGACTGCGCTTCAGGTCTTCGCCTCAGCTTTTCCAGCATGTTCGCTTCCCTAGTCCAGACTGCCTTTCTTTCTAGGTACTTCGGTACCAGAGAGTGAGATTAATGACCAGCGCAGCTTCTTCCTCACTATAATTAAAACTCAGTGCAAGTTACGTCATCAAGACAGTAATTGTCTCGTGATGTCGCCGTCATCGCTTGTTAAGTGCAATTAACTTTGGTCTGTTGTTTGAATATAGCAGTCCTGTACGGATATGGCAGTCCTGCAGGAGAGGGCAGCCCTGTAGTATATGGCAGTCCTGTATGAGTATATCAGTCCTGCAGGATAGGGCAGTACTGCAGGATATGACAGTCCTGCAGGATAGGGCAGCCCTGTAGGATATGGCAGTCCTGTATGAGTATATCAGTCCTGCAGGATAGGGCAGTACTGCAGGATATGGCAGTCCTGCAGGATAGAGCAAGCAGCCCTGTAGGATATGGCAGTCCTGTATGAGTATATCAGTCCTGCAGGATAGGGCAGTACTGCAGGATATGGTAGTCCTGCAGGATAGGGCAGCCCTGTAGGATATGGCAGTCCTGTATGAGTATATCAGTCCTGCAGGATAGGGCAGTACTGCAGGATATGTTCTAGTGTTTGCTTGGGTGCACCACAATGGCACGTTGCAGTGTCTCTGAGACCCATTCTATTTAGGTTGACCTTGAGTCTGCATTTCCCGTTCTGAGTCTGAAGATCGTGTCTGCCCATCTCTGCCAAGACCCCTGAAGTAAACAGCTGGATCATCTATGGAAAATAGTTTTATTATGCTGATAACGAAGGGCAAGCGCCGAACTCTTCTTCTTCTTCTTCTTCTTCGTACGCAGTCAGACAGTAACCATTATTTTTTCGAAAAAAGCGGCGGTCATCCTGACGCTGTCGACACTGCCATAGAGCTTGTCTTGCAGTTCCACTGGTGATGGCTACATCTGCTCTCTCTGATCCTCGTATGTCGGGCAGTTCTGCAGCAGATGTTCAGCGGTCATTTTACCGGTACCGCACGGGCATTCGTCGGTACCACCTATCTTTAATTTTTTGAATAGGTGGTACCTCAGTCTATTGTGTTTTTGGTGTAACCAGTATGTTCGGTTTCCCATTTGGTCATGTATCTGGCTTTGATAAGCCGTTTTGACTCTTCGTACGTCATACTAGTATCTGTTTGTGGAAGTCTTGCATCTTCTTTTGCCAGTCTGTCTGCCTCCTCGTTGCCTTGGATGTTGCAGTGTGATGGGACCCACTGTACCACTACCCTTTTTGGTGCGGACTGCTGGCACAGTTGGCAGAGTGCTGCTCTTAAGTCATTAAGCTCAGGGTTTTTCTGGCTTTTTAGCGCTGTGACTACGGCGAGAGCATCTGTAAGCAGGACTATGTGGCTTTCATTTTCTTTGTGTCACCATTTCTTCCACTGCCGCCCTCAGTGCCTCTGCCTCCGCTCTGAAATTGCTTGTGTACTTACCAGTAGCGAATGACAGTGTTATTTTTCTGCCATTTGGTAGGTTCAGGAATGCTCCTGCCCCTCCGTTCTGTGTAGTGTTTGTTACAGAACCGTCGGTGTATGCATGGGTCCAGTCCATGCTTGGGTAGTTTTTCGATATAATGCTTAGGGTAGTATCTCTCCTTTCTTTTTCAGTCTGGCAGTTTTTGTTTCCAATACCTGGTATATTTTCTACCACCTCTGGAAATATATCCTACCTCCAGGTAGGTTTTCGTACAGTAGGGATGGGTTTTGGTGTTGTTAGTGCGTTTATGGGATCTTCGTGCATCTTTGCTTTGGCTATTTCTGCAAAGTTTCTCCGCTTTAGTTTCCCATTTCCTAAATTGTTTAGTCTCTGGTGCATTGGATGGTCGGTCAGTCTTCGGAGTTTCTCTGACTGCAGCTGGGCTCTGCAGTCTCTTCTATCGGTCATGGATTGCAGTTTTGTAATATTTTCAAGTTCTACAATTGGCGTTGACTTCATGCCACCTGTTATAATTCTCATGGCTTGGTTTTGAAGTTTGCTAACTTTATCGAAGTTCGCCTTCGCTGCTGTTGCCCATTCCGCAATGCCATACTCGAGAACTGGTCTCACTCTTCCAGTGTACAGTTTCTTTAGTATGCCTTCGTCTGCTCTCCAGCGTGTGCCAGCAAGTTTCCTCATGATTGCCATTCTTTCTCTGGCTTTCATTCGGTTTCTCTCAATCTGACTTTTCCATGTCATGCGCCGATCAAATCTGACTCCCAGATAGTTTGGGTTGTCGTTTGGCTGCAGGAATTTGCCATTTATACTTAATTTGGTGTTTTAGGGTTTGATTGAAAGCGAGAATATTGTGCATCTGGTTTTCTCCTCGTTTATTTTGACCAGCCATGAGTTTTCCCACTGTTCCAGCGATGTTAGGGCCTGCTGCATCCGATTTCTTGCTATGGTGAGATTCTTTTCAGAGATCCACATAGCCAGATCGTCTGCAAACATTGAGCTATGGACTCTTCTTGGTATATTCTCTGTAATGTCGTTTATATACACCAGGAAGAGTGTGGGTGACAGTACGCCCCCTTGGGATACTCCCTGCTCAAGTGTCACCTTTTTGCTCATCTGTCCTTGTACTTGGACTCTGGCCGTTCTATTTTTGAGGTAGTGGTTGATCCACTTGTACATTTTTCCACAAAAATCACTTCTTCTTAGCTTGACTCTAAGTCCATCTTTCCAGACTGTGTCAAATGCCTTTTCCAGGTGCACCCACAGCGCTACTGTGTGTTTCTATGCCTGGTAGACATCTTCTATTTAAGCGCCGAACTCAATACCTTTTCATCATCAACTCCAGGCGATTGTTCCGAATGTCCACAATGAATAGGTTTACTCTTTTGTGCACCCTAAAACGGACGTTGAGTGGCAGGTTGCAGTAGCTTTCACCACATCCCGAGTGTGCTGATGAAGGTTGTGCTATGCTTGGCTTCATCTGCGTGTCATTCTCTACTACGAGGATCACGTCGATTCCTCACCTTGTTTGCCAGTCTGCCATGAAAACAGCCAGTTTCCAGGGAGGGCTGCGAGGAAGCCGAGGTGAGGGTCTTGGATAGTATATTTTGCCCGGAGGTCTTATCAAGCATATTTCGCCTGTCCCTGACTAACATGCCTGACCAGTATGTTATGCCTGACTCTGACTAACATGTCTGATCAGTATGTTATGCCTGACTGACTAACATGGCTGATCAGTATATTATGCCTGACCCTGACTAACATGTCTAATAAGTATGTTATGCCTGACGCTGACTAACATGCCTAATCAGTATGTTATGCCTGACTCTGACTAACATGTCTAATAAGTATGTTATGCCTGACGCTGACTAACATGTCTGATCAGTATGTTATGCCTGACTCTGACTAACATGTCTGATCAGTATGTTATGCCTGACTGACTAACATGGCTGATCAGTATATTATGCCTGACCCTGACTAACATGTCTAATAAGTATGTTATGCCTGACGCTGACTAACATGCCTAATCAGTATGTTATGCCTGACCCTCACTAACATGTCTAATCAGTGTGTTATGGCTGACCCTCACTAACATGTATAATCAGTATGTTATGCCTGACCCTCACTAACATGTCTAATCAGTATGTTATGCCTGACCAGACGTACGTGTCCTCCTCTCCAGGCGGTTGTCAACATCGATTTTCGTAAATAATTGTAAAACTCCTCAAAACGAAGGCCTACTGACTAGCTCAACATATATTGCTTTTACTAACTTCACTATCTAGCACTTACAAACGTCACTAACAAGCAGTTACTAACTGCACTACCTAGCATTTACTAACTTCACTAACAAGCACTTACTAACAAGCACCCACTAACTTAACTAACAAGCACTTATTAACTTTTCTATCTAGCACCCACTAACTTCACTATCTAGCACTTACTAACTTCATTATCTAAGACTTACTAACTTCACTATCTAAGACTTACTAACTTCACTATCTAAGACTTACTAACTTCACTATCTAAGACTCACTAACTTCACTATCTAAGACTTGCTAACTTCACTATCTAAGACTTACTAACTTCACTATCTAAGACTTACTAACTTCACTATCTAAGACTTACTAACTTCACTAACAAGCACTTACTAACTTCACTATCTAGCATTTACTAACTTCACTATCTAAGACTTACTAACTTCACTAACAAGCACGTACCAACTTCACTATCTAGCACTTACTAACTTCACTATCTAGCACTTACTAACTTCACTATCTAAGACTTACTAACTTCACTATCTAAGACTCACTAACTTCACTATCTAAGACTTACTAACTTCACTATCTAAGACTTACTAACTACACTATCTAAGACTTACTAACTTCACTAACAAGCACTTACTAACTTCACTATCTAGCACTTACTAACTTCACTATCTAGCACTTACTAACTTCACTATCTAGCACTTACTAAATTCACTATCTAAGACTTACTAACTTCACTAACAAGCACTTACTAACAAGCACTTACTAACTTCACTATCTAAGACTTACTAACTTCACTATCTAGCACTTACTAACTTCACTAACAAGCACTTACTAACTTCACTATCTAAGACTTACTAACTTCACTATCAAGCACTTACTAACTTCACTATCAAGCACTTACTAACTTCACTATCTAGCACTTACTAACTTCACTATCTAAGACTTACTAACTTCACTAACAAGCACTTACTAACTTCACTGTCTAGCACTTACTAACTTCACTATCTAGCACTTACTAACTTCACTATCTAAGACTTACTAACTTCACTATCTAAGACTTACTAACTTAACTAACAAGCACTTACTAACTTCACTATCTAGCACTTACTAACTTCACTATCTAGCACTTACTAACTTCACTATCTAGCACTTACTAACTTCACTATCTAGCACTTACTAACTTCACTATCTAGCACTTAATAACTTCACTATCTAAGACTTACTAACTTCACTATCTAGCACTTACTAACTTCACTAACAAGCACTTACTAACTTCACTAACAAGCACTTACTAACTTCACTATCTAGCACTTACTAACTTCACTAACAAGCACTTACTAACTTCACTATCTAGCACTTACTAACTTCACTATCTAAGACTTACTAACTTCACTATCTAGCACTTACTAACTTCACTAACAAGCACTTACTAACTTCACTATCTAGCACTTACTAACTTCACTATTTAGCAATTACTAACTTCACTATCTAGCAATTACTAACTTCACTTTGTACCTTTCTACTCTTGTGAATGTTGAAGTCTTGTGTACATATGAGGCGTGGTCAAATGAAACCGGACCAAACTGCAACAAGTGAACATACGTACGATGCGCATGATGACGTCAGTTCTGATGTACACAGGACATACCAACCGTCAAGTTTGCAAAATGTCACTATCCTCCGACTGATAGTTTCCTCAGCAGAACGTTGAAAACATACCGGGTGTGATACGGAATCCGTCCAGAGTTGTTTAGCGACAGGTGATTCGGTTTCTATCAGCTGAAGGATGTCGACCAGTTGACATTCATCGCAGAATGCAGGCAGTGAATGAGGACAAAAGTGTGTCGAAGACAACAGTGAAGAACTGGACAACGATGATTACAGAAGGACGCGAGTTAACCCTACACTATGCGCCTGACCTGGTCTCGGAAGATCTTTCGTTAACTCTCTCTCCCCTTAATCACCTTTCCTCTCCCTCCGCTTCCTTCACCCTCACGTCTCTCCTCTCTCATCTCCTATGCTGTCCTTTCAGTCCTCGTCATATTCTGTCAGCTCTCTTCTGTACCTCCCCTCTCTCCTCGCCCTCTGCTCACTCCTATCCCTATTCTCCTCTTCTCCCTTCCCTCTCATCCCCCTACCTCCCTAACCTCTCCCTCCCCTCAACTCTCCCTCAGCTCACTTCTCTTCCTCTACTTCTTTCTTGCCTCTCATCTCCTCCTCCATCTCTCCTCCCTCCCCAATCTCCCCTCCCTCTCCTATCTTCCCTCCGTTTCATATCTTCCCTCCCTCCCTTCTCACCTCGCTTGATCTACTCCGCTCTCTCCCTCACGCCCTCCCCACTCATACCCTAACCCTCTCACCCCCCTCCCCGTTCATCCCATCCATCTCTCTCCCCTGCTCTCCCCTTTTATCTTCACCTCTCTCCAATCTCCCTCCCCTCTCATCACCCTCCCCTCACCTCTCTACCTGTCTCCGTCTCCTCTTCCTCCATCTCACTCCCTCACCTTCCATGTCACCTCCTCCCCTCTCACACCACTCCTCTTATCCCCTTCCTTCTCATTCCCCTCACCTCTCATCCCCCTCTCCTCTCAACCCTCTCACCTCTCATCCCCCTCACCTCTCATCCCCCTCACCTGTCTTCCCCCTCACCTGTCATCCCCCTCACCTGTCATCCCCCTCACCTCTCATCCCCACCTCTCATCCCCCTCACCTCTCATCCCCCTCTCCTCTCACCCCCCTCTCCTCTAATCCCTTCCCTAACCTCTCCATTCTGCGGGCTGTACAATAAAGGACCTGTGTGTTATGTGTTTGTTGAATGTGTCCCCTCCCACAGACAAGGAAACACCTTCAACATTGAAAACCCTAGAACATAAACTCACCACTGACGGGTTGAAGTACAACAGGGGTCGTACCCCACAGGAGAATTTCCAAAGTCAGATATTTTTAAAATGTGATGAGAATCTGTTCCAGAAATATACACACAGATGACTACTTCATGTGTAGAAGCAGCAGGGGTACAGTATGGCTCTGTTAACGGACTGAGAGTGAAGGACAGCTTTTGTAGAATGTTTATAAGTATAGTTAGATATATATATATATATAGACGCAGCGCTGAATAAATATTTTCTGGGCCCCCTATACAGAAAATCATAAATTCGAAGAATGTAAGGAAATGAACGGCGAAACGGCAGAAAATATATGTTTATTGATCTTTGTGTGTGTGTGTGTGTGTGTGTATATATATATATATATATATATATATATATATATTTATATATATATATATATATATATATATATATACATATATATACATATATATATACATATATATATATATATATATATATATATATATATATACATATATATATATATATACACACACATACGCGCACCAACACACAGAGATACACACGCACGTACGCACACGTACACATACAAACCTACACACACATATACATACATTCACGCACTCATTCACACACGCACACATAAGCACGCACATATATACACACACAGACGCACATAAACGCACACATATGCATACATACACATAAGCACGCACATATATACACACAGACGCACATAAACGCATACGCGCACACACATGCATACATACACACGCACACTTGCACATAAACACACACACACATGCATACATACACACGCACAGTTGCACATAAACACACACATAGCCGGGAGAACGATTTCTTGTTTAGCGAGCTAGGATCGAGCAGCGTATTACTCCGCTGTCTTGGAGTAGCGGATGTGCGAGTCCATTTTGATAAACTCAACCACTAAAGCAGAGTAGACCCGCAACCTGTTAGGCACCATCTATGCTGCTCGTTACAAACCATCTAACCATGTCCAGTGTTTCGCCATGTCACATAGTTAATCGCCCCTTACGACATGCTCTCTGTGTGGCAGTGGTGCTATTCTTGTCCTTCTCATACACAAAGACCTCGGCGATCAGAAGCGCATTGTCTTCCATATGGGGAGCCGGAGGTGTATTCTAACGATCCACTGGTATGACCAGATCTTAAACGACGAATTCACATGGCGGTCGAGCCTCTAATGTACGTTCACCATGCTAAACCGTCGACGTTTAGTCATATTTGGACATGTACCCGCCTTGCCGAGGTAGTCCCTGTCCACCATGTCTTGAAACTGGCCATTTCATAAAGGGTTAGTCATTCATCGTAGATGACAGGCGCGAAGGGCACTTGTCGCCTTAGCGGATTAAATACCTACCAACCTGCTTACCTACTCTAGTGGGCTGAGACTGCATTGGTAGTCGTAAGTAAAGAAAAACTCTTAGAGTAAAAGTGGTTATGTTTCCGTCTGTGCCACATTGAAAGCTTTCCCGAGTAACATAATGCTGTTGTTGGTGAATGCCCACAATGTGCAGGATGACGTTTTTTGTGCGCTCTGAAAAGGACGTTGAGTGCCGGGTTGTCGTAGCTTATCTCACTTCCCGACTGTACTGATGAAGGTGGACCGGGGTCCTCTAGGCGGTTGTGCTATGCTTGGCTTCACCTGCGTGTCTCTCACGTCGATCCCTCACCTCGTTAGCCAGGCTGTCGTGGGAGGGCTACGGGGAAGCCGAGGTGAGAGTTTTAGCCAGTATATTTTGCCTAACCCTAGCTAACATGTCTGATCAGTATGTTTTGCCTTTCTCGTTCTACACCTGGTTGGCCAGGTTTCTGTAATACAACATGTTTCCGGGTAGGTGACACGACAAGGTGTTGAGGTGGGTTTTTTGTCAGTATGTGGGCACCAGACCTTGACGTGAGGTGGGTGTCGGAGGTCAGTATGTGGGCACCAGATTTTGTCGTGAGGTGGGTGTCGGAGGTCAGTATGTGGGCACCAGATCTGGACGTGAGGTGGGTGTCGGAGGTCAGTATGTGGGCACCAGATCTTGACGTGAGGTGGGTGTCGGAAGTCAGTATGTGGGCACCAGACCTTGACGTGAGGTAGGTTTCGGTGGTCAGTGTGTGGGCACCAGACCTTGGCGTGAGGTGGGTGTCGGAGGTCAGTATGTGGGCACCAGACCTTGACGTGAGGTGGGTGTCGGAGGTCAGTATGTGGGCACCAGACCCTGACGTGAGGTGGGTGTCGGAGGTCAGTTGTTGGGCACCAGACCTTGACGTGGGGTGGGTTTCGGTGGTCAGTATGTTTCTTCCTGATGTGCGGTGGAGTATTGACCAGTATGTTTAATCTGACCCTGACATGAGATAAGGTTTTGGTCAGTATGTAACACTTGAATTTGACATGAGACGATGTCAAAAGTCAATATGTTTCACATGACAGTGACGTAAGGGGGAGGGTCAAGGTCAGTATATTCCACGTGGCCCTGACATTAGGCTGTGTCTTTGTCAGTATGTTTCACCTGACCCTGACTAAAGGTTTGGTCTTGGTCAGTATGTTTCCCTTTGACCCTGACACTAACCTTCGTTTCCGCCAGCAGATGTCCCATCTCCTCCTATATTCGTTTCTCAATGTCACCGTTGTAGTACCTTGAGGGCAGTCATATGTGAGCCCACTTCATGGAAGGAGCCGACGCGGTGTGCACACTTTGGCGCAATTGTTGTTTGCATACCTGGGCTCCGACCGGAGACACACCCAAAGGGTTAAACATGAAGCAGGCGGAGGACACAAGGGCACAAAACGTTCCATCTACTACCAGAAGCGCTGGGACTCGTGGCCACTTCACTAGTTTTCGTGGACCGTTAACTAACAAGAGAATTGTGCTTCGATAATCTGGCTGACATCGATGTGTTCTATTTAATGTGGTTCATCATTCTAGATTTGTGTGAGTTATATACCTTTAAGTTTGGTGCTCGTGACCCTTTGGTCTTTTTTCTTTTAAAACAATTGGTTGATCATAACTATGTGTGTTATTTTTAAAGAAATATTTAGATTATCTTAATGAGTATCAATGTGATTGATTGGTAAGATCGACTAGTTCTCTTAATGAGCGTCAATGTGATTGATTGGTAAGATCGATTCGTTCTCTTAATGAGCGTCAATGTGATTGATTGGTAAGATCGATTAGTTCTCTTAATTAGTGTCAATGTGATTGAATGATAAGATCGATTTGTTCTCTTAAGGAGTGTCAATGTGATTCTTCTTCGTACGCAGTCAGACAGTAACCATTATTTTTTCGAAAAAAGCGGCGGTCATCCTGAGGCTGTCGACACTGCCATAGAGCTTGTCTTGCAGTTCCACTGGTGATGGCCACATCTGCTCTCTCTCTCTGATCCTCGTATGTCGGGCAGCTCTGCAGCAGATGTTCAGTGGTCATTTTACCGGTACCGCACGGGCATTCGTCGGTACCACCTATCTTTAATTTGTTGAATAGGTGGTACCTCAGTCTATTGTGGCCAGTGCGAAGTCTGAAGACAACGACCCGCTCTCTTCTGTTCAACTGGTAATAGGCATCGTTTTTGGTGTAACCAGTATGTTCGGTTTCCCATTTGGTCATGTATCTGGCTTTGATAAGCCGTTTTGACTCTTCGTACGTCATACTAGTATCTGTTTGTGGTGTCAATGTGATTGATTGGTAAGATCGATTAGTTCTCTTAATTAGTGTCAATGTGATTGAATGGTAAGATCGATTTGTTCTCTTAATGAGTGTCAATGTGATTGATTGGTAAGATCGATTAGTTCTCTTAATGAACGTCAATGTGATTGAGTGGTAAGATTGATTGGTTCTCTTAATGTTACACACATAACACTCATAGATCACTCTGGCTGTTCTATGTTGGTGGATCAGTACGTCTACTACGTTCATGTTGCCTTTACAGACTACAAGCTGTCCTATTGTATATTGCCTACATGAAATAAGGTCAATGCCAGAGCTTAAAAAAACTCTTAGGCGAACTAAAAGCCAATGAAAGGCTTTTTTTCTGCAGTGGATATCGTCACAATTTGGCATACCAGTAAGTGAGACAGATTAGAAAAGGACGAAGCAACACGATAGCAATAGGAACAGACAATCACCTTCCAATAAAAGAAGTCACTTATGCAAGCCAGAAGTAATGTCGACCGAACGAGCGACAACTATCACTGCCTTGATCGAGCGGAGCAAGTGTCCCTGTTCTGCATGAGAAGGGGACATACGAGATTGAATGGTCAATTAGACGGGCTGAAATTGGATCCATCACTCATGTGTATGTGTAAGCGAGTAGCGCAGACAGCCGAACATATCCTGAAAGACTTTCAAATGGCTTAGTCAATTGTGTACTAAGCACTGGTCCACGGAAATGAACCTCTTCAAAAAGCTGTTTGGAACCCTTGAAGAATTCTTCACACCTCAACTTTTATCCAGAGATTTGGACCACATGTAGACATAAGAAAAAACTGGACCACATGTAGACATAAGAGAAAACTGGACCACGTGTAGACGTAAGAAAAAACTGGACCACATGTAGACATAAGAAAAAAACTGGACCACATGTAGACATAAGAAAAAACTGGACCACATGTAGACATAAAAAACTGGACTACATGTAGATATAAAAAACTGGACCACGTGTAGACATAAGAGAAAACTGGACCACATGTAGACATAAGAGAAAACTGGACCAGATGTAGACATAAGAAAAAAAAATGTGTCGATCGAGAAGAAGAACAAGAAGAGAACAAGGAGAAGAATTACATCGCCACACGAAGCTTGCTTGGACGAGACAGCTAATTAAATAGCTATGTAAAGCGTGTCTAGATGTCTATAAACCTTCCTTCCCACGAGTGTGTTACACACGACAGCCTCAGATTAAGGGGAAGATCAAGAGGAAGACAAAAAGGAAAACAAGAGGAAGACCAAGAAAATGTGTATTTATGGTGTTCATGAAATACTGCAGATCGTGTATTGAACATTACAAACGCTATGCAGATATGCATATATGCATGCATTTTCCCTAAAATTGAAGAATCTGTCTCGTTTGCACAACAAACACTTCCATCCAGGAAACTGCTTATACCGCGGAGGCAGTTTTAATCTGTAAACTGCAGCTAGGAAAAACTCTGAGAGATAAGCTTCCAGAGGAGGGATTCCAGAAGACAGGTTTGCTATCAGATAGACGGATGAATGCTGTTTGCGATAGAGAATTGTCGAAAGAGGCTGTTATAAATTGCTGCACAGCCGCTAGAGAGAAAGAGAGAGAGAGAGACAGGGGTTTCACTCTGAATACAAGACACCATTGTATGTTTGTTCGAAATCAGGGGGGATTCACTTTTTGTGGGATATGGACACAATTGAATCCATGTTACCACATTGATAGTTCAATGAAGAATACAGACCCCTTTAACAGAAAAATGATGACTGTGGACCCCTTAAATAGATTAATGAGGAACCATGACCCCTTTAATAGAATAATGAAGACTGTGGACCCATTCAAAAGATCAATGAGGAATCATGACCCCTTTAACAGAATAATGATGACTGGACCCCTTCAATAGATTAATGAGGAACCATGACCCCTTTAACAGAATAATGAAGACTGTGGACCCATTCAATAGATTAATGAGGAATCATGACCCCTTATCAGAATATTGAAGACTGTGGACCCTTTCAATAGATTAATGAGAAATCATGATCCCTTTAAGAGATTAATGAAGAATATTGACCTCGTTTTTACATATTAATGAACCATGTGGACACCTTTGCGAGTTAAATGAATTATGTGAACCCCTTTGTCAGTTAAGTGAATTATGTGAGCCCCTTTGTGAGTTAAATGAATTATGTGGACCTCTTTGTGAGTTAAATGAATTATGTGGACCTCTTTGTGAGTTAAATGAATTATGTGGACCCCTTTGTCAGTTAAATGAATTATGTGGACCCCTTTGTGAGTTAAATGAATAATGTGGACCCTTTTGACAATTTAATGATGCTCATGGACCACTTTAACAGTTTAATGAAGTTTATGAACCGTCTTTTGCAGTTTAATGTTGCTTTTTAACACCGTTGACAGTTTATTGAAGCTTTTTGACACATATCACAGTTTTAATGAAGTTCATTGACACATATCACAGTTTTAGTGAAGTTCATTGACATATATCACAGTTTTAATGAAGTTCATTGGCACATATGACCGTTTTAGTGGTTTTTTGACATCTATGACAGTTTTAAGAAGCTCATTGACACCATTGACAGTTTTAAGTAGCTCATTGACACCTAGGACAGTTTTAAGAAGCTCATTGCCACCATTGACAGTTTTAAGAAGCTCATTGACACCATTGACAGTTTTAAGAAGCTCATTGACAGTTTTAGTGAAGTTCATTGGCTCCTTTGATAGTTTAATGAACAATGTAGTCCGCTTCGCAGATGGCATGTTCTTTTAATGAACAAAAAGAAAATATGTGATTCTATACTAATATGATAATACTCTAATCCTTACAATTATCATATTCTCTCATGGTATTTCTTCTCATATATGAATGGGCGTCCTGAGGGATGAATCGTCACGTTCTTTCATGTACCATTTGCCTGGCCTTTGTTATTTTCCGTCTATGCCGTTGTAATATTTAAATCCAATCGGTTACAGTTGAAGAATCTGTCCCGTAAAAAGCATCCCTCAAAACAGGTTGTATTGTCGTGGCATCTGTTGGTGACGGTGTCACATGCACGGCTATAGTTTGAGTACCTACATTCATAAATGATGGATTCTATAGTTCAGTTATAAACCAGTGGAAGTATTCATATACATGCACGCACACATGCTAACTCGTACTGAGTGCTGCCTTTTTTGAAGTTTTCTAACTGGTGATTGAAGTGGCTCTTAAATTCCGAGGTGTGCTGAGGAAGGTGAGTCGGTGCTTTCTTCGCTGTAATGCAATGGTAAAGGTAGTGCCATACACTGTTGTCGCGAATGAAGTGTTAGAGATTGAATTGTACTATGCCACATTCTGAAGTATTGGACTACAGTGTATTGGACTACAGTGTATGGGACTACAGTGTATGGGACTACCTTTTTACAGCCAGGTTGACAGGAGAGTACCAGTAATTGAAGTTTATTTGCAAAGAAAACCCACTGCTCTACCACTAGACTAACCAGACGCCTATGCTAGGCAATACTATCCTTATCAGCAGGCTAACCACTACGGGGATTAACAGTTTTGGTCCCCACCTCTCTGTCCTGGCTACTGTAAGCCAGCCTGTTTCCAGTGCACGGCGTCGACATGGGACGGGGATAGTGATCAGATGTTGAACCTGGTGCAAGCCTCTTAGCACCCAAAATAAAGATACACATTTTGGACCATCCAAGTGCGTTGATCATTTTATCTTTATCAAGCAACATACTGTGAGGTCTATAACCGGCAAGGTTAAGAACCGTTGGCCTATATATTATTGCGAACTTGTAAGCTTTTCAATTCTGTTTGTTAAAGCTACGTAGGGCACACGTGCATCGTCTTGTGAGTCTTAAATACTTGAGTGTCAGTTTTCGCTCAGCAGAATCTCTTAAGTTTAACGTGTGTGCTTTTTTCCTTCTGTGGCTGAATTGAAAATATACAGTATTAATTAAAAAAATAGCATTTAAGGAGAAATAGAAGATAACAGGTCGAGGGACGTGTTGAAAACTTTTCTGTGAGTCACGGATAACGGCCTTGACATGTTCACGGGGTACAGGTATGATGGCTGTTGGAGACTCTGTCTGGATTATCTCAGCATGCAGGTTAGAATGACTCTTTACTTGCTATCTATCTATCTATCTATCTATCTATCTATCTATCTATCTATCTATCTATCTATCTATCTATCTATCTATCTATCTATCTATCTATCTATCTATCTATCTATCTATCTATCAATCTAAATGTCTGTATGTCTGCATAACGGTGTATGTCTGTCTCTCAATATATATCCATTTATCCACCCATCCATCCACTCACCCATCCATCCACTCACCCATCCACCACACTCAAACATCTATCTGCCTATCTGAATGTCTGTGTGTGTGTTTGTGTGTGTGTGTGTTTGAGTGTGAGAGAGTGAGTGAGAGAGAGAGAGAGAGAGAGAGAGAGAGAGAGAGAGAGAGAGAGAATTTACCAATATTAATTAATATCTTCCGCACTCTGGGAAGCACACGTCTTCAACAAATACAATCAGTCCTCTTCTTCTGTACAATAATGTCCAGCGCCACGTCTATCCTACATTTGGCCGAGCTCTGTTCTCTTTGTGTGTTTTAGTCTGCATCTGTTTTTCTTACCTTGAGAATTTCAGATCAGAAACTGATTTATAATTTTATCATCTAGTTTCAGCTATATAATATCTCATTTATGTTACCACAAATTCTAGAGATTTTACTAGAATAAAATACTCACTTCAGTTCCACAGATTCCAAAATAATTTCTCAGCCCCATGTCATTATCGTCGTTTTGTGTATTAGAGGGTAGATATATAAGTTCACTCGTATATGCCCAAACCAATACGCTTGAGTGGAACCCCCAAAGAGGACGCTGACGAATATGTTTATCTGGGAAGGCTCCTCAACATGGAGAACAACATAAAACATGAGATCGTCAGAGGGAAACAGGCAAGCTGGGCAGCCTTCAACTCCATCATGAAAGCTGCAGGTGCCACAAAGGACACCAGTCTACGTGCGGACATCTTCGACTCAGTAGTCCTGCCAGAGCTCTGTTATGGTAGCGAAACCTGGTCTCTAACGAAAGCAGCAAAGAACCAACAAAGAACAGCACACGCATCTCTTGAAAGACGCCTCGTGGGCATAACTCTCAGACAACAGCGGCAGAGTGAACTATACAATAGCAAAATCTGGAGATTTTAACACATCAAGGATGTCCTATAGTACGTCAACCATTCGAAATACCGCTGGGCTGGTAATATATCCATAAGACAAGATGAAAGTGGAGTACCATAAAAACCATGTGGTACCCGCATGACAAAAAGAGACCCCGGGAATGGAACCCAACTCGCTGGCGAGATACACTTGAAAAATACAACATTCACGACCCCACAACAGACAGACTACAATCACACTGGACGACACGCGCCCGTGAACGAAACGACTGGAACCTGAGTTGGGACCCTCTCAAGGGTGGCCACCCCTTGGCGAAGAATGGGTCGAACTAAGATTACCTGTCCAAGTTGCATGTCTTGTAATTTCTATAGCAGCTTTTTCTCACGCTCTTACCATTGGCGACATCATTGTGTTTCATGTCCTCTGCAGAACATCGGTCTCATCACTACCTGCCTGAAGGAATCTCATCAGCCGAGAGTCTTCCCGCCTTCTGCATGGCCAAATTCAACGTTTCCCTAACGTCTTGTATCCATCTTCGTGTTGGTCGGTCCCTGCCTCGTCTTTCAGGAACCATGACCTCCAGAACCTGACCGACAAATGTCAATTATCGAATCATTGTTACTTACCCATAGCAAGCGATGGTGGCGACATCATTAGACGGTGTTGGATTATAGTGAGGGAGAAACTGCGCTCGTCATCAACCTCACTCTCTGGTCCCGAGCTACCTTTATCCACTGGTAAGACATAAGTCAAAACGTCTGAAGGTAATTCTTCTTCGGTCATCCTCATATCAAGGTTTCGGTTTCTCTTACAAAGGACACCGTTGTTTGTAACGCTGTTTACCTTATTGTGTCTCTCTGTATAGTCCGGATCCTTGATAATCCTTGGATGAGATACGTAGTGTCGTGGTTTGCAGCAGCGAGCTGTTCTATTCGCACCTTTCGGTCCAACACTTCCGTTTTCAGCAAGCATTTTCTTCATGTTCGCATCCTTAGCCTTTGGTTGTCCCCAACCGACCTGGCGGCCAAACCTGCAAGGCTGCAGGTTGAGGTAATTCAGGATGCAGGAACTCTTCGAAACAATCATTGCAGTTCATGTGTAAACTTCAATTAAACGCCACAAACGTCAATTTCAGGGACGAACGCCGAAGAGGAAGAAGTAGAAAAAGTAAAAGAATGTATTATTATCATCCTTGTTATTCTCTGATAATTTTAAGTCCTTTTTTTTTTTTCTTCCCGCGTTCGTCTCATTTCTCTATTCCCCAAGGCGGTGTGCGTTGCACTGCGGTGTTTATGTTGCGCCTGTCGGCCTAGTGCATCCGAATTCGGCATGCATTTTATGTGATGGTCTACTTCCTCCTGCATTTTCTAAAGGTTTGCTTCCCCGGGGTAACGGTCGGTGCTGTGATGGGGATCGAACCCAGCACCTTCGGCTTGTGAGTCGTGTCACTTAACCACAAGCCCACGATGTCCAATCGTTGTCGTAGATAAAACTTTCTTTTCACTGCAAATTTTCAGTCTTAATTTCTGTAACTTTTCTTCGAGTATACTTATTTTGTTTTGCTACTGATGTATTTGACAAACTATTCAATCAACTGAAAAGTCACAGATCATTTTTTTTTTTCCGCTGTGGTTTTTATTTTTGTGGCTGTCAGCCCAGTGCATCAGACTTCGGCATGCATTTTATTTAAGGGTCTACTTTTTCCTGCATTTTCTAAGGGTTTGTTTCCTGCACATATCATCTAAGTTGTTTTGTCGCAGTCCATCGAATTCCATTTGTGTTGTTTGACGTTGTTGTCTACATAATCCAATCAATAAACAGAAAGAGAAATGGAGACACTAATTCTAATCTCGAAGTGTTAGTTGTAAATACCATCAGTTAAGAATAATTGTTTGTTCCTTCTTGAATGGTGAGCAATATATGAGCTGCAGCGGTCAGCGACCCATAGCCGACTGCTAGCGTCAGGGCCAACGACTCATAGCTCACCGCTAGCGTCAGGGCCAGCAACCCATAGCTGACTGCTAGCGTCAGGGCCAGCGACCCAAAGCTGACTGCTAGCGTCAGGGCCAGCGATACAAAGCTGACTGCTAGCGTCGGAGCCAGCGACCCATAGCTGGCTACTAGCGTCAGGGCCAACGACCCATAGCTCACCGTTAGCGTCAGGGCCAGAGACCCATAGCTGACTGCTAGCGTCCGGGCCAGCTACCAAAAGCTGACTACTAGCGTCGGAGCCAGCGACCCATAGCTGGCAACTAGCGTCAGGGCCAGCGACCCATAGCTGACTGCTAGCGTCAGGGCCAGCGACCAAAAGCTGACTGCTAGCGTCAGGGCCAGCGACCAAAAGCTGACTGCTAGCGTCAGGGCCAGCGACCCATAGCTGACTGCTAGCGTCAGGGTCAGCGACCCAAAGCTGACTGCTAGCGTCGGAGCCAGCGACCCATAGCTGACTGCTAGCGTCGGAGCCAGTGACCCATAGCTGACTGCTAGCGTCAGGGCCAGTGACACAAAGCTGACTGCTAGCGTCGGAGCCAGCGACTATAGCTGACTGCTAGCGTCGGATCCAGCGAACCATAGATGGAAAGACCCTTCTACACCTGCACTCAGTGATCCTGGATAGCAGGCTGCAACAGAGCAAACTGGTTGAGGAGAGGGGCTCTAAAATGGAAGTCTAACCCGCTACTTTAACATGTCTGCAGAAGTCGGTGGTGTTGGAACGAAAAGTGTAAATATCGCGGTCAAGCTGTACACTACGACACAACGCATTCCGTTCTCCGGACAACATCCTGCCACTTGCAACGCCCTTTTCCGGGCACCGTGGCGGGCGTTTTAGAACAAATGACGAAACAGAATATGAAGAATGATTCTATTTCATTCATGTCTGCAGCATAAATGTTTACTTGATAATGCTCAACATTAAAGGTAATGAATCACCATATATCAATAACAGTATAAATACGAAATTGCGTATTGACATGCACGACTGTGTGGACGCATCTGCGAGTGTTATTTATTTATTTATTTTAATATTTAAACTGCTTTTGTTTGACGCAATCGCGATCTTAAACAGAACCTGTAAGAATCTTTAGCAATCAAGATTTTGCTATGGGGTCTGTTTGCAGAATCCCTATGAATCATTTAAAGGACTCCTTGGGTGTCAGGATAACACAGTAGTTGGTGCACTGACTTCCCAGCAGTGTGACCTGGGTTCGGTCCTCAGTTGATGCGGGATATTTTCTCGATCGTCATCCCGGCTTCCGGGGACGACCAAGCCTTGTATAATTGGGTACCAGGACAAATCTGGGAAGTCTTGGCTGCCGGTGTGATGCTGACCAAATCATTCCTACTGTGATGTAGGTAAACAAAAATGTGGACCCAACACCATATCCCCAATATGCCACCAGGTGTGTAAATGAGATTTTTACATTACTTTACTAGGGACCTTCTGCATATCTCATAGGGACCTTTTGCATAACCGCTAGGCACCTTCTGCATAACTCATAGGGACCTTTTGCATAACCCCTAGGCACCTTCTGCATAACTAATAGGGACCTTTTGCATAACTCCTAGGGATCATTCGCAGAATCCCTAGGAACCTTTCTTTATAGGGACGATTTAGAGAACCCATACGGATCTTTCACAGATTATTAGGGTTCACAAAAATACTTGTCTAGAAACACTGTACCACAGAATGATTGCCAGTCATATGCCCAACTCTCATCAATCGATTTTGATGATACACCTTTCAAGTCACAGAGTTCTTTTCTTTGGTTCCCCTTCCCTCTCGCTGTCCTGTTAACCCATACTTTCGGATCACGGTAACACAACGAGCGACTACAATAAGTAAAGCTCTTTGAGGCTTGGCTTTAATCTTTATAGGAATTTCATCGGGAACCAATAGGCTTGACATCCGTTATAACCCTTTCATAGTTAGCCCTATTGTTACTTCAGCGGGTTTCAAGACTCGCCGGAAATAGAAAGTCGTTTTTGGAAAGCAGCACTGGGACAATAACCATTACTAGTCGTACGACTGCTCGTCATGGTTCGCTTGCGCCACTGACCATCCACAGGCCGGCATCTAGAACTGTCGTTTCCATACTTTGATCATTTCTCGATCACGCACGTCATCCAAAGTAATATCTACATAACACCCATCCTATTTGAAAAACAAAAATTGTATACATATATACACTTACTTACTTAGTCGCTCCTCTGAGAAAGCCATACTCTCTCTCTCTCCCTCTCGCTCTCTCACTCTCTCTCTCCCTCTCTCACTCCCACTCTGCGTGTGTATGTGTGCGTGCGTGTGTGTGTCTCTGTGTGCGTGTCGTGTGCGTGTGCGTGAGCATGGGTGTGTGTGTATATATATATATATATATATATATATATATAAATATATATATATATTCCGTGGCGAAGTAGGCCGTCGGCCTCGTGATCAGGTGGTCTGGGTTCAACCCTGGACTCTGCCGTCATTTTCACGGGTGCTTGATGCGGAGAAACCTGCATCCTGTACTCGCCCCATAGTCGTCTTGTCCTTGACTTGCCACTGACGTCGGGCGGCTCGATACGAGAGAATGAGGATAAAAAACTACCGCAGTCAATCCTTACTAAAAATAGCGCAAGCAAATAAATTAAGCCATCATCGTCTGCGATAGACAGCGGCCTTTGCCGCCTTTATATATATATATAAATATATGCATTCCTTGCGATTTTTTAAAATTTAGGCACGGTGTTGAAGCAGCGATATCACGAAAACAACGCTGTGCTAGACATGGGATACGCATGCCTGACAACAGATGGACACGTAGAACAACGTTTTGGTGGCCATATGTTTGTGCACCTTCACGGGGTAATCTACCTTTGTGGAGACGAAGGCGGGATGGACGGACCAAAGACCTAGACCCGCATTGGTTCAGCACTGCAAAAGATCGGGACGCATAAAGAATATTATTGGCTTTCTCACATACGCACATCTGCGGGACTGGCGCCTATGATAATGTGATGTATACATTCTACTATAAGCTCATTTTGAAGACACGGTGCATGGGGAGAAATATCTAGAAAAAGATGGTATAAAGATATTACTGATCAGTTTGAAGTAGTCTTTATATCTTGAATATGTTGCTTGAGTCTGGGATGTGTTCAATATTGCCGCAACAGATATTATAAATATGTAATTTGTGTGTTGTTTTAAAACTGATTGTTCGTATTATTTTGTGTAGAATTTATTGCGAGTGAGGGACGTGATCAAGAAATTATCAAAGTGTGGAGACGACTACTCTAGGTGTGCGACTATTGAAATTGTTTATGAAATTCATGAGTGAGAAGAACAGAAAATTAAATGATTACACCTGGAGAGAGCCCTGCCGCGTGCATGCTGATGGAAGGTTGTCAATGGTCTATGCACCGAGAGAAGAGACAAGCGTTAATTAATTGATTGATTGATTTATTGATTCATTTGTGCCTCTGTACAGGCCGCCAAATTGAGGCCTTTTTCAAATGGTTTATGTTGGACATTTTGACTGATACGGAATATGTTTAGCAAACTATCCTGTCTGTCTCTTCCATAGCCTTGGTTTCTCACCCCCTCCCCCCACGATTACTTTGCTGCTATTACAAGTGAATCGTCTTCAGCTTGGAAGTTTGAGAATTTTCTAGTGGCGACTGAGAATTGGGTTTCCTGTCCATTATTTAATTTTTCTATCAGCACCTCCCCCGCCGTTTTGAAAAGCGTTCATTGCTGATCCGTCCATGTATATGTGGGTCAACTCTTTCACTGGATATATCTTTTGAATATTTTCCAAGGCTGTATATTTTATCTCTATACCTGCTTGGCCGCCTTTTCTTGTAACTTCTAGTATGTTGTCTATCAACTCTGGGTATGTTTTCTTTTCAATTATGGAAATGTACTGCTTGGCATTGGGAACTCTTGCCTTTATTTGTGGAAGGTATAGTATAGAAGGGGGGCTACTTCATTTGCTTTTGTGAAAAGCATTTTTCTGGTCTGACTTATCCATCTCATCCCAGTCGTATATTCATTTGGTGATTTGAGTGTCTTCTGAATTTATTTCTCTTTATTTTTTGTCATGTTGTTATACAACGTAATCGCTTCTGTCAGCCATATGTTGCAGCTTTGTTATTTTCCTTTTTTCAGTCGTTTTTCTCGTTCCTGTAATAATTATATTATGTCAGGTTTTGAATTTTGAGGGTGGTTTTTTTTTTTTGTGTGTCTTCAAAGTAGTATCTGCCGTCATGAAGAAAACCATAATTTATAACTAGATAGACATAAGCTGGATTGAAACCACGGGATTAAGACGCTGAACAGGGAATGGGTTGCAGCAGTCAGCGACCTATAACTGACTGCTAGCGTCAGGACCAGCTAACCAGAGCTGCCAAGACCCCTGTACACCTTTACTCGGTGATCCTGGATAATATACTGCAACAGAGCAGACTGGCAAAGTAGAAGGGATCGAAAAGGGAAGGCTAACTGGGTACCCAAAAATGCCTGCTGAAGTCGGATGTGTTGAACCGAAAGGTGCAAACATCGCAGTCAAGCTATAAACTACGACACAACGCATTCCGTTCTCCGCACAACATCCTGCTGCTTGTAAAGCCCTTTATCGGACTTGGTAGTGGGAGTTTGAGATAGACTGTAACCTACAACATAAGAAAAATCAGTAGTACCAAACTCAAGTATGGCTGGAATTAGCAATAACAACAATATGATCCTGTGTAAGCCTTGTCTCTCACAGGACGACCAAAGAGGATTGTGCATGTGGCTAGCGATCACCTTAAATACTAAAACTATTGAAACCGTTACTGAAAACGCTCAGACACTAGAATACTGAAATTATGGTATTCACTTTCGGACTCACATGTGAGTGCTTCGTTCATTCTCAATCTCCCACTACCAAACACTGAAAGAGCTTAAGTAGCAGAATGTAGTCCAGAGAACGGAATGCGTTGTGTCGTAGTTTACAGCTTGACTGCGATATTTGCACCTTTCGGTCCTTCTCTTCTTCTTCTTCTTCTTCGTACGCAGTCAGACAGTAACCATTATTTTTTCGAAAAAAGCGGCGGTCATCCTGAGGCTGTCGCCACTGCCATAGAGCTTGTCTTGCAGTTCCACTGGTGATGGCCACATCTGCTCTCTCTGATCCTCGTATGTCGGGATGTTCTGCAGCAGATGTTCAGCGGTCATTTTACCAGTACCGCACGGGCATTCGTCGGTACACCTTATCTTCAATTTGTTGAATAGGTGGTACCTCAGTCTATTGTGGCCAGTGCGAAGTCTGAAGACAACGACCTGCTCTCTTCGGTTCAACTGGTAATAGGCATCGTTTTTGGTGTAACCAGTATGTTCGGTTTACCTTTCGGTCCAACACATCCGACTTCAGCAAGCATTTTTTTAGTACCGGATTAGCATTCCATCTTCGATCCCTTCTCCTTAGCCAGTCTGCCCTGCTGCAGCCTGTTATCCAGGATCACCGCTTGGAGGTGTAGAAGGGTCTTGTCAGCTTTGGTTCGTTGGCTCTGACGCTAGCAGTCAGCTATGGGTCGCTGACCACTGCAGCTCATGCGCTGCTCAGCATCTTGATCCCACATTTGACTATTATTAGTAAGTTCGTTCGTAGTTTCTTTCTTGCTAGGATACAGGCTTACTTTAAAACGACCAGTTATATTGTTGACTTAACCGTTAACTTGAAGCGAAAAGACGTATCATCGTGGCACACACTCAGGGCTTGACAAATGTTAGAGTGGCTCAGCAGTCAGTCAAAAATGTCACCAGTCAGCATGGTCAAGACTAAAGTCAAGCAAGTTATGTTAATAATAATAATAGCTGTCCATCGTTGTCGATGAGGACCGCCGACATCATCCCTGTCACAGATTTCCCTGTTGGGTGTGGGTGCGCATGTGGCTCAACAGGCCAATGCGAGCACGAAAACATCTGCTACATATCGGGCACACAAGGTTTGTAGAAGGGGATGGTGTTCTCGCTGCTCGGGATTTCTGCGTCTCGCGTCTGTTCTGGGCTTTCACAATACGGTCATCTTCACCGGCAGCTACATCCGATTTGACTGCGCTTCTCCAGTCAGATCTGTTTTGCGCAAGATATTCCCAGGTGTCGATGTCTATCTGGCAACTTTTTAGTGAGTCCTTCAGACCGTCTTTAAAACGTTTCTTTGGGCGCATTCTCTCGCGCCATCCCTCTCTCAGCTCGCCGTAGAGAAGCTTCTTTGGGAGCCGCTCGTCTGACATACGGACGAGGTGTCCGGCCCATCCTAGTCGTACTTTTTCTAGCTGCTCATGGATGCTGGGCATGTTAGCCCTCGAGAGAACCTCGATGTCAGTGACACGATCTTGCCATCGGATGTGGAATATTCGCCTCAGGCAACCTGTGTGGAAGTGGTTTAACCTCCTTGCATGTCCAGAGTATACAGTCCAGCTTTCGCAAGCGTATAGTAGGGTTGGAATGATGGTTGCACGGTAGACTTAAATTAGGCACTCTCACTTTATTTCTCTGTAATAATGCGTTACAAACCGAAATATTTTGTATTACACGGTATTAGCCTGTTTGTTCTTAAGATAGAATGCACTACTGTCAGAGGCATGCATTTATGTCCTTGAACATGCTTAGTAGTTTTAGCACTGAAGTACCATTTATCGTTGGCTTTAGTAGGTTTGTATTGTAGTAGTGGAGATCCATTTAGATTCACCATCATAAACTAGCGTATGTACTATCTATATTACCGTAATATCAATAATAATCGTGTGAGAGTCATTATGTAGTAACGACTAAAAACTTAATTAACGATTAAATACTAATGTTTTCCAACTCGTCAAGCAAAAATGTTTACTCGTCAAGCCTACCATATAACTGCTGTTTGAAATTACGTTTCAAAGACTTCGTTGGACGATCTCAGCCATTTGTGAAAAAATGTCATGTATGGGTATCTTCTTCCCAACTCTGCCTTCCCTATTTCTACATCATGTGTCAGTTTATAACTGGGTAAACCCATCCGGTTCACTGGTAGCGGAAAAGCGAATCATCATGGCATATACTACTTTTTTATCATACGTTTTAGAGACTTCATTGAAATATCTCAAGTCATTTGTGAAAAAATGTCCTGTCTAGTTCCAGTCTTTCCTGCTTTTCCTTTCCTGTTTCTTCGTCATGTGTCCATTTACAGCGGGGTAGACTCTTTTATGTAGAGACTGACTGTTGAACCCAGTGCATCTCCCGCGAGTAGCAGACGTTCTATCCACTCTGATACGTCAGACGATGCACTCCAGATAGCGAGGGCCAAAAAACAATATCTCTGAGATGAGTTGCGGACAGGTTCAGGACCAAGAACCGTAACTCGGTCACCATAAGAAAGAGATTTAACTCCGATGGGGAGAAATAAGGAGTTACTTCCCTGATACACGATAAAGGACATATTTGACACTGAATGGAAGAAATATGAAACTTGTCACTTTTTTTCGCAATCTTTTTCTTGAATCCGTTTTGTATATTCAAGTTGACACACTAGAACGTACCAGCAAGATACATAATGTACGGAGGTGGGCGGGTAGGAGCGCTAAACCTGTTGGGACTGGTATGTTTTGGACGCAGTTTAAAAAATACAAGATGAGAACGTTGATGAATTTTAACGAGAATATCGTTTTTTAGGTGGGAGGAGAGAGGGGGAGATGTACATACAAATGACTTGGCCGGCTGTCTTTCTGTTCGGAGCTCATCTGTAACGTTCAGCCAGATGGTTTGTGTGCATCGAGTACAGGATGGGAGTGTTTCGGTGTCAGGGAGTGCAAGCTTGGGTGGGTGGTTTGGTTGGTTAATGGGTGGATAGATTGATGGGTTGGTTGGTAAATGGATGAATGGATTGGTTGGTAATCGGGTAATGGATTGGTGGGTTGGTTGGTTAATGGGTGGATGGATTGATGAATTGGTTGGTAAATGGGGGGATCAATATGTGGATTGGTTGGTTAATGGGTGGATGGATTGGTTGTCTAATGGGTGGTGGATTTGTGAGTTGGTTTGTTAATGTGTGGATGGATAGGTGGATTGGTTGGTTAATGGGTGGATGGATAGGTGGTTTGGTTGGTTTGTTAATGGGTCGATGGAAAGAGGGGTTTGTTGGTTAATGGATGGATGGATCAGATACATGGTTTGTTTGATTGTGAGATTGGGTGGCCATATCGATGGATATAATGGTTGGTGAATCGATTGATGGATGGGAGAAAGTATTGTTTTGATTGGTACAATTGTTTGGGCTCCTGGATTTTGGAGCATTGGGTGGGTAATTATACCGTGAGATGGATAATTGATTTTGGTGGAGTGGATTTATAAGCAGACAAACATATACATAATTAGGCAGTTAGCCAAGCAAGCAAGTGCGCCACACACACACACACACACAGAGAGAGAGTGAGAGACAGACAGTGAGATACATACATATATATACATATATATATATATATATATATATATATATATATATATATATATATATATGCAAACAAGCACGCAGGTAGGAACGTACGCTATATTTGCGATTGAACTATGTGTATAGGGAATACATTTGAAGAAATACAAGATAAACAAGCAGATATGCTGATAGATCGATAACCTTGATTAATGAAGATAAGAAAATGAATATTTTTCATTGATTTCTATGACTGTTTTTGCTCATTTGTTAGTTGTATGTGTCGAGTTAGATGTTGACTTCAGGTCATGTCAGGTCATCCCATCTTTGTTAGCGGCCGCTGCTTATACCTCTTCTGGTCGGAGATTGGTCCATTCTTATATATTGTCCTTCCACCTCTTCGTCGTCTGCCTTGCACATTTCCGTGCAGGATCGTATTTGCAAGACTATTTGATCTCGATATGTGACCGTACCAAGCGAGTTTCCTTCTTTTGACAGTTGCCTAGCGGTCTTCAAAAGGCCCTATTGCTGTTATAATTCTATCTCGTATTTCCTCATTTGTAACTTAAGATGTTGACTTAATCAATGGTTTAATTTGTAAACTTCTGTAATCCGTCTAGATATTATGAAATTCAAACAGAAATAATATCCAGGTCGATCCAGGAGAACAGAAAACCGCCTTTCAAGTACAGCATACATAGCGTTTAAACAGGGTTGTGCGTAGAGCCAGCATATGCAACTGTTGCAGAAACAACTAACATAGCACAGAAATTGCTTTGACACAGTTGTCTTGTGAAATGCCAACTAAGTAGTGGTTCTCTGAATTGTGTTAAGCGAAAACATGACAATACAAAAAGGTAATTTGGCGAAACCAGGGAAAGACGTGCTCATGCGGGCACACATTCACGTACAAACTCACAGGCGCCAAAGCAGGAAACACCCAGTTCTGAGTGGTGCAAGCTGTTCTTTCAGTCCCTTTGATCTGTGACTTCTTGTTACTACGCATCGGTAAATTGAATTAGTTCATTGAACACCAACACAATAAAGGCATTTAACACACTACGGTTGGGTCGGTCTATTAACTATCGTTCGTTTCCTATGCGTGTGTGTGGTTGAAGAGAAAGAATGGTTAAACATTTTTTGTAATAATGTTTGAACTGAATTAGGTTATTTTTTCGATCCTACTAGCTGGTTGCCTATAAACCTTCTTGTGTTTGTGCAGCTTCCAAGTTTCGTCAATTTGAATATTTATAGAATTTTGCAAAATTAAAATGTATTTTGGTGTGGGCAAATTGAGTGGGACCAGTTCATGACCTGATAAGAACAGACAAACCAAATATACGAGTCGACCATCATCCGGAAAAAAACGATGGACATACATCGGACATGTCCTTAAAATGAACAACAAACCGTCTTCCATTGCAATCACTCGAATGGACACCAAGGGGCGTTCGGAAAAGAGAGGGACCAAAGGAAACGCTCAGAAGAACAATCATCCGAGAGGGCTTAACTATCGGCCTCAGCACCATACAAGATCTAAAAACAGTGGAATCACACTTTTCCAACTGGAGATCATTTGTTTCTGCCTTTTGCGTCGTATTTGGCAGATTTCGGTAGATAGATAGAAATTAAGTGTGATATTCTATTGTCTTTTCTAAATTGATTAGATTCCGAACATTAGATTCAATTCCCTGACGGAAAAGCCCAAAAATAAACTAAATTTTGTAATTGTTTATTACGGCATGGTTTTATAATAAAAAATTTTTTGTTTTTAAACATGAAAATTTACAGTTTTTTGGTTACTTAAATAAAAATAGCTAAAGTCGTGAGAAATTATACTGGAGAAAAAATATTTTTTTTATTTTCCCATTGAAGAACATTCACATTGATCATAAATAATATATATATATTTCTTCAACTTGACTTCAACTGTATGTTGTAGGTTCAGCAAATAATATCTATACTTCCAACATTTACAATTACTGCTATTCATTTTTTATGTACCTTCAGCTTCGTCGTTCATTTTTAAAACTCCCGCTACCAAGCACTGAACGTTTTCAAACTCCCACTAGCAAGCCCTGAACGTGTTCAAACTCCCGCTACCTAGCCCCGAAAAGGCCTTCGCCAGGATGTTGTCAGGAGAATGGAAATCGTAGTGTCATAGTTTACAACTTGACTGCGAGATTTGCACCTTTCGGTTGGGTACATCCGAATTCAGCTAACATTTTTGGGTACCCGGATAGCCTTTCCTCTCCAATGTTTTCTCATTAGCCAGTTTGCTCTGTTTCAGCCTGGTATCCAGGAACACCACGTGAAGAGGAAGAAGGGTCTTGGCAACTCTTGTTCCCTGGCCCTGACTCGCCAAGGTCGCTGACTCATGCAGTTCATGCACTGCTCAGCATTTTGATCCCAACAATAAACTTCAAAAGTAATATCAATATATTGAAATCATGAGTTAACTGGTTATGTTGTTAGAGGATTCCCTTTTTGTTGGTCAAAACACCATATCTCGTATAAATCTGAAGTGAAAGTTTATGGAAAAGTTAGTGGACACGTACTGAGCGAAACAAGTAACCAGATATTTAATAATATTCTAATCTGCATTTGCAGTAACAATTGACTCTAGTACTGAGGTGTTGAACAGGCTAATTTACGTCTATGATGACAAGAATCTTTCGTCAATGCTTCCCTGCCTAGGAGATGAACTGGTTCATTTGTGTCTATGATGACAATTCTTTCACCAATGCTTGCCTGCCTAGGAGATGAACTGGTACATTTGTATCTATGATGACAAGTCTTTCGTCAATGCCTCCCTGCCTAGGAGATGAACTGGTACATTTGTGTCTATGATGACACGTCTTTCACCAATGCTTGCCTGCCTAGGAGATGAACTGGTACATTTGTATCTATGGTGACAAGTCTTTCGTCAATGCCTCCCTGCCTAGGAGATGAACTGGTACATTTGTATCTATGATGACAAGTCTTTCATCAATGCCTCCCTGCCTAGGAGATGAACTGGTACATTTGTGTCTATGATGACAAGTCTTTCACCAATGCTTGCCTGCCTAGGAGATGAACTGGTACATTTGTATCTATGATGACAAGTCTTTCGTCAATGCCTCCCTGCCTAGGAGATGAACTGGTACATTTGTGTCTATGATGACAAGTCTTTCACCAATGCTTGCCTGCCTAGGAGATGAACTGGTACATTTGTATCTATGATGACAAGTCTTTCGTCAATGCCTCCCTGCCTAGGAGATGAACTGGCTCATTGCTGTCATTTCTTTCTTTTCGTCTATCATGTTATGCTTCTCAGCGTCAGGTTAAGAAGAGATCTCTAGAACGAACATGTATGCCTCTCAGCTTCAGGTTATGAAGAGATCTCTAGAACGAGCCCGACTGTGTGTCTCTCAGCGCCATGTTATGAAGAGATCTCTAGAACGAACCTGTATGCTTCTCAGCTTCAGGTTATGAAGAGATCTCTTGAACGAGCCCGACTGTGTGCCCCTCAGCGCCATGTTATGAAGAGATCTCTAGAACGAACCTGTATGCCTCTCAGCGCCATGTTATGAAGAGATCTATAGAACGAACCTGCCTGCCTCTCAGCTTCAGGTTATGAAGAGATCTCTAGAACGAGCCCGACTGTGTGCCTTATGCACAGTAACATTCACCGTCTCCTATATTTCTGTAAGCCACCTTTTTCGTGGTCAGCCTTTGACCTTGAATCTAAATAGCATTGCTTCTTAAGAGGTGAATAATGTGTGGTGGTAGTCTTGTTACGTTGCCAAACCATTTAAGTCGCTGTCTATTAATGTATTCTAATACTGGTATTGTCTCCACTAGTATCCTGATGTCATCGTTTCTGATTCTGTCTCTCCTTCTTACACCCAATATTTTACACAGGCATTTCATTTCTGCTGTTACGATCTGTCGTTTTTCAAATGATGTTAGTGTCCAGTTTTGACATCGGTAGCGTATGTCGAGACGACGATCGTGTTATATAAAACTCTTATGGTATTTATTGTATTTCGTGCTTGCAGTTAAGTGTCAGTGTTAATTGTCCAATGACCTGATTTGCCTTACTGCATCGTTGTTGGATTTCTACTGGGAATCTTCCTTCTGCTGATATAGTGCTCCCTAAGTATGTGATATTTTCTACCTGTTTGTTGTTTGGTGCGTTGTGTTTGATGACAAAAGTGTTTCGTCAATGTCTCCCTATCTAGGAGATGAGCAGCCTCATTTTTGTCTACTATCCCAAGAGTATTTGGTCAGTGAAACATGAACCATATTTAAGGGCAAAACATATTGCTAGTGTAAGTTAAAAACTATCATATGATTAATCTTTAATGCAAAATAATTGTGACAGAAGAAAGTCTTATCTTTCAGTTCAGAACACAGGAAACACTCGAGTCATTAGCCACTTAAATCACATGAAACATTCAGCACCTACTTTTGTGCAGACATTGCTCTCATCCTAATGAAACTGTCGCCTACTCAATGAGTGCATAGTGCATGCAGTCATAAGGAAAAGATTTTCACAAGTGCCGCCACAATCGACAATGCACTTTAAGGAAGACTGGAACAACTAAAGAAGACCCGTTTCTATATAAGAACGTTATTAGTCTGAGCCGGCTTGCTCGCCAGCTATGGGATAACAACAACACGTCATTAAAAGAGAAATTTGGAAGTAGACCAAATATCGCTTAAATAATCTCCACGTGTGCTTCAATCTGTTATCTAACAAATATTTTCTTCTACGGTGTTCATCCTGAGAAGGGCGATTTGTTACGTTGTGTCGTTGTTTACAGCGAAGCTGCGATATCTTCGCCTTCTGGTTAGACACATTCAATGCCAACGCAGTTTTCTACGACAATGTTTGCTTTCCCTATTCCAACCCTATGAAACATGTTTCCAGGGTCATAACTTGTAGTCCGAATAGAGTCTTGGTCAGCTATGAGTAGCTTATCCTCCTGCAGACATCCAGCTAGGAGTAGCATATCCTCGTGTAAACATTCAGCTAGGAGTAGCATATCCTCGTGTAAACATTCAGCTATGATTTGTTACCTTCATGCAATTATCCAGCTACAAGTTGCTGACCATGGTACAGGCATCTAGCTATGATTTGCTAGCTTTATGCAATTATCCAGCTACGAATTCCTGACCCTGGTGCAACCATCCAGCTATGATCCGCAGACCCTGGTGCAAGCATCCAGCAATGGTCCGCTTACCTTGGTGCAACCATCCAGCTTGGATCCGCTTACACTTTGGCAAGCATCCAGCTATGATCCGTTTACTCTGGGGGCAAACATCCTGCTTTGAGTCACTGACCCTGATGCAAGCATTCAGCTATGGTTCGTTACCCTGATGTAACTATCCGGTTATGAGTCACTGACCCTAGTGCAAGCATCTATCTACGAGTGATGTCAGCTCTGTCAGTGGTTTGGCTTCTTCCAATCGTACAACATGCATGCTAGCTATTAAATGTCTCTGCTTGCAGAAAACGAAATGGAAAGAATCATGTAATAAGCAGGGAATTAATTTGGCCTGTGGGATTATCATTTCACACGACAATTATGTAGAATGATGACGAGATTGTTAAATGAGTACTTATTCTTCTTTTTCATCTCGATCTCGCGTTACCAAGCCCTTAAAATGGGCTTTCAAGCAGCAGAGTGTAGTCCGGAGAACGGTATGCGTTGTGTCGTTTACAGCTTGACTGTGATATTTGCACGTTTCGGTCCGACGCATCCATCTTCAGCAGGCATTTCTGGGTACCGTGTTAGCCTTCCCTCTTCCATCCCTTCTCTTTAGCCAGTCAGCTCAGGTGGAACCTGTTATCCAGGATCTCCGCGTAGAGGTGTAGTAGGGTCTCGGCAGCTCTGATTCACTATCTCTGACGCTAGAAGTCAGCTTTGATCGCTGCAGCTAAAGCACTGCTCAGCTGATTGATCCCCAAATGAGTTTAATTCAATACAAAATACAGTTTATAGCTGAGTAGATGCGTTTTATTGAGACACAGTGAATTCAACAAAATAAAATCAAGACAGGATATATTACATATTGATGCATCGTCTGTGATAAGACATTGAGACAAATTAATATGGTGTATTGTTGACATTTACTGTGACAACATGTAAAATAACAAGAAAGAGAGGCAGTGGTAGGCAGATAGAGAACATATTAGATAGCTTGAAGACATGGCACGGGGGACGATCAACAACAGAATTGATAAACGCCACCCATGGCTAGAAATCCATGATCGCCACTCAAACCGACAAGGCACGCGATGATGATGATAATTGTTGGCATATGTTTAGTTTAGTCGAAGAATTGACGTCATTACACAAGGTTTAACCCATAAGTGCCCTGTTCTTCTCCATGTTTCTGTTTTAAAAATCTCAGCACAATGGACGAACTACGTAGCATCGACGAGAATGCCGTAATAGATTGGCTAGATTTTTAACATAATTGAGAATTTTGCCCGGTAAACGGGAGTTGAGCCTACTCTTTTCGATTTTCGCCTGCCGAGGAATTTTTTGCGTGCGCGACACTGCACACGGGTGTCCGATCTCTACTGCCCAGATATCCGGGAAAATACCAGAAAGTTCACTTGAAAAAATACCCGTCTCCACCGTGATTTGAACCCGCGACCTCGAGCATTCGAGGACGACGTCTTACCTCGAGACCACTCAGTCTCAACATATAGGCCATATGGCATATGTAAAATGTATTAAATGTTGTGTTTTCAGAAGTGATTCTGTTCTGTTAACCATTAGAAATCGATCAAAGTAAACAGATTTTGTGACACCAGGACAAAATCATAACGTCACCAACATTACGGAAGAAATACCTTCGCCAGAGACAAGGTACGAACGAAAGCAACTAACAGATTATAACCACACAAAAAAAACAAGACATGATGTCAAATGAGCTATTTCAGCTATTTAATCATCATGAACTGTCAATGATTCCTGCAACAAACTTGAACAACGTTTTAAAAAGAAAATTAAAGTGGGAAGCCAAATATTATATTGTGTGCAGCAGATAATGAATATACGACCTATGGTGTGCAAGAAAAATTACCGTTTTAAATTCGTGAAAGAATGTAATCCACAAATGGTGTTTGTGCAATGTGCCGTTCAACAGAGAAAATGTAACTGCTATAGAAACTTCACCTCTTTTAAATTAGATATTGAACTCAGTAATAAATTATATTAACATCATTAGAGCTAATGTGTCTGCTGAAGACAGATGTGTCAGACCAAATGGTGGAAATATCGTAGTCGAGCTGTAAACTAGCGACACAACGTATTATGTTCTCCGGACTACACTCTGCTGTTTGAAAACCTCTTTTAAGGGCTTGGTAGCGGGAGATTGAGAATGAACGCAGGAGAAGATGAAGAGCTAATGCGAAACGTGAACGTTTCTTTACATAGTTTTGTGTGGATAAAGATGGCAAAGTCTGTAAGTCTGCTTCTTACACAGGTGTAAGATAATATCAAGAAAAGATGTAAGGTGCTATCAAAATAAGATGTAAGGTACTATCAAGATAAGTAAGGTACTATCAAGATAAGATGTAAAGTACTATCAAGATAAGATGTAAGGTGCTATCAAGATAAGATGTAAGGTACTATCAAGATAAGATGTAAGGTAATATCAAGATAAGATGTAAGGTACTATCAAGATAAGATGTAAAGTACTATCAAGATAAGATGTAAGGTGCTATCAAAATAAGATGTAAGGTACTATCAAGATAAGTAAGGTACTATCAAGATAAGATGTAAAGTACTATCAAGATAAGATGTAAGGTGCTATCAAGATAAGATGTAAGGTACTATCAAGATAAGATGTAAGAGATTGTCAAGAAAAGATGTAAAAATGTGTTGATCTTCTTATGGACTTTTTAAATGACAAACCTGCCAGTTTGCTTCTATAAATAGTGGTGGCATCGTTTTTTATGAGTTTAACATATTTTTTCATCTGCATTAAATACGCAACCTAAAGGCGCCAAAATGACTGCTAGTTCAAAAGCAAAGATATTTGGATTCATTACATTTCGAAAATTATGTCAGACAAAAATTAACTTACAAAAAAAATGTATTTTATTTTATTAGCTAAATAATTTCGAGGTATCTGATGCTATGGCACGTGTAATTATTAATCAATCAAAAATTCTAGTCAGTGCTATTAATATTAGATTTCTAATTTGATAGGAATCATTTATTTATTTTTTTGGTGTGGGGGGGTTATTTTTTGTTGACTTAGCTAACCATTGCTAGCGGATGTGTGGAGGTGACTTGCAGTACCAAGAGCTGTCTGACTAACGCTATTATAAGTCCTTAACACTTGCCATGCAGGCAGTACCAAGAGCTCTCTCAGTTACGCCATTGTAAGTCCGTTAGCATCTGACATGCGGTACCAAGAGCTCTCTGACTAACGCTATTATAAGTCCTTAACACTTGCCATGCAGGTAGTACCAAGAGCTCTCTCAGTTACGCCATTGTAAGTCCGTTAGCATCTGACATGCGGTACCAAGAGCTCTCTGACTAACGCTATTATAAGTCCTTAACACTTGCCATGCAGGCAGTACCAAGAGCTCTCTCAGTTACGCCATTGTAAGTCCGTTAGCATCTGACATGCGGTACCAAGAGCTCTCTGACTAACGCTATTATAAGGCCGTTAACACTTGCCAGTCAGTACCAAGAGCTCTCTCAGTTACGCCATTGTAAGTCCGTTAACATCTGACATGCGGTACCAAGAGCTCTCTGACTAACGCTATTATAAGTCCTTAACACTTGCCATGCAGGCAGTACCAAGAGCTCTCTCAGTTACGCCATTGTAAGTCCGTTAGCATCTGACATGCGGTACCAAGAGCTCTCTGACTAACGCTATTATAAGGCCGTTAACACTTGCCAGTCAGTACCAAGAGCTCTCTCAGTTACGCCATTGTAAGTCCGTTAACATCTGACATGCGGTACCAAGAGCTCTCTGAGTTTCGCCATTATAAGTCCGTTGACACTTGCCACACAGTACCAAGAGTTCCTTGACTAACGCTATTATAAGCCCGTAACACTTTATTTACAGTAAATGAATCGATAAAGTGAGTATGTGGTGACGTAAACATGAATTGTCCCAATGTTTGACAAGAGATTTATTGTTACCATTTCCATCGCGACATCTTGTGGTATATGAGGATAGTGCTATAAGTGACATATAATTCAACTAGATATCGTAAATTGGGAATATTAGAGACTTAATCGGTATTAATTAATGTCAAACATTAAAACTATTCATAGTAAACAATTTACATTCCTAAACTGTATAAGCCTTTGCCTGAATTTGATGTCGCCAAAATATATTAATCGCGTGTTCAAATTAAACCGGACCTAACTGCACCAAGTGAACATACTTACTATGCCCATGATGACGTCACTTCGGGTGTAAACAGTACATACCAACCGTCAAGTTTGCAAAATTTCATTATCCTCCGACTCTTAGTTTCCTCAGCAGACCGTTGAAAACATGGCAGGTGTGATACGGAATCCGTCCAGAGTTGATCAGCGAGCGGTGATTCGGTCCTAACAGCTGAAAGTTGTCGACCAGTTGAAATTCATCATAGAATGCAGGCACTGCATGGTGACAAAAGGGTGTCGAAGACAACAGTGAAGAACTGAACAGCGATGTTTAAAGAAGAACGTGAGTTAACGAAAGATCTTCTGATAACAGGTCAGACGCATGTTGTTGCGTCGAAGACGTCATCGTCAAAATTGATGCTGCAATTCGGGTGGACCATTACAAATGCTTACGTTCGCTAGCAGAGGAATTCCCTGTGTCACTAGGGACAGTTAAATGGTGGTTAGCAAGAAACTGAAGTATCGGAAGGTGTGTTCACAATGGGTACCTCGGTTGCTGACCAACCACTATGAGGAAGAAGGCATGGGATGGAGTTTGAACCACTTGCTGCGATACGAAGAGGATGGCGATTCGTTTCTTTTACGCATAGTGGTTTGGTGATGAATCGTGGTGCCACCACTTTGAGCCGAGCAGCAAAACTGCTAGCATGCACTGGAAACATCCCGAATCACTGAAAGCAAAAAAAACCAAGTCACACATCTCCGCTGGACAGATTATGCTGCCAGCGTTCTTTTACCATGAGGGACTTTTGTTGGTAGATTTTAAAGAGCCTGGCGGGAACATCAATGCCATCCGCTACAATGACACACTAGACAAGCTGCATACAGCAATCAAGAATAAACATTTTAAAAATTAAATTTGGTGTTATAATGCGTGCCATAGGCTGGGAAGGGCGCCATCATGCATTTTAGTTCGTCAAGATAGGGTGTGGCACAAAACAGCTTCAGAACCACGGGTCTATGCATTTTCCAAATGATTGCTGTATCACTTAAACTGATTTACAGTCCTAAAATATGTCCTACCACCAATTTTATGTTCAGTCTAATCTCTCCACGACTTCCTACCAGTTTTATGTTTAGTCTAATCTCTCCACGTCTTCCTACCAATTTTATGTTTAGTCTAATCTCTCCTTGCCCTCCCACCAGTTTTATGTTTAGTCTAATCTCTCCACGCGCTCCTACCAATTTTATGTTTAGTCTAATCTCTCCACGTCTTCCTACCAATTTTATGTTTAGTCTAATCTCTCCACGCGCTCCTACCAATTTTATGTTTAGTCTAATCTCTCCACGCGCTCCTACCAATTTTATGTTTAGTCTAATCTCTCCACGCGCTCCTACCAATTTTATGTTCAGTCTAATCTCTCCTTGCCCTCCCACCAGTTTTATGTTTAGTCTAATCTCTCCACGTCGTACCACCGGTTGCATGTTTAGTCTAATCGCTCCACGTCGTACCACCAGTTGTATGTTTAGTCTAATATCTCCACGTCCTACCACCAGTTGTATGTTTAGTCTAATCTCTCCACGCACTCCTACCAGTTGTATGTTTAGTCTAATTTCTCCACGCCCCCCCCCCCCAAACCAGTTTTATGTTTAGTCTAATCTCTCCACGCCCCCCCCCAACCAATTTTATGTTTAGTCTAATGTCTCCACGCCCCCCCCCCCAACCAGTTTTATGTTTAGTCTAATCTCTCCACGCCCCCCCCCCACCCAACCAGTTGTATGTTTAGTCTAATTTCTCCACGCCCCCCCCCCCAACCAGTTTTATGTTTAGTCTAATGTCTCCACGCCCCCCCCCAACCAGTTGTATGTTTAGTCTAATCTCCACGCCCCCCCCCCAACCAGTTTTATGTTTAGTCTAATGTCTCCACGCCCCCCCCCCAACCAGTTTTATGTTTAGTCTAATCTCTCCACGCCCCCCTCCCCAACCAGTTTTATGTTTAGTATAATGTCTCCACATCCTACCCCCAGTTTTGTGTTTATTCTATTTATTATAATCTGTCCTTATCCCTCCCCCCCCCCCCCCCCCCTCACCTCAACTCACCCAATCAGTTCTTTTGTGTAATCCATTGTTTCCACTTCTTGCCTTCATTTAGTCTAGCACATACTTCCACCAGTTATTTGCTTAGTCTAGTCTGTCATTACCCTCCAACTAGTTTTTGTGTATTTAACACTGTCTTCTCTTTTGTTGTTCTTAATTCCTCCACTGACTTTGTGTGTATTTGGTCTCAAACTTTTGAAGTTTTTGTTTTACCCTTTAACGCCTTTACCCAACGATAATTGTTTTATATAATCTGTCGACATGTGTTTGCTTGTTTGTCAAATACTTCCATATGTTTTTTTTTGTTACTCTTTCCGTCATGTTTTGTGTGAATATTCTATTTGCCTTACCTTTCTATGCGTTTGACTTTCTCATTGCACTTAATACCTAGTTGTTGAGTACTTTTTCATCACCAAACACATGCTTCGGTGTATCTCCAAATTATCTTTCTTATTTTTCATTACTTTGCTCGTTGAACCTGTTTTCCTGTTAAACTTGTTGAGCTTAAAAAATCGATGTGTTTACATTTCTGCATTTTTCATCACTTTGCCCCTCCCCCTCTTCCGCTGTTTTCCTCATTACGTTCTTAACTGTTACCCCTTTTTTTGTACACATTTTTTGGTGCATATTCTACGTGCCACTCCCACTACTTCCTTCCTCTCTGTTGACGTGCACACCTCGACATTTTAGGTGTGGCTTTAAACTAGTATATTATCAATAGAAAATAGACTTACCTGAGTTGTACGAGGATAAGTCAGTAGGTCAAAAACTGATACGGAGAAAATTGCAAAATCTAGTTGGTAGTTTTTAGAGATGTCATTAGGTGGCATCAACATCCAGCTTTGTGATTACTGGGGACAGAGTCTTTCTAATCTACCAAAGAGGTCCATGTATCGCTAGACTACCACACAGACCATATGTATCATTAGACTATCAAAGGGGACCATATGTATCATTAGACTACCAAAGTGGACCATACGTATTATTAGACTACCAAAGGGGACCATATGTATCATTAGACTACCAAAGGGGACCATATGTATCATTAGACTACCAAAGTGGACCATATGTATCATTAGACTACCAAAGTGGACCATATGTATCATTAGACTACCAAAGGGGACCATATGTATCATTAGACTACCAAAGTGGACCATATGTATCATTAGACTACCAAAGTGGACCATATGTATCATTAGACTACCAAAGTGGACCATATGTATCATTAGACTACCAAAGGGGACCATATGTATCATTAGACTACCAAAGTTGACCATATGTATCATTAGACTACCAAAGTGGACCATATGTATCATTAGACTACCAAAGTGGACCATATGCATCATTAGACTACCAAATGGGACCATATGTATCATTAGACTACCAAAGGGGACCATATGTATCATTAGACTACCAAAGGGGACCATATGTATCATTAGACTACCAAAGGGGACTATATGTATCATTAGACTACCAAAGGGGACCATATGTATCATTAGACTACCAAAGGGGACCATATGTATCATTAGACTACCAAAGGGGACCATATGTATCATTAGACTACCAAAGGGGACCATATGTATCATTAGACTACCAAAAGACGTCTATATGTTTCACCAAAGATGGTGTAAAGACTAACGTCAGGGCCAGGTACAACACGCAGACCTCACGCCCACAATGCGCATCTGGAAACAATTAGCTAGAGCATCCTCGCCATCAAGTTGGAGATCATCACTGTGATCACCGTAGTATTGTTCCTGCTGAGAAGTCCTCCACAACACTACAGCGATGAGAAACCAGGTTAAAATTCTTAAGTACTTCCCGAGGATGTAGTAAGAGCCACTACTATCAGAGAAAACTCAAGTGTAATGAACTCAGTACGCGTAGCTTCGAAAATGGAAACTAACTGTCAAAGGTGTCTATAACAGACTGACAAATAGGTCTACCGACTTAGACTAGCAACACGTTCACAAACATGACGTATGGCAGTGGCTCTGTCGTCCGCGAGATTCTCGCACAGGCTCCGCACGATCCTCAAAGAGGTCCGCAAATGCTGGAAGAAATGTTTTGAGCCTTAAAATTTCAAATCAAAAGATAAATAGAAAGATATAACTAATTAAAAGACAGAAAGTTTTAACACTAAATACTTTTATTAAAATGTTACTCGTGCTGGTGATACGTACCTAGATTGTGTAAATAGGGATATAGACGGAGCTTGCCAAGTTTTTACTCTGACCATGAAGGAGTAGGAGAAGAAGATGAAATTTGGCACAGTGCTTATTCATTCTCAATGTAGCCACCACCTGCATTTATACATTCCTGCTATCCCTTCGTGATCTTGAAAAGACCTTCATAATAAAGTTACCTATTTTTCGAACTAAACCAGTTATCACATGCCAGTATGACATTTTCGTCACTGTCAAAATGACTTCCTTTCAGCTCCTTTTTAAGTTTTGGGAAAAGAAAAAGTCTGATGGAGCTAAATCCGGAGAATATGGTGGGTGTGGAAAAATTTTAATATTCAAATCGTTGGCTGTTTGCAGCACAATCTTTGCTTTGTGTGAGGGTGTGTTGTCTTGAAGCAGAGGCAGAATTTGAGTGCGCGCTATCCCTCGTTTTCTGGTCACAGTCTTTCTTAGTTTGGTAAGGAGATTTGCATAATATTGCCAATTAACCATGTTGCCATGACGCAAGTAATCTTTCTTTTTCTTCTTGTTCTTCTTCTTCTTCGTACGCTGTCAAACGTCAACCTGCATTTTTTAAAAGATAGCAGCGATCATCCTGAGGCTTTCGACACTGCCATAGAGCTTGTCTAGTGTTGCCACTGGTGATGGCCACATGTTCTTTCTCTGGTCCTCGTATGTCGGGCAATTTTGCAGCAGATGTTCAGCGGTCATTTTCCCGGTACCACAAGTGCATTCGTCAGTGCCACCTATCTTCAGTTTATTGAATAGGTGGTACCTCAGTCTGTTGTGGCCTGTGCGGAGTCTGATGACCACGGCCTGCTCTTTTCTGTTCAACTGGTAATAGGCATCGTTTTTTGTGTAGCCAGTATGTTCTGTTTCCCATTTGGCCATGTATCTGACCCTAATAAGCCTTTTGGACTCTTCGTAAGTCACACCAGAATCTGGCTGTGGTAGTCGTGCACCTTCTTTTGCCAGTCTGTCTGCCTCCTCGTTGCCTTGGATGTTACAGTGGGATGGAACCCACTGTGTCACTACTCTTTTTGGTGCGGACTGCTGGCATAGTTGACAGAGTACTGCTCTTAAATCTTTAAGTTCAGTATTTTTCTGGCTTTTTAGTGCTGTGACTACGGCCAGGGCATCTGTAAACAAGGTAATCTTTCAATTCAACACATTTGACGTCCCAAAAAAACAGCCAGCATAATTTTTCTTGCAGATTTATGTGCTCTTTGCTTGACGTGAGCCCTGGGTTTTCCACTGCATGCTGGAAATTTTTGATTCTTGGTCATAACGGTGAACCCAAGTCTCATCTACTGTCACCATGGTCGGCAACATGTTTTTCGACCGACACACTTTAAGGAACTGGCCACAGCAATCAAACCTCGTTTGTTTCTATTCACAAGTCAGCAGACGCGGGACCCAGCTGGCACACACTTTTCTCAAGTTCAGTCTGTTGTGTAAAATTCTAAAAACTGTACTTTCATTCAGATTTGCTGACCTAGATATCTCTGCATTTGTCATTTTCCTATCCTGGTCAATGATTTTCTTCACTCTTGCAGCATTTTCATTGCTGCACTCTGAGAATGGTCTTCCCTATCTTGGAAGATCAGCAACATGGGAACGGCCACACTTAAACTGCCTACACCAGTTTTTTTACAGAAACATACGAAGGACAGAATTCCTCAAACACTCTTTCCATTTCCCTTTGTTTTTCTGAAGGTGTTTGTCCCTTCAACATCAAGAATTGATCACAGTTCTGGCCTCTGATTTCTCCGTTGTTCTGACATACCGTTAGAGTAGCGGATCAGGTCAATAAGGTGTGTTGCTCCATGCAGCATACCGGATAAACCCGTCGAGGAGGGAAATTCATACTTCTCAAGTCCAATACAATTAGAATGAGCTACATGTGTGTCAAATGTCAACTTTCTCCCCCTACTCCTTCATAGTCAGGGTAAAGACTTATGACAAGCTCCTTGTGTAATGAAAATAAATTGGTAGCATGATTTGCGGATGTGGAGAATCCATACGAAATGGACGGAAAGATGAAATTGTTTTTTCATTTTGTTATGTTTTCTTGTTTATTAACAACACATTTCATTAACATTTTCAATTGCATACATTGTTTACTATTGTAAACACGCATATAATTCATTCCTGTACATTTTCATATTTGGAATGCAAACCAAAAAAGGACAACATAGACAAACTTGAGAGAGATTGGCATACAAAGAACTTCAGACTCAGGACGTGCCATTCCAGACTCATTGCAGATTGAGTCATAGAAACACCGCCACGTGCGATTGCGGAGCACCCAGGCAAACACCAACACATAGCCTGCAGAACTGCCCCAATCATTCTGATAAAAGAGAGGCAGTCTGGCACGGTAGAACGACCATGCTTGAAAAGCTGTGGTGGACCGGCGAAGTCTGCAATGGGATTTTCCTTAGTGAATCTCATCGAGCTAGAAGCATAGTATCGGTTGTTTCGTGAAGAAGAACAACATATTTGGAATATTTTGGGGGTCCACGACAACAATAGACACGTAAAGGAGTTATGTGGCAACAATAGACACGTAAAGGGGTTCCTGAACAACAATAGACACGTAAAGGGGTTCCGGGACATCAATAGACACGTAAAGGGGTTCCGGGACAACAATATACACGTAAACGGGGTCTGCGACAACAATAGAAACGTAAAGGGGGTCCAGGACAACAACAGACACGTAAAGGGGTTATGTGGCAACAGTAGACATGTAAAGGGGTTCCGGGACAACAATAGACACGTAAAGGTAGTCCGTGGCAACAATAGACACGTAAAGGTGGTCCGTGGCAACAATAAACACGTAAAGGGGTTCCGGGACAACAATATACACGTAAAGGGGGTCTGCGACAACAATAGAAACGTAAAGGGGGTCCAGGACAACAACAGACACGTAAAGGGGTTATGTGGCAACAATAGACACGTAAAGGGGTTCCGGGACAACAATAGACACGTAAATGTAGTCCGTGGCAACAATAGACACGTAAAGGTGGTCCGTGGCAACAATAAACACGTAAAGGGGTTCCGGGACAACAATAAACACGTAAAGGTCTCCGTGGCAACAATAGACATGTAAAGGGGGTCCGCGACAACAATAGACACGTAAAGGGGTTCCGGGACAACAATAGACACGTAAAGGTTGTCCGTGACAACAATAAACACGTAAAGGTGGTACGTGCCAACAATAGACACGTAAAGGAGGTATGTGGCAACAATAAACACGTAAAGGTTGTCCGTGACAACAAAAGACACGTAAAGGGGGTCGGCGACAACGATAGACACGTAAAGGGGCTCTGGGACAACAATAGACATGTAAAGGTGGTCCGCGACAACAATAGATACGTAAAGGGTTCCGGGACAACAATTGATATGTAAAGGGGGGTCATGGACAACAATTGACGCGTAAAGAGGGTCCGTGACAACAATTGACGCGTAAAGAGGGTCCGTGACAACAATAGATACGTAAAGGTGGTCCGTGGCAACAATAAACTCATAAAAGTGGTCCGTGGCAACAATATATATTTAAATGGGTTGAGCGATATCGTAAATGTTAAGAACCGCTGATGCCTGGAATACAGACTCGCCTTTTTTTTTAAATTATCTTTCTAAGAGGTCCACAGCGCTTTGAAGGTTAAGAACCTCTAAATTAAGATGAACGTGGGGAATTGTGGAAAATAAATTACGGATTGGTTACATGCCGTGCACCTAAAGCGCCACTCAGCTTACACATCGAGAGTTGTTGGGATCGTAACAGAACGCAGTAAAGGAACTGGCAAAATGGGTTCTCATTTGGCACGTGGATTCAATTGGACAATGAAATATCACTTTGTGAAATGGTGTATCTAGAAAGTCACTTGGAAGCCGCCAATGGAACAAATATAATAGTGTTCCTGTTGAGAGGTTCTGTGTTGGCTATTGATTTCGCTTTTAAAAGGTGATCTCGGACCTTGCCGTGGCAACTGAAAAGAGGATTAGAAATTGTACTGTCAAATTTGGGTCATGTTGTGGAGAGGACTGGCTTGTTTGGTCTGGTAATGTGAAAACGTGGCAGAGAGGGCAGACATGTCAGTTCAGCTAGATGTGAAATATGTTGTAGTCGCAGGTGGATTGTTCGGCAAGGACTTTTCAGGTGAGCTTGTTCTGTGCGGTTTGTTAATTGCAGAACAAGACACCAGAAGAGCCACATATTCTTCTACAAAAAGGGTTTTACGGTTGTGTTTTGGGGAGGGGAGACTAAAGTCTGGTCACGCACAAAAATATACTGATCAGACAAAGTTAGTGTCCGCAACAAAGGTTAGCTGCAATGTGCCTCCAATATCTCCTGTCTCTTGTATTGATAATACACTCTGCCAGACTGACATTAGTCCATCTTTTGATGTTTCTCTCCCACGTACATCGCTGCCCGCTTCTTATTCGTGGACCTTCAACCCAGTATTGTTTTCCGTAAAGTATTGTGTCGTTTTATAAGACCAAAATATTTTACTTGCCCAATTGTAATATCTGTCAAAAGTTTTCTACCCACGCCTACTCTCTCCAGGACATCGCTGTTTGTTAGTCAGGGTATGATGATTATATTGATCAAGACCCAACCTCACCCCAGGGTATGATGATTACACTGATCAAGACCCAACCTCACGCCAGGGTATGATTATACTGATCAAGACCCAACCTCACGCCAGGGCATGATGATTATACTGATCAAGACCCAACCTCACGCTAGGGTATGATGATTATACTGATCAAGACCCACATAACGCCAAGGTATGATGATTATATTGATCAAGACCCAACCTCACTTTCATGCAGTTTTCCTCGGAAACAGGCTTCTTCTACTGCATTCGTTCGTTCTTAATCACCACCTACCAAACCCTGAACAGGGCTTTTCAATCAGCAGGATGTAGTCCGGAGAGCAGAATGCGTCTTTGTCGCTAGTTTACAGTTTGACTGCGATATTTGCACCATTCGATCCAACACTCTTCAGCAGTGGAAACAGGCTGTTTCATGGTAGTCTGGCTATCGAGGTGGGGGGGGGGGGCGGATCTATGTGATCCCCGTAGTAGTGAACATCACGCAGATGAGGTCAGGCATAACACAACAGCCTGGAGGATCCAAGTCTACCTTCATCAGCATGTTCGGGATGTGATAAAAGCTACTGCATCCTGCAACTTGACACCCACTTCAGGGCGCACGGAAGAATAAATAAACTCATCGTGGGCATTAAACAACTGGTTGTGTTGTAGTTTGTAAAACAATAAGTTAGTTGTCTATCGCAAACAATAATGGCGCCATCATCAGACGGTTCTTTGTGTCTTGATTGTGTACATTAGTTGAATTAGTCCGACATATCCACTTTCACCAAAGGTTTCCCTTCACTTTCAGCATAGGTTTCCCGTTACTTTCAGCTTAGGTTTCCCGTCACTTTCAGCATAGGTTTCCCGTTACTTTCAGCTTAGGTTTCCCGTCACTTTCAGCATAGGTTTCCCTTCACTTTCAGCATAGGTTTCCCTTCACTTTCAGCATAGGTTTCCTATTTATTTTTCAACCAGACTCCACAAGTGTGGACTTCTTCCAAGGCCACCACATTGAGATGGTATATATTTTTAGTCAGCTCTAGTTCACTGACCTTGACGCAAATAAGCAGCTGAGTAGCTGGCCATTGTCCTCTCGTTCACTGTTATTTCGGCCCCTGAATCAAGATGCTGAACAGCGCATGAGCTGCAGTGGTCAGCGACCCATAGCTGACTGCTAGCGTCAGGGCCAGCGAACAGAGCTGCCAAGACCCTTCTACACCTCCACGCGGTGATCCTGGATAACAGGCTGCAGCAGGGCAGAGAAGGGATCAAAGAGGGAATGCTAACCCGGTACTTAAAAAAATACTTGCTGAAGTCGGATGTGTTGGACCGAAAGGTGCAAATATCGTAGTCAAGCTGTAAACTACGATACAACGCATTCCGGTTTCTGGACTACATTCTGTTAACTTAAGCTCTTTCAGGGTTTGGTAGCGGAAGATTGAGAACGAAATAAGCCAATCCAAGCCATTTCGGCCCCGAAGAGCCATAATATTGTTATCGTTACATGGTGTCATACACACGCAACACATGCATCGCTCCTCTGCATTTTCTAAACAACGCAGTATACGACTTCATTAAAGTTTGTTCGCTGCCGGATTTATGTGTTGTGATTTCGGTTTTTTTAGAGAGACTTTCAATGTTCTACTTTCTACTACCATTAGAGCCACTCAAAGCTTCTCTGCGTCTGCTTTTAGTAGGTTCCCTACCTCGCAACCATGTACGGTGGCCGAAAAAACTATGTCGGTGAAGGTGTGAGTAAGGGGTTGATACGACTGAAGTTAACCATCCTGTTGTTATCCTACCTGAAATCTCACGATTTGCTATGTGGGTGTTTGTAATTTTTTGGCCCAGGTAAATGTATGAATTCACGTTTTTAAAGCTATTATATTATCCCTTATTTGCGCATGAAAGAACAGGCTCTAAAAAATTGCAGTTGGCCCACTTGTAACGAGCACTTCATTCTCTCCTGTTCTTGTGGTTTTCAGTAGTAATTTGTAAACAACAATAGGGAACCGAGCCTCGTGCGTACATCTCCTTAATATCACTGTGCACCATGCATCTGTAAATGCATTTTTCTCTATGAGGTACAAATATGACAATCTTATAAAGGCTGAAATATAAAGAAGGTTATTATGAAGGTTTTTTCTTCTGCGCTCGGGCTTTTTGGTCATGATAGAAATGTTGTCCCGTCGCTAGGACGACGTCCACGATAGTCTCCAGATCTGGGTGGCAGGCCCACAGCTTCTGCGTCACCTCGTCCCTCTATCTATCTCTCTCTTTCTCTCCAGGTTTGGAATCGTAGGTCTCTGTGTACTGGGCTGTCCTGTAGGACGTGTTCATGGGTTTGGACTCCGGTTCCACATGATCAGACCTGTAGGATGTGTTCAGGGGTCTGGACTCCGGTTCCACATGATCAGTCCTGTATGGTGTGTTCAGCGGTCTGGACTCCGGTTCCGCATGATCAGACCTGTAGGATGTGTTCAGGGGTCTGGACTCCGGTTCCACATGATCAGTCCTGTAGGATGTGTTCAGGGGTCTGGACTCCGGTTCCACATGATCAGTCCTGTAGGATGTGTTTAGAGGTCTGGACTCCGGTTCCACATGATCAGTCCTGTAGGATGTGTTCAGGGGTCTGGACTCCGGTTCCACATGATCAGTCCTGTAGGATGTGTTCAGGGGTCTGGACTCCGGTTCCACATGGGCAGTAACTTGTGTGTGATATCTTGTGCCGATGTAGGTGACCGAGTAGTCTGTTATCAACAATTTCGAATGGGTGTGTACACAGCTAGCGCTCTGGGGTGGGTTGTGGTTTAATTCTGTTCAGATGCTTGTTATGGGGAATGTATTGAATTCTTTGTGTGAGAAACGGTGCTCTGATCCATTGTTGTGAAATGATTGATGTTTTCATTAAGTTTGTTATCACATAGCTCCTGAGCTCCTGTTCTTGCCAGCTTAATCTCATCCCTACATAAATGCAGGTGTTCTTCGGTTGTTTCACAACTCCGTACAATGTGTTGGCAGTTATAGGCAGTGATTGCAAGAATCGTTTCGTCCGCAAGCGCCTTGCACTCGGTGAGTATGTGTCTGTTTCATCAGGATGAGACCAATGTCTGCACAAGGACAGATGATGGGGATAAATGCAGTTCAAGTGGCTATTGACTCTGGTGTGTCCTGTTCGGAACTAAAAGAAAAGACTTTCATCTATTTTATGCAGTTTATGTATGGTATCATTACTTTTTGACAGTGAAAATTCTCTAAATACACTATACAAATATATTTATCAATACTTGGTATGGAGAAACTTTTGTGTGAAAATCTCGTTTGGCTTCGTTCGTTCTCAATCTCTCGTTACCAAGCCATGAAAGGGCTTTTAGTAGCAGAACGTAGTCCAGAGGACTCCACTATGCGTTGTGTTATTAGTTTACAGCTGGACTTCGATATTTTTACCTTTTGGTCCGCCACATCCGACTTCAGCAGGCATTTTTTGAGAACCGGGTTAGCCTTCCTTCTTCGATCCCCCTTCCTTAGCCAGTCTGCTCTGTTGCAGCCTGTTTTCCAGGATCACTGGGTGGAGGTGAAGTAGGGTCTTGGCAGCTCTGGTTCGCTAGCAGTCAGCTATGGGTCTCTGACCGTTGCTGCTCATCTTCTTGATCCCGTGTGTGACAGTATGACAACATTTTAAATCTATATATCCGCTCAACGGCATTGTAAGAAACTACGCAAACCGCTATCCGCTCTACGGCATTGTAAGAAACTGTACGCAAACCGGTATCCGCTCTACGGCATTGTAAGAAACTGTACGCAAACCGGTATCCGCTCTACGGCATTGTACGAAAGTTTGGACGCCGATATATCGGCTCGACGAGGTGTTTAGATATATCAAAATATGTTAGCAGCTGCACGAAAACTCCACCTCATCGTCCATCTGTTAACACATGGTCCACGATGTTCACGTACAAACATCTTGTTACTAGTATCCAGATGCTGAACAGGAGGCCCCCAGGAAGCACATGACGCTGGCCTGAACAGCAGGCGGCCAGCTTCACACAGTACCAGGTTATCTAGTAAAGGTGAAGGTTCCGAGGTCACGTGGTGCGGCAAAACAGGTTTGTGTGCACTGCCACGTGACGTGGTTTGTGTTCGGCGGGAAGGAGAGGGTCGGTTGTTGAGTGTGGAGGTACGTTGTGAAGTTGGTATGTAGGTAGGAGGGTTGGCTGGTTGGTTGATATGTAGGTTTGATGTTTGGATGGTTGGTTGTTATGTAGGTAAGATATTTGGATGGTTGGTTGGTATGTAGGTATGATGTTTGGATGGTTGGTTGGTATGTAGGTAGGTGCTTTGGATGGTCCGTTGGTATGTAAGTAGGATGTTTGGTATGTATGTAGGGTATTTGGAGGGTTAGTTGGTATGTAAGTAGGGTGTTTGGAGGGTTGGTTGGAATGTAGGTAGAATGGTTGGTTGGTTGGTATGTAGGTAGAATGGTTGGTTGGTTGGTATATAGGTAGGATGTTTGGATGGTTGTATGCATGTATGATGTTTGGATGGTTGGTATTTAGGCAGATTGTTTAGGCGGTAGTTGATATGTAGGTAGTATGCTTGCACGATTGGTATGTAGGTGGAATGGTTGGACAGTTATTTGGTGTATATGCGTGATGTCTATTGTGAAGGAGAAGTTGGCTGAATGGTTCATGTGTATGTAGGAGGGTTGAATGGTTCATGTGTATGTGGGATGGTTGAATGGTTCATGTGTATGTAGGATGGTTGAATGGTTCATGTGTATGTAGGATGGTTCATGTGTATGTAGGATGGTTGAATGATTCATGTGTATGTAGGATGGTTGAATGGTTCATGTGTATGTAGGATGGTTGACTGGTTCATGTGTATGTGGGATGGTTGAATGGTTCATGTGTATGTAGGATGGTTCATGTGTATGTAGGATGGTTGAATGGTTCATGTGTATGTAGGATGGTTGAATGGTTCATGTGTATGTAGGATGGTTGACTGGTTCATGTGTATGTGGGATGGCTGACTGGTTCATGTGTATGTGGGATGGTTGAATGGTTCATGTGTATGTAGGATGGTTGAATGGTTCATGTGTATGTAGGATGGTTGAATGGTTCATGTGTATGTAGGATGGTTTATGTGTATGTGGGATGGTTGAATGGTTCATGTGTATGTAGGATGGTTGAATGGTTCATGTGTATGTAGGATGGTTGAATGGTTCTTGTGTATGTAGGGTGGTTGAATGGTTCATGTGTATGTAGGATGGTTGAATGGTTCTTGTGTATGTTGGATGGTTGAATGGTTCATGTGTATGTAGGATAGTTGAATGGTTTATGTGTATGTAGGATGGTTGAATGGTTCATGTGTATGTAGGATGGTTGAATGGTTCATGTGTATGTAGGATGGTTGAATGGTTCATGTGTATGTGGGATGGTTGAATGGTTCATGTGTATGTAGGATGGTTGTATGGTTCATGTGTATGTAGGATGGTTGAATGGTTCATGTGTATGTAGGATGGTTGAATGGTTCATGTGTATGTGGGATGGTTTAATGGTTCATGTGTATGTAGGATGGTTGAATGGTTCATGTGTATGTAGGATGGTTGAATGGTTCATGTGTATGTGGGATGGTTGAATGGTTCATGTGTATGTAGGATGGTTGAATGGTTCATGTGTATGTAGGATGGTTCATGTGTATGTGGGATGGTTGAATGGTTCATGTGTATGTAGGATGGTTGAATGGTTCATGTGTATGTAGGATGGTTGAATGGTTCATGTGTATGTAGGATGGTTGAATGGTTCATGTGTATGTGGGATGGTTGAATGGTTCATGTGTATGTGGGATGGTTGAATGGTTCATGTGTATGTGGGATGGTTGAATGGTTCATGTGTATGTAGGATGGTTGAATGGTTCATGTGTATGTGGGATGGTTGAATGGTTCATGTGTATGTAGGATGGTTGAATGGTTCATGTGTATGTGGGATGGTTGAATGGTTCATGTGTATGTAGGATGGTTGAATGGTTCATGTGTATGTAGGATGGTTCATGTGTATGTGGGATGGTTGAATGGTTTATGTGTATGTAGGATGGTTGAATGGTTCATGTGTATGTAGGATGGTTGAATGGTTCATGTGTATGTGGGATGGTTGAATGGTTCATGTGTATGTGGGATGGTTGAATGGTTCATGTGTATGTGGGATGGTTGAATGGTTCATGTGTATTTAGGATGGTTGAATGGTTCATGTGTATATAGGATGGTTGACTGGTTCTTCTCTATGTAGGATGGTTGAATGGTTCATGTGTATGTAGGATGGTTGAATGGTTCTTGTGTATGTAGGATGGTTTAATGGTTTATGTGTATGAAGGATGGTTGAATGGTTCATGTGTATGAAGGATGGTTGAATGGTTTATGTGTATGTAGGATTTTGATTTGTTGGTGTGTAGATTGTTGTTGATGCTGCTAATGCCACTCATACCTTACTTTTGATGAATTGCTTTTGTGGCGTGTTACAATGACTCTCCTCGGATCCCGAAAGGTACTTGTCAAGCGGGACCGGGAACCTCCTGCTTGTAGTGCAATACACGACTTCTCAGTAAGATAACCACTATGTGTACCACAGTGCCGATCCCCGCCTCGTTATCTAAACTGCCATGACAGCATGTTTACAGGAAGAAATACTTTGCAGTATCTTTCATCTGACTAGCATTGTCTGATCAGTATGTTCACCTGACCCTAACATTGTCTGATCAGTATGTTCACCTGACCCCAACATTGTCTGATCAGTATGTTCACCTGACCCTGACTAACATTGCCTGATCAGTATATTCACCTGATCCTGACTAATATTGCCTGATCTGTATGTTCACCTGACCTTGACTAACATTACCTGATCAGTATGTACTCCTGACCCTAACTAACATCGGCTGATCAGTATGTTCTCCTTACTCTGACTAACATTGCCTGATCAGTATGTTCACCTGACCCTTACTAACACTGTATTATCAGAACGTTTTACCTAATCGGTTGTTAACCTCTTCTTCCCTGGCGTGTACGTAGATTGGACTGTTCCTATAGAAGGTTGAACGATTGGTTGATATGTAGGAAGACATGTTAAATGTTTTTCTGGCGTGTGGTTGGTAGGTCAATAGTAGAACCGGTTAATTTTCTGATTGATTTATTAATTAAACGTCAATTTATATGGTGGCTTACAGGTAGATAGGCAACTCTTCTGGAATCGTTCCTCTAACAGACCTTCATTGAAGCGGCACATTCCAACTCTGTGGTGGACTGGGATTATTTATTGAGGTGAGAGGTAATGGCTGTTTGCACCTGTAGTCGCCGTGCAGTCAGCAGGCTATGGTGATTGAAAACTACACATTAAAGGTCGCTATTGTTACACATTAGAGGACCAGGTAGTCAAGCGGTTATCTCATTGGGCTCCTTATCAAGTGGACAGGGATTCAAAACTTCGGTAAAACATGTTTTATACTTTCTCAGGTCAAATAAAAACATAGCCAGCACACTGCGTATCGACTGTAAGAAAAAGTGACCTTTATTACTCAGTCTTATTAATCCATTCGGTGGAACCCAGCAATGGGGATAAACGCCGGATAGTTTGGAGGAGCGCGTGGCCCAGCGGCTTCGATGCCTGCCTGCCGACAAGGAGGGCTGCGTGTGAATCCCCGGTATGGCAAATGTTTTTCTGTTGGGGGTTTAAAACTGACATAGCTAGCACACGACGCGGCGACAGCAGTGGCGAAGCGGCTTGTAATTCTCAGCCTTACAACCCCACGACTACCCCAGCAATGGGGAAAGTTGGGTTTTTTTTGTTTTGAATTTTTAGTTTAATGATAGAAGAAAATATATATCCTTGGTGAGGTCTTGAACCCGTTACTCCAAGTCAAGAGACTGCGCCCTAAGTAACAGCATAGCCACCCGTTCCACTACTGCGTTTCTGTACCGACCTTAACAGGCGAAGTTTGCCCTTACACCCCCACCCTTCACACTCAGCCGCCTCTAAAGCCCACTCTACAACAATGCGTAACCTTTACCACAACAGACGCAATTCTATGTACCGCCAGTAGACAGCGTGATCCCACCCAGCCCTTCATTCTTCGTGGCTATTTAATGAGAGCATTCAGTTGGTTTCTGTGCTTACAACAGGTACATAGCACTGGCCCCACTTTCGTTGTGACGTATATAATAGGGCGCGTTCAAGACTATGAGAAGTGTGGTACTGTTCTTACAGCAGGTACAGAGTACTGGTCCATAATATTGCTGCTGTGCCTTACAATATAGAGCCCGTTCAAGACTATGCGAAGTGTAGTAGGGGCGCCGTTTATTTAATTTTCTTGTTTGTACGCTTTCAGGCACCAACTTGGATATATCAAAAGAAAACATTGGTCAGCTTGAGGCTAGTCTAAACAACATATGAGACTAGTCTGGACAACACGATAAGAGGCTTTTCTAAACAACAAGATATGAGGCTAGTCTAAACAACATGATATGAGGCTAGTCTAAACAACATGATATGACACTAGTCTGTCTAAACAACATGATATGAGACTAGTCTAAACAACATGATATGAGGCTAGTCTAAACAACATGATATGGGACTAGTCTAAACAACATAATATGAGGCTAGTCTAAACAACATATGAGGCTAGTCTAAACAACATATGAGACTAGTCTGGACAACACGATAAGAGGCTTTTCTAAACAACAAGATATGAGGCTAGTCTAAACAATATGATATGAGGCTAGTCTAAACAACATGATATGACACTAGTCTGTCTAAACAACATGATATGAGACTAGTCTAAACAACATGATATGAGGCTAGTCTAAACAACATGATATGGGACTAGTCTAAACAACATAATATGAGGCTAGTCTAAACAACATATGAGACTAGTCTAAACAACATGATATGAGGCTAGTCTAAACAACATGATATGGGACTAGTCTAAACAACATAATATGAGGCTAGTCTAAACAACATATGAGGCTAGTCTAAACAACATATGAGACTAGTCTGGACAACACGATAAGAGGCTTTTCTAAACAACATGATATGATACTAGTCTAAACAACATGATATGAGACTAGTCTAAACAACATGATATGAGACTAGTCTAAACAACATGATATGAGACTAGTCTAAACAACATGATATGAGACTAGTCTAAACAACATGATATGAGGCTAGTCTAAACAACATGATATGAGGCTAGTCTAAACAACATGATATGAGGCTAGTCTAAACAACATGATATGAAGATCTTATAAACAACGTAACATTTACGTGAGGGGGCTGGGGGTGCTGGTGGTGGAGAGATGGCCGTCAAAAAGAGACCAAGCAATTCTTGTATTGTTAAAGGAGTATGCTAAATGAAGGTTATGTATACTCTTTACCTTGTATTTAACCTCGTCGTTTTTCTTCTGCCCTGGTGTGTAGTACAGGTCTTTTCTTTTTTTTTTTATGAAAGAGTCTCCTCTTCCAGCAGCCCATGTCCATCTTTTTCCAAAACCGTACCTCCATAAAATTGTCTAATTTTGTATTGAAGATACAATGAAAAACGTACATCTTAATTTCAATTTTCCATTGGTAACGGTCCGAAAAAAGCAGTTCTGTTTACAGTTTAAGGTTTAAAGAATGCCTTGTTCGCTAATTATTAATGTTTCAATGGGGGTGGCTGAGCTGACTGCAAGTGACGTCACAAATGTTTAAGTTTGTTACTCGTTACCAAGTGACGTCAGTATTACGCAATGTTAACAACTCGTAATAGTTAGTTGTGAGAATAGTCCACAGTAGTTGATAACATCTTTGGCACTTGTCCGTCACAAAAGTTATACTGGGAACGAAACCTAGAGAATTGTGTAATCTAATTCGACGGGATCAAGACACTGAGCAGCGCATGAGCTGCAGCTGTCAGCGACCCGTAGCTGAAGGCTAGTGTCAGAGCAAGCTAACCAGAGATGCCAAGACCCTTCTACACCTCCATGCGATGATCCTGGATAATAGACTGCAACAGAGCAGACTGGCTAAGGAGATGGGAGGGCAGACTGGCTACGATGATGGAATCGAAGAGGGAAAGCTAACCCGGTACCTAACAAATATGACTTCTGAGGTCGGATGTGTCGGACTGAAAGGTGCAAATATCGCAGCCAAGCTATAAACTACAACACAACGCATTCCGTTCTCTGGACTAGATTCTGTTATTTGCAAAGCCTTTTCAAGGCTTGGTAGCGGCAGATTGAGAACGAAGCCAAGCCAAGCCATCTAACGTGACAGCGTTGTTCCAATCCAATTAAAAAAAGTACGCGAACATGCGCAAAAGGGTCCTCGGGCCTTAAGATGATGCCTGTTGACATGCGGCTGAGGGACCACTGTAGTCTAGGTTTCAGTAAGACGTAAGCACTTGCAAACGCCGGGTGTTATATTTATATAGACCTGAGAATTTGGAAAGGGGGAGGGAGAAGCAATATGTAAAAAGTACAGGTGAACTGCGCTTTCACCAGAACGGTACACTGGGAGGAACGTATAGGACCTTCCAACCGTGTCCTAATGGGCGGCTAAAGAAGGTGGGACTAGCAACTTCATCATGTATAACCTTTGCTGTTGATACCGCCGCTGCAAGTGTTTGGATTCGGTGTCTTGGTCAGTATTCTTCATCTGAAGTGACACTAGTCTTCACTGTCAACTAGTACTCTGTCAGTATATTTCATCTGAAGTGACACTAGTCTTCACTGGCAACTAGTACTCTGTCAGTATATTTCATCTGAAGTGACACTAGTCTTCACTGTCAACTAGTACTCTGTCAGTATATTTCATCTGAAGTGACACTACTCATCCCTATACGCAAATTGTACTGACTATGAAAAGGCATTTGACAGTGTGCATTGAAGTACTTTAAGGCAACTGTTGAGACACTATGGGATACCAGAGAAGTACACAACCCTCATCCAGAATATGTACAAAGACACAGTTAGTAGAGTGGTACATGAAGAAGTACTGACTGACAGCTTCGGGGTGCAAACAGGAGTGAGACATGGATGCCTGCTCTCACCTTTCCTGTTCTTGTTGGCTATAGATTGGATAATGCAGACATCAATCAAAGGCAAAAAAATGAGTATTCGGTGGACACTATTGTCACAATTGGAGAACCTGGACTACGCAGATGATCTGGTACTTTTGTTACACATCCATAGTCAAATGCAAGAGAAACGATAGAGTGAAAGAACAATCGACCAAACTGGAACTGAAAATCACCATGAAGAAAACCAAGCTCCTTACTCAATACTAACAGCAAAGAACAAATCATGCTGGAGGGAGAGCAGTTGAAGGATTTGGATACCTTGACCTATTTAGGCAGCACAATAGACACATCAAGAGGTACGGATCCAGATGTAAGGATCAGAATTGGAAAGGCACGAGAGACATTCCTGACACTAAACAATATATGGGGATCCAAGATATAAAGATTCATACTAAAATTTGAATATTCAACGCAAGTGTTAAGTCAGTGTTGCTGTATGGAGACAAGTGTTAAGTCAGTGTTGCTGTATGGAAACAAGTGTTAAGTGTGTTGCTGTATGGAGACAAGTGTTAAGTCAGTGTTGCTGTATGGAGACAAGTGTTAAGTGTGTTGCTGTATGGAGACAAGTGTTAAGTCAGTGTTGCTGTATGGAGACAAGTGTTAAGTCAGTGTTGCTGTATGGAGACAAGTGTTAAGTCAGTGTTGCTGTATGGAAACAAGTGTTAAGTCAGTGTTGCTGTATGGAGCGGAGACATTTGGAACGACCAAGGTCACACAACAAAGACTCTAGTCCTTCGTTAACAGATGCCTACGAAGGATAATGTGCATAAAGTGGCAGGACAAGGTGAGGAATGAAGACTTGTGGGAAAGGAGCCAACAATAGCCATTGGAACAACAAATTAAGCGAAGAAAATAGGGCTAGATAGGACATAGTCTGCGGAAGGCACAGTCTAACTTAGACAGATACGCTCTTACGTAGAATTATCAGGGGAAAAGAGAGATAGGTAGACCCCCAAAAAAGTGGAGCAGAGAATGTGAGAAGGAACTACAATTAAATAATAACACTTGGAGAGATGCAGAAACAGCAACCCAGGACCGTGTACGCTGGCGAGAGGTTGTCGATAGCTGTTCTACCGAGAAGAGCGACGGGCTTTGATTGATTGATTTATATTTCATCAGAAGTGACACTACTCTTCATTCAGGTGAACTGCGCTTTCACCAGAACGGTACACTGGGAGGAACGTATAGGACCTTCCAACCGTGTCCTAATGGGCGGCTAAAGAAGGTGGGACTAGCAACTTCATCATGTATAACCTTTGCTGTTGATACCGCCGCTGCAAGTGTTTGGATTCGGTGTCTTGGTCAGTATTCTTCATCTGAAGTGACACTAGTCTTCACTGTCAACTAGAACTTTGTCAGTATATTTCATCTGAAGTGTCACTAGCCTTCACGTTCAACTAGTACTCTGTCAGTATATTTCATCTGAAGTGACACTAGTCATCACTCCCAACTAGTACTCTGTCAGTATATTTCATCTGAAGTGACACTAGTCATCACTCCCAACTAGTACTCTGTCAGTATATTTCATCTGAAGTGTCACTAGCCTTCACGTTCAACTAGTACTCTGTCAGTATATTTCATCTGAAGTGACACTAGTCTTTACCCCAAACTAGAACTCTGTCAGTATATTTCACCTGACCATGATATCAGTATTTACTCCCAACGAGAACTGTCAGTTTAGCATCACATGACAGTGACACTGGTTTTCACTGCCAATGGGAATAAAGAATTAGAAACTGTTGCACAAGGTCTGAGCTTTTTGTGGGAGTGACCAGTTACGAGCAACGTTTCTGTAACAGCGAGCACAAAGATAAGTTGCACTATAAAAAAAAATTTAAAATCACTAAACAAACAGTTAAGATGGTATGGGCACTCAGATTCGAACCCGGAACAGTGACGAAATACCTCTCTGCTAGAAAGTAACCAGTTTCCGGATTTGCTAGCTGAACACCACTTTCCATATTGGTTCACTTAAAGCGGTTTGCCCTTTAACACAATTGTTGTCAGGCAGGCAGACAGACGTGAACTCTTTCTGAACTGGCAATGAACTGGGATTGAAAAGCGTTTGCGAACTGTACCATTCAATTTTGTTTCTATATGATTTCGCCTTCGTTTTGTAAGCCACGCACGCCTTATTTTTGTGTGTGTGTCTCAAAACAGAGGTGTCAAGGTTTTGTTCAGCTTACCAAGTTGTAAATTGGTACACGAGTAACAGTTAAAGAGCCAGCTAGAAATGGAACAGTTGTCCTCCCCTACTAAGAAGCTGAGACATGGTGAAGATCTTTTTCGTCCATCACGAGTGAAGAAGGCCACTCACTCTGTTCATCCATTTAATATCCCTTCAGTCATAGGAATCGAATGCCACTCTCTCTGTACATCCGTTGAATGTGTTGAGTCAGTCGAATGCCACTCTCTCTGTTCATCCGTTTAATGTGTTGAGTCAGTCGAAGGCCACGCTCTCTGTTCCCCCATTTAATGTGTTGAGTCTGTCAAAGGATTCGAAGACCACTCTCTTTGTTCATCCGTTGAATGTGTTGAGTCTGTCAAAAGATTCGAAGGCCACTCTCTTTGTTCATCCGTTGAATGTGTTGAGTCTGTCAAAGGATTCGAAGACCACTCTCTTTGTTCCCCCATTTAATGTGTTGAGTCGGTCAAAGGATTCGATGGCCACTCTCTGTTCATCCGTTGAATGTGTTGAGTCTGTCAAAGGATTCGAAGACCACTCTCTTTGTTCATCCGTTGAATGTGTTGAGTCTGTCAAAGGATTCGAAGACCACTCTCTTTGTTCATCCGTTTAATGTGTTGAGTCAATCGAAGGTCACTCTCTCTCTCTCTCTACCTCTCTCTCTCTCTCTCTCTCTCTCTCTGTGTTCATCTATTTAATGTGTTGAGTCAGTTGAAGTGTTCCTTGTCCACTGACGAACCCGATGCTGATTGAAAAAGATCCTCGACAGTGTCTGGATTCCGAATGTTCACTTCGTATGAAGATGTTATTTCACGGACATCTCTAGTAATGAAGTCTCGGAACAGCAATCGCTGTTTTTTAAGTTATTCACTTTATTTTCTACCTCTTTAGCGTTCGTCCTGAAAAAAAGGATATTGTGTCCTGGTTCACAGCGAGGCTGTGATACCTTACCTTCGCCTTTCGGCCGAACTTATCCGATTTCAGCACGACATATTTTTGAACTGAGTTTGCTTCCCTCTGCGATCTCTTACTCTCTTAGCCGTGCTCCACTAAAGGAAGCCTGTTTCCATGTCTGCTGTTGTGGATCTTTATTTTGCATCCCTATAAATACTCAAAGTTGACCTCAGCTATTGGTATCAGCTCCGTAAAATTAGTTTTTGTTTTTTCTTAATATTCACTTTAGTAACAGAGGCAAATAAGGTAACAATACATGACAGTAAGTAGTAAATTGTTTGTAGTAGTTTATATTATACATAATTTATGAAGGGAAGAATAAAATAACGAATATAGGTGGTTATGTAACTTGAAGGAAAGTGGTAATGATGGAGGAAGGGAGATAATATAACGCTTTAGGAAGGTATGTAACTTTGGTAGTAGCATGTTCTACCCTTCCTAATGTGCAGTTGTCATTAATTGTGTAGTGCCTCGGCGGGAAGTGTGTGCGTGCGCGTATCTGGTTGTCGTGTGTAGACACGCGCAGCAGCACAGCTGGATCTGGGATCTAGGAGATAATGTACGGAACACGTTCATATAGGTGTGTGCACCAGGCAAAGACCACCTTCTCTTGCTCAGCGGGCTGCACAGAACTCTGCCATCTTGTTATACAAGAATGCCAATTAAGCCATAGTGGAACGCATTACAAAGGGATGCATCATGCACACGCGCATCCACTCGCCAATACGTCCACGCTGCAAACAGATACACACATGCATCCATACAGTGGTCAATACGTCCACACTACAAACAGATACACACATGCATCCATACAGTGGCCAATACGTCCACACTACAAACAGATACACACATGCATCCATACACTGGCCAATACGTCCACACTGCAAACAGATACACACATGCATCCACTGGCTAATACATCCACACTGTAGATACACACATCCATACACTGGCCAATACGTCCACACTATAAACAGATACACACATGCATACACTGGCCAATACGTCCACACTACAAACAGATACACACATGCATCCATACACTGGCCAATACGTCCACACTGCAGATACACACATCCATACACTGGTCAATACGTCCACACTATAAACAGATACACACATGCATCCGTACACTGGTCAATACGTCCACACTACAAACAGATACACACACGCATCCATTCACTGACTAATACGTCCTGATGTAACCTAAAATACGATGATTTTGGGTTGAAAGAAGCGTACCTTCGCCAGTAGAATCCAGAAAGACAAACATTTGAACAAACAAAAAATAATGACCGTCAATTAAAAAAATAGTCGTAAATCTTAGCATAAATGAATTAATGCAGTTTTTATATAAAAATCGTCATAATTCATCTATCTAGATCGCTTTAGAGCACTTGATCAACAGTGACTGCTATCTCACAGTTCCTATTATGAGACGCCTTCTGGAATTCCTGCTACGAGACTCCATTTTCTCTGACCTCATCTTCAACAGTTCTTCACATGTTTTCATAGATTTCCACAATGGTCTCATTGAATCATATGGTGGTTTCTGGTGTAAACGTACAAGAATAAGAAGGTCACATGTACGCATACGTATCCCATCGTCAACCATTTATTCTGCTAACTTGCGCAATTCCTACGTACATACATACATACATACACACACACACACATACATACATACATACATACATTACGTTACTATGCTTCGCTGTTCTTTACGTTCATTTACATTACTTACCAACACATACTTATTAACGTAGTCGCTCCTCTTCTACCATGGGGTGTGGATATATTTTTCTGTTGTTTGTGTGGCTTAAAGTTATAGCAGAATTCCATGCCCAGCACTCCTTAGTCGCCTCTTACGAAATGCCTGACAGGTTTCAGTGTAACTTTTCTTTGCTCCACTTTGTAACCCCAGAATAACACGGGAAGGATTACATACCTACCCAAACACATACACACACACACACACACGCTAATGATATAGATAGACCTGTGCATTAACGCGATAATATATTCAATTCAACATGCCTCTCTGGCTCTATGCGCACGGAGCGAGAGAAAGTAGAACCAAGAGTAGACCAGGATTGAGAGAAGGATGAAGAGAACTAATCCGGTTAATCACCGCCTCGCTGTGCTGCCATATGCAAAGCGTGCTCGTGTATTTATGCGCCGGTGTTATGCTGGCTGTCTGATCCAGCTGGCTTATTTGTTCTGTCGTTTGTTTGGTTTTTTTGGGGTTTTTTTTGTGTTGGGGGGGGGGGGAGTTTTTTTTCTCTTAGCGTTTCTGTTAGTGTATGCACTTTTAAGGCGACGTGTCAAAGCTTCAGGTGCAACATACTGACCACGGTCACACCCCACGTTAACGCCGCGAACATGGCTGCAGGCAGTGTTACGGCAGCCTGGTTAACAAGGTGTGGAGGATCGACTTTGTGATACCCGTAGTAGTGAACTTAATTCTTGTATTACACTACAGCAAGAAGGGTAAAGGTATATCTTCTTTAATACGCACAGGAAAATACCATGTGCTACAGATGACTGCCAGGAAATCAGGTCGTGAAAGAAGAGCTTGGTGACGATCCTGAAAATAGGGTGTAGTCTGGACATGGTAGGTAAGGATCGCAGAGGGCAGGCAAGGCCGGTCCCAAAAATGACTTGATGAATCGGGATGTGTCTGGTGGAAAGACGCAGATTTTGCAGACTTGCTGTAAACTACGATACAACGTTTTCTTCTTTCAGGACGAACGCCGAACAAGAAAAGGAAGAACAAGGCGAAGACTCGAAAATAATACATTTTTAAGGCGGGGAAGGATACGATCAGAAGATGGGCTAATGCTTTGGATTGTCCAGGATTGGTGGTTAAAGTTGTCTAGGCTTGGTGGTTACGGTTTGGTGGTGAAAGTTGCGTAGGCTTGGTGGGGAAGGTTGTCTAGGTTTGTTGGTGAAAGTTGTGTAGGTTTGGTGGGGAAGGTTGTCTAGGTTTGTTGGTGAAAGTTGTGTAGGTTTGGTGGGGAAGGTTGTCTAGGTTTGTTGGTGAAAGTTGTTTAGGTTTGTTGGTGAAAGTTGTGTAGGCTTGGTGGGGAAGGTTGTCTAGGTTTATTGGTGAAAGTTGTCTAGGTTTGTTGGTGAAAGTTGTATAGGTTTGTTGGTGAAAGTTGTATAGGTTTGTTGGTGAAAGTTGTGTAGGCTTGGTGGGGCAGGTTGTCTAGGTGTAGTGGTGAAAGTTGTATAGGTTTGTTGGTGAAAGTTGTGTAGGCTTGGTGGGGAAGGTTGTCTAGGTGTGGTGGTGAAAGTTGTATAGGTGTGGTGGTGAAAGTTGTGTAGGCTTGGTGGGGAAGGTTGTCTAGGTTTGGTGGTGAAAGTTGTATAGGTTTGTTGGTGAAAGTTGTCTAGGTTTGGTGGTAAAAGTTGTGTAGGCATGGTGGTGAAAGTTGTGTAGGCCTGGTGGTGAAAGTTGTGTAGGCCTGGTGAGGAAGGTTGTCTAGGTTTGGTGGTGAAAGTTGTATAGGTTTGTTGGTGAAAGTTGTGTATGCTTGGTGGGGAAGGTTGTCTAGGTGTGGTAGTGAAAGTTGTATAGGTTTGTTGGTGAAAGTTGTGAAGGCTTGGTGGGGAAGGTTGTCTAGGTTTGGTGGTGACAGTTGTATAGGTTTGTTGGTGAAAGTTGTCTAGGCTTGGTGGGGAAGGTTGTCTAGGTTTGTTTGTGAAAGTTGTGTAGGCTTGGTGGGGGAGGTTGTCTAGGTTTGTTGGTGAAAGTTGTGTAGGCTTGGTGGGGAAGGTTGTCTAGGTTTGGTGGTGAAAGTTGTGTAGGCTTGGTGAGGAAGGTTTTTTTAGGTTTGTTGGTGAAAGTTGTGTAGGCTTGGTGGGGAAGGTTGTCTAGGTTTGTTGGTGAAAGTTGTGTAGGCTTGGTGGGGAAGGTTGTCTAGGTTTGTTGGTGAAAGTTGTGTAGGCTTGGTGGGGAAGGTTGTCTAGGTTTGGTGGTGAAAGTTGTGTAGGCTTGGTGGGGAAGGTTGTCTAGGTTTGGTGGTGGAAGTTGTGTAGGCTTGGTGGGAAAGGTTGTCTAGGTTTGTTGGTGAAAGTTGTATAGGTTTGGTGGGGAAGGTTGTCTAGGTTTGGTGGTGAAAGTTGTATAGGCCTTGTGGTGAAAGTTGTCTAGGTTTGTTGGTGAAAGTTGTATAGGTTTGTTGGTGAAAGTTGTGTAGGCTTGGTGGGGAAGGTTGTCTAGGTTTGGTGGTGAAAGTTGTATAGGTTTGTTTGTGAAAGTTTTGTAGGCTTGGTGAGGAAGGTTGTCTAGGTTTGGTGGTGAAAGTTGTATAGGTTTGTTGGTGAAAGTTGTGTAGGCTTGGTGGGGAAGGTTGTCTAGGTTTGGTGGTGAAAGTTGTATAGGTTTGTTGGTGAAAGTTGTCTAGGTTTGGTGGTGAAAGTTGTGTAGGCATGGTGGTGAAAGTTGTGTAGGCCTGGTGGTGAAAGTTGTGTAGGCCTGGTGAGGAAGGTTGTCTAGGTTTGGTGGTGAAAGAGTTTTAAGTTTGGTGATGAAAGTTGTGTTGGTTTGGTGGTGAAAGTTGTGTAGGCCTGGTGGGGAAGGTTGTTTAGGTTTGGTGATGAAAGTTGTGTAGGCCTTGTGGTGAAAGTTGTGTAGGCCTTGTGGTGAAAGTTGTGTAGCCCTTGTGGTGAAAATTGTGTAGACTTGGTGGTGAAAATTGTGAAGGCCTTGTGGTGAAAGTTGTGTAGATGTGGTGGTGAAAGTTGTGTAGGCTTGGTAGTGAAAGATAAAGCATTGGCCCATTGGACTATTTTCATGGTAGCCTGGCTAAAGAGGTAAGGCATCGATGTGGATCCCCCGAGTAGTGAGCGACACGCAGATAAAGTCAAGCAAAGAACAAACGTCTGGAAGACCTCGGCCCACCTTCATCAGCACGCTCGGAATGTGAGAAAAGCTACAACAAACCGCCAAGTAACGTCCTTTTCAGGGCGCACGAAAGAGTACATCTACTCACTGTGGACACTCAACAACAGCAGCAGCCAAGTGGGATACCCCCAGAATGGCGACCTAAGTTACGGAGAAGAAAGATGTTACCACTATGTTGCGGCCCTCGGTGTGTTCAATTGTTCTCACGTGCCTCTACGGCGAGTTTCAGTTTGTGATCCCTGGTGAGAACGTACATTCATAAATAGGTCAGATGGGCACGAGCACAACCCATTGTCAACCCCAATTCCATGACCTTCCTCAATTTTTGCATTTGCACGAGCAGAAGTATTTATTGGGGATGGGGGGGGGGGGGGGGGGGTTGTACATCTTTGAGAGGGCCCATTCACAAGAGTTGAACCGTCTTTAGTCTATTCCCTGTGTAGGATGTGTTCCGAGCACGGCTGCAACATATAAGGACTGTAGACTTTGTTCTGGTCTGCTCTCCACTTGGTATGCATCCAGCTTCAGGTGCAATTTCTTTGTGGTACTGCACAAGAATTTGAGCCCATGTGGCGATCAAATGTTTGATGGCTCACACATTCTGATATAAACAAAACGAATGTCTGGGGTAGACAAGTTTACCTTTACCAAAAAGAAGACAATGCCTTCACGAAAAAAATAATTTATTGTCTCTCGCGGTAAATAGCTCTGGGTTGATCACCTGTCATTGTCTCTCGCAGTAAAGAGCTCTGGATTAATCACCTGTCATTGTCTCACAGTAAAGGGCTCTGGGTTGATCACATGTCATTGTCTCTCGCAATAAAGGGCTCTGGGTTGATCACATGTCATTGCCTCTCGCAGTAAAGGGCTCTGGGCTGATCACCTGTCATTGTTTCTCATAGTAAAGGGCTGTGGGCTTATCACATGTCATTGTCTCTCGCAGTAAAGGGCTGTTGGTTGATCACGTGCCATTGTCTCTCACAGTAAAGGGCTCTGGGTTGATCACCTGTCATTGTCTCTCGCAGTAAAGGGCTGTGGGTTGATCACGTATCTCGACACGCTCCAGTTTCGTTCACATTATTCACCGTTCTGCTTCAATGTTAACCATATTCCGCCATCAGAGCTCGCCCATTTACAGTAAACCCTGTCTCCATGCATTTCCGATCTTCACCTTTTCGCTCCAATGTGGAACATACGCTGCCACTGCACCTGGCCTCTATTAAAATAAGCCTGTTTTAAAGCATCTGGAATCTTTCACTATTTCCCTCCAATGTGAACCATACGTCTCAACTGCAGCCTGTGCTCTTACAGGAAGCCTGTGTTCCGCGCTTTTGCTTTGCTTGATTATGATAGCAATGTTTTTTTACATGATGATGTTGTTAGCCCCAAATACGGCCCTCTTTACTTGCTTTTTATCACATGTTAGGAAAGTGACAGTGTCTATTGTTTTCGTTTCCGATACCATACCCTCAAGTTTACCCATCTGTAAATAGGCACATTTAAGGAAGGTCTGGTCACATAGCCTCAGAAAGAAGCTCAGTCCTAGAACAATGAAGTCAACTTCCACAAAAAGAGAGATTCATAAACAACAACAATTGGGAATCTGGCTCATGGTTTGGGAATACGAGACAGCGAAGAAGGGAACTTAACACTGCTCTTCGCAAAATATGATTCTCAAATGATCTTGGTCGGGATATGGGAGCTAACATCGAGGCGTTGAAAGATAGCATAGTGTGACAGAGCTGATACCAAGGCGTTGAAAGACAGCATAAGTGTCACAGAAGTTGACATCAAGGCGTTGAAAGACAGCATAAGTAGAGCAGTAGTTGACATCAAGTCGTTGAAAAACAGCATTAGGACAGGAGCTGACATCAAGACCGTGAAAGATAGCATAAGTGGAACAGGAGCTGACATCCAGGCGTTGAAAGACAGCATTCTGAGGTCAGGAGATGACATCCATGCGTTGAAAGATGCATTATGAGGTCAGGAGATGACATGCAGGCGTTGAAAGACAGCATTATGAGGCCAGGAGCTGATATCCAGGCGTTGAAAGACAGCATTATGAGGCCAGGAGCTGACATCCAGGCGTTGAAAGACAGCATTGTGAGGCCAGGAGCTGACATCCAGACGCTGAAAGACAGCATTATGGGGCCAGGAGCTGACATCCAGGCGTTGAAAGGCAGCATTATGAGGCCAGGAGCTGACATCCAGGCGTTGAAAGACAGCATTATGAGGCCAGGAGAAGACATCCAGGCGTTGAAAGACAGCATCACTAGAAGGACGGTGGGAGGGTGGACTAGCTAGGAATAAAGGGCCCAATTTAAAGTCATCCAGAAAGCTCCTGTTAGAATTTTGCTCTGCGATATATGAACCCGTGATCCACTAACCAACAATCATGTACCCTCGATCCATGTACCAGTGACGCATGAACCTCGATCCATGGACCCTCGATCCATAGAAAAATGACCCATAAACCCTTGATCCATAGACCAGCGACCCGTGAACCCTCGATCCTTGGACCACCGACCCATGAACCCTCGATTTTTGGACCAGCGACCCATGAACCCTCGATCCTTGGACCAGCGACCCATGAACCCTCGATCCTTGGACCAGCGACCCATGAACCATCGATCCTTGGACCAGCTATCCATAAACCTGCCACCCGTGAACTAACAATCCATGAGCTTGCAATCCGTGAACCTGTGATTCATGAACCTACAACCCATAAACCCGCGATCCGTACATTTCATAAGTTTGAAATCAAACGTCTGTCGAGCAAGCAGCGCGAGAGAAAACTGAATACCAGTGTGTACAACCAGCAAACTACACGAACCATCGTATACATAGACTCTGCCATTTGTTGAAAGAGACGGATCCCCTATGGGTCTGCCCGAAGTGCAGTGACAACGATTGTGCCTAACGTCACAGTAATGTCTACAAACCGTCGTCCGGCCAATAACTATTATTCGATTGCCTTTTACCTGACACCTTTCTAAGAAGTGTGACCACTTGTCCCCTACCACCGCCACCAAAAAAAAAAAAAATGGGATCGTGTTTTTGTTCTTCTTATTTGCGTTCGGTTTCGTATGCTCGTTTTATGCCAACAGACGGGCTGGCTCTATGAAATGACACGTCAGTCGCAGGTCCTCAATGGTTCCCCATAGTTTGTCTTGTATGTTTCTTTCATCGGGCCAGGTCTTCTCACGGGAGCCTTGGTGTGGTGGACATGTTTGCAGGATGTGTCCTGGAGTCTGGGGTCCTCTCTGACATGTGCATTGTGCAGTCGGTGCTGCTTTCATGTTATGTGGGAATTTGGTCTGCAATGACCTGTTCTGAGGCGTTCAAATCTTAGGATCTTAGCTTTTTACTTGTGTTTTATCTAAGGTTGTCAAGAGTCAAATGGGTTTTTTGTGACTGCGGCTAAGCCTGTCTACAAAGCATTCTCTGCGCATGCGTGATCCGACTTACATAACCCATAAAGATTGTATTTGTCTTTTCTTATCCTTCTGCTTTTGCTTCTTTTTTGTCCTTTTTTCTTCTTATTTTGCTGCTTCTTCTATTTATGCTTCTTCTGCTTCTTCTTCGCTGTTCGCTTTGGGAAGTACGTATTGTTAGTGACGTAGTTTGTAGCAATACTGCGATATTTGTGTCATTCGACCTGACACTTCCGGTTTCAGTACAGCACATTTGTGGGGCCGTTGTTTGCCTGCCCTGTTTGATCCTTATTATCTCAGATGGACTGCACGGATGTAGCCTGTTTCTAGGGCCGCCTATTTTATTTGCATACATCGGCTACGTACTCTCATTGTCTACTTTTTAAAACTAAATTTGAGCATTTCCAGGTGAAAGAAGGTGAAACTTCTTCTTCTTCTTCATCTTACGCAGTCAGACAGTAACCATTATTTTTTCGAAAGAAAAAAGCAGCGATCAACCTGAGGCTGTCGACACTGCCATAGAGCTTGTCTAGTGTTGCCACTGGTGATGGCCACATCTGCTCTCTCTGATCCTCGTATGTCGGGCAGTTTTGCAGCAAATGTTCAGCGGTCATTTTCCCGGTACCACAATGTCTAGTGCTCGATACGGTAGCATGCTTGTGAGCTTGTTGAAGCCGCGATCGATCGACAGGAGTATTGATGCTGCTCCACAACACCCGCCAACATACGGATGGTCATACAGTGGATACTGTTCGAGCTCTCAAATGTGAGGTCTTGGAACGTCCAGCTTACAGTACTGATGGTGTAATAGGTCTTTTACTTGTTTGGACCTTTTTCCGTTTGCCTTGTTTCTCTATTCCCCAAGGCGGTGTGCGTTGCACTGTGGTTTTTATTTTGCGCCTGTTGGCCAGTGCATCCGACTTCAGCATACATTTTATGTAAGGGTCTGCTTCCTCCTGCATTTTCTAAGGGTTCGCTTCCCCGGGGTAACGGCCGGTGCTGTGATGGGGAGGTTAAAGGTCGCGCCAGAATACTTTTTTTTTTTAAATCTAGAGGGGATTCAAAAGCGATGGGAAGACAACGTCTATGAATGGACTAACCTACGACACCAGATGGCACAAAAAAGCAACCGAGGCAGACAGAGAGGTGTGGAGGTGTCAGCAGGGGTGCCCCAACGATCTCAAGTGATCACTGGATGAACCGAACTGAACTGATCGATAAGCTAGTGGACATGTGGTAAAATTATGTTGCCAGTCACGGGGACTATACCGGAAAATAAGACCAAAAATGTATGGTTCACACTTGTGGAAATTGTATTTAATAAAATTTCTGTCATGTGACTGTCTCTCGTGTGTGTGTAAATATATATATATATATGTATATATATATATATATGTATATATATATATATATATATATATATATATATATATATATATATATATATATATATATATATGTATATATACACACACATATATATATATATATATATATACACATATATATATACACACACACAAATATATATACACACACACACACAAATATATATACACACACACACTAGCGAAACCGCACTGCAAACAAATGGATTTAGGATTCCCTAAAAGATGGTTAGTGTAAACGAAATTCAGTGATGGGTCTGTTGTCAGCCATGAGTGATGAATGATATGTCTTTTCTTCGTTCATTCTCATTCTCCCACTGCCAAACCCTGAAAGGGCTTAAGTAGCAGAATGTAGTCCAGAGAACGGAATGCGTTGTGTTGTAGTTTACAGCTTGACTGCGATATTTGCACCTTTCGGTCCAACATATTTTTTGAGTATCGGGTTAGCATTCCTTCTTCGATCCCTTCTCCTTAGCCAGTCTGCCGTGCTGCAGCCTGTTATCCACGATCACCGCGTGAAGGTGTAGAAGGGTCTTGGCAGCTTTGGTTCGCTGGTCCTGACGCTAGCAGTCAGCTATGAGTCGCTGACCACTGCAGCTCATGCGTCTTGATCCCGAATGATTATATGATGGTGATGATAATGATGAAGGGGATGATGATGATCATTATGAAGATGGTGATGATGATGACGGCATCGACGACAAGATCCTCCACACAAACACTACACACATTCGCTCCTATTCACAAACACCACACATCCATCCCTGCACAATCACGACACAGACACACACACATCCATACACACCACCGCCATATACTGACCTATTTAATACTGCACCACACACACGCACACACACATAATACTAAGTGTCCTAACGCCACACATGATCCACTCACTGCTCATACTCCTGCCTACACTTCGTCGTTCGTCCTAGCTGTCGCTGTCGCATATCGACTGGCCTACCCCCCTGCTTTCTTCGCCCCCTCACCCCACCCCCATCCTGTGATACAGCCTGACAAGCATAATGAATGAACCCAACCTATAGACCAGTGGTTTTCACTTCCTACTTGCCGCCGTCGCTAGACAGTTACCGCAAGACGGGAACATTTTCTGGTGCGGGGGATTTTCTGAACGTTTTTACAGTTTTAAGTGTCCACAAGTTGGGGATTTTTCTTTTTCCAGAATATGTTGACTGTTTAAGTGTCCGCAAGACTGGAGGCATGTCTTTTTTTTCTTTCTGAACATTGAATGTTCATAAATGTCAGCATGATTGGGGCATTTCTTTTTTACGGAACATTTTAGTCGTTTCAAATGTCCGCAAGGGGATCAAGATGCTGAGCAGCGCATGAGCTGCAGCGGTTAGCGACCCATAGCTGACTGCTAGCGCCAGGGCCAGCTAATCAGAGCTGCCAAGACCCTTCTACACCTCCACGCGGTGATCCTGGATAACAGGCTGCAACAGGGCAGACTGACTAAGGAGAAGGGATCGAAAAGGGAATGATAACCCAGTACTAAAAAAAATGCTTGCTGAAGTCGAATATGTTGGACCGAAAGGTGCAAATATCGAAGTAAAGCTGTAAACTACAACACAACGAATTGCGTTCTCTGGACTACATTCTGCTACTTAAGCCCTTTCAGGGTTTGGCAGTGGGAGATTGAGAACGAACGAAGCCAAGCCAAGCCAAATGTCCGCAAGTCAGGGGCGTTTTGTAAAATCCCTACGTCTTTGTTCTATTCCTACGTCATTTTGTATGCGTCTTCCTACGATTTTTCTTTATCTTCGTACGTCTTCATCGCTATAGAGTTTGTCCGGGAATGCTATTGGATATGGCCATATGTGCTTTCTCTGTTTTTCGTATGTTGGACATTTCGTATGTTGGACATTTCTGTTGGACATTTCGTATGTTGGACATTTCTGTGGCAAATGCTCAGGGGTCATTTTTGTTATCAGTACCGCAGACACACCCATCGGTATTTCCTATTCTTAGTTTATTGAATAGATTCACTACTGTCAATAAATAAATCGAAGCACTTTAGCACCCTTCGGAGCACATGTCCTTATTGTAACCACGACAAGTCTTCGTGTCCTGTGAAATCTGATCCGACTCCAGGTCTACATATCCATAACCGAATGGACAATCAAATTAGCTTAGAGGTCGTCACCTTCACCATTTATCACATTCATGGATCTGCCGTTCGCGATGAAGTGGTAGAGACTTTTCTGCATGTTCCCCAACTTTTTATGAGGTTGGTTAACGAATTCCCTTCCTCACTGCATTGTCTCCTCTAACTATAATTTAACTTTTCATTTTCCAGCAGGGTAAGCGAACGCGTCACTATTTGAACAAAGTGTATTTGTGTCTAGAGATAGTTAAAAGCCGAGTGGTCTGCCGGGGTCTTTGTGTATGACAAGGACAAGAATAGCACCACTGTCCCACAGAGAGCATGTCGTAAGAGGCGACTAACTGTGTGACATGGCATAACACCGGCATGGTTAGGTGGTTTGTTTAGAGTAGCATAGATATCACCTAACAGGCTGCGGGTCTACTTTGCTCTAGTGTTTGAGTCTATTAAGATGGACTCGCGCATCGGTTAACCACCCTCCGTAAACGCTTGTCCCAACACAGCTGACTATAAGCTATTCGAACCTAGCCCGCTAAGCAGGAAACCCTTCTTACGGCTACATCCATCTCATACCAGAGCTGAGACCTGCACAGGGGCATTTGCCGATGAAGAAGTACAGGTCGACTAAGAACTGAGATAGTTAAAAACGTTCAACAATAATTTTATGTAATTCCCCTCAGCTTCTTCTTTCACCATCCTGTTGATCGTCTTCTAATCTATGGAGAAAACAAGCTCTCTCTATGTTACTCCGCCTTAAATAAATGTGAGGGCCTTGCTTCTTGAGTTTTCTTTAAAAACCAGATGTTTACTCCGTCCACTATCAGCTGCTCGTGTGTTGTGTGAGGGACGAGGTAGGCATATATCCTGATTCCGGGATCTACCTGTATCACCAAACAACATGACTTCAGAGCAAAAGAAAGACTAAGATATAGATGAATTGAGTGTGAATTGAATTGAAGACGTTACGGAGGCAGGGGAGGCTGCGTGGCGCCTAGTAGTGGAGCGTCCGTTTCATAATCCCAACGCACCTGGTTCGAATCACACTCGTGTCCAGTTTGGCAGACATGGATTTTTCCTCTCCTCCACGAACGGAAAGTAATGACAACCTACCGTACTGAACACTTGCTAAGAAACTTATAATAGCCAAATAAGTTGGCGGTTGTAAGAAGCGATGTTCTGCAAAAGACATGCACTTACTTTTACAGAGGCAGAGATTGAAATCAGCAATGTTCACACGGATGACACATTTCAGAAGATTGCCAACAAAATATATAGATTTACGGTGTCAAAGAAAAGTTGTGGAGACAAGGATGGAAAAGAAGAGCTGTCACACACAGGACACCCGAACGAAATACGATTATACAAGCAAAGGTGGTTTGACGATATTAAAGAAGGACTACAGAGGCAGGAACTGGACACAATAACTACCAGACAGATAGCACGCGAACGAAGATTACACTTCCCCACGTAGTTGAAATGAGAACCGCTGCTATAATATATGCAATGTTCAAGCCCTGTGTAACGATTGGCAGTGTAGGCGGATACGCTGTCTGTAAAAGTTAACAGCTTAGACCAGAGGTTCCCAACTTTTCGGAATGTGTCACTTCAACTGGGAATGTTTGAATTGAGTTCCGGAGAACGTATCACAATTGCATTCTTACTGGTTCATGTATTTGTTTGGGGAAGAACGGGTGGTGCTGGTGACATAGTCATCTTCAGTCACAGCGTCAGGAAGCCTGGGAAATAACTAAATGAGCGCAGTGAGGCAGGCGGGGCATCTTACTTTAAAATTATTAGTTAGAAAACACAGTACATGCTGAACACTAGTTGCCCCACAGTACATGCTGAACACTAGTTGCCCCACAGTACATGCTGAACACTAGTTACCCCATAGTGCATGCTGAACACTAGTTGCCCCACAGTACATGCTGAACACTAGTTGCCCCACAGTACATGCTGAACACTAGTTGCCCCACAGTACATGCTGAACACTAGTTGCCCCACAGTACATGCTGAACACTAGTTGCCCCACAGTACATGCTGAACACTAGTTGCCCCACAGTACATGCTGAACACTAGTTGCCCCACAGTACATGCTGAACACTAGTTGCCCCACAGTACATGCTGAACACTGGTTGCCCCACAGTACATGCTGAACACTAGTTGCCCACAAGGAATTCAATACGTGAATTCTAACATTTACCTTGGTCATGAAATTTAGAATCCCCACAAAACGTCGGGAGATTTCAGGATAGATAGCGGGATGGTTCAGTTTCAGTCGTATCAAAGCCATACTTCAACAGGGAAGAAACGACAAGGCTAGAGTTCAAACCTACAGCAGGATGGTTATTCCAGCCATGGTTCATAGTTGCAATGTATGGAATCTACGAAAGACATGCACAGACGCTCCGAGTTGTTCAAAGGGCAATGAAGGTCATTAGTAGTGACCCAGCTCACAACACCAAAATCAAGCGGCAAACTTCCTTCAATGACGTCGTAGATACTACGTTGTTAAGAACATCTAGATGGGCTTGGCACGTGAGGCACACGTCTCACCACAGATTGATACCAAGAAGTGACGTCCTGGTGGTCCTACAACTATAAGCGCCCACCAATGAAATTAAGAGATGGACTGAGTAAAACCCTTAGTTCAATATGGTACTCCAAAGCAAAATACTGAAATGAGTTCAAACATTTGGCTACCTGACATCAGACACTTGCTACGTCGATCGAATTCTAGGATTACATATTACAGATTACATATTGCAGATTACATATTACAGATTACAGACGGGCGGTTTTGTCATTGTCGTTCGAGCTCTTTACTCGTGACGGATTTTACTCTTGTAATACATTGTGGTGGCTCTTTTTATACACCGGAGTATGCACTAAGCTCCCCTGACTGTGGTGCAGTGCTAGGCTTTTAAATCTCACCACAATGTCGACCTTTGTCTTGTTGGCCAAGCTGATGTAAGACGGCTTGTTTCTATGGTAACGAGGAGAATCTTGGTCATAATATTTCACCTGACCATGACAACAGCGACGTTGCATCCGTTCGTATCATTAACATCGCATTTAGGAGAGACGTGCTAGAGGCCGCGTTAAGAACCCTTGGACATGGTTCAGCACGTTAGGCGTAATAATAATCCAGCAGGTGTTTATATAGCGTGTTCAGTGAATAATGTAATCAACGGGTGAGTGCAACTCGAAAGATTCAACTGCAGACAGACAGACAACAAATAAGGTAGATATACTGTGTACGGTACGTGTGTCAGGATCAGAGTATTCCAGTCGCTCATGTTGAAGATTGGTACCTCACTGTTAGCTTTATGGCAAGCAATGCAGCTAGTAAGGGAGTTTGTTTGCGAATGCCCACCATGAGTAGGTTACTCTTTTGTGCGCTCTGAAAAGGGCGTTAAGTGGCGGGTTGCTTTAGCTTTCCTCACATCCCGAGCGTGCTGATGAAGGTGGACCGGGGTCCTCCAGGCGGTTGTGCTATGCTTCGCTTCATCTGCATGTCACTCACTAACACGGGGATCACGTCGATCCCTCACTTTGTTAGCCAGGCTGTCATGAAAACAGCCTGTTTCTAAGTGTTACAAGGAAGCCGAGGTGAGCGTCTTGGCGAGTATGTTTTGCTCAATATTGACTAACATGTCTTCTTCTTCTTCTTTCTTCTTCGTTCGTTCTCAATCTCCCACTACCAAACCCTGAAAGGGCTTAAGTAGCAGAATGTAGTCCAGAAAACGGAAAGCGGTGTGTCGTAGTTTACAGCTTGGCTGCGATATTTGCACATTTTGGTCCAACACATCCGACTCCAGCAAGCAGTTTTTGAGTACTGGATTATCATTCCCTCTTCGATCCCTCTCCTTAGCCAGTCTGCCCTGTTGCAGCCTGTTATCCAGGATCACCGCGTGGAGGTGTAGAAGGGTCTTGGCAGCTATGGTTCGCTGGCCCTGACGCTAGCAGTCAGCTATGGGTCGCTGACCACTAACATGTCTGATCAGTATATGTTTCCTGACCAGACGTTAGTCATCCTCCCCAAGGGAACTTAATCGTTTCCTATCTTACTACGAAATCTTCGAATCCGTACAGTGGTCCTTTTACACTTCATCTCCGTCAGCAGCAGTCCACACTGGTGTGCTTCCTTGTCAATGTGGGAAGGGATAGGAAAGCCACCTCATTGATGAAATAACTATCCCACTATTTATTCTCACACTAGTTGATGTTGTCACGACTTTGACTTTCTAACAGACTGTCTCTCATTCTAGCAGAATGTCTCTCATTCTAGCAGACTTTGTCTCTAATTCTAGCAGACTTTGTCTCTAATTCAAGCAGACTTTGTCTCTAATTCTAGCAGACTTTGTCTCTCATTCTAACAGACTGTGTCTCTCATTCTAGCAGACTGTCTCTCATTCTAGCAGAATTTGTATCTAATTCTAGCAGACTTTGTCTCTCATTCTAACAGACTTTGCCTCTCATTCTAACAGACTTTGTCTCTTATTCTAGCAGACTTTGTCTCTCATTCTAGCAGACTTTCTCTCATTCTAGCAGACTGTCTCTCATTCTAGCATACTTTACCTCTCCTTCGAGCAGATTTTACCTCTCTATTTATCAGACTTTACCTCTCCTTCTATCAGACTACCTCTCCTTCTAGCAGACTTTACCTGTCTTTCTATCAGACTTTACTTCTCCTTCTAACACTTTACCTGTCCTTCTTTCAGACCTTACCTCTCCTTCTATCAGACTACCTCTCCTTCTAGCAGACTTTACCTCTCATCATAGCAGACTTTTTTTCTCATTCTATCATACCACCTGCTAGCAGAGATGCCCCTATTTACTATCCATATTATTGAATCCCTGGAACTTTTACTTCGTAGGACAGTATAGGTCTCCTGCACCTTCATGCATGTCGTAAAAGTGTTGTACTATAAAGTAGTGTGCATGAAACTAGCACATTCATAACGAAAAGCCAAATGCTCCAGAAACTACCACTGCAAGATAATCAATACACAGTGCTTTGGCGCAGGCTGCCTCTAATAAGTCATGAGTGATAACTAAGTGCTTCTTATAGAGGAAAAGGGAGAAAAATAGCAATAAGAAAAATGACTAAGTGTCCATGTCCTCAGGTTTATTAGAAGAATATAGTCACATGTCTCAGTGTCCATGTCTTCAGGTTTATTATAAGAATATAGTCACCTGTCTTAATGTCCATGTCTTCAGGTTTATTAGAAGACTATAGACACCTGTCTCTATGTCCATGACTTCAGGTTTATTAGAAGAATATAGTCACATGTCTCAATGTCCATGACTTCAGGTTTATTAGAAGAATATAGTCACCTGTCTCAATGTCCATGACTTCAGGTTTATTAGAAGACTATAGACACCTGTCTCTATGTCCATGACTTCAGGTTTATTAGAAGAATATAGTCACCTCTCTCAATGTCCACGTCTTTAGGTTTATTAGAAGAATATAATCACATGTCTCAATGTCCAAGTCTTCAGGTTTATTAGAAGAATATAGTCACCTGTCTCAATGTCCATGTCTTTAGGTTTATTAGAAGAATATAGTCACCTGTCTGAATGTCCATGTCCTCAGGTATATTAGAAGAATATAGTCACCTGTCTGAATGTTCATGTCTACAGGTTTATTAGAAGAATATATTCACCTGTCTGAATGTCCAAATCTACAGGTTTATTAGAAGAATATAGTCACCTTTCTCAATGTCAATGTCTTAAGGTTTATTAGAAGAATATAGTCAGTCACATGTCTCAATGTCCATGTCTTCAGGTTTATTAGAAGAATATAGTCACCTGTCTCAATGTTCATGTCTTAAGGTTTATTAGAAGAATATAGTCAGTCGCTTGTCTCAATGTCCATATCTTTAGGTTTATTAGAAGAATATAGTCACCTGTCTCAATGTCCATGACTTCAGGTTTATCACGACAATATAGCCACTTGTCAGGTTTTTATCATTCATAGACCGTTGTGGTTTGTCAGTATTCATACATAGACTGTTGTGGTTTGTCAGTATTCATACATAGACTGTTGTGGTTTGTCAGTATTCATACATAGACCAAAGTGTGAGACATGTATCATACACTAGCTGTAGTGCCAGACGTTGCCCTGGATTATTAATGATAATTATTACACTTTTATGGTTCCCTTTCCTGCACCATTCCTCCCCCCTTCCCCCACTGCATTCCATCCCAGTCCCTCTAAGGTGTGACATTTGGCTTGGCTTCGTTCATTCTCAATCTCCCACTACCAAACACTGAAAGGGCTTAAGTAACAGAATGTAGTCCAGAGAACGAAATGCGTTGTGTCGTAGTTTACAGCTTGACTGCAATATTTGCACCTTTCGGTCTAACACATCCGACTTCAGCAAGCATTTTTTTTAGTACCGGGTTAGCATTCCCTCTTCGATCCCTTCTCATTAGCCAGTCAGCCCTGCTGCAGCCTGTTATCCAAGATCACCGCGTGAAGGTGTAGACGGGTCTTGGCAGCTTTGGTTCGCTGGCCCTGACGCTAGCAGTCAGCTATGGGTCGCTAACCACTGCAACTCATGCGCTGCTCAGCATCTTGATCCCAGGTGTGACATTTAACACGATATTTCAAGCAATGTCCATCTGCCACTTCTCCCTTGAACCCATTCCCCTGCCATCTTTCCTCACCCTCCTACGCACTCTTCCCTTGAAACTACATGTATGTCAAACCCACGGTGAAACTAATTTTGCGCATGCACATTTGACATCTGACTAACAAATTGTGTCATGAGGTCGCCATCCATATTTCTCTTTACTGCCTTTGTCAATGTTTCTAAAAATCGTATAAAACATTTCTTCTTAACTTTTTAAAACCAAAATAGGCAGTAATGTCCTAAGGATGCTGAAAAGAAACTACGGACAATTTGGTTCAAATCATCATAACTGTGTAAGGAATAAACAGGATATCAAGAAACGAAAATATAGACGTGTATATATGTAGTGTTCTGTTATTAAGCAAACATAGACCGTCGTGTGTCATTTATTATGTGCTTATCTTAGAAGCAGGGGTCGCTATAGTCAAGAGGTTAATGCACTCGCCTCTCACAGTGATCAACGGAAACGGTGGGCGATCGTATCCAGCAAGTTTCAAGCGACGCCTGGTCTCACGGGAGGTAAGACCAGAGTACCTGCATCCCGTGTTATCTCCAGTTGTCTCGACCAATAGTCTTGCCACTGATCCAAAGTAACTCGAGATAAGAGTGAGATTGATGTCGAGCGCATAACCTTCCTCACCACTATAATCCAAATACAGCCCATATCACATTATTAAGATAAAACCTGATGGTGTGGTCATCATCACTTCACGATTGATAATTCAATCGTAGAAGTAATGCCTTGTATATCGTATGTGTTCACCTACTCGCTCTATGTAAATGATATGGCCACCACTGTAGCTTGCTGGCATACACGTAGCCTGAATTCGAACATTTGTAATAGACACGGCTTTTCGATGAGGTCGGTAGCCAGGTGCACAACCTACTTTTGTATATGTTAACTACATGCTTCGAAGCTTGCAGTGAGCCATTTCTTTCCATCCCGACTACTACTCGGGTGACATATATACTCGTAAATATATATGGGACCCGAGGAAACGTAGTGGGTAGTGCGCTGACTTCCCAGCCAAGCGATAAAGGTTTGGTCTCCGTCTCCAGTTGGTGTGTCATCGTAGACGAACATAGAAGGAAATACAGACTATAAAGTACACATGTATACACATAGAGATAGACAGAGAGTGGTACCTTGCTGCTTATGCGAACAGAAAAGAACCAAAACATATTCGTAAAGTGAAATTACTGAGTCTTTTTTTTCAATTTTGCAAATGTATTTTGACCGCCCAAAAAAAAAAAAAGGATGCATTATATATAATTTCAAAATGCGTGCGAAAACTAAATGAATAAGAATGAACAAAATCTTTTGTCTGAATATTTTGGTTCATGTAAAAGTGAAAGATTAATGATATAATGATGCTGGTTTTGGTTCTTGTAAAAGTGAAAGATTACTGTATATAATGATGCTGGTTTTGGTTCTTGTAAAAGTGAAAGATTAATGTATATAATGATGCTGGTTTTGGTTCTTGTAAAAGGGAAAGATTAATGTATAGAATGATGCTGGTTTTGGTTCTTGTAAAAGTGAAAGATTCATGTATATAATGATGCTGGTTTTGGTTCTTGTAAAAGTGAAAGATTAATGTATATAATGATGCTGGTTTTGGTTCTTGTAAAAGTGAAAGATTAATGTATAGAATGATGCGGTTTTTGGTTCTTGTAAAAGTGAAAGATTAATGTATAGAATGATGCGGTTTTTGAATCTTGTAAAAGTGGAAGACGAATGTAAAGAATGATGCGGTTTTTGAATCTTGTAAAAGTGGAAGACGAATGTAAAGAATGATGCGGTTTTTGATTCTTGTAAAAGTGGAAGATTAATGTATATAATGATGCTGGTTTTGGTTCTTGTAAAAGTGGACGAATGTAAAGAATGATGCTCTTGTAAAAACCTGTGACACTAACATCTGCTTTACCCCTGTGCCCAGGACCATTGAAGTGGCTGGTAATAGGAGAATCGTTGCGGTTGCGTATGTCATTGAGGTGTTGTCGGAAACGCTCGCGCAGGTTAAATAGTTTTTTAGGAGTCTCTGATTAACAAATCATCATAGGCTTTAGACATAGGCTTTAGCTTACAGTCGTCATCTACATTAGTCCTTAACCTAGGGGTTACAATAGATCATATAGGTAAAGTGAGTGAGCAGGTCCAGGTAGCAGTGAAAAAGGTTAAATGCAATGTTAGGTAGGATAAAAAGAAATAGTAAACATAGGAGCAAGGAAGTGATAGTCAGACTGTATAAAGCATTAGTTAGACCTGAATTGGAGTACTGTGTACAGGTGTGGAGTCCTTATCATAGAGGGGATATAAACATGCTGGAAAGGATACAAAAAAAGAGCGACATAGCTGATAGTGGGATTCCAGAATTACAGTTATGAGGAAAGACTCAGAAAAACCGGCCTACAGATTCTAGAAAAGAGAAGAATTTGAGGTGACACTACAGGTTTATAAGATAATCAAAGGAACGGATACATTAGACTATAACAAGTTATTTTTATCAAAATACAACCACCTACAAGAACAAGAGGGCATAGCTACAAATTAACTAAAGAAAGGTCCAGATTAGATATTATGAAATATTTTTTTAGTCAGAGAGTGGTGAATACTTGAAACGCATTGCCACAGGAAGTAGTTGAAGCAGGGACAATTAATGCATTTAAGAATAGATTGTATGCACATAGCTTTTAGAGAAAGGAAATGTAAAACAATCTGATTGATTACAGACTCTGCGGAGTCTTCTAAACCAGTATAAAAACGTTAATTTAAGTTAACAAGTGAGGGCACTTGAGTGGCCTCGATGTACGACGTCGGCCTCAGATGCTGGAGGTCGCTGGTTCAAATCACAGTGGGGACCTGTATTTTTTTCAAATGGACTCTCTGGCATTTCTCCTGATCTCTAGGCAGTAGAGATCGGCCGACCGTGTTCAGTGTCGCACGCGTTAAAAGTCCCTCGGCAGTTGGAATTCCAAAAGAATAGGCTTAATGGCCGCTACCGGCACAAAACTTACGTTAAATATCTACCCAATCTATTACCGTATCCTCACCGGTGCTACGGAGCAAATATGGAGAAAACCCGAGCACTTATGGGTTAGACCGTGTACAATGATGTTAATTCTTCAACTAAACTGAACTAAATTAAACTAAGCGAGGTAACCCACATCCTACTTAACTTAACTTAACGTCTTTATACTGGTTTAGAAGACCCTGCGGAGTCTGTATACAACCAGTTACATTTACATCACCTTGCTCTAAAAGATATGCGCATCCAATCTATTCTTAAATGCATTAACTGTCCCTGCCTCCACTACCTCCCCTGGCAATGCATTCCAAGCAGACACCACTCTCTGACTAACAAAATATTTCCTAATATCTAATCTGGACCTCTCTTTAGTCAGCTTGTAGCTATGCCCTCGTGTTATTGTGGGTGGCTGTATTTAAAAAAACTTGTTATAGTCTAATTTATCCATTCCTCTGATCATCTTATAAACCTGTATTAAGTCACCACGAATTCTTCTCTCTTCGAGACACTGTAGGCCAGTTTTTCTGAGCCGTTCCTCATAACTGTAATTCTGGAATCCCACTATCATCTTTGTCGCTCTTTTTTGTATTCTTTCCAGCATGTTTATATCCCCTCTATGATAAGGACTCCACACCTGTACACAGTACTCCAATCTAGGTTTAACTAAAGCTTTATACAGTTTGACGATCACTTCCTTGCTCCTATGTTTAATATTTCTTTTTATCATACCTAACATTGCATTTGCCTTTTTCACTGCTACCTAAACTTGCTCACTCACCTTTCCTGTATGATCTATTATAACCCCTAGGTCCCTTTCCTTATCTATATTTCTAATATTTTTTTCTACTGTAGATACAGACCTTATGACTCAAGGAAAAAAATCCCTCTGAAACGTCATATTCAACGGCTGACTAAATAACGAACCTGCATGTGTCAACTGTCAGTGCAACTATAATAGCGTGTTCGGGAAACAAAGATGGATATGGAGTTGGTTTCGGGGCAGGATTCTGAGAAAGATCACTCTCAACAGTGATTAGTTGTGTTTTGTGCCTTGCATTTGTTTGATTTCTCTGTGTGAAGCATGGAATGATTATCAACCTTGGCATAATATGAGTTCCGTTATTTAGTCCGTGGTTGAATGTGATTTTTCAAGGAATTTACCGGTGAATCACGACCAATGTAAAGTAGCCTGACTTTAGCAGCGTTGAAATACGACATAGATTCATCCTCTCGTGCAATAAAAGTAGTCTTTGATTCTATTTTCTTGCATTATAAGTCTGTCTCATCTATATTCAAAATATGTTGCTTTGAATAGTCACCATCTGCTATAATTTGTTTGAAGATCTGCAGGATAAATCGCTACAACAGCTGGGCATGCACTTGTTGCTTCTTCCGTCATTTTGGATTATGTAAATTGGTCCTATCAAACCTGACATTTCTTCTCCTGATGTCTCGCCTTTTCAGCCTTCGGTGTATTAAAAAGAGTTAACTCTTTAGTCCGGATAATGCCTGTGGCTAGAGGAATATCGTGGCTGATTCGGTCTTCAATCCCCATATTTCGCGATTTTTTTTTCTAAATCTGCAATAAGGTTGTTCCGTTTTCTAATTATTTTGTGGACGAATGTATATATTTACTTTCAGCGTTGTCGTCCTTTTTCGTGTTGTCTCTCTCTTTCTGGCCTCTCTTTCTCGCCTTTATTTCTCTGCTTCTCTGTCTCTTCCTTTTACGCTTTATCTCATTTCCCCTCATGCGTTGGTGTAAGGTAACGGGTGTCCTTCATGTGTTGGTGTAAGGTAACGGTTGTCCTTCATGTGTTGGTGTAAGATAACGGATGTCATTCATGTGTTGGTGTAAGGTAACGGGTGTCCTTCGTGCGTTGATGTAAGGTAACGGGTGTCCTTCGCGGATGTCATTCATGTGTTGGTGTAAGGTAACGGGTGTCATTCGTGCGTTGATGTAAGGTAACGGGTGTCCTTCGTGCGTTGATGTAAGGTAACGGGTGTCTTTCTTGTGTTGGTGTAAGGTACCGGATGTCCTTCGTGCGTTGGTGTAAGGTAAAGGGTGTCTTTCGTTCGTTGGTGTAAGGTAACGGGTGTCCTTCAGGCGTTGGTGTAAGGTAACGGGTGTCCTTCAGTAGACTTAACCTCTGGTCAGGAATGTAGTGTTAGAGACCTCAGTATACTAATCAACAGCCTGATTCCCTTCCTCGCTGCCTTGTTCTCCCCGAGTAGTAAATCAGAAACCCATGTGGTGAAGCGTTTTTATTGTCCTCTAACAAGTTTAACCTTCAGAATTATTTCCACTGTTGATTTGGTTGGGCCTACACTGCGTACAATTTCACCCACACCCATCCAGGGCTAACGAAGAAAACTCAGCAGTCGGCAACAGAACCAAACATCCACGTTCTACATGAGCTCAATAGACAGCGCCCTATGAGCTCAAGAGACAGTGCCCTATGAGCTCAAGAGACAGTGCCCTATCAACTGCTGGACACCAGATGGATCGACCACGGGGAGCGAGAAAGGGAAGGCAGTTGCTCTCCTTTTTTTCTCGTTTTCCTCTTTCTTTTTTTTTTTAAATTTTAATTTTTCTCTCTCTCTCTCTCTCTCTGTTTTCATCTTTCTTTTTCTCCATCTTTCTCACACCTTACCTCTTGCTCTTTATGTATCCCTCTTGTCTTATCTTTACTCTCTTTCTCTAACCTTGTCTCTCTCCATCTCACTCCTTTCATCCTTTTTTTCTCCTCTCTTTATTTCTCTCCCTTTCTATCCCACTATCTTACTTTCCCTCTATCTGTCTTCCCATTCCTCCCTCTTCCTCACTGCGCCCATGACTCCCTGTGGGTCTAGATTAGATATGCCTGTTAGCCCTATCAGCAATGGGCGTGTCACACTCCTCCGCTATTCAGCTATTGATATAGCTTCACTTCACATCCGTGCAATATCTGTTCAAGAAACCTACAAGCCCTCATATCTACAACACACTTACCACGAGGCACACATCAGCAACCCCTACTCCATGGAAAGACACAACATACGGCCTTTCAGTCAGATCCGACCCACCGGCCGTAAATATCCCTCCCACTTTACCTAAACTAAATATTATACCTCCGTCCCTCAGTGAGGCAACAAATAATGCATGTGTTTAGTTCAGATCTGACGTAGAAGATTTTAATCAATTGTATCAATCTGTCTGTATACACACACACACACAACCATATATGTGTGAGTATGTGTATTAGTGAGTGAGTAGTGTAATGTATGTAATGTATGTAATGTGATGTATGTAATGTAATTGTGTAATGTATTTTATTTTATGTATGTAATGTATGTAGTGTAATATATGTAGTGCAATGTACGTAGTGTAATGTACGGTATGTGATGTATGCAATGTAATGTATGTAGTGCAATGTGTGTAGTGTAATGTATGTAGTGTAATGTATTATTGTAATGTATGCAGTGTAATTTGTGCAGTCTAATGTATGCGGTCAAATGTATATAGTGTAATGTATGTAGCGTATACAATGTAATGTATACAAAGTGATGTGATATAATCTAATGTAATATAATTTATGAAATGTAATATAATGTGTGTATGTAATGTATGTATGTAGGTATCTTATATGATGTATGGTATGTGCCATTGTCTTTCTGTACTACGAGCAGTTCCTACCCATTGCATGCACCTTTATCGTGCATTTGCTTGGTCTGCTCTGCCATTAGCTCTCCCCAGTCTTCCTGCATAGCAGCAGATGTGGTCTCTTCTATGTAAGCCGTCATATTAAACTATTGCGTCTGCCTACTCGACACTAGGAAATGTGGCAGGTATAGCAATAACGCTTGGAGGTGTGACCAAGACGAGGTGGGGTTCAACTTGCTCATCCCACTCCACCAGGTGTCAGCTGGTCGTAAAGAAGCAGGTTTTGGAGTTTTTACATATTGGGGTTGGGGGGGGGGGGGGAAGAGGTTAAACGTTAAAAGAGGTTAAAATTCGTGTTTTCTCATTGTTCATTGTTCTCATTGTGAAAAATAGTTGTAATTTGTATTTCTCAGTTGAATGGTTCAACATCCCACCCCCGCATACCACTGCTGCCAACACAACCCCCACTCCCACCCCCATGCAACCTGTTGACAGACCCCCAAGTTCAAAGATTCTATAAAATTATCCAGACCCCAAATTCAAACACCACACCCACCTCTGACACCTGTCCACAGATCCCAAGTTTAAAGGTCCCTGAAAATGTATCGACAAAACCCCCAAATTCAAAGATCCTCTCCAATCTCTCCATACACTTCGATTTTCAAGATCCATTGAAATCTGTTCACGGGGCCCCCAAGCTCAAGGATCCCTTGAAATTTATCCACCGAAATCTGTTCAACCACCCCTGAAATCTAGCCACTGGTTCTGAAATATATCCACAGATCTCAGATTAAGAACCTCTGGCCTGTATCGTCCAGAGATAACAGATTTTAACGATAGATCGGTCAATCTATTTGACTCATTAGAGCAAACTCTCTGTCTCTCTCTATCTCACTCTCTCTATCTCTCTCTCTATATATATCTCTATCTCTCTCTATATATATATATATCTCTATCTATATATCTATCTGTCTCTCTCTCACTCTCTGTCATTAAATGTATCTGTCTGTCTCTCACCATGTAACGTCCCTAACGGGTTCCCTCCACACCTTCGCTGCCCGCTCCGCCCTCGCCTGCTGGTTATTTTCTGGGTCGCTGAAGTGATAGACCACTCCTAGACACACCCACGTGCCCTGGGAAAGCTGACGGAAATACACTTGGGCCGGGCCCAAGTTTCCGTAGTCCCACACTTTGCCTACTCCAGTCGAGTCGAGTGTTATTCATTTCAGTTCTCCTGTCCGGATAAGCAGCGAGGCCGCCTAGTTACAGCCCTCATGAGCTCAGTGATGTGTCGTGATGTGTTCGTGATCGGAACCTATTTGCGAAGCTTGTCGCAGTCTTAGGCTGTGCTTTACACGACGTGTACGTGTTCTTAAAGTGATTATCGTGTCCATGTAATGTTTTGTCAACAGCTAAAACAAGTTTGTAACTGGTTATTACAGTGATTCGAATGGACGTGTGATTTTACACTTAATAAACCTGTGTTTGTCACATACCGTGTGGTTCTTCTGTCTTTTCGAAAATACGGGCAGAAAGCGGTGTGTTAAAATTAAGCGGAATAATATGTTATCTCGTGTCTTCACGTCGTTCCTTTTTAAGGCATAGGACCACGACTGAATGATAGATCCACTGATGTGACGCATGCGTTTAGATCTTAGAGCACCTGACATGACTCCTGAGCTAAATGTTGAACCCCCTCAGTGTAAATGTTAACCCAACCCGACATGACTCCTGATCTAAATGTTGACTCCCTGACATGACTTCTGAGATAGATGTTGAACCCCCTCAGTGCAAATATCCCCCCCCCCCCCTTACATGAACTCTGAGCTAAATAGTAAATCTCTCTGAAATGACTCCTGAGCTAAATGTTAGACTCCCTGACGTGATGCGCACGCTAAATACTTAGAACCCCCCCCCCCCCCCCCCCCCCCCATGATACCAGAATTTAAATATTTTATCGCCTGAGCTGAAATGTTAAACCCTCTGACATGACGCCTGAGCTTAAATATTAGACCCTCTGACATGACGCCTGAGCTTAGATGTTAGATCCCATGTCATGACGCCTGAACTTAAATGTCAGATCCCCCCCCCCCCTCTTTGACATGACGTCTGAGCTTAAATGTTAGACCACCACTCCCTGACATGACGCCTGGGCTTAAAGCGCTTGTAGTGCTGTCATGGTTGGATTCTGTCCCACTGTGTTTATCATTATAATGTTTATTGTTGCTGGTCTCGTGTATTATCAGTCCCCTACACTCGCTTTTTACGACAAGCTTGGAAGGTTATGCTCCAAGGATCTAGCTATAAACAAATCTTGCTTATTAGATAACTCAACAAGTCCTTCCCATGTCCGAGTCATTTCAGACAACAGACGGTGATAATGTTGTTCAAGCTATATATCAAAGAGTAACCGTAATGTTTTGTATTATCACCATATTAAAGTTTATTTATTTACCCCCACTCGTATATAAAGAAATATAAATAGTAATAGACACTGAAGACAAATATTAATGAGCTCGTATGAGACCATACACTCAGATCAAGAAGAAAAATCATGGATCCAATCGGGCCCAGCGCATGAGACAAGATATTACAATTATTGCAAAACATTGCGGTATCTAAAGTTTGCTGAATAGAATCACCGAAACAAATATTTTGTTTCGTTCATTCTGTTTATATTTTGTTTGTCTTTCGAGTGTCAGTAAAATGTCTGCGATATATCTGCTTGTTTAGACAGACAACTGGTTCTGAATGGTTCAAGAAGATATATTGCGCATTACAATATTATAAACACGATTTTGTTTTTCAGTTCAAAATTATGGAGACAAATAATAGAAAACTAACTCAAAACTGAAGACAAATAAAAGAAAACCCTCCAAGCTGGAGACAAATAATAGAAAACCCTCTAGAATGGAGACAAATAATAGAAAACCAACTCTAGAATGGAGACAAATAATAGAAAACCAACTCTAGAATGGAGACAAATAATAGAAAACCAACTCTAGATTGGAGACAAATAATAGAAAACCAACTCTAGAATGGAGACAAATAATAGAAAACCAACTCTAGAATGGAGACAAATAATAGAAAACCAACTCTAGAATGGAGACAAATAATAGAAAACTAACTTCTGACTTAGAAAGAATAGTAAAACACCATGTTTTTGACTACCGTAAAGCCTCCAATAAACATACCCCGTAAAACGATAATACATTACCACATCATCCACACAAAAAATGAGATAAGTTTGAACGACAAACATAGCACGCAGATAAGGAAGAAATGAATAAGTGCAGTTTTCCACATTGTTCCTCGGAGAAATAGTACATCCTGTTTATGGCAAGCACTCCCTGTAGCTGCTACATGTTTACGTTCGCTCCTCTGTGCTATTTTTAACCTGCTGCAGGTTTTCAAGCTCGTCAAGGCTCGTTCGGTTACAGCTTGCTTTTGCTTCTTTTTTTACTGGTTAAAAGGTGGTCCCACAGCAGGTACTGCGGTCGGGGATGAAGTGTTTGAGACTTCGTTGTACTAGGTCTTATATATTTATGTGGTGGGATGCTCAGCAACTGTGGTTCTTTAACAGTAAACTTGGTAACTATATGCAGTTGGGTTGACTGGTGCGTGTTTATAATTCGGCACATTTGCAGCAAGAAGCTAACGTTCTGCTAATTAAGACTCTCATTAAATTAAAAGTTATATTAATTATATCATGCGTACATATCAGCCTATTCTACTAAAAGTAAAGTTTTGTCCCATAGTAGTTAACTTCCTGTTAGGAATGAAGTTCTTAGAGACTTTAGTATACCCAGTCAAGGTTTGTCCAATAGTAGTTACACTACTGTCTGGGAATGAAGTCGTTAGAGACTTCCCTGCATTTTACTTCCTTGCCGAAGATGCAGCAGTGAATGACCTGATACCAGCCAGAAACTCGCAGCTGACTCCTTGTATCTGGGTCAGCGAACCACAGCTGACCATTACCCTATTCTGCCTCAAAGTGGCGGCCCTGGAAACAGGCTGCATTAGTGTTATCTGTCTAATGGATAGGCGTCGTAGTGGAAAGACAAACCCGATACCAAATAAAACATCAGAAATCGGATGTGTGGAGCCGAAAGGTGCAGAAATCGCAGCCTTCATCTAAGCTACGACACATAGTCTTTTTCAAGGCGAACGCTGACAAATAATTCCCTAGTCGATTACCAGGTATAAATTTACAGCTGGGTCGACCTGAGCGTACTGATGGCAGGATTTGTACCCCATGCATATGTCACGAAAAGCAAGTGCCCCATCACTGCGCTAATTGTACAATGTTGCTTCCTCTTCCGTGTCATGGGAGCGAGGAGCTGTCAGGGGAAACTACTGCTCAAGACCATCCATCTCACATCCTCGTTCGTGCTCCTGGAAACAGTCTGGCCAACGGGGTAGCGATCGTCACTGTTATAATGGTGATAAATTGAGAAGCTTTGCACTGCACTACAGCCAGGGTGACCCAGGCCCAGCTTAAATATTCAATATGTGAGCAGAGCCACTAGTTATGGTCAGACAAAATATACTGTCCAAGACCTCCCACCTCGAGTCCACGAAATTCTCCCTGGAAACAGGCTGTTTCATGGCAGTCTGGCTAATGGGATGGGGGATCAGCGTGTTCCCCATAGTATTGAGCAGCACGCAGATGAAGCTGGACGTAGAACAACTGCCTGGGGAACTCTGCTCCGGAATTATCAGTACGCTCAGGTGCGTAAGAAAAGCTACTGCTGCATTATCAGCACTCTCAGGTGTGTAAGAAAAACTACTGCGGCATTATCAGCACGCTCAGGTGTGTAAGAAAAGCTACTGCGGCATTATCAGCACTCTCAGGTGTGTAAGAAAAACTACTGCGGCATTATCAGCACGCTCAGGTTTGTAAGTAAAGCTACTCCGGCCCACAACCTAACGCCATTTTCAGAGTGTACAACATTAAACATACTCATTGTAGGCATTCACGAGTAAGCATAGTCATTGTAGACATTCACGAGTAAGCATAGTCATTGTAGACATTCAAGATAAAGCATAGTCACAGTAGGCATTCAAGATAAAGCATAGTCACAGTAGGCATTCAAGATAAAGCATAGTCATTGTAGGCATTCAAGATAAAGCATAGTCACAGTAGGCATTCAAGATAAAGCATAGTCATTGTAGGCATTCAAGATAAAGCATAGTCATTGTAGGCATTCAAGATAAAGCATAGTCATTGTAGGCATTCAAGATAAAGCATAGTCATTGTAGGCATTCAAGATAAAGCATAGTCACAGTAGGCATTCAAGATAAAGCATAGTCACTGTAGGCATTCAAGATAAAGCATAGTCATTGTAGGCATTCAAGATAAGGCATAGTCATTGTAGGCATTCAGCAACAACAACCAAGAAACTTTTAGAGTTAACTTAACAATCTAGAGTTAACTTAACAATCTAGAGTTAACTTAACAATCTAGAGTTAACAGACAATGGCTAACAGCAATACTGCTTTGTATTATTGACAGGCAGACTACTGCATCTGACCCCTACATGTACCCTGTAACAAGGCATAGCCGTGTGTTTGTACAGAGTTGGTTTCTGTAGAAATACGTTATGCATTATGTGAATGCTAGCCGCATGCACAACCTACATGTTGGAACATTACAGTAGTTTCTTCCTATTCTCCTTGTAGAAGCTTACAACAACAAAAAAGTAAAGAACTCGTCACGCTGTGCGGCGCATAGGAAATATGATGTAGGTGCTTGCCAGAGATAAATCTTTTAATATAATCACTTGACTTAATCGCATATCGGTTACCATTGCGCATAGTTTTCTACCGTTTATATAATAGGTATTCTTGTATATTTAGTGTGGCTTATAGTTGCTACTTGATGGGCAAGTCGGGAGCATTACAAACCTTTTGTTGACGTTCGGGCAGGTTACAGTCGCAGGAGCATGGAATAGTAACACAATATCTTGTCAGTGTTGGGCATGGATTCCTGTTATTCCATCATGTAGAAACTAGATTAGTATGTTTCACCTGACTCTTACTAACATAGTCTGATCAGCATGTTTCACCTGACTCTTCTAACATAGTCTGATCAGCATGTTTCACCTGACTCTTCTAACATAGTCTGATCAGCATGTCTCATCTGACTCTTCTAACATAGTATGATCAGCATGTCTCACCTGACTCTTACTAGCATAGTCTGATCAGCATGTCTCACCTGACTCTTCTAATATAGTCTGATCAGCATGTCTCACCTGACTCTTCTAATATAGTCTGATCAGCATGTTTCACCTGACTCTTCTAACATAGTCTGATCAGCATGTTTCACCTGACTCTTCTAACATAGTCTGATCAGCATGTCTCATCTGACTCTTCTAACATAGTCTGATCAGCATGTCTCACCTGACTCTTACTAGCATAGTCTGATCAGCATGTCTCACCTGACTCTTCTAATATAGTCTGATCAGCATGTCTCACCTGACTCTTCTAACATAGTCTGATCAGCATGTCTCACCTGACTCTTCTAACATAGTCTGATCGGCATGTCTCACCTGACTCTTCTAACATAGTCTGATCAGCATGTCTCACCTAACTCTTCTAACATAGTCTGATCAGCATGTCTCACCTGACTCTTCTAACATAGTCTGATCAGCATGTCTCACCTGACTCTTCTAACATAATCTGATCAGCATGTCTCATCTGACTCTTACTAACATAGTCTGATCAGCATGTCTCACCTGACTCTTCTAACATAGTCTGATCAGCATGTCTCACCTGACTCTTCTAACATAATCTGATCAGCATGTCTCATCTGACTCTTACTAACATAGTCTGATCAGCATGTCTCACCTGACTCTTCTAACATAGTCTGATCAGCATGTCTCACCTGACTCTTACTAGCATAGTCTGATCAGCATGTCTCACCTGACTCTTACTAACATAGTATGATCAGCATGTCTCACCTGACTCTTACTAACATAGTCTGATCAGCATGTCTCACCTGACTCTTACTAACATAGTCTGATCAGCATGTCTCACCTGACTCTTACTAACATAGTCTGATCAGCATGTCTCACCTGACTCTTCTAACATAATCTGATCAACATGTCTCACCTGACTCTTACTAACAGTCTGATCAACATGTCTGAACTGACTGGCACTGTTGTTTGTTTTTTTTGGTGTGTTTATTTTTTACGTCTCTTTTCACTCCTGGCCGAATCCTTTGGACGGTATCAGGGACGTATTAGCCAGTGTATGGATGCTTGTGTGTATCTTCATTTAATGTGTCCACTATGGCAGTTTTGCAATACAGTAGTTTTCCTAGTCCTTTCTGTACGTGGATAAGTGGTCATACTGAGAATAATCCCGATATGTCCAGCCAGACTGGACACGAAGTGGTTTTGAACCCAGTATGTTGGTGTTGTATGTAAACTAAGCTTGCGCTCTATTTACATCACAGAAAACTGAGATTAACATATGAAACCGTCAGTGGATTCAAATAGCTGAAAAGAATGAAAAACAGAATGAAAAACCAAAACAATTTTGTTGGTTACGCAGCACATAAGGTTAATTGTCGTTCTTTGCGTTCGAAAAAGTGTTTTAGTCGATGAAGCAATTAGCGTGAACGTTTGCTGGTCGAAACTTCATTAACTCAATTCTCTCCGGAATAATTCGATCTTTGGGCACGCGAATTGTTTTAATGTAAAGCTCTCGGTAGGAAGCATATGTACATATGTATTTATTTGGGAAAAGTTTGTTATTGTGAAATATAAGAATAGTATTTTCTCAAGCCAATTTTTCGGCTCAGGTAATTGTAAGCAAGTTTGCAGGCCAATATATCGTCTATGTAGCACTTTCAGACAGTTTGCAAGCCAATATATCGTCTATGTAGCACTTTCAGACAGTTTGCAAGCCAATATATCGTCTATGTAGCACTTAAAGACAGGTTGAAAGCAAATATATCGTCTATGTAGCACTTTAAGACAGTTTGAAAGCCAATATATCGTCTATGTAGCACTTTAAGACAGTTTGAAAGCCAATATATCGTCTATGTAACACTTTAAGATAGTTTGAAAGCCAATATATCGTCTATGTAGCACTTTAAGACAGTTTGAAAGCCAATATATCGTCTATGTAGCACTTTAAGATAGTTTGAAAGCCAATATATCGTCTATGTAGCACTTTAAGACAGTTTGAAAGCCAATATATCGTCTATGCAGCACTTTAAGACAGTTTGAAAGCCAATATGTCGTCTATGTAACACTTTTAGATAGTTTGAAAGCCAATATATCGTCTATGTAACACTTTAAGATAGTTTGAAAGCCAATATATCGTCTATGTAGCATTTTAAGACAGTTTGCAAGCCAATATATCGTCTATGTAGCACTTTAAGACAGTTTGAAAGCCAAAATATTGTCTCTGCGCAGTGCATCAGTTTAACCGCCCTTAAAAGTGTGACGCATGTATCGTTCCCATAGTTCTGGAAAAGGTATGACACCACGTTCAAGTTGACACATCATATTGTCGTCAAGAATTATAATGCAACCTGACCCTTGGGCCAAAGAATATGTCCACTGGGACCTAATTTAACAGTGATAACCAAGAATGAAATAATCTTAGCAGTGATAACCAAGACTGAAATAATCTTAGCAGTGATAACCAGGGATGAAATAATCTAACAACCACCATCCAAGCGTTTCGTATTAGGCTACTGTAGGTTGCGCATATAGCTAGCATGCGAATTATGTAAAACCAATTACTGCAGTAACCACCTCTGCAAGTACGCGTTATGATACAGGCTTTCTGGAAGGTGCTAGTAGCATTGATCACCCTGTTCTTTGTATAGAGCGAAAATGATTTTTTTTAACCACCTGATCTATTCTTCTTGGATCAACTGAGGCTATGCTTCAAGTCCAGTGAGGTTCACCAAGGAGACGGTTTTTCAGGTTGTATCTGTGCTTTTCAGTTCTTCAAAGGTTCCCCATAGCTTGTCGAGCTCCCCCGGGCCAGACTTTTTTTTTTTTAAATGTTACGTGTTTGTCTCACTAGTTTCTACTGGCGGAGGCGCGCCTATTCCACCCCAGACAGTAGTCAATTGGGCGATATTAAGACGCATAAACCAGTGCTTGAATGTATGTGTGCGTCTGTATTTTTAGGGACATGAAGTGACTATAGGGGCATGTAGTGGTATGAAGTGACTATAGTGGCATGAAGTGGCTATATGGGCATGTAGTTGTATGAAGTGATTATAGGGGCATGTAGTAGTGATATGAAGTGACTATAGTGGCATGAAGTGACTATATGGGCATGCAGTTGTATGAAGTGATTATAGGGGCATGTAGTGACTATAGGGGCATGTAGTGATATGAAGTGACTATAGTGGCATGAAGTGACTATATGGGCATGTAGTTGTATGAAGTGACTATGCTAGGTTCGCGCGCTCTCATTAGCCAGCCCATCCAAATTGCAATGGAAGGGCCTCATCCTGAAGACGCGTATACAAGTTTTGCAAGAGTGTGGTTGTTGGACAGAGTAAAAGGAAACAAGAGTGTGATTGTTGGACAGTGTAAAATGAAACAAGAGTGTGATTGTTGGACAGTGTAAAATGAAACAAGAGTGTGATTGTTGGACAGTAAAATGAAACAAAAATGTATGGAAAGAAGAAGAATATCCTCTTCCGGCCCAGACTGCCTTTGATCGGTCTGTATAAGTAGGTCAGTCCTAATGCATTATGCCACGAAGGACGATTAACCCATTACAACCTAACATGCCCAATACAGTTTATTGGATACCAAACGGTTCACAGAACTGACCTTATTGTTCCTGGGTGTCTCCATACGTGATCAGTCACTTTCATTGTTGATGTGTCCATGACGGTACGACCTTCGTAGCTCACGCAGCCGATTCGACGTTTTCCCCTGACTTCTTCAATTACCCATTTACAGCCTGATCAACTGGTTGTTGTCGCTAAATGCCCACAATGAGTGGGATTACTCTTTTGTAAAAATTAAGTTAAGTGGTGGGTTGTCGTTAGCTTTCCTCACATCCCCAGCGTGCTGATGAAGGTGGACTGGTGTCCCCCAGTTGGCTGTTCTGTGATTGGCTTCATCTGCGTGTCGCTCACTACTACGGGGAATACGTCGATCCCTCATCTCGTTAGCCAGGCTGCCATGAAAACAGCTCGTTTCCAGGGAGGCTACGAGGAAGTCAAGGTGAGGGTCTTGACCAGTAGTTTTTTCCTGAACATGACTAACATGTCTGATCAGTATATTTTGCCTGATCAGACTGATAGTCTTCCTTCCCGGATCAACTGGTAGAAGCGAGCGTGAGCGTACCATAAAAAAAAGCACGATATATTTGGTTTGTCAAACCGAGCGCGAACCTGATTTGAACCTGATACGCTAGGCTTGTAAAGCAAACGCACAACCTCTTGGCCGTGCGCTTGTTTTGTCTAGTGCCATCTTAAACGTGTATTGTGTGTAGGAATAGTTTTCGAATCTCATTTGTACACAAGTAGTACATGAATGAGTGGAACATGTATAGTAGGATTATATATTTCCCGCTTCATAGCTCGGATGTTAATGGTTAAAGAGGTTTATTCTTGGGGCTAGCCATCTCATCGTGCAAAACAGATCGCCGTATTTGCGTCTGTCGTAATTCTTCCCTTCTCCTCCTTCCCCCCCCCCCCCCCCCCCAATTAAACAAATATTTTCAGCATAGAATTTGAGGTAGTCACGTCACAGAATATTCAACCATTTAACTATTGATAAATGATAATTCGAATAGCACCGTTTCTACAGCAGCATTATATTATCCATGATATCAGACGATGTAATAATCAACGAGACTGCTTGTAGTATTGTTTGTAACATAGTCAATGTGTGCTCCAGTCCACCCAGTTGTAAAGTTGTTTCTGCCTCTAATATAATAGAGCAAAGTTAAGAAGACAGAGGTGACTAACGTCCGGTCAGGTGAAACTTACTGATCAGACTATGTTATTCAGGGTCAGGTGAAACATACTGATCAGACTATGTTAGTCAGGGCCAGGTGAAACATACTGATCAGACTATGTTAGTCAGGGTCAGGTGAAACTTAGTGAGACTCGGTGAAGTGGGATAGTGAGACTCTGTGAAGTGGGATAGTGATACTCGGTGAACCGGGACAGTGAGACTCGGAGAACCGGGATAGTGAGACTCGGTGAACCGGGATAGTGAGACTCGGTGAACAAGGATAGTGAGACTCGGTGAACAGGGATAGCTGTGCAAACGTCGAGGATAACATAAACAGGTGCATGTGATTACAACCAAAAGGTCTTTGTCAGCAACAACGGGCAACACAAATGACCATAGCTAATCTAAATGGCAAGAATGAAAATATGTAAAAGTGAAACAATTCAGTCAATCCGTAATACCAGGCGTGTTCAAATGAATCCGGACCAAACTACGAGGTGTGTTCAAATGAATCCAGACCAAACTACCAGGCGTGTTCAAATGAATCCGGACCAAACTACAAGTGAACATAAGTACGATGCGCATGATGACGTCACTTCCGGTCTAAACAGCAACAAGTGTAAGACAACAGTGAAGAACTGGACAACGGTGCTTTAAAGAAGGAGGCGAGTTAAGGAAAGATCTTCCGAGACCAGGTCATGGGCATATTGTTGCGTTTAACTCACGTCCCTCCTTAAACATCGTTGTCCAATTCTTTACTGTTGTCTTCAACACACTTTTGTCCCCATCCACTGCCTGCATTCTGCGATGAATTTCAACTGGTTGACATCCTTCAGCTGTTAGAAACCGAATCACTGCTCGATGATAAACTCTGGACAAATTCCGTATCACACCCGCCGTGTTTTCAACGGTCTGCTGAGGAAACTATGAGTCGGAGGATAATGTAATTTTGCAAACTTTACAGTTGGTATGTGTATGTGCTGTCTACACCAGAAGTGACGTCACCATGTGCATCGTGCGTATGTTCACTTGTTGCAGTTTGGTTCGGTTTCATTTGAACACTCCTCGTAGTTTGGTACATATGTATTTGACAAGTAAAACTTCGAATATGAGGTAAAGGTATATTTATAAATTTGGGAAACGAAACTGAGAAGCTTTCAAATATAAGTATGGCATTTGTTCAAGCCCTTATATCGGCTCTGTAGCATTGTAAGAAGGTTTGCAAGCTGATGTATCGGCTCTACGGAATTAGTCAGCTAATATGTCACGATAATTGTATCTTACATGAAGGGCAACGGGGCGAAGGTTGCTGTTTTATAAGCTGCTCGTAGCTTGAGTTCTTTTTGTCAATTTTTCACTCCAGTCAACTGCTGTTGGCTTTCTTTAGGGACTCTGTCAAAGCATTTCGTATGCTTGTGTAGAGGTGTCAAAGCATTTCGTATGCTTGTGTAGTGGTGTCAAAGCATTTCGTATGCTTGTGTAGTGGCGTCAAAGCATTTCGTATGCTTGTGTAGTGGTGTCAAAGCATTTCGTATGCTTGTGTAGTGGTGTCAAAGCATTTCGTATGCTTGTGTAGTGGTGTCAAAGCATTTCGTATGCTTGTGTAGTGGTGTCAAAGCATTTCGTATGCTTGTGTAGTGGTGTCAAAGCATTTCGTATGCTTGTGTAGTGGTGTCAAAGCATTTCGTATGCTTGTGTAGTGGTGTCAAAGCATTTCGTATGCTTGTGTAGTGGTGTCAAAGCATTTCGTATGCTTGTGTAGTGGTGTTAAAACATTTCGTATGCTTGTGTAGTGGTGTCAAAGCATTTCGTATGCTTGTGTAGTGGTGTCAAAGCATTTCGTATGCTTGTGTAGTGGTGTCAAAGCATTTCGTATGCTTGTGTAGTGGTGTCAAAGCATTTCGTATGCTTGTGTAGTGGTGTCAAAGCATTTCGTATGCTTGTGTAGTGGTGTTAAAACATTTCGTATGCTTGTGTAGTGGTGTTAAAACATTTCGTATGCTTGTGTAGTGGTGTTAAAACATTTCGTATGCTTGTGTAGTGGTGTTAAAGCATTTCGTATGCTTGTGTAGTGGTGTTAAAACATTTCGTATGCTTGTGTAGTGGTGTTAAAGCATTTCGTATGCTTGTGTAGTGGTGTTAAAGCATTTCGTATGCTTGTGTAGTGGTGTCAAAGCATTTCGTATGCTTGTGTAGTGGTATATTCTGGAGCAATATGTTTGAAACAATCAAATCGGGGGCCCCATGACGGATTATCTCTGGTCACATGTATGCAGGGGCCTTCTTGCATCCTGCGGTGTCCTGTAGAATGTGGAATATGTGTCGGTTAATTTATTCAAATTATAATTCCTATTTTTTTTAAAAGGCGGCACACGAAATTGTACGCGTAAAAATTAATTCGCCCAATTATTAACACCCATTTTTATTCGATGTGTTCGGCTCACCTGAGTCTAGTCATGTTTAAATGGCTGAGATAGCAGACAAATACATTTCAGTTCGGGTGAATTAAACAAATACCTACGGAGGACACGAAACCTGGTAGTAGTGCAATGCAAAGTTTCTCAGAAGTCTTACCTCAACGGGGAAAATAGTATATATCCCCACTTTATTGACCAGCTGATGTAATACCGCCATTTTCAGGTGCATGTTAGGTGGGTTCCTGTTTTGTATGTTGCACCTGACCCTGCCACGTTAGTTTTGGCACCACATACAGTATGTAAACATGATATTTAGATGTGTTCAGGTGACACCATATCTAATTGTTACCATAAAAAGCCCGTCTCATTTCTCTAAGTTAGTTGCCCATCGGAAGCGAAGATGGCGACATCAGCAGACGGTTTTGTCTTGATGGTGTAACTTGCGATGTATTTCGATTATAGTGAGTCAGAAACTGCGCTAGTCATCAACCTCACTCTCTGGTCCTGAGCTACATTGGACTAGTAGCAAGACATAAGTCAAGACGTCTAGAGATAATTCAGGATGCAGACACTCTGGTTCCACCTCCTTTGAGGCCAGGGGTCGCGTGATACTTGCAGGATTTGATCGTCCATCGATTATCGTTTTGACAGGCGAGTGCTTTACCTCTCGATCACAGCGACCCCCGTCTATTAGCGTGACAACAGATTCAAGTTGTGTTGCATGTTATATAATATGCCCTTTCCTGCCATGCCCGTGTGCCATAATGTCGTCTTCGTTAGTTCAATATAAGGAATTAGTTGAACTTAAAGATTATTTGCAAAGAAGAGTGAACAAATAAAGAGACATACCATTAGGAAGGATACGGAGATTTCACTAAACATTGCTTGCCTTCGCCCACCCCGCACCGCTATTTTTATGTTTGTTTGGTTGTTTTTTTTTGGTGCCGTTGTGGGAAGAAGAGATGGTATAATTTGTCATCAGTTTGTAATTCAAACAGGTGATTATGTTGTGTCTTTGAATGGTGGGTGTTGCCTTTATGCAGGCCCACCTGTTTTAGTCCATGCTTTCTTCTTTTCCTTTCGCTCCCATTTGGGGGAGCATGGGTTCAAAACTGCATTTGGTTTGCCTTAACCAGTCTCTAAGGAAACCTGAAACCAGTTGTTTGCGTTGCTGATCAGCAGCATTGGTATTTACATGGTGAGGTTGCCAACACTATGCAAACCCTTCCACGGTAGCCTCTTACGGCATGCTTGGAAGGGAGCCACGCTACTTACTCTACATTCACAGCTAACCTACAAATTAGCAGACCCATTCAGAAATCTGCTGCCACGTAGATGCGCCTGGCAGGAGGCCATGTACATTCCCTGGGACTGACATTAATTAATCAAAGGAAGATATTCCTATAACAGACACTGCCGTCGTAGATGAAGTGTTGTTGGCGCTATATCATTCTACGTCTCGGTTTTTGTGAGGTGAGTGTGACAAATTCTGTTTCCTTTTTGAGACACTGTTGTCGAAGTGTTGACGACATCATTGTACTAAGACTGACCCTTTCATTAAGTGGGATGACCAGTTCCCTTCCTCACTGCCTTTTCTTCTAACATTAAGCTAAGTACTTATTTACAGCTGGGTCCACTGGTGAGTGTCGATAACGGGGATCAAACTCCGTCAACTTTACCAAAAGAGGCGAGCGCACTACCAATCTGCTACACCGACGGTCAACAATATACCGTAATCAGGTCCCAAAACGGAGTAGATCCCTGAGTCCTTTACTCGGGAGGAAAGAATAAGATCCACTTCCATGCATTTCATGAAAGGTGGCTAGCAACCGCATCATGTAAAATAAATCACTGCAGAAACAACTACCACAAAAGTACGCTAAGTGCTTAGGGCCTGCTTCCTGAAGGAGGCGGCGGCCGTTTACTCCAACGGGAGTGAAAAAGAGACAAGGAAGGCCCCAAACGCAGTTTCTCAAGTACTTGTTATTTTTTCTGATGTGGTCCTGCGTGGCCATACCGCGGGCTGTTTTGTCTTGTCAGTTTGTCTACGTGTACACGGTTTTAACATTGGCCATAACATGAAACATAGCCCAACATGCGCGGACTGCGTGACACGCACACACAGTGGTCGGTGTGAGATGGGTCGCTCTTCAAGTCTGTGGGGGCCTTGCAGGTAGATAAGCGCTGTTCTCGTGTATTCATCGTTACTGCTGTGGGGGAGGGAGGGTTCTAGGCTGTCCTGCTTCAGTGTGACAGAGTTCAACGGAAGAGATAAACAGATTGGATTGGCGGTGTCGTCGCCTTTACTCTCTACAAAATACATTTTGTTTTAAATAATAGAACCGAGTGGTCCGCCCGGGTCCTTGTGTATGACAAGGACAAGAATAGCACCACTGTCCCACAGAGAGCATGTCGAAAGAGGCGACTGCGTGAGACGGCATAACACTTGCCATGGTTAGGGGGTTTGTTAAGAGCAGCATAGATGGCGCATAACAGGCTGCGGGTCTACTTTGCTCTAGTGTTTGAGTGTATTAAGATGAATTTATGGCTAGTACTTGTCCCAAATCAACAGAGTAATGAGTTGCTGGAGCCTAGTCCACTAAGCAGGAAACTCTTCTCCCGGCTACATCCAGCTCACGCCAGAGCTGGGGCCCGCACACGGGCATCTGCCCCTGTAGAAGAACAGGTCGGCTAAGACTAAGATAGAACCGATTTTAATGCAGCTGGGTGTCTCTTCTTCTTCTTCTTCTTCTTCTTCTTCTTCTTCTTCTTCTTCTTCTTCTGCGTTTATTCTCAATCTCCAGCTAGTAAGCCATGAACAGGGCTTTGCAAGTAGCAGGATGTAGTCCGGAGAACGGGCATGCGTTGTGTCGCTAGTTTACAGTTTGACTGTGATATTTGCACTTTTCGGTCCAACACACCAATCTTCGGCAGAGATGTCTCTAAATGTGCGGTCTCTTTGATTGCTTAGTGCGGATGACAGAGAACGAACCCGGCTGGATCGGCTGAAAGAAGTGGTCATACCGTGGCAACAGCCACAATATGCTGGTGCAGATCTACAACAGTGTCGTAGCCTTGTTCAGACTTCATCCCCTTTTGGGGTGAAGTGCTTTTTAGCGATGCACAAGAAATTGACCATGGGTTCCTGTTTGAGCCCAAAAGTCTGTAAATGTTTTGACAGTAGCACACAAACGACAAGTGAAGGTCTACATTCTAACACAGACAAGTCTTGCTGGTCAAAGTCAACGACAAGTGAAGGTCTACATTCTAACACAGACAAGTCTTGCTGGTCAAAGTCAACTGCATATCCTCATTCCCTCCTTCATTCTCACTCCCTCTTTTATTATCTGTCCCTCCTTCATTCTCACCCCTCCTTTCTTATCTGTCCCTCCGTCGTTCTCACGCCCTTATTTATTATCTGTCCCTCCTTCATATCTCTCTCTCCTTCTATTCTCATTCCCTCCTTTATTCTTTCTCCGTTCTCCATCCTCCCTCCCTTATCCATCCTCCCTTCCTTCTCCATCCTCCGTACCTTCTCCATCCTCCCTCCCCTCATCATCTCCCTCATCATCTCCTTCATTCCCTCCGTCCTTTCTCCATTATACCTCCCTCCTTCATTTTCTCCATTGTATTTTTATCTGTCCACCCCATCTTTATCTTCCTCGTTCCCACTCTCTACATCCCTCTTTCTCTCTCTCTCTCACGAACTATCTCATTATCACCGCTACTCGTCCCCTTTTCTCCCTCAATGTCTTTCCCACACTCCCGTCTGCCAAACTTTACGCTAGCCCCCCCCCCCCCCCCCCCCCCTCACCTGCGACTACCTGAGACAGGTGACACAACCTTCAAAATATCGATTACGTAAATCCGGCAGCCAGTTAACAATTTCATATTCCTCCATATGCCACATTTTATTGGAACCTCAGTTACGTAAACCGGGTAGATGTGGTCGTACATGTAAAACTGCCTCTGGGGATAAAGTGTTAGAGACTTCAATGTTCTCGGTCTCAGATTTTGTTAGGTCGGGTGTCCTGTCTTCCATAACTGTAATTCAAGTACCCATACACATCAGGGTAGAGGACGACAAAGAATGGCGTGGGAGAAGACCTTACAGCAAATTGACAATCTACGCTCCAGACAGGAGGCTGTAGAGATCAATTATCGATCTTCACATTCGCCATGTTGTTTTTTTTAATCGTCTACACGTTTTGTACAGTCCTCTGGGAGCGTTCGTCAAGGCTTCCCAGTAGGTTTCTATGGAGGTTTGTCACCGTGGGTCAGTACGTTCATCGTGGGCCAGTGCTTAGTACATCATTGTGGGCCATTGCTCAATATTACATCGTGGGCCAGAGCTCAGTACGTTCATCATGGGTCAGTGCTCATTACGTCCATCTTAGGCCAGTGCTCAGTGCGTCCATCGTGGGCCAGTGATCAGTGCGTCCATCGTGGGCCAGTGATCAGTACGTCCATCGTGGGCCAGTGATCAGTGCGTCCATCGTGGGCCAGTGATCAGTACGTCCATCGTGGGCCAGTGATCAGTGCGTCCATCGTGGGCCAGTGATCAGTACGTCCATCGTGGGCCAGTGATCAGTACGTCCATCGTGGGCCAGTGCTCAGTCCAGCATCGTGGGCCTCGTTATCCTCCTGGTAGCCCGTTGTCTTTCTTGCTTCATATCACCAACATTAACTTGACATCTTTATACTGGTTTAGAAGACTCTACAGAGACTGTATATAACCAGTTTCTTGGAGGCTGGTTTAACTATGTGCGAGTCCATATTAAATGACTCAAACACAAGAGCTAAGTAGACCCACAGCCAGTAAGGCGCCATCTATAGCTGCTCTTAACAAACCACCTGGTAAATTTTGTAAATTTTTAACTTGAATTGTGTCCAGGGTGGGGGGGGGGGGGGCGTTAATTTTACTATATTCGATTTCCAACTGCCAGGAGATTTTTAACGTGAACACGGGAGTCCGATCTGAGGGGAATTTTTACCGGAGATCCCCGTGAAAATAAATCCCGGTCTCCGCCGTGATTCGAACCCGCGACCTCCAGCACCCGAGCTGGACATTTTACCTCAAGACCACTGAGCCGGGTATCTGTTTACAGCTGAGTTACCGGCGATGGAGGCCGGTGCCGTTGCAGTGTTTCTGTTTCTAAGAATTGACGTCACTGCACTCCGGGCATACCCATAGGTGCTCAGTCTCTCTCATCAAATGGCGTAAGGTATGGATGCTGATGGTTTCTGTAGCTGTCTGGTTGTACGCTCTCCTGCTCCGTCCTTTCATGCGCCCCTCTCCGCTCGAACCTCGTTTATTGTTGAAACTTTGCAGTCTGTGGATTGCTGCTTCATCTATTGCGGTGTCCTCATCCAGCATGCGGCCATTGATTGATTTCAAAATGTCACTTCTATCCATCACCAATATGCCCATGATGGGAGCTTGTGAAGTCAAGATGTCAGCTATTTAATTGCCTTGAACCCCGGCATGAGCAGGACAGTAGATCCAGGTCAACGTCTATATGTTTGAGGACTCAACAGCAGCTATCCACTCGTACCTAATCTATCCCTTCTGTACTATTTGTAGTACGGCTTGCGCGTATGTCACGATGACTGCCTTTGTTATAGAAGTGTTAGATATCCATTTCAGTGCTGAGGTCACTGCTTCCGTCTCCATTCTCATACTGGAGGTTGTTGACATGTATGCCCTACTGCGCTCAGCAACGACCTCTCCTCTCACTGTAGCCGAGAAACCCCAGCCTGATGTCCGACTGTGCACAACTGATCCGTCTTTGCAGTGAGAAACGAACCTTGCTGTAAATTTAAAAAAGTACCGAATCAGCTATTTAAGTCAAGACGGCAAGAGAGAACTGGTTGATAATTTCATAAATAAAATGACTGTTGCAACCTCTCTTCATCCCAGATGGCAGCGTCTACTAGAAGGACCTACCCAAGAGAGAAATGGTTGATAATTTCATAAATAAAATATGACTGTTACAATCTCTAACACTTCATCCCAGATTGCAGCGTCTACTAGAAGGACCTACCCTTACTTCTTTTCATACATAGGCTATCTACCCTCGATCTGGTCTCGTCCAATATCCATCATGTCTGGTGTAGTTTGTCAGCTGTTGTGTTCATTAAAAGTAATGGAGGAATAACTTCTTTTGCGGGTTACTGACTTAAGGGAGATAAACACTTGATCATACTTGCCACGTGTCGTTACTGCAGGGTGGAGTATAGGCTTAGGGCAGGTGGAGGTTGGAGAGAATAGGCGGTGTCTTGTTGACCTATTTGGCAATCTTTCTGACCCTGGAACGACTATAGCCTATCTGATGCCGAGCCTAATAACTATGGCAATTGTTTGACTTGTATTTCAGAAACAGTCCGGACTAAATTTGCAGATTTGTCTTTCCGTCCGGACCAAAATGCCGGAATTCCGTGGTTTTATTCATAATAATATTCATTTATATTGAACAAATTTATCTAAAATGATGTTCTAAATATCACATAATTAAACTATGTATGACATGAAGTATTCATAATAACGGTTATATATTCGCTTGAAGTGTTAAATATCGTTAAATGCGGAGGTGTATATTGGAGAGGAAAACCATTATTTGGGGTACATTCCACGTCATGGTTCACCGTTGTATCTGTCATTTTCTTTACACATGCCTTGCCTATTATGTGTCCCTAGTCAAAGCCTGAATCCTGCGTCTGTTGAATATACACGATAAAATAGTCCTTAACCCTGACACACCCTACATGTGTATTGTCTAGAAAACGAAGCTTCCATTTTATACGAGAACATGAATTTAAATCTAGTCTTGGTACTTGCGTCTTAATTCACCCCAAACAGAGTTCCCTGGGTTTCCATTGTACGTCACGGGACATTCCAATTTGGGGTTAAGGGGAGGACTGGTCGATATAATTTAATTTTAAAGTCTTAAATAGAGACATACATGTAGAAAGGATGGTTATATTTAGTTTTGCCAAGGTTAGGGTTATGGTTAGCAGTACATCGCCTAACAGCATGGATAAAGGCATGCTCCTTTAGAAACTGGGTGCTACTCTCCTCATCGTGGACCAACATTGACAGATGAAATTCATTGCTAAGACAGAATAACCGGCAGCAACTGCAGAAATTCTCGTCTATTCTCTAACAGTCAAAAAGTGGACAATTCTGTGACGTCACTGCCTCAAATTCGGTTCTTAAATAATATGTTTGTTGTTTTTGTGGTGAATTAAGACGCAAGTATTGGGGAGCCGCTTAGCGCAGTGGTTCGCATCTGAGTGGTCCTGGGTTCATTCCACAGTTGAGGCGGTAATGTTTTTTTTCAGACCGCAATGGCTCCCGGTTCGACCCAGCAGTAATGCTATGGGATACTTTACTTTTTACCCTAATTTGCAAACATATAGTAAATGTTAGAAGCAACTACTCTATCCTTGATCTTACGAATATATATTTTGTTTGGTTTCGATTTTACGTCGTAGGGTGTCAATGTTTGCAGCAAGGAAGGAGACGTACTGCTGCCTTGTCTGTTAAACGTTTTGACAGAACATTTTGTTATAGATTGAGAAAATGGCATGCTCCTGATCACCCGACTGTCAATAGATATATAAGATAAGCTAATGGAACGCCATTAAGAATAACAGTTATTGGTGATTCAATTAAAGAATAGAAGTCTCAAGTATATAGATTTGACAATTTTAATTCAATTAATGAACAAAAGTTAAAAATATAGATTAGACAATTGTGATTCAATTAAAGAACAAATGTAAAGTATATAGATTGGACAGTTGGTGATTCAAGTTAAGAACAGAAGTCAAGTATATATTTCGGACAATTGGTGATTCGAGTACAGAACAAAAGTCAAGTATATAGATTGGGCAGTTGGTGATTTGATTAAAGAAAAAACGTCAAGTATAAAGAATAAAAGTCAAAAGTATATAGATTTCACATTTGGTAATTGGAATAAATAACAAAAATCAAGTATATAGTTTTGACATTTGGGGATTGAAGTAACTCTCCAGTTACCCACTCCCCCATATGATTATCATGCAGGAATGAACGAGAGAATAGCTTGCTACTTATCCAGGTAGATGATCCTGTCCAGCACCCAAGATTCATGACGTCTTTTGCTTTACAAAAACATATAGTCTTCTCTTATTTTGTCAATCTCTACCTAATCGTGTCAATTTCTCCGTAACTTTGTCAATCTCTCCTTAACTTCGTCAATTTTTTCTGAGTCTTGTGAACCAATCCTTAGCCTTGACAAACGTCTTCTTAGCCTTGACAAACTATCCTTAGCCTTGACAACTTCTCCTTAGCCTTGACAAACCTCTCCTTAGCCTTGACAACTTCTCCTTAGTCTTGACAACCTCTCCTTAGCCTTGACAAACGTCTTCTTAGCCTTGACAACTTCTCCTTAGTCTTGACAACCTCTCCTTAGCCTTGACAAACGTCTTCTAAGCCTTGACAAACCTCTCCTTAGCCTTGATAACCTCTCCTTAGTCTTGACAACCTCTCCTTAGTCTTGACAATCTCTCCTTAGCCTTGACAATCTCTCCTTAGCCTTGACAACCTCTCCTTAGCCTTGACAACCTCTCCTTAGTCTTGACAACCTCTCCTTAGTCTTGACAACTTCTCCTTAGTCTTGACAACCTCTCCTTAGTCTTGACAACTTCTCCTTAGCCTTGACAACCTCTCCTTAGTCTTGACAACCTCTCCTTAGTCTTGACAACCTCTTCTCTGCCTTGACAAACCTCATCTTAGCCTTGACAATCTCTCCTCTGCCTTGACAAACCTCTTCTTAGCCTTGACAATCTCTCCTTAGCCTTGACAACCTCTCTTAAGCCTTGACAATCTCTCCTTGGCCTTGACAAACCTCTTCTTAGCCTTGACAACCTCTTCTTAGCTTTGACAATCTCTCCTTGGCCTTGACAACCTCTCCTTAGCCTTGACAACCTCTCCTTAGCCTTGACAATCTCTCCTTGGCCTTGACAACCTCTCCTTACTCGTGTCAATCTCTCCCTCAGCCTTGTCAATCTCTCGTAAGCCTTTTAAATCTTTCCCTAAGCCTTTTCAATCTCTCCCAAAGCTGTCAATCTCTTCCATAGTTTTGTCAATCTCTCCCTAAGCCTTGTCAATCTTTCTCTAAGCCTTGTCAATCTCTCCCAAAGCCTTGTCAATCTCTCCCAAAGCCTTGTCAATCTTTCCCTAAGCCTTGTCAATCTCTCCCAAAGCCTTGTCAATCTCTCCCAAAGCCTTGTCAACCTCTTCTGTCAAATGACATGTAACAATGTCACATTTTCTACAGAGAGTGTCTGTGCGCGTGTTGTTTTTTGTTTTTTTGTTGTTGTTTTTATTTTTTATTTTTTTTTTTTTTTTTTGGGGGGGGGGGGGGTATTTTCCCCACCTTTAAACACAGTTTTATATTTTATACAGTAACTGCTTAAGCGTTTCAAATGTACGCATCGAAATATAAGCATTTAAACCTTGAATATTAATCTCAAAACATAAGTATTTAAACTGTGCACATCGAAAGATAAATAGTCTGACCTTGAATATTTACAGCTTGAATGAGAAGTATTTAAACCTTGAATATTTTCACTTTGAAAGACAAGTTCGGACATTTTCCCAGTAACATTAAAGAAACACACAACAATATTCACGAGGACGATCTTTTCCAGAGGAGTAGTGAGCTCTGTCATTGGCTGCAGATTGACACAAATTAGTACCAGTAACACTTGTTTCAACCTTGCTAGTGGCAGCAGAGAGCATTTCATCGTTCTGGAGTATTCTGGAAGCACAGAGGATTATAACGATCGCTTGGAACCGGCTGTTGCCGTCTAGGGGTTCTACATCGCCCGATGCTGGAACACAGCCATAGCCCAGTTTGCTGGCAAGTCCCTCCTGGGTACATGGGCGTTTGGTGTCGAGATTTGACACGCGAGGGGGCGCTGCAAATTGTTCTCATGGCGGTAAGTATATCTCCATTGCTAGAGAGTTCTGAAATTTGAACGTGATATAAATATGTTCTATAGCCAATACTGATCACGCCAAAGTGCATTGAACTCTAGATAATATTTTTGTATGGAGGCTTATTATGTAGTCTTCGTTCGAAATATCCAACTACAAACCCTGAAAATGGCTTTGTAAGTAGCAGGATGTTGTTCTGAGAACGGAATGCGTTGTGTGGTAGTTTACAGCTTGACTGCGATATTTAACTTATCGGTCCGACACATACGACTTCAGTAGGCATTTTTAGTACCGGGTGAACCTTCCCTCTTCGATCCCTTCTCCTAAGCCAGTCTGCTCTGTTGCAGTCTGTTGTCCAGGATCACCCCGTGGAGGTGTAGACGGGTCTTGGCAGCTATGGTTCGCTGGCCCTGACACTAACAGTCAGCTATTGGTCTCTGCAGTGCATGCACTACTCAGCACCTTGATCCCGTATGAAAGTTTCAGTTTCGCCTTTCTTCTGAGGTCTAGAGCATGGCACCTCTGATGATATTGTTGGGTATCATCCTAGTCCATATCCGATTCAATACCAGCGTCCACTGTTATGATTGTCTACATAACTGCTTAATGGATCTAGCAATGGTCCTTGGCACCGGGGTAAGGCTGATGTTAGTGTCACAGACCTGGTTTCTTGCTTCTCTGACACCAGGGTAAGGCTGATGTTAGTGTCACAGACCTGGTTTCTTGCTTCTCTGACACCAGGGTAAGGCTGATGTTAGTGTCACAGACCTGGTTTCTTGCTTCTCTGACACCAGGGTAAGGCTGATGTTAGTGTCACAGACCCGGTTTCTTGCTTCTCTGACACCGGGGTAAGGCTGATGTTATTGTCACAGACCTGGTTTCTTGCTTCTGTAACACCAGGGTAAGGCTGATGTTAGTGTCACAGATCTGGTTTCTAGCTTCTCTGACACCAGGGTAAGGCGATGGTAGTGTCACAGATCTGGTTTCTTGCTTCTCTGACACTAGGGTAAGGCTGATGGTAGTGTCACAGACCCGGTTTCCTTCTTCTCTGACACCGGGGTAAGGCTGATGCTAGTTTCTTGCTTCTCTGACGATCGTCATCGACTCGACCCTGAAAACAGACTTATCTCGAGCATCGGTTGTCCTGAACCTCAGGCCATCAATATATTCCATACCTTTCTTAAATTCTCATACTGGCCCCCATCTATTTGCGTTCCCCTTCCCCCTTTTCCCCCACAATTATATGTCTGTTCCTATTTTTTCCTGTTGTATCTGTCTTTTCCGTATTTGGCCACTACTGGCTTAGCCGACCCTTTCCCACTCACTTCTTACGCTCCCATTGCCACTTTATCTGACCGTTGTCTGTCATTTGGAACCTAGCCGACGACCTGATAAGTAGCGTTGTGAGACGTAATATCAGAAGAGTACACTATTTTGTCCTTACATGTATTCATCCCTTTTTCTATGATTTACTAGTTCAGCATTGTTGTTATTTGTTGTCCCTGATGAAGGTCTATTGGTCGTAACGTAGGTTTTGTTTTTATTCTCGTCTCAGTACGGTTTCTGGCCATACCTATTTTTTTAATTTTGATTAAATTTAATTTTAATCAACTTTAAACATTTGTTTTCGTTCATCTTTATCACTTAGTGGATTTCGGTAAACAGTTTCTGGTAGTGCATGTTTCAGGCTCTTTTCTTAGGACATGACCAATTCTTAGGACATGACCAATTCTTAGGACATGACCAATTCTTAGGACATGACCAATTCTTAGGACATGACCAATTCTTAGGACATGACCAATTCTTAGGACATGACCAATTCTTAGGACATGACCAATTCGATTCCAGCGTCGATTTATCCCCGGCCTCTAGTCGTGGGGGTCAATTATGTTCCAACTATTCACCTGCACTGGACACGATTCATAGTGGCAGCTGTTGTTTATGACGTCATGTGTTGGGCTGTGCACCCATCGACAGATAGTAACATTGCATGATATTTTGCTTTCTCCTTATGATAAAACCACGCCCTGTTGGCTATATTCGGTCGTGATATAATATTCTTGGTTTGTGACCTTTATATGTTTGTTGATTTCTAGTTTCTTGTAATGTTCCTATGAATGTCTATGTTTCATGAGGAGCGTGTTCTGGCTGTATGGCAATACCATTGTATATATCCTTGTGCCTCTTTTTCCTTTCCGTACTTTTCTTCTTATTTTGGTTATTGCGTGCTGATGAAGGTGGGCCGAAGTTCTCCAGACGATTGTGCTATGCTTGGCTTCATCTGCGTGTTGCTCACTATACGGGGATCACGTCAATCCCGCACCTTGTTAACCAGGCTGCAATGACAACAGTCTGTTTCCAGGAAGGGCTACGAGGAAGCCAAGATGAGGGTCTTGGCCAGTATGTTTTGTCCGACCCTGACTAACATGTTTGATTAGTATGTTTTGCATGACGAGACGTTAGTCTTCCTTCCCTTGTGTAGTAACTGTATACATAACGAGTCAGCTAGCTCAGTGCACATAGCTCTTTAGCCACCTTGTATGATATGTTTTGAGGAGACGTACTCTTTCTTCCTACTCTACCACTCTGGACTGACTACCTCAGTCGCTTCCTCTCCGACCAAGGTGTAGAGATCGTCGTGTCTGTTTCCTGTGGCTTAACAGTCCACCATACTGGGGTCTGATTAACGTAATGATAGAGCACTTGATTTTCACGGCAAAGGCACTAGCTTTGATTCCAGTTAGTGGCACGCAACAGTCGACTCAAGCTGTAAATTTGTGTTTAGGGTGGGCTGAAGTCAAATACAGTACAACGAACTTCGCCTTAATAAACAATTTTTTTTTTGGGGGGGGGGGGGGGGGGGGGGGGGGGAATTAATACAGTTCATAACATAAACTGCCATCGAAGATAAAGTGTTGGAGACTTCATAGTACTAAGCCACAGCTTGTATGAGGTGAGATGTCCAGTTCCCTTCTAGTTGGCTTTTTATTTCCTTTCCTAACCATAGACCAGGTTCCCAGTTGCAAATAAACACCTTTACGGCTGGGTTAATTGTAGCGTGCCGGTAGGGATTGCTGAAACCCCTTTTACTGTGAAGAGCAAGCGCTTAACGTCCTTGACATTGGCAAATGTTCATTTGTCACTCTGCATGGCGTTTTCCCGGACACATTTTGGGGAAGTGTTGCAGCTGTGCATACATCAAACCACCTGCCACTAGTTGATTAAATGTATACTGTTTGCATGCCATGGTAACTATCTTAATGACGGTAGTTTGATCATGTTTACATATTGATGGAAGGGGGTGAGTATCGCGATAAGCATGCGCAGCCAACCAGGCTCCGCAGGATGACTACTTAAGACAGTGTTTGAGAGACCGAGGACGTTAACAGAAACCAGGTCAGCATTAGGACAATAGGTGGGACAGTATGGCAAACTTGTATAACCGAGAGGAGCGAGTTTGATCTTCATCTTCTTCTTCTTTTGTCCTACTGCCCTCCCCATACGGCGTCGTAGAGATGCGGAATGCGTAGATCTTTTGTTATCGCCAAGGGAGAGCCTTGTGCTGTCGTTAGGTGTAACTTCCTGAGAGTGTCAGAGACACCGTCGATCCACCGACGTCGAGGTCTACGCCTTGTTTGTGGACCGGAAACCTTCATAGGATATATTATTGGTACAGGCTCGTCATAATGCATTCTGACCGCATGCGTAACCAACCAACCACTTACAGGAAAGCAAGTAGCTGGGACGAGAGCTGAAGACTGTTTTTTCAGAGACTGAGGACTGCACAGGAATCAGACCGGGATTAAGACAACAGGTGGGGCAGTATTTCAACCTCCAAGGTAGAGGAGGAGTGACAAGTGAGCATTGTCTTCATTTACCCGGTCTCGGCTAAATCACGTGGGGTCTATCATGCAAAGGTTCAAATGATATTCTATATCCTTGCCAAAATGTATCTTTTAAATCCTAATGCTAGAGTCCTCATTGTACTACTAATTGTAATGCTAGAGGCCCCATTGTACTACTAATCGTAATGCTAGAGGCCCCATTGTACTACTAATCGTAATGCTAGAGGCCCCATTGTACTACAAATCGTAATGCTAGAGGCCCCATTGTACTACTAAACGTAATTCTAGAGTCCTCATTGTACTACTAATCGTAATGCTAGAGTCCTCATTGTACTACTAATCGTAATGCTAGAGGCCCCATTGTACTATTAATCGTAATGCTAGAGGCCTCATTGTACTACTAATCGTAATGCTAGAGTCCTCATTGTACTACTAATCGCAATGCTAGAGTCCTCATTGTACTACTAATCGTAATGATAGAGGCCCCATTGTACTACTAATCGTAATGCTAGAGTCCTCATTGTACTACTAATCGTAATGCTAGAGGCCCCATTGTACTACTAATCGTAATGCTAGAGGCCCCATTTTGCTACTAATCGTAATGCTAGAGTCTTCATTGTACTACTAATCGTAATGCTAGAGGCCTCATTGTACTACTAATCGTAATGCTAGAGGCCCCATTGTACTACTAATCGTAATGATAGAGGCCCCATTGTACTACTAATCGTAATGCTAGAGTCCTCATTGTACTACTAATCGTAATGCTAGAGGCCTCATTGTACTACTAATTGTAATTCTAGAGGCCTCATTGTACTACTAATTGTAATTCTAGAGGCCTCATTGTACTACTAATTGTAATTCTAGAGGCCTCATTGTACTACTAATCGTAATTCTAGAGGCCTCATTGTACTACTAATTGTAATTCTAGAGGCCTCATTGTACTACTAATTGTAATTCTAGAGGCCTCGTTGTACTACTAATTGTAATTCTAGAGTCCTCATTATACTACTAATTGTAATTCTAGAGGCCTCATTGTACTACTAATTGTAATTCTAGAGGCCTCATTGTACTACTAATTGTAATTCTAGAGGCCTCATTGTACTACTAATTGTAATTCTAGAGGCCTCATTGTACTACTAATTTATTTCTAGAGGCCTCATTGTACTACTAATTGTAATTCTAGAGGCCTCATTGTACTACTAATCGTAATGCTAGTCCTCATTGTACTACTAATCGTAATGCTAGTCCTCATTGTACTACTAATCGTAATGCTAGTCCTCATTGTACTACTAATCGTAATGCTAGTCCTCATTGTACTACTAATTGTAATGCTAGAGGTCTCATTGTACTACTAATTGTAATTCTAGAGGTCCCATTGTACTACTAATTGTAATTCTAGAGTCCTCATTGTACTACTAATTGTAATGCTAGAGCTCTCATTGTACTACTAATTGTAATTCTAGAGTCCTCATTGTACTACTAATCGTAATGCTAGAGTCCTCATTGTACTACTAATCGTGATGCTAGAGACCTCATTGTACTACTACTCTGATTTTTTTCTTATGCGGGTGTTACGTCTTCATTTACACTCCATCGTGCCTTCCCTAATTGTATGCCAGGTATCCATTTACATCTGAGTGGACGTATCATCTTGAATTCAGAGATCGAACCCGGGAAATGTATGGCGGATATATCTGAGACAGACCACCAAGATTGTGGGTGAATTAGATATGGTTATTTGAGGGATGAAGTGAATGGCGGATATATCAGTCTGAGACAGACGACCAAGTTTTTGGGTGAAATAGATATGACTATTTGAGGGATGAAGTGAATTGCGGATATAAGGAACTGTGTACAATGACCAGGGAAGCAGGAGACAAAAATAGGCGAAATAGATGTGATTGCTTGAGGGCGAGTGTCTGACGAGCAGAGCGGTAGTTATATAGCATCGCTTCTCGTGTCAAAGGTACTGGATTTGATTATCCTTAGCGAAACGCTGCAGTCGATACGTCTATAGATTGGTATATGCATTGCTGCTACTGGTGGGAATGCAGCGAGAATATAACTTGTCAACTCACCTTATGAAAAGCTGAGGCCTCTGTTAGAGTAGAATCTGTGACGGTGTCTGCTAGATGGAATTAAAATAAGGTGAAGCTGCTATGGAATACCGTTAGTAGATTTTGGAGCCAACGACAAAAATGTAACTTTATAATAAGATTCATGAATATAGTTGCCTTGGAGTGGAAATACTTGGGGAGCTTTTCAATTTGTCTGTGCTCACTTCAACCTAGGGCTCATTCACGATCAGCCAGCTAAATCCGGTCATCGGTAGCTGGTTCGTTGTGAGGCCGCCGCCCCCTGTTAAGTTTTGTTTCAAACATTGTCACTTGAATGTTATCCCGGTGACATCCTGCTGACTCATGCAACCAGTGTGTGTGTGTGTGTGTGTCTGTCTGTCTAAGTATCACCTTAGGACAAGGGTCTTCAACCGCTTTCTGCATGTCACCTTGTTTCAGTGATCTCCAACTGGTGCCTACGTGTCACCTTAATCCAGGGATTTGTAACCGGTGCCTACGTGTCACCTTAATCTAGGGATCTCCAACCTGTTCATTCGTGTCACCTTAATCTAGAGATCTCCAACCGGTTCATACGTGTCACCTTAATCCAGGGATCTCTAACCGGTTCATACGTGTCACCTTAATCCAAGGATCACCAACCGGTTCATACGTGTCACCTTAATCCAGGAATCTCCATCCGATGTGTGGGACCTTAATCCAGGGATATCCATCCGAAGTAAGGTGCTAACTTGATTTTTTGGTGGAGAAATTATCGTCTCACGAAAAACGTTGCAATATTTGAAAAATAATGAAGTCAATTTATAAGTTCCAATTTATTTAATACTAAATGATGTTAGATATCAATGTGACATTTTTATCAGCATAAACATATTTGGTTTCTGTTTTGGTACATTGACGGACAAACAAGATGAATTATGAGTGTAGAGTATGTTTACGCCTGACTTGTATCCTCAACTTGCCATGAGCTGAAAAAAGCATGTGTATACAGGGTTTTTCACAGACATTACAGCTGTATCAAGAATGTCTCCGTGATAAACTTGTTGAGAAAGGTTGGTCTAGACTTTTTGTTGGCCTCCTGTACTGTTTATTTGGTACAGAGGGGAAACAAATGTTACCTGGCATTATGCATACACAGAGATCAAATAATAATCAGTCATTTGGCACATACTGATAAAGAACCCCACTTCGCGTCCACCCGTTCCTGGTAACAGGATGAGTCACATCAGCCTGAAGGACGAGTTGGGATCGACAATGAGGTCCCCACGGTGGAAAACTTACTTGTGAGCCTCACGTTGCACTAGATCCAAAAATGCGACGGTGCTGGGTTCGCTCCACATCACAAAACCTCCGTTACCTCGGGAAGCAAACCCTTAGAAAATGTAGGACACCTCACCTGAACCTTCCACCCCACCTCCCTGCCTTCAACAAAAACACGTCAAGTCCTCCCCTGAACCTTTCACCCCACCTCCCTGCCTTCAACAAAAACACGTCAAGTCCTCTCCTGAACTTTCCACCCCATCTTCCACCCCACCTCCCTGCGTTCAACAAAAACACGTCAAGTCCTTTCCTGAACCTTCCACCCCATCTCCCTGCCTTCAATAAAAACACGTCAAGTCCTCTTCTGAACCTTCCACCGCAGCAACCTGTTTTTTGTCTCTGTGTATGTTTAGCCCTAATTGTAGTGACCACTTTTCGAGTAGACGTATCTTATTCTGTATTCAACAAAGACGCGTCAAGTTCTGAAGCATCTACCCCAGCTTCATGTCTTCAACAAAAACACGTCAAGTTCTTTCCCCATCCACCCCAGATCCATATCTTCAACAAAAACACGTCAAGCTGTTTCCTTGACCATTCACCCCAGCTCTCTATCTCTCTCTTTCTCTATGTTTTCCCCTTTTCATGTGTTTGTCTCGATCTCCCTTTCCAATGTGTGTTTCGGTCTGCCTCAACTTCTCATGCCCTGAAAACTCCAGAAAAGAAACTGCCTTGTAATGCTTTCAGCTGGTATCCTTAACACGTGTCGTATCTACCGTCAGCGTGTTCTTCTTTGTCTTCTTCTTCATCTTCTTCTTCGTCTTTTTCTTCGTCTTCTTCGTTCGTTCTCAAACTCCAGCTACCAAAACCTGAAAAAGGTCTTACATGTAGCAGGAATGTAGTCCGGAGAACGGAATGCGCTGTGTCGTAGTTTACAGGTTAGCTGCGATATTTGCACCTTTTGGTCCGACACATCCGAATTAAGCAGCCCTTTTTTGGTAGCGGGTTAGCCTTCCCTCTTCGATCCCTTCTCCTTAGCCAGCCTGCCCTGTTGCAGTCTGTTTCCAGGATCACCGCGTGGAGGTGTAGAAGGGTCTTGGCTGCTCAGGTTCGCTGGCCCTGACGCTAGCAGTCAGCTCTGGGTCGCTAGCCCTGACGCTAGCAGTCAGCTATGGGTCACTAGCCCTGACGCTAGCAGTCAGCTATGGGTCACTAGCCCTGACTCTAGCAGTCAGCTATGGGCCCCTGACCGCTGGAGCTCATGTACTGCTTAGCCAGTGTGTTCTTTTCATCCCCTGCAACTCTGTGGACACTTACTGAGCCGTTCGCATCGACTACCTTCTCGCCCTGCAAATTGAGAACCACTGACTGAGACTATTGAAGCGTTGCATTCTAAGGCCCCGAGTGTTTTCGCTGAGGAGGGTGTTTGGATAGGCATACGGCGAGCCTAATCTGCTGACCAAATTGTTGGCTTAACTGTCTCAAAACTTCACTGTTTTTTCTTTGATTTGCCACTACCAGCAGTTAGCGTATACCTCTTTTCATAGCACATACATAGAAACTTGGTTTGCAAATCATGTATATATTTAGTATTGCTGTCCTGTATTGCTATCCAGAGAATTGATATAGCGAAGAATACTTTTAACAGCATGAGACATATACTTCTGTCATGAGGGACGGCGTGGACTAGTGGTTAAGTGACATGGCTCACAACTCGAAGGTGCTGGGTTCGATCCCCGTCACATCATAGGCCGTTACTCCGGGGAAGCAAACCCTTAGAAAATGCAAGAGGAAGCAGACTCTTGGATAAATTTAATGCTGAAGTTGGATGCACTGGGTCGACAGGCGCAAAATAAAAACCACAGTGCAACGCACACCGCCTTGGGGAATAGAGAAATAAGGCGAACGCAAAAAAAAACAAAAAATACTTCTGTCCAAGCAGAAATCTGAGAAACTTAAATTGAGATTCATTTTACGCGATGTGCATTCAGGTTTATTGAACGGAGTAGAAACCTGGAACATGACCAAGGAAGTGGTGAAAAGTATTGAAGCCTTTGAAATGTCGATCTTCATAAGACTTGGGCGAATTTCTTGGAAAGATAGCAAAACAAATAGTGAGGTCCTGGAACAACTCAAGGTGGAAGCTTATATTGTAGGGAAGAGTGGAGGGCAGGAGAGTCAGAGGACGAAAGAGGTACAGCTGGATGGATAACAATGGCGGGAACACAGTCTAAGTGTACCAATTTGGCACGGGACAGGGGCAGCTTGAGATCCATTACCGTCAACTTTATATGTGGAGATGGTGATGATGGTTGCTTTCCACATAATAATAATAATAATAATAATAATAATAATAATGTTCGCTTAGGCGTCTGAGGCCCGTTGCGTCGGATGAACACCACCAGGTCCAGTTGTAACTGCGTGCTGCCAGGCCTCCTCTAAGGCAGATGGGGAGGCTGCTACCTGTTGGAGCCACGTGTTTCGAGGACGACCTCTCCGGCGCTTCCAGCCAGCAGGGTGAAGGCCGTTAGCACTCCCTTTCCACATACAAGCATATATTCACATAAATACACACACATACGCATATGCAAAAATACATACACACACACACACACATAGATAGATACGCACACTATCTTACAGAACATATTCATTATGTGTATAATTATCTGCTTTTTCTACGAAAGGAGGATCAAACAGATAATCTTAACATAATAATAATTTATTAGTTACTTTTGGACGACTCCTCACGTTGAAAAAAATACTAACTTCAAACTCATCCCCGCCCACTTTCTCTCCTGTCGCCTCTCACCTACACTTCATCGCTATCTCCCACACACTTCACGTCAGTAATTACCATACGTTAGAAGCGACCAGAAATGCCTTCACTTTCTTCCCATTCGGAAATTTGTGTTTTAATTTGGATGCGCCCAATGTCACCTGCGTGCTCTCCGCACCCACTGCCAACACGCGCGTGGAACACCCCCACCCCTGCTAGCTTCCTGGTGGTGGTAAAGTGTGAGTGTAAGTACAGTTCACACGTGCGAGTGAGCGCGCGCTTTTATTTTTGTTCCGCGTGACTATGACAAACAGTTTGTTATCTAGGAGCGCCTGGTTCACGAAGGAGGCAAAGCAACCTAGTGAAGTTTCAAGAATTTCCACACAGATTTGAAATGTTCCAGCGACAGTGTCTGGAAATAGTTCGTTTCTGCGGAAAGTCTGAACTCTGACCCGACCGAAAAACGTGCTCACTCTATACCTGTTTTCTCGTAATGAAGAAGGTCGTACGATAGCGCAGTGGTGTGCACATCCATCGAATCGCGGTCCAATTTAAGTCCTAGTGGATCGTTAATGTGTCACTGCAATTTATTAAAGTATAATGAAATGTGGATTTTGACACTTTGTGCTCCATGACTCTTGTACGCTTAGGCAACTGAAAGATGAGTACTGACCCACGTAGTTGAACCTCTCTCTCGTTCACAGCAACCTTTATACAGGGGATCGAACTTCGTGCATAGACTAACTAAAAGATAGACGAACTAGAGAAAGTGGATGAGACACTTTGTGCTTTTGACATGGTGGCATGAGGTCTTCAAAATTCAAAGAACTTATTAACAATACGTATTTGGGGAAAGGGTTGGGGGAGGGGTGTCCAGACGTTGGCTGAGTTGTGCGTGGGAGAGGAATGAATAGGACCACTGTAACCTTCCAGTCATGTAGTAAAGGCAAATAAAAAACACTACTCGTGAGGCTGGACATATCATCGTCGATTGAAACTATCAACGACCACGCAAATCAAATGACCACGGACCAAATGACCACGCACACGAAACACAAAATGTCCACGTGTAAAGAAATTCAATTATTTTCTCATTCTTTAAATTCAGCTTCAACCAACCACTCATTGACAGCAAATTAATAGATGGGTTTGGAAGATGCACAATCAGCCAGGCGGTCACAAATGCCCTTTTGGTACGTCCAAGCTACCCGCCCGTCCTACAGCAACTTCATTCCCCACTTTGCCTAATGGGGATCATGCTATGTATTCCCATATATGGAGTCCACTTGTAAGCATTGTAAAGCTGACTTGTTAAAGCTGATTGCCACTGTATTTACCTCGGAATGTACATCATATTATGTTTTAATTAGCGCCTCAATTATTTGTTTTTTAAGTGTGCCTTACCAACATGTTAAAACCCTCGCTCTCGGCGCCATATAGTCGATCCAGCTGTAAATTGGTGCCACTCTAACTGCTAGGGAAGGGCTGAAGTTCAAATCACTCGGCCAGTCTGTCCTCGTCACATAGCAAATAATATTTGCTCCATTTCATAAGTTAAGAGTATGAGATTGTTGACCCCGAAACATCTGTACCAATAGTCACAGCTTATTGCTAGGGCGCGACTGTTCTTTGCCCTGTGAGCAATTCCGGGTCCTGTAAGTTAAGACATGCAAGGAAGGTCAGGACATTCGGAATGAAGGGGGATGATTGTTCTCAAGTGGGCTGATGTTATCATGGCTACGTTCAAAGGTCAATATTTGACACAGTTTGCTTGTGGCCAGATGATTATCGTATTTGCGGGTTCAAGGGTCAGTCATTTGAACTGGCCGGTCAACTTGATATGAAATTTAAAGGGCGGTTGTTGCTTTCTGCTGGGCAGTTTGTAATATGGCAGTCCTTTTTGTTTGTTGAAATTTTAGTACGAGCGGTCGTATTGTATGTGTCCATCTTCCCAATCTGTCACACGGAGGAGTACACGGGATATTTACTTTATACATATTTATATATTAAATCAGCGGACAGCCGCTTCAACTATATCCACAATTAACCAGTGCTTTCTCTATTTGACTCCACTAACCCTCTTCAGGTGTGTCGAGGTCTTCCTCTCTTTCTCTTCCCCACCGGGTCCCGGTGCAGACATTGTAAAATAATGCTGCCAGTATCCCTCTTCAAGGTGTGACGTATCCATCTTCATCGTCTGTTCTTCACCTCTTGCGCCTTGTTGGTTGGTTCTACCTGCGCTAGAGGACGTCAGACAGTTTGTGTGTGTGTGCGTGTTTGTTTGTGTGTGTTTATGTGTGTGTTTTGTTTGTGTGTGTTTGTTTGCATTTGAGTAGCGCCAAGATTTAAAAGAACAGGCCCACTGAAAATCTTCTGACATATTGTAAAAGTAGACTTAATATGAATGTGTTTGGAGCTAGCAAAGTCCTCATATAGACCCGCTGATATTGCACATGCTCGGTTAAAGACTTCACTTAGAACGAAAAGGCGAATCGCATATATGCATACACACACATACATACATACATACATACATACACATGCATACATACATACACATGCATACATACATACACACACATAGATACTCTCAGTGTGGTTTGAAATTCTTGTCATCTTACTCAGATTATGTTTATCAAGGTAAGCAATTTAGGAGCACACTTGCTTAGAATCCAGCCAGGTAAAGAGTTGAAGCGAGACTAAACTCCACAGGGATGTGGACCTGATCCAACCCAAGTTGGCAAGCCATGTCATGGTTACATCACAAGTACTTGTTGATTCCCAAAGAATTCTGGACTGTATCTGTCATTCTCCACTAAGATTTATTTTGTACTTTCTTCGTGGAGTCCAGTCAGGAGATGTTGGTAACTCTTTTGTTTTCTGGCCTGTACTCATCTACTGTATGTTATCTGGTTTTCCTACTCTTCTCTCCCAATTGGGTTCCAGTCCAGCTCATCATGTCTGGTTATATAACTATTCGACACTGGTGTTGTTAACTTAACGTCTTTATACTAGTTTAGAAGACCCTGCATAGTCTGTATACAACCAGTTACATTTACATCACCTTGCTCTTAAAGCTATGCGCATCCAGTTTATTCTTAAATGCATTAACTGTCCCTGCCTCCACTACCTCCCCTGGCAATGCATTCCAAGCAGACACCACTCTCTGACTAACAAAATATTTCCTAATATCTAATCTGGACCTCTCTTTAGTCAACTTGTAGCTATACCCTCGTGTTATTGTAGGTAGCTGTATTTTAAAAAACTTGTTATAGTCTAATTTATCGATTCCTCTGATCGTCTTATAAATCTGTATTAAGTCACCACGAATTCTTCTCTCTTTAAGACACTGCAGGCTGGTTTTTCTGAGTCGTTCCTCATAACTGTAATTCTGGAATCCCACTATCACCTGTGTCGCTCTTTTTTGTATTCTTTCCAGCATGTTTATGTCCCCTCTATGATAAGGACTCCACACCTGTACACAGTACTCCAATCTAGGTCTAACTAAAGCTTTATACAGTTTGACGATCACTTCCTTTGTTGGAGCCACGCGTTCTGGGTAATTATTCCACTTATTTCTTATTCTTCTTTGTCTTCGTCGTCGTCTGTTTTTCTTCTTCTTTGTCGTCTATTGTTGTGAGCTTGGTTTACTATCCCAACGTACCAGGTTATTCTTCTTTGACGTTCGTCATGAAAACGTCGTTGTGACGTTCGTCATGAAAACGTCGTTGTGGCGTTCGTCATGAAAGCGTCGTTGTGACGTTCGTCATGAAAACGTCGTTGTGGCGTTCGTCATGAAAACTTTGTGACGCACGTCATGAAAACGTCGCTGTAACGTTCGTCATGAAAACGTTGTTGTGGCGTTCGTCATGAAAACGTCGCTGTGACGTTCGTCATGAAAACGTCGTTGTGACGTTCGTCATCAAAACGTCGTTGTGACCTTCTTCTTCTTCGTTCGTTCCTAATCTCCAACTACCAAACCCTGAAAGGGCTTAAGTAGCAGAATGTAGTCCAGAGAACGGAATGCGTTGTGTCGTAGTTTACATTTTGGCAGCGATATTTGCACCTTTCGGTCCAACACATCCGACTTCAGCAAGCATTTTTTAAGTACCGGGTTAGCATTACCTCTTCGATCCCTTCTCCTTAGCCAGTCTGCTCTGCTGCAGCCTGTTATCCAGGGTCACCGCGTGGAGGTGTAGAAGGGTCTTGGCAGCTTTGGTTCGCTGGCCCTGACGCTAGCAGTCAGCTATGGGTCGCTGACCACCGCAGCTCATGCGCTGCTCAGCATCTTGATCCCGATTATAAACTTGACTCCTGCATTATATGTTTGTCTTCTAGAAAACTATACTTGACTCCTGGATTATATACTTGGATCCTACATTATCTATCTGGCTACTAGAAAGTACACTTGACTCCTGGATTATAAACTTGGTATATATATGGAGGCATGTGTCGCAGTGGGAAAGTACTAAATGATTGAAGTACTAAACATGAGGCATTCGGCCTTTGTGATATGCCATGATGTGGAGAGTCATTTATCCTTGACATTTGTGCTTTTAAAGGTAGACTCTGCTCGTTAAAAGATACGCCCTGCTCGTGTAACGCCCTCTGTTTCCTAATTGCTTGTTTTTAAATGGGTGTACTGTCCATCAAGACAGTTACAGTTTTTAAATGGGTGTACTGTCCATCAAGACAGTTAAAGTTTTTAAATGGGGTACTGTCCATCAAGACAGTTAAAGTTTTTAAATGGGGTACTGTCCATCAAGACAGTTAAAGTTTTTAAATGGGGTACTGTCCATCAAGGCAGTTAAAGTTTTTAAATGGGTGTACTGTCCATCAAGATAGTTCAAGTTTTTAAATGGATGTACTGCCCACCAAGACAGCTAAAGTTTTTAAATGGATGTACTGTCCATTAAGACAGCTAAAGCATTCACGTGACACCAGTAGTACTAAAACATTTGTAATATAAGGCCCCTTTGTATATTTTCTTATAATATAGAGGGCCCTCTGTAATTTGTTATAATATAGAGGCCCCTCTGTAATTTGTTATAATATAGAGGCCCCTCTGTAATTTGTTATAATATAGAGGCCCCTCTGTAATTTGTTATAATATAGAGGCCACTCTGTAATTTGTTATAATATTGAGGCCCCTCTGTAATTTGCTATAATATAGAGGCCCCTCTGTAATTTATTAAAATACAGAGGCCCCTCTGTAATTTGTTATAATATAGAGGCCCCTCTGCAATTATTTGTAATGTAGAAACCTCTCTGTAATGACTTATAATATAGAAACCCCTGTGTCATTTCTTATTAGGGTCCCTCTAATTTCTTATAATATAGAGACATTACAGAGGGGCCCTATATTATAACAAATTGCATCTGTACCCTCTAATTCCTTATACTATAGGGGTATCTCTGCAACGTGTTGTAATATAGGCCCCCCTTTGTATATTCTTGCATCTATAGCATGGAAAACACTCACATCAACTATGAATAAGTTGGCCGTACACAAATAAATCGGGGATCACTTGCTCAGCGACGCCGCTGCAATTGAGTACATACATTTGAAATTAAACGTGAGGTGAACTCGGGGATGTTATTCGGTGACGGAGCAGGAGTGTGTATAGTGAGTGGGCTACGCGAACCAATTCGCAAAAATTAAGTATACAACTTGCAGAACAACCGTCAGTATGTCGCCAAATTTTTTTTTTTTCATGTGCTTATATGTTTGCCTCACTAGTTTCTACTGGCGAAGGCGCGCTATTTTCCACCCCAGACCGTAGTCCATTGGGCGATATCAGGACGTATAAACCAGTGCTTGGATGAATGTGTGCGTCTGTATGTACCTATGCTAGGTTTATGCGCCCTGAGCACCGTTTGGTCTGCTCAGGTAGCAACGATTCCATTTCTGTTGGCGAGGACCCAATTTTGGGAACCGCTGGTTTCTATATAATGACATATCGTCAGGCATGGTTGGAATGAGAGCAGTGGGCGGGGATTGCGAGTGTGACAGAGAAGTTGGACGTTTGCCTTGAACTGAGGAATAGAGGTTTCAAGCAAACACTACACTCCTTCTAGAAGACAGGGAGAGAGAGAAAGGGAGGGGGGATATGGAACGGGGGTGATAACAGGGGCTTTATTTACCCTACCTATCGCAGGGGAGACCATCCGTCTGCCATAAGTGGAGATAATAATCAGGTCGTTAACAGCCAGCTGACATGCATGCGTACAGGCAACATCCATTGTTTGGACTTCGGTTTTTGTCTAACAAAAAAAGCATCTTGTGTTTGGGCTGGGTTTCTTGTGTGGTTTGTAACAGTTTAAACTATATCTACACTGGCATTATTTCGTGTAATCCATTCCTGGATAATACACCTGTATTTTTCTTTAAATTATACTTAACGTCCTTATACTAGTTTAGAAGGCTAAACCAGTTTCTTGAAGCGTGGTTTTTTTTACCAATGTGCGAGTCCATCTTTATAAATTCAAACACTAGAGCTAAGTAGACCCGCAGCCAGTTAGGCGCCATCTACAAGAGCTGCTCTTAACAAACCATCTGGGGAAAGGTACAAATAACTTGGATAAGGTTTTTAATTTCAATTTTATCCAGCAGCGGCCGTTAAGCCTACTCTTTTCGATTTCCAACTGCCAATGAACTTTTAACGTGCTTGACACTGAACACGGGAGACCGATCTCACTACCCAGAGATCAGGGGAATTTTTACCAGAAGAACCACGTGAACAAAAATCCCGGTCTCCACTGTGATTCGAATACGCGACCTCTGGCACTCGAGGCGGACACCTTGCCTCGACACCACTGAGATATCTTGTTCTTGTGTAATGGCATGGATGGGGGAGAGAGAGGCCTCCTCACTTTTCACAGCCTACGGCCCATGATGATTTTGAGGAAGCTAAGAGAAATCAGAGCCAGGTGAAACGCTGATCAAGACTCCACCTAACGTTCTTGCTCGTGCTCCTGGGAAAAAGGCTGCGTTACAACATTTTAGCCAACAAGATGGGGATCGACACAGTAATCCCCATAGTGTCGAGCTTGATGTGACACATCGCATTGCAGCAACGGAAACCCCGTTCTCAAGTACAAATCATGATGTAAGAAAAGCCACTGTAACCTGCTATCAAAGAAACGTCAATTGAGCGGACGTAGCTTCGATGAACATCATCAGCAATTCTGTTGTTGACTCTGTCCTGTGCTATCATCTTCAATCATTATTCATCCAACAATGCGAGGCGCCAGGACAATATCTCGTACTTATCTTCAATCATTATTCATCCAACAATGTGGTACGTCAGGACAATATCCCGTAGTTATCTTCAATCATTATTCATCCAACAATGCTATGCGCCAGGACAATATCCCGTACTGTGATCTTCAATCATTATTCATCCAACAATGTCAGGACAATGTCCCATACTATGATCTTCAATTAGGATTCCTCCAACAATGTGTTACACAGGACAATGTCCCATACAAGGATCTCCAATCAGCATTCCTCCAACAATGTGTTACACTGGACAATGTCCCGTACTTTGATTTTCTATCAGTAATTCTCCAACACTGCAGTGTGCCATACTGTTGCATCCATTTCTGGTGAGAAGTATTTCTGGACTATTCAAAGGCAACCAAGAATTTCAAGACAATTCCAAACAGTTCAAATACTAACATTTACAGATCTTACATTTATCATGCTTTATGTGATCTGATATGCACAAAAATAGGTATAGAAATCTAGAGAATTCTCTGTTTGAAGATTTTTTTTCTGGAATATATATTTTATTTTATTAAATATATTGATATAATTTATATTTAACGTTTAAAAATGTGAAATGTGAAATATAGTCCATCCAACACTTAATATTTAAAGTTTTCAAATGTGAAATGTGAATATAGGCCCTCCAACACTTCACAATAAGCATGTGGTGTGTCGCCAGCAAACTGACTCTCTCAAAGCGAGGCACAGAGTAAACAGTTTAGGAACCCCTGTGCTATACCATCTATGATTGGCTGAAATACGTGCAAGCTTTAACAGACCGGTAACAGATATTAGCCAGTACCTAGCAGTTTGGTTTATCTTCACAGAGCCAACATTCCAGTACCTAGCAGTTTGGTTTATCTTCACAGAGCCAACATTCCAGTACCTAGCAGTTTGGTTTATCTTCACAGAGCCAACATTCCAGTACCTAGCAGTTTGGTTTATCTTCACAGAGCCAACATTCCAGTACCTAGCAGTTTGGTTTATCTTCACAGAGCCAACATTCCAGTACCTAGCAGTTTGGTTTATCTTCACAGAGCCAACATTCCAGTACCTAGCAGTTTGGTTTATCTTCACAGAGCCAACATTTCTACCTAAATCAAATCCAAGCAGCAACTGCCAGTCTCTCACATCTTTAGTTTTTGGGGGCCATTAAAATAGTGATCTGCTAACTCAAGCATGGCATGACACATCTTCAAAACCGTGCTACAATTGGCTGGTGTCCAGATAATTAAACCCGTTACAAGCTAAGTGTTTTCAGAAGTTCTTAAAATATGGAAATAAGGAAGGACAAACTGGCACAGTAAAACATGTTGGTAATTAGCGGCAAGATTTGTTAGGAATTCATTTTAAATTGATTCTAAAGTCTCTATCTTGTAGCGGGACATGAATGTGTGCGCGTGTTTATGGCCGTTAGAGATGTGCTTGTCACCCTACATCATAAAAGTGGAAACTCATCATAACACAGCATCATAACACTTCATCCTCTACAGCAGTACGTGCTATTTAATGACATTGACCTTGTTAATGTAGAGGTAATGCACTGACTGTAGTCAGTGTGAGATCTGAGGGTTTGTGGTGATAGCCATTTGTAATGAGTTCATTCAACTCTTGACCAGGTCAAGAGTATAGCTAGCGTAGTGGTAGAGCACTCGCTGTTCACGGCATAGATACGGGGCTCAACTACTCCAAAACAGTTATGTTCCAGTCGACCCAGCTGTAAATGTGCACCTGACTTGAGAGGTAAAAGGCAGCGAGGAAAGGAACTGGCTACCCTACCACATACAAGTTGTGACTTGGTATACTGAAGTCTCTAACATCATTTCACATTAATCCCAACTACTATGGGGCACACCTCCATTTTACTTACTTTTGGTGCCAGGTTACAGTGGCTCTTGTTACAGCCCCAAACTGAGAAGAGGAACCAGCGTCCTCCTGACTGTAGTGCAATGCGAGGCTTCTCGGAAAAATCATCAATATGGGGATTACAGTATCGAGCCCCACCTAATTGACCAGACTGCTGTGGCACAGTCTGTTTACAGGAACCACGGAGATGATAGGAGGTGGGAATCTTGTTCAATATGTGAACTGATCTTGAATCTAGTCTTGGTTCTCCCTTCCCCCCTCAGATTAGACGGGTCGAATGTTTTTTTAAATATTTTTTTTAAAGTAGGTACTGAAGTGGCAGTAATTTCGGAGGTTTTTTGCAGCTTTCAGATGTTGATATGTTCCAGTCTACTCAGCTGTAAATGGCATATTGACCTATTGTTATTTTTTCATTTTGTTTGCGTTCGCCTTATTTCTCAAATCCCCAAGATGGTGTGAGTTACACTGTGGTTTTTATTTTGCGCCTGTCAGCCCAGTGTATCCGACTTCAGCATGACTTATTGTTAGTGAAACAATGTAGTAATACAGGCAACTGGTCAGCCAACTTCACACACAGATACACACACATGATGTGGCCTAGTGTAATAAAATATATTAACACATCATCCGTGACACAAATCACCCCTGCTGACACTAACATATCCCTGGCGACACTATAAAACATCTGTTATGACACTAACACATCATTCCTGCTGATACTAACATATCCCTCGCGACACAATAAAACATCTGTTATGACACTAACACATCATTCCTGCTGACACTAACATATCCCTGGCGACACTATAAAACATCTGTTATGACACTAACACATCATCCCTGCTGACACTAACATATCCCTGGCGACACTATAAAACATCTGTTATGACACTAACACATCATTCCTGATGACACAATATAACACATTAACCCTGTTGACACTAACATATCCCTGTAGACACTATACGAGATGTGATTAACTATTTTTATAGTATATTATATGAAAATGCTTTACTTGTCTTTAACTCCATTTTAATGTTTTTATGATGTTTTTATTTGCAGCAACTTGAAGAAAGAATGACACAAGACTCAACCTCTGCATTTGTAACTCCTAGTCCTTCCCCGGAAGTAGTGTTAGCACCGCTGTCTTCAGCTTCATCATTTGTACCTTCATCTTCTACAACGACAAGTCACAGTCAGGCCAAGAAGGGCCTCAAGCGACACAGAAGCGGTAGTGGATGCGACGATGACAGCGAGGATGACAGCAGTAGGGAGTGTGAGAGGCCAGCAAGGGAAACACGTGTGGAACACAACGTTATTATTAACCCCTCAGCAAGACATGTCAGAATGGCTGATGGGAAGTTTCTCAAACTTTCTAACGATCACTATCACGCCAGGCTTGGTTTCTTGGACTCATCTCATGACATTTACACGCTGGTTCCGAGTGACGCAGTTCTTCCAGGTTGCGGAACTGAGATCTGCAATAAGGTCCACAGAACTGAGTTCAGTGGTAAGGTTGACCAGGATAGTGGTAACTTGAAATCTCTCAGTCCAGACACCTTTAGCATCCACAGCAAGTGTCATTGTGCTGGAAACGGCCACATTGACAGCTGTTCTTACTACATTGAAAGCTTCAGCAACCAAAGCAGCAGTATAAACTCTACACCATCTGCCCACGAAATGGACAAACCCAAAGAATATGTCCACGATAGCAACGGACAGCTGGTTGTGAGGTCATCTTCAGCCAGATTTAATCACAGTCACTCATCTTTATTATCTTCACCAACATCGTCCTCGTCATTGTCTTCATCTCCGCCAGCGTCTTCTTCATCTTCCTATGATATGAAACAGAAAACCATTTCCGATTCGCCAAATGATAATTCAGATACACGAGTAGTAGAAGGCATGTTCTTGGGAAACAAGTGCCTAAAGATGGAGCCACTTGATGTCCCTAATCACCTGAGTGGGCGAAATATGTGGACAGGATTGACCGTCCCTGACCTCTCACATAAAATTGAGATTGCCGCCAAGACTGAATTTGATCAGTCAGCATACGACTCGCCATCTTACTCTCCAGCCTTATCGCTTCATTCAGATGAGAAGGTAAGTGATGCTTGACAGTTATTTCATGTTTATTTTTACCAAGCATTCACTATGAATTCTCTTAAATTATGTACGCAATTATTTGTTATTCACAGCATCAGATACTTATGATACAATAATATGTAAACTCAGTAAAGTGTCAACGACACGTCACATATTATATGCCAGGATGTTCAGAATTTACTGCAGAACACAATATAATAATGGCATTGTATGTGAGAATGTAAAGAGGATTTGTAAGACTTAGGTGTGTATGTGTGTATATATATATATATATATATATATATATATGTATAGGAGCTGAGGTAGTGCAGTGTTTAGAGCACTGGCTTCCCATCCGAGATATAAATATATATAGTAGCCTCTTTGCATGTCTTACTGTAGTTTGATGCGATCTTGAAGTAGCAACTTTCTACTGAGTTTTTTTTGCTTTTTTTTTTCTTTTCGGCGTTGTCTCTTCACTTCCCTGTGTTGCATGAGCTTATTTTCGCCCAGCCTGATGTGGCTCTTCAGGTTACATCTCCATTTGGATCGGTCTGCAGTTATGTCTTCCCAAGATGTCAGATCCAAATCCAGATCCTTCATGTCTCCCTTACATGCGCCTTTCAACCGCGGATGTGGTCGGCTAGCTGTTATTTTACCACACGTCAGCTGCCCATGGGAGAATATCTTTGGGGATGCGACCATCTTCCATGCGATGAACATGACCAAGCCATCTCAGTCTTCGTTGGCGAAGCAAAGGCGGGTGTACACACTTGAAAGATTGTGCGAGAACGTGTTTATATATATATATATATATATATATATATATATATATATATATATATATATATATATATATATACACACACACATACATACATACACACACACACACACACACACGAGGGTGAGGATAAGTCAGTAAGTAAGGTACCAACTTGTATGGGATATTGTTTGTTTCCTAATGGTGTCATTTGGTGACAACAACGAGCTATTTGATTACTTTAGGTAGAGCAGGTGCTAGATGTTGCACGTGCGCAGCTCAGATAACAAATGGCGTCCCTGCTCACAGAGTGTACAATCAAAGAACAACGTGCTGTTGGTGAACAAAAGACATTCTTAAAATGATATTAATAAGGAAATGTTTTCTGTATACAGTGAGTAGTTTTTGTCATCTAATTCGGAAGAATTCTTAGCATTTCATATGTGGATCACGTTACAAACGAAAGTATTCGTGAGATTGTTAGGAAGGAGTTAGGTCAATATAAAAACTTATTGACTATAGTAAAAACACGAAAAATGACAATGCATTGACATATATCACCAGGGTTTGACAATTCTTAGGGTGGCTCTCCAGTCAGTCAAAAATTTCACCAGTCGGCATGGTCGGGCTACAGTCATGCAATTTATGTTAACACATTTAAACAATGCACTCATTCACCTTTATGTCTACATAAAAATGCGCACCAAACCAAAATAGTTTGTATGACTTACACAGCATTAGCCTATTTCTTCTTAAGAAAAAATGCATTACTGTCGAAGGCATGATGTGTGTGTCCTTGAACATGTTTGGTAGTTTTAGCACCGTAGTACCATTTATCGATGTCTTTAGTAAGTTTAAATTGTGGAAGTGAAGGTCCATTTAGATTCAACATCATAAGCTAGCTTTTGTACAATCTATTCGAACCGTAATATCAATTAATTATCGTGCGAGAGTCGTTATGTTGTAACGATTAAAAACTAATTTTATTGTTTACTCGTCACAGACGATTATACGAGGGCTTTTGTCAAGCCCTGTTATCACGTACGGTGGGGCTGACCAAGACCGCCCTGCACGGCACTGTGCCTGGGAAGCGTGGAAGAGGGATACTAAAAAGTGGACAATATAAAAGAGTGGACGGGAAGGTTTATAGCTGAAAGGTTCCTCTCTTCTCACCTCAATCTATTTCATTTGACTCTGTCCTACAGTCACACTCTTGCACAACTTTCACAAGCGCTCTCAGGGTGAGACCCTTCCATTGCACTTTGGTTGAGCTAGCTTATGAGAGCGCACAAACCTAGCATAGGTACATACAGATGCACACATACATCAAATCACTGGTTTGTGCGTCTTAATATCGCCCAATTGACAACGGTCTTGTGTGGAATAGGCGCCCCTCCGCCAGTAGAAACAAGTGAAGCAAACATGTAAAATTAAAAAAATTATAGCTGAAACTAATACCCTGGCGAAAAAATCGAGACGTATGGCCGGAACTAGTTCGACAAACTGCAATAATGGTGCCTCAACACGCGTATATACACACATACCTGAGGAGTCGTCAAAAACTAAACAAGATATGCTTTCACTAACAGTAAATGCCATGTTAAAGTGAATTTGAAGTTTTGCTATTTCTGGTTTTTTTTTTAAATTAATTTCTTTAGTTAATTATTACTTTTTTAAATATAATTTTTGCTTTTAATACCATGTGTGTCCTATTTTTTAATTAGATTTTTTTTTTAAATTTTGTGTGGGGGGGGGGGGGGGGGGGGGGTCACTTTCCCCTGTTTGTCATAGCGTGAGCTTAATACTCCAGTAGAAGTATGGGTCTACCACTACAGTGGCAACTAGAAAATTCTCAAGCAATTTCAGAGCGGAGGCAGAGGCACTGAAGGCTGCAGTAGAAGCAATGCTGACAGGCGAAAGCAATGAAAGCCAGGTAGTCCTGTTTACAGCACTAAAAAGCCAGAAAAATACAGAACTTAATGATTTAAGAGCAGTACTCTGTTAACTATGCCAGCAGTCCGCAACAAAAAGAGTAGTGGTACAGTGGGTTCCATCCCACTGTAACATACAAGGCAACGAGGAGGTAGACAGACTGGCAAAAGAAGGTGCAAGACTACCACAACCAGATTATAGTGTGACCTTCGAAGAGTCCAAAAGGTTTATTAGGGCCAGATACATGGCCAAATTGGAAACAGAACATACTGGCTACACAAAAAATGATGCCTATTACCAATTGACAGAAGAGAGCAGGTCGTGGTCTTAAGACTCCGCACAGGCCACAACAGACTGAGGTATCACCTATTCAATAAACTGAAGATAGGTGGAACAAAATTTGAAGTTGACGTCTGACAGCATATGAAGAACAAGAATAAGTTTGTCACTCATAGCATGAGCTTAATACTCCAGTATAAGTAAGGGTCTACCACTACGGATCACCGACCCGCTGTGTGGAAGAAAGCATCAAAATGTGTGTGTACTTTTATAGAGTAGGTTGGGGAACTGAGATGTTAGTCTAGTCACGCACAACATACTGACCAGGACGTCGCGTCAGGGTCGATACACTAACCAAGACCACAATCTCTCTTCCATGTAGCCTTCCCTAGAAACAGGCTGCTAGGCAAGGCAACTTAACTGACGAGATGTAGATCGATGCTATCCCCGTATTAGTGAGCGCCACCAACATAAAGTCAAGCGTAGCACAACCGCCTGGAGGACCGCGGTCCACCTTCATCAGCACACTCAGGATGTAAGGAAAGCTACTACAACCCACCACTTAACGTCCTTTTAGTGCGCACAAAAAAGTAAACTTACTAATTGTGGGCGTTAAACAACAACACCACCATAAGAGTAGGTTCTGTGGCACTTAATTTGACATTATGAGGTTGCCAGCCCCTGTACTACCCAACTTAGTCACCTTCGACATCGTGCAATAGTAAATTTCACCTGTTTGCTAACATAAAAATACTTATACTATATCTGATATATCTAATTCTAATTAAATAGAGAAATGCGAAACACAAATATTGGATACATTTTAGATGACACTCTCACCTGTTGGATGCAAGAGAGAAATTCATAGACATGCAATTTTTTGTATCTGATATATTTTTTTTTACAAATAAATAAACATAAACTTACATTTTAAATATTTGTGTTTTTCTCAAATATAATTATCTAGTATTTTTACTCTAATATTTTGTTTATTTTCACGCAGTTGCAATATCTTGTTCTCACAAAATGTTGGAAGAATTTCCATATTTGGGGGGGGGGGGGGGGGGGGGGGTTGTTGAGAATGTCATATTGATGGTGTGCTAAGAATCTTTAGCAGCACTCAGGCTAGGTTTTAGCGTTACTTCTTTTCTAACTTTAATGCAAAAATTTGTCCATGTGTTTTTTATTATGATTTCTTTTAATTTTTATATTTTTTTTTATTGGTGTTAATTTCAATTTCGTACATTTTATGTGACTGGTCATATGGTGGATATATTAAAGCAAAAAGTCTGGGTTTTTTCACCAAATTAAACATTAAAGGATCATTAGATCTGGATTTACGGAAACGTACGGATGTCAATTAATGGTCATGGGGTAAAATGACATTTGTTGAGTAAACTGAATAACAGATTGTATGAGAGAACAGGAGGGTATGAGAGGATAGGAGAACTGCATGAGAGGATAGGAGGACTGCATGAGAGGACAGGAGGGCTGCATGAGAGGATAGGAGGGCTGCATGAGATGATAGGAGGGCTGCATGAGAGGACAGGAAGGCTGCATGAGACGATAGGAGGGCTGCATGAGATGATAGGAGGGCTGCATGAGAGGACAGGAAGGCTGCATGAGAGGACAGGAAGGCTGCATGAGAGGACAGGAAGGCTGCATGAGACGATAGGAGGGCTGCATGAGAGGACAGGAGGGCTGCATGAGAGGATAGGAGGGCTGCATGAGAGGACAGGAGGGCTGCATGAGAGGACAGGAAGGCTGCATGAGACGATAGGAGGGCTGCATGAGAGGACAGGAGGGCTGCATGAGAGGATAGGAGGGCTGCATGAGAGGACAGGAGGGCTGCATGAGAGGATAGGAGGGCTGCATGAGAGGACAGGAGGGCTGCATGAGAGGATAGGAGGGCTGCATGAGAGGACAGGAGGGCTGCATGAGAGGATAGGAGGGCTGCATGAGAGGACAGGAGGGCTGCATGAGAGGATAGGAGGGCTGCATGAGAGGACAGGAGGGCTGCATGAGAGGATAGGAGGGCTGCATGAGAGGACAGGAGGGCTGCATGAGAGGACAGGAGGGCTGCATGAGAGGACAGGAGGGCTGCATGAGAGGACAGGAGGGCTGCATGAGAGGATAGGAGGCCTGCATGAGAGGACACGAGGGCTGCATGAGAGGACAGACTCACATACATGACCTTCATGGCCGGTGTGCAACAGGCAGAAAGACATACAGGACCTTCATGGCTGATGTGCAACAGACAGAAGCAAAGTAAAAAGACATAAGATGTGCTTGGTTTAAGGTCCCATGTGTGCCTTTTACTTTCGGTCCGTTTTGTGTCTGGTGTGCACCATGCTTCAAGTGGTTCCAGCACATCTGTTCTGAACCAGACGATCTCTGATTTTACAGCAGGTTCAGTTCCAGACCAGATGTAGCAGCTCAAAATACCTACTTGGTAAACGAAAAGGATTTAGTCAGAAAGTCAAAATATCTGTAAGTCAGCATGTCTGTAAGTCAGAATATATGTAAGTCAAAACATCTGTAAGTCAGAATATATGTAAGTCAAAACATATGTAAGTCAAAATATATGTAAGTCAAAACATATTAAAGTCAAAGCACATGTAAGTTAAAACACATAAATCAAATAATATGTAAGTCAAAATATCTAAGTTGGAATATCTGTAAGTCAAAACATCTATAAGCCAAAACATCTATAAGTCAAACCAAATTTCAGTCAAAACATATATCAGTCAAAACACATGTCGGTACCATGTCATGTACCAATGTACAGCTGTGGCAGCCATAACAGTAATCGAACTCAATACCCCTGTCATTACAATGTTGTTGTTTGTTCCTGGTTGGACGTTCTCTTTGACAAGGCACATTTCTTTGAACCTAAGACAAGTCCTTATAAAAAGTAGTAGACACCCAGGCGTGAAAAGATCTTGGCGCCATGCCAGCTGAAGTCTGCACAGCTACCAACAATGATGTCATGAATGCCACGAGGAGCGAGCACTCTACCACTTTTCTACTCGGCTGCTTCCAATCAAACTGCTGCTACTGTATTCATGATTGCTTCCCTTGTATTATCTTATTTCGCGTTTGACTTTTTTCAGGATCAGTGTGAACCAGTTGACTTGTCCCTGGTTAGACGGGCTGACAGACCAGGCATACGCGCTGACATACACCAGGGATTGGACTTGAGGGTCCCCAAACGTGGTTAGTATTAATGTTTCCTCAGTAATCCCCATTTAATACATTACATAACAGAGGGTCCCCAGCACATAATTGCCCATTTGTGTTTTTAAAGGTTTATATTCATTTGGCACAGATGTTTCCTTCAGTCACATACAGTGTTCTTGGTTACATCTTGATGTGTCACCATAAAATGCCAGTCAGCATGCAGGTCTAAGGCGGTGGGAGGTGTGCTGCACTAATAAAGAGGTCTTAGTCCAGAAAATGGTGGCATTTGAAGCAAAGTACTGGACATTAATAGGGGGGAGAGGGGAGGGGGGGAGATGTGAAGCGGACACTATACATATGGGTATGTGGGTGGTGTAGGATGTATGGTATATGAAGAGGGGGGAGGGGTTGAGGCGAGTATGTGGTGGTGTATGGTATAGGGGTGGCAGAGGGAAGTATATGGTATATAGGGGATTGTGGAAGGGAGTATATGGTATGGAGGTGATATGGGGTAGGGGATGTGTGATATGTATTTGAGTGATGTATTGTATGTGGATCATGTATGGTGTGGGAGCTGTATGCCTTTTAGGGCTTATGAATATAGGTCGCTTGACCCAGCCAGGTCACTGTCCTGTAGTGTGCAGGTTAGGTTTTTATTTCATCCTAGATTGTAAAACACCTAGGCCTAACTGAGATTCAGACCTGCAACCATTTAACTAGACAACCACTATTCTAACCATTCAACCACCTGCTTCTCATAACTATAATTATCATAATAAAATTCGTAGTGCTGACATCAAGCAAATTAATTGTTGATGTAGTCTGGCAGGCAATGAGTTTAAGGCCTCTGACATCTGCCGACAGCCTATTTCTTTGACTAAGGTTGTTCGAATATTTTGAAAGTTTAACACTTGATATGTTTCTTTACAGAGCCAGATGACCATCCTAATGTCACCTTGGAGTCTGTGAACAAGATAGGCTCAGCAGCCCTTTTGTCCCTGCGGAGGATTAAAGAGGCCTCAGAGTGAGTGTTACATTGCCACCATCTTCTTCTTTTTTTTTTCTGAACCTTAGCCAGTGCAGCAGTCAGTGACCTCTGAACCTTAGCCAATGACCACCTCTGAACCTTAGCCAATGACCACCTCTGAACCTTAGCCAATGACCACCTCTGAACCTTAGCCAATGATCAATGCAGCAGTCAGTGACCTCTGAACCTTAGCCAATGACCACCTCTGAACCTTAGCCAATGACCACCTCTAAACCTTAGCCAATGATCAATGCAGCAGTCAGTGACCTCTGAACTTTAGCCAATGACCACCTCTGAACCTTAGCCAATGATCAATGCAGCAGTCAGTGACCTCTGAACCTTGGCCAATGACCACCTCTGAACCTTAGCCAATGACCACCTCTGAACCTTAGCCAATGACCACCTCTGAACCTTAGCCAATGACCACCTCTGAACCTTAGCCAATGACCACCTCTGAACCTTAGCCAATGACCACCTCTGAACCTTAGCCAATGACCACCTCTGAACCTTAGCCAATGACCACCTCTGAACCTTAGCCAATGACCACCTCTGAACCTTAGCCAATGACCACCTCTGAACCTTAGCTAATGACCCATGAATCAGCTAGCAACTGCCACACCACCTGATGGGCAGCATAAACTCCACCCACTTTTTGCTCAATTTGCAACCATCCTTCTTTAAGTGTTCGAGCTCTGGTACAATTTTTATTAATTTGTCATTTTGCTCCAAGTGAAGCAAAGGACCACCACTGCAGCAGACCCATTTACCAGAAGCCTGAAATTGAGTATTTTCAGTGGCAGTTTTGTAGCAGTAGTTTTACATAATGATTTTGATAGCTTATACACCTTTCTCATTAACTGCCTTTAAGGATGTTTCTGCATGGTTAAATTAGCCCTACTCTTCTCAACCCAGGTACTACTAGTATGAGTGTAAACTTTCTGGTTTCTTTCAGGGGTAGAACAGAAAGCCACATACCTCTCAACATTATCTAAATTCCCCCAAGTTAATAATTGGACATAATCAATTTTTCTTTCACATTTGGAATTTTAAATATTTTGTATTTTAACATTTCAAAAAATTATGTTGTTGTTGGTGGTGTTGAATGCCCATAATGAGCAGAATTACTCATATGTGTGTCCTGAAGAGGACGTTAAGTGGCAGGTTGTTGTAGCTTTCCTCACATCCAGAGCTTGCTGATAAAGATGGACAGGGGTCCTTCAGGTGATTGTGATATGCTTGACTTCATCTGCGTGTCGCTCGCTACTACGGGGATCACGCGGATCCTTCTTTTCGTTAGCCAGGCTGCTATGAATACAGCCCATTTCCAGAAAGGGGTACGAGTAAGCCAAGGTGAGGGTCTTGGCCAGTATATTTTCCCTGACCCTGACTGTCTGATCAGTATGTTTTGCCTGACCCTGACTGTCTGATTAGTATGTTTTGCCAGACCAGAAGTTACGTCTTCCTTCCCTTCAAAAATTATAATAAGTAGCATTCAAAGTATTTTAATTAATTTTTGAAATCTCACATTCGGATTGTAGACTTATGAACAGCTGCCGTTAGTCACAAACTACATTCTCTGTGGTCGGATACAATAGCAAACACAGGCTTGTGGCAAAGGACACGGCAACAACAGCAATTGGAGGTTAATAAAGAAAGTACAGATGGAAAGAAACTCAATAGTATAACCAAACAAAAAGCAATATTGGCTCCCACAGGGGAAGAGAAGAAGAATAGTTGGTTAGTTTTCTTTCCAATTGTGCCGTTGAGCATCATGGAAAGCTTAAGTCATCTATCCTGCGCTAAGTGCGTTGCGTCGGTCAATGTGAGCCTGTGTCGCTGCACGATCACCCTGTCATCTATCCACCTGCCTCGCGGCCGCCTTCTTGCCCTCTAACCAGATCTGCCAGCGTTGTAAGCCATTGGTGGAAGTTGATGAGGGTACATTCTGTTGAGATGACCAGAGCAACTTATCTTCTGTCTGGAAATGTATTCAGCAGAAGACAAAGTGCCGACCATACTTCGAATGTCGTCGTTACATGTTCTGTCTCTTCTGGTAACATCGATGACCTTCCTCAAACACTTCATTTCACACGTCAAAATTCTGCTCTCATGCTCCCTGGACATAGGCCATGTTTGGCACTGGTAGCACAGAGTCAACATAAATATACTGTTTATCAGCTGTTGCTTTGTTGCCAAACTAATGCTCAGGTGCCTAAACAGTGGTGGCAGCTGATAAGTCACAGCAAATGCTTTCTGACACCTAGTCTCAATTTCCTGCTGTCTGCTGAAAAAATACTGCCCAAATACTTGAACTCCGTGGGCCTGTTGAAGAGCAATATCAGTTACACTTCTGTTGAGTGGCAAAGTGTTCTACCGATCATCATAGTTTCATAGAAGAATGCACAGGCCAAATATCACCTGGCGAAAAACATTCAAAAGAGCTGGCATTGACAGAGCTGGCAATGAAAACACACAATTTAGATAAGTAAAGGCTGTCTATTACAGCTTCATATACCAAGGGAGACCAGAAGGAATGCACTGTGGTAGGAATTTATGTATCATGGTACAAAAGGGAATATCACTTTTTTGTAGATTTTAAATTGGTTGAGTAAATAGAATTTAACTTTTTGAAGTTTGATTGTGCTAAAGAAATATAACTTATTTATGTATGTTAAATTGGCTGTAAGGATGGAATATATCTTATTTTTATATGTTAAATTGGTTGTAATAAAGGAATGTATCTTATTTGTAAAGATTAAATTGATTGTAATAAAGCAACTGTTTCTTATTTGTAGATATCAAATTGATTGAATACATTGATTTACATTTGTTATTAATATATTGATTCAAGAAATGTTACTTTCATGGAGATGTTGATCTGATTGTATGAAAGGAATATAGCTTTTATTTGTAGATATTAAGTTGGTTTAATAAATTGTGTTTGTCTTTTCAATCAATCAATCAAAAACATGTCAGCTCCCTGTGGAGCTTTGATATCATGAGCCAATTCTGTCCACGTCTTGTTTACTGTCTTTATATTTGCTTCCAGTTCCCTCTTCCATGAGTGTCTCAGTCTTCCTCTACTTCTCTTGTCCTGTGGATTCCAGAACAGAGATTGTCTGGTAATGTTGTCCACTGGTTTATTTAATGTGTGGCCTATCCATCACCTCCTCCATATTTCATGCTCCACTGGTATTTGTCCTGTTTTTTCCCATCAGTTCCACATTTGTGATCTTGTGGTACAATTTCCACCCTTTTATTTTGTGCAGGCAACCATTTTGAAAGTCTATACCTTTTTCATAAGTACTTGTGTTGTCCAGTTCTTGTGGTGTTTATCTTTTAGTAGATGTTAAATTGATTGCATAAGTATAACATATTTTGTAGATATTAAATTGAGGAAGTAATTTGAATTTAGCTGTTTGTATATGTTAAACTTTTCATTTCTGTTATAGACAGTTCAAGTGCCTGAACAATAACACAAGCTGTGCAGTGGTGGACCCTACGTCCAAGATGATGCGCTATCCTGTACCCAGAATCCACCCAAAGGTCGAAGATATTTACGATGACCTGGATAGTCAAAAGGCTCGGAGGGTGCACAGTTGTGATTTTGAGGGCTGCAATAAGGTGTACACGAAAAGTTCTCACCTGAAGGCACACAGAAGAACCCATACAGGTCAGTGGAATTTCTTAAGAGAATCACTGCATGTTGTGCTTAGAGATAGTTTAACACACCTGTACGGTTGGGCTACCTTTACTAGGTAAATAGTACACAACAAAACAAATGGGGGAAACTAGATGCTAGTGGGCCAACATCATAGCTACAAAAACCGCTATTAGAAAACCATAAGTCTAGTCCAGTGTTCTTCACCCTAGCTGCTTCCACGCAATAGTGTGCGATTTTAGCTCTCAAGGGAGCTGAAGCAGAATAATTGCATGCTGTATTAAAAACAAAATCTGAGTAAACTACTGCTGGTATTCACCAGTAAACCGACAAAAGTGAACATTTTGAGAACTTCTGTTGTTTCCATGGCAACATATGCTGTGAAACATAGACAGTTGCTCAATCCTCGAGTCCTTCGAGTCTAAATGTCATAGAAAGGTCCCCAGAAAACCCGTAGACCGAAATAAAGAAGAATGCAGAAATTCGACATGAGTTGGGCATAGAGGAGAACTGGTTAATAAATTTCATCATGAATTGAAATACTTTGGCCTCATCAAAATACACAACTGTAATGGAAGGTATGGCATTGGGCAAGAGAAACAGAGGCAGACCAAGAAGGTGATGACACTAAGATGTCAAGGAATGCTCAGACATGACTCTGTAGATTTGGCAAGAGATCAAGTTTCTTTTAAATGGGATGTGATGTGAGCGACGTTCTGCAAAGGACAATCTAAATGATTAACCTTTAGCACTCCAATGGCCTGTCTCTTCTAACCAGCTCGGCCTACAAAAACGGTGTGCGGAAAAAAAAATTTTTTTTTTGAACGGAGTCACTCCCGACAACCATTTTTTACTGCTGAATACGCCCTCCATATATACACGATATTTTGCCGGTTAAAGTATCGTGTGTTCGATTACAAATGGCTTTTGAACAGTTTTAATTTTGTATACGCCGTTTGGAGCAAGCCGACTTTTGCGAAAGGGGAAGTAGGTTGTTGAGAAAGATTTTTATCGCGTAGATCTGTTTATTTTGTTTGTTTAAATGAAAGAACTACGTTTGAATTGAAACTAACAGTTCTGGCGATATTGTAAACACAGTATCGATACGTTGTTGTGGTTTCCATGGTTTTCTATCGGAGCGACTAGGCCTAGTGGTCGAGTCCAAATTTTTCCCGAGATTTTCATAAATTTTCAACTTCATCTTTTTAAATCTCAAAAACTAACAAACATACAACAAAAACAATAACACCCACATGTTCGTTATGCTATTGTGTATCTACACGCCAGAAAATCATATTTATTGACAAACAAACATAAAAGTTACAAATTTTGAAAGACGACTACCACAGCGACTAATTAAGAAAATTAATTAGGTCAAATTTTTTCCATACATTATGTAGCGTGCTAAAGGTTAAAGTCATAAATTATGCACAGACTCAGTCGAAGACCCGCAGAATTTTCTTCAATTTAGATTTTAGTGGGCGGTAAGGAACATTTACCCTCACGGAAGTTGTAAAAGTGGCCACTGGGTATAAAAAGGTTGAAGAGCAATGGTCTAGTCTATACTAATGTGAATCATGGGTAATGATCTCAGCCCAGAAAGCCCAGCTCCAAGACATTGGAATAAGATATCTTAGAAAAATGGTCCAAGTAACAAGAAGAGACAAGGTTCGCAATCAGACAATACGACACGATCGCAAAACCCAGCTCAACTTGCAGACGCAAGTGGAGAAACCTCAACTTCGGTGGTATGGCCATGTCGGCAGAATGAAAGATCAGCTACAATGGCAGTCATGGGAAGCAAAGATCTAGGCTACAAACGATGACCTAAAGTCCGCTAGCATGACAGTCTATAAGAGACCAAGGACTAGACTGCAGCCAGGCGAAGATACAGATAGTGGATAGAATAGTCTGGCATTCTTTCTGCCAAGTCTTTACACACCAGGGTAGAGAAGAAGCGACTAACCAAGTCAGTCTGGTCTAATTTACTAAATTCCATAACTCATGTCTTTCTAAGAGAAATACACATCTGTTCCCTAGAGATTCTTGGTTCAAATCCAGATAGCCTATTACTTTACTTTCCTTTCTGTTTTGTGGGGTGTACATTTTCCAAGTGCATAAAGAATACTCTAAAACTTGTTATTCAATCAGGCTTGTATATCTGATGCCAGGTAGCCAAATATTGTGTAAACTCATTTCTCTCTTTTGCCTTGGTGTACCATGTTGGGCCCAGGGCCTCATTCAGGCCCTCTCTCCAACTCAGACTCGGTTGCCCTCGAGGGCAGCTCAAGTTGTAGGGGCACCATGACATCAGTCTACATGTCATCTAGTATCCGATATGCACACCACATGGCCAGCCCATCTGTATATCATAACAGTGTCACATTTATGATGTCAATAAGAATAAAATATTAAGATAAGAATACTTATCTTAATATATTAATGTATACTTATTTTAAAGTATACTTACCCTAAAGTATACATATCCTAAAGTGTGCTTATCATAAAGTATACTTATCTTAAATTATACTTATCTTTATGAAGAAGATCGTGATGAATGAGTACTGGAATGAACTGGATGGAAATCGGAGTATCAGAAGTGCAGATGGGAAAACAGAGTATCAGAAATGCAGAATTGCTCAAAGACACATTTTTCTGAATGGAATGGCTTATCAGCACAACCTGGCATGACATTTGATGATCTTTTTTTTTTCTTTGTTCATCTTCAGACTTCAATGACTCGACAAAGATGACAGTCAAATTAAGACTGTGCACTTCCATAAACCAGTTATTCTATGAAGATTTGGTGGCCTATAGGCCGTGAGCATCCAAATGTACCATGTTCGAATCATTTCGTGTTCAGTTTGACAGACCCTGCATTTCATGGGTCTTTTCATGAAATGACCGCTTCTTTCAGCCAGCTGTAAATGACTATCTGACGAATTCATGGTACAATTTCATAGCCGCCACAAGAGCTACAGAGCTCATGCTGTCATCAGCACTTTCAGCAATGAAAGTGACTGAGCACAAATAAATTCTTTGGGCTATTTGACATTATTCTAGGGAGATAAAAAGATAATTTTGTTATTGTTGTGTGTGAGTGCTATTTAATGTTATCTTTCATACATGAGTTATGATTTCTTTACAGAATTACATTTGTCTTGTGTCACACCTGATTGCTTCTGTTCTCTTCCGCAGGAGAGAAGCCTTATATATGTACCTGGGAAGGGTGCACATGGAGGTTTGCACGCTCAGATGAGCTGACTCGACACTACCGCAAGCACACGGGAGACAAACCATTCAAGTGTCAGGTCTGTGATCGAGCATTTTCTAGGTCCGACCATCTGTCCCTGCATATGAAGCGACACTAACACGAAAGGCAGTTACATGGTTGGAACTTTGAATCGAACACTAGCGTCAGGTTTCCCTGGAGATCATGCTCAGCTTTGTGAGACACACTTCCAGAAATAATGCTGGAGATTTTGTTGTACTGCTGTCCTTGTACCAGCGTCAGGTTCAGACTGGGAGTTTTAAAGGCTTCCATAATATACAAAGGTTGAGTGTTCCTGACAGAGCACAGCTATATCCTGCTGAGAAATGCGGTTATGTTGTTATTCCTGTTGTCTCCTTGTCCGAATCCTGAGAAAAACTCATCTTGAGATGCATTTGTTCTTGTCATTTTTTTATGCTGAGTGATATGCAGTTCAAAATGTAAAAACTTTGCCAGTTTATAAGATAACATTTGTGCCAGTTTGTAAAAAAAAATATGTTTTTGTATTATCATTTCAGAAGATTTTTAATGTTAGAAGTTTGTATGTTTTGTTACATTGACATGTTGTTAGCACACATGGTTACCATATATACTCGTGTATGAGCAATGCTACATAATAAATAACATATTGGAACAATATTTACCAATCAGTACTGATTAGTGTAATACAATCATTAAGCTGTTAACTCTTTATCCCTGAGACTTCCTTTCCGAGTTCCAAATTGTGTCTGATCCCAGATGTAACATATAATGAACATATACCTGTATTTAGAAAATTGTATATGGCTTGGCTTGGCTTCGCTCATTCTCAATCTCCTGCTACCAAACCCTGAAAAGGGCTTAAGTAGCAGAATGTAGTCCAGAGAACGGAATGCGTTGTGTTGTAGTTTACAGCTTGGCTGTGATGAAAATTGTATAGAAGAAAGAACCAATAGCTAAACAAGGTTGCAGAGACCATTTAATGGTTCACAATGGATTTCACAATTTGTTATCGTACCAATCATATTGGCTTATAACACGAGGCTAGATTTGCCATTGAAGAAATGCTTTATACATTTCAATATTGAATTGAAAATGTGAAATGATTAACTCTTGGGGTGTAACATGAAAACAGGTTTATATCTGCTCTGATGAGTTTTATCAATCTGAAGTAAATACAATTCTGGTATTACGATATTGTCAAGGCAAGTACTTTCAACCACCTCAATCTTTTTGGTTATATCAGGTTGTGGTCGATAACATTTCTTGTTGTAGCAATTTGAAAATGAAGGTGATAACCCTCTGCTATAAGTTATCATCTTTCTCGTGGCAATGTTGCTGCTGTCGTCTCTCAGGAAGTGGAATACGAACTGTTGTGTGTGTATATACATAACGCGTATGGTCGCACTAATTCATTTTTTTTAGAAGACTGTGCCATGCTGAGACCATGTGACAAGAGGATCCAAACTGCAGTGCAAACCTTACTATGGCTAGAACACTCGAAAACATGAAGTATCTTAAGTCACCATTCACAAATGCTTAATGCGTCTTTAGTGGGTCATAGATCTTTTCCCACTGGGATTAGCACCCTTTAAAAATTGATAATACATTTATAACAGAGTAGATAACTCCTTGTTTTTCACATGGATCAATACCACATAATCATGATGACATATTAAATATTGTGCAACAAAAACCTGAGAAGAGAGTCTTTGGATGCTACAGGGAACCAGTACTGACATATGGCAGTGAATCATGGACAATCAGCAAGCAAGCGAATATATCTTTGGAAGCAACAAAGATAAGGTTTACAGAAGAATGCTGCGATCCCATGGACTGCAAGGAAGAGTAATGATACAGTATTCGAAGAGGCACAAACACAACTCATTGCAAAGGCAGTCATCCTTTTTAGACCACATTGTGACAATGGGAAAGATAACAGGAGAGAACAACAGAGGAAGGCAGAGAGAGAGAAGATGCCAGACAGAATGAGAGAATCAAATGCGCGGCAATCAACAACAGAGTAGGTAAACGTGATAGATTCGGATGGAGGTCCATGATCACCAACCGACATGGCACCTGATGATGATTATATTGATAGAGTGAGGTTCATTTTTCCCTTTTTATCAGTACCCCCTAATAGTTATGATACAACCATAAAAAAGGGGAAAACTTTTTATTTTTTTTATTTTACATGTTTGCTTCACTAGTTTCTACTGGCGGAGGCACTCCTGTTCCACCCCAGACCATAGTCAATTGGGCGATATTAAGACGCATAAACCAGTGATTGGATGTATGAGTGCGTCTGTATGTATTCATTTTCCTCCTCTTTTAATACGCCATAATAATGATGATGTCTAAGTAATAGTGGATAACTCCTTGAGATCAAAAGTAGCAGCAGTACTTTCTACATGCTATAGTGTCTGAATATATGATTGACATACACATTTTTTGTTACCGATCAGCATAACAGTTTGAGATCCGCCATTGCAAGTCAGGAATTACACGAGTACATATGGTAACTTATAAAACTGGAATGTGTATGTTTGTAAGTAAATATTTTGCATAGAACTATATATATATATATATATATATATATATATAAGAATTGTTAAACATTTATTGCACTGTTTGTTTATATCCAAATATGCTTTTTGTTTTTCTTTGTACTTGACTATTTTAATATAAATAATTGATAAGAAAGATTTGCTACTGGGCATGCTCTACAGACTGTGTATAAACACTCTATACACACAAATTATTGGCTGTGATACACCCCGTTTTAAACATGCTGCATTTGTTAAGTGAAGCTTCATTTAGTTGGGTCACGTTTTGATTTTGATTACCAATAATTTTGCAATATTTAGTTCAATTAGTAATTTGTATAACGGTTTTGTGTTGCCTTGTACAAACTAGATTTTCTGCAGAAAATATTTTAAAAGGGCTACAATCCAGTTATTATGACTGAAGTATGCTTTGATAATAAAATGGATTGTTGCCCTTATCTTTAAAAAAAGCTTTTTAAATTGTTATAACTTCACAAAGTTTTTAACCTTTCATATACAAAGCAAGTAAGAAAATACATGCTAGCTTCCAATATACTGTTGATGCTGCCACTAGTATTTTATCATGAAACTGCTTTTTTTCTTTTAAACAAATAAATTGTGAAATGTTTTGTTGTCAACAATTCTGCTCATAATATAATTATTGAAGAACAGATAGGGTTTGCCTTGGGAGTAGTGTCAGTTCAGCAAAAGGAAATCAGAGGTGGACTCGGATTCATTGAAGTATATCTTCATGTGTGTCTGGTGAAACAATAACAGTCTGACAGTTTGCTTGAACTGCAGCCCTTTTAAGAGTTAAGGGACTTTTCAGAGTTACATGACTTTTTAGAGTTGAGCGACTTTTTAGTTTTACACAATAGTTTAGACCATACCGGCAACTATGTTTTCTTGGTTCATGTGCTGTGAAATAACTAATTTCTGTCTGTGGTTGAAAGACGGCATACTTTCGGCAAAAGATTTAAAACAGTACCAAACTAGGCCAGATTTTGCTTTTGGCTTTCTGATCTAGTAAAGAAAACTGAACGATTTGTTATATATTGTGTGTATATTTGTAAAGCATAAATTAAATTGTCTTGCCTGATGTCAAATCATCGTTTTTACCTATACATGTCTTTCGGCCATCTCAGAAGGAAATGAGGTTTTTTGGCGCAAAATAAGGTCAATGTTGATCTAGTGGATGTACATGATTCATCATCATCATGTGTCCTTCCACCAGTAGGATCATGAGGCATGTTACCAGGTCCAAAAGGGAAGGGCAAAGAATAGTAACGTTTTAGCTTGTCGGATGTGTTGTAAGGGGTAACTAAGAAGGGTCAAGTATCCATATCCTGTAGAAACTATAAGCCACAAGAAAAAGATGCGAGGAGCGATAAGGTCAAGTCAGGTACATGATGTAGCTATAGTAGTTAACACACCCTCCTTGCAGGAAGCCTGTGCCAGAGCATTTAGATGCTATTGTAGAGGTTGTTTTTATGGCACTTAATTTTACATGATGAAAGGTTAAGTAGTGAGTTGGTGGTTCTTAAAATTCTGGTATTTGAACAGGTCGAGGCCTGCAGACAGTTAACCAAAGAGGGGGGGGGGGGGGGGGGGGGGTGTTTACTTCCTGTGTTTACTAGGCCTAGGAGAAGAGAGGTAGAGATAGATGGCATATTTGGAAGAAATTTCATTATTTTCGAATGATTTTGTCCGGATACCGACAAATTGACTGCACTTTTCGATTTTCAACTTTCAATGGTTCTTATATCTGCGCAACATGTACACGGGACATCCGAGTTTATCGTCGATCTCAAATAGGACTAGACACTTGATCTCACCTAGCTTGGAGAACAGGGACTGCTTGAGCCGGAATCAAAGACCTACTGTTCAGTGTTTTCGTTTTGTATCTTGAGAAGCGAGCATCTGCCCTTGAGGAATAGTATAAAAGTATTTAAAGAGATGTACCGAAGTTGTGTGAATTTTAACCTTTAGCACGCCCTTGTAACACGCTAGCGGATCAACTCAACCTACAAAAACGATGTGCATAAAAAAAAATTGGGGGGAACGGAGACACTCCCAACAGCCATTTTTTAAATGCTGAATACGTCATCCATATACACACGATATTTTGCAGCTAAAAGTATCATATTTTAGATTACAAATAGCTTTTGAACAGTTTTAATTTTGTATATGCCGTTTGGAGCAAGCCGACGTTTTGCGAAAGGTGAAGTAGGTTGTTGGGACAGATCTTTATCGAGTAGATCTGTTTATTTTGTTTGTTTAGATGAAAGAACTACGTTTGAATTGGAAACTATCAGTTGTGTCGATATTGTAAACACAGTATCGATACATTGTGGTGGTTTCCATGATTTTCCATCGGAGCGACTAGGAGTGGTCGAGTCCAAATTTTTTCTGAGATTTTCATAAATTTTCAACTTCATCTTTTTGTATCTCAGAAACTAACAAACACACAACAAAAACAATAACACCCACATGTTCGTTATTCAATTGTATCTCTATACACAAGAAAATCATATTTATTGACAAACAAACAGAAAAGTTACAAATTTTTAAAGTCGACTACCATAGCGAGAAATTAAGTAGGTCAAATTTTTGCAATTAAAAAAAGGTGGTGTGCTAAAGGTTAAGAGATCATGGAAGAACTAGTATGGAGCCTTCTACAACATATAATGTAGTATTTCCAAATAGTCACAGTAACATATCCACGGATAAATCCTCACAGGATCACATCTTAAACAGGAGTTTTACAAATTCTATTAATAGCAAACCAATCCTTCATCTCAGAAAACTGACTGCCTCTGATAACAACGTGCGAACTACTAATAGTGAATTTCTGATTGGTCATTAGAAATTTCAGAAGTTAATAAATGCTGCATGTCATGATTTTCAAGGGCAGATTTATGTAACAGTTGAGAAGATATAAGCAGTTATATGTATTGAAGAGATGTATGAACGTTGTGAATATTTGGGCAGATTAAACCTACATTTTGTAAAAGAGAACAGTTGAATATTTTGGGGGATGTTTAACATTTGGTTATTAGTTCCAGATTCATGTAAAAAATATTTAAACTTTGTGATCTGTTCCATTTGATAAGCACAGAAGCTGAACATTTCCAATGCTATTATCCACATTATTTTTTGTTTGCTCTTCTCATTTTTCCTTCCTTAAAAAAATTAGACGAACTGTTTTTGTTGTGTCACTGTTTTTTTTAGTTTTTTTTTTGTTTTTAATTTTGCTGTTTTCTTTCATGAAAATGTTCAGAAATAAAATGAAATTAATGTTGCCAAAGTTTAATTTAATGTTGAAGTCTGCTGTTCGTAAGTCCAACTTATTTTATCGCCCTGGTTTACATGAATTAAATTGACAAAATTTGCACCAGAGCTATAGCGATCGCAACAATTTTTTTTTTAAATCTCAAGGGTTTCAAACATGCAGTCCACAAAGTGTTGACCTGTGGCCCACACAATATGAACGTTCTAGTAATGTAGGAATAACTGTGGCCCACACAAAATAAGTGTTCTCGCAATGTGCCACTGATGGTAAGTTAGTAAGTAAGTCACAAAATGATATGGGATAGCTGAAAAATGTAGTTGGTAGTTTCTAAAAGTGTCACTAGGTGGCAGCAACATCCAGCTTTGTGATTACTTTAGGTTAGATGCTAGGTGCCGCATGCACTCATGCATCTCACATAAAAAATTACCTCCAAGCTCACAAAGTGTAAAATCCAAAAACAATGTAGTATTGTGCGGCTGTTTGTTTTGTAGGCATATGATATTCATAAAAACATTGAGAAGTGTTCGTCACATAAGGCAAAGGTCGCTGTCCATCGTAGACGATGATGGCATAATTAATTTTGCTAGCGCTATTTTTAGTAAGGATTAACTTTTTATCCTCACTCTCTCATCTCGTGCTGCCCAACCCAAGTGGTAAGTCAAGGACAAGACGACTAGGGGGCGACTACGAGATGCAGGGGTTTCTGGATCAAGCACCCTTGAAAAAGATGGTGGAGTCCAAAGTCGAACCCACACTACCTGATCATGAGGCCGACGGCTTAACCAATTCACCACGAAATTGTTTGTCACATAAAGCAGTCCATAACTGAGTCAATACATTTTCTCAGGAGCTCTCTAAAATTGTTGATGAAGTTCGACCTGGTTGTCCTGTTCAGATTGCAACAGAAGCATCTGTGCAGCGGGGGAAGGAGATGATTTGAGTTGACAGGCGACTAACAATAAACAGTGTAGCAACTACAATAGGATGTTCACATAACTTAGCCTACAACATAATGCGTGATTCCCACCTTGACGGGAGACGTTTCCTGAATGATGAAGAGGTTAAAAGTGTATTGCAAATGTGACTGAGACATTGGATCCAAAGACTTACTATGCTGCAGGTTTTTTGGTGCACTGATAAAATGAGGGGATAAGTATATTACTGTTGGAGGGAATTATATTGAGAAATAAGAGACAATGTAAGTGCAACATTAAATGATTTTCAAGTTCGTATCTCATTTATTTGTTTATTTTTCATTTGTGACCTATTTACTGACGTCCTCATTAAGCTTGGAAAGAAGATCAATGAACTGTAACATACATGGTCTAATTATTTTCAGAAGTGCAGTAATGGTGATAATACAAGAGTCGATTCATTGTTAGAAAAAGTATAATGACATCTTGTCTCTTTTTCTACCCCATGCAGAGTAGAGTGCCACTACTATGGTCAATGATAAATAAATAAGTTGTGGAATAATTCTACTTAGATCAAATAAAAGAAAACCAAACTGTCTTTATCAAGTATATGCAGGTTTACAATGGTGGGGCCGTTTGGGCCATAACAATTGTATTTAATTTGACTTCATGAGCTCCTTAGGGTATTTTTGACTTGGGAGCCCTGGTTTTTGTCCCCTCTCGACAACTGAATAATTAGTTTCAAGCCTGCTGTATTTAATATCAATGCTTCCAAACTGCCCTAACATTAAACCCCCAGCCCTTCCAGTTTGTTGTAATTATGAATACACTAATGTTTGTTTCAAGTTGTGACTTTCATAATCCACCCTGTAAATATATTGTCGACTTGAGAGGACATGTTCATATGTCACCATATTACTCTGTGAATCGAAAGCACTCCCTTCTTGTCTTTTTTTAAACATTCATGTGATATGGTTGTCGATCATTTTTGTGATACTTGTGTGTTATGTTGGTGAAATCTGAGAGTGGCTACGTAATTTATATTCCTGGAAGTGGTTCCCGGAAAAGGTTCACCTGAAACAGGTTCACTTAGAACTTTCACCTGGGAAAGATTGACTTAGGACTTTCACCTGGGAAAGGTTGACTTTGGACTTTCAACTGGGACAGGTTGACTTTAGACTTTCACCTGGGAAAGGTTGACTTAGGACTTTCAACTGTTGTGATCTTCAAGTTTTATTATTGTATGCATGAGTAAAGATTGTAAAGGATTGTGTTCTGTGAATATGGAATTTTGGTTATTTAGAAAACTACTGGGAGTATATATGACAATTCAATCAATTTCTAAGATATACTGAAAGAGAGTTCAATTTCTTTCTAAGATAGACTGATACATAGTTCAATCTCTTAGAGGTGGACTGATAGATAGATAGAATAAGAACAGTGAGCATACATTATATTGCAAAAACCAAAATCTGTGTTCTTCCAACATGTCAAATATATTCATTTTCTGCACTCAGTTATATCTTCAACAATTTAGCAAGTAATTCAGAGAAATTTGTCATTTACATTTAGACAAAATGAGGTCTAATTTTCACCAACTATTTCCCTTCCTCGTGCATTTACTTTATCAATTTATGTTGCTGTCGTATAAGTTAGTATATAACTTTTATGTTGTTGTATTATTGTTATTATATTATATTATTATTAATCTTATTATAAGTGTATGTTATGATGCATACACATTTTCTTTGGAAAATTGTTTTTGTCAGTTTGTGCTTTTTTGTGTGGGTGTTTAATGCTTATTGTAAGACATTGTTTATGTGTTATTAGTTTTTATTTTTTGTAAGTAATACATTGTTTGATAAGATACAATATCAAGTCAACCACTTGGTAGTGTGTATCACAGTGATAAAATAATGAAAAAGTTTATTATCAACCTTCCCTTTTCTACTTGCCTCAGAAAACAACATTGCTGCTATTATCTACCTAGCTAGAAGTTTGTACCAATGATTCTGTGCCATCTTGCAGAGGTGGTTTCTATAGTACTTCGTTTTAAATGATGAAATTTTGAATTCACTGTGCAACTTCAAACATATACAAGAATACTAGCGAGCAGTGGGCCTCTTCCTTGCTCCTCATAGAAAAGTGGAAGCACATAGAGGGAAAACAATTAGTATGTTGAATGGTGAGATTGTTTACAAGCTTTATTTTAACTTAACATCACCCTTTTTCATGGATTTCTATTTCTTCTATTTTAACCAACTTCCCCATAACCTAAAAACTAAAGAAAGTCCTTCAGCAGACTTAACAGCTGGTCAGGAATGAAGTGTTAGAGATTTCAGTATACTAAGCCTTAGCTTGTGAAGTGGGGTGTCTAGTTCCCTTCCTTGCTGCCTTTCTTTCCCTATGAACCTCATACCTTTGCCATGAAAAGTGATTGTTCTACCACTGCGCTAATCCAACCCTTTATAAATGTAGACATCCTCTACTAATATGATCTGCTAATTTGTTACATGCCATGGATCTTGATCAGGTCATTTAAAAGCTTTTACAAAACACACAAAAAACAACCTAGTCTCTTTATATTTATTTCTAGTTTCTTTATATTTACTTCTATTGAAAGTGAGGCAACCTATTTTAACCAATTACACTCTAACATGCCCAATACATTTAGTTCGAAAACCATAACTTCTTTTCTGTTCAAGCATACTGTCACTATTTGTTTGTGTCAATACATTTAAATCTCATTTGTAATCAAATAGCACATGAGTGAGGCATAGAGTTATCTCCCTGCTTTGATGGATACGTTTTTTGTTTCCACGCTTAGGTGTAGAGGGTTAAACTGAATGGCCTATATATATATTTATTTGAAGGTTATCCCCCTTATACCAAATAAGCAGCAGTGAACCAGAAATGATGGCTTGCATGGAGGCCAAAAGTAAGCATCCCCACCATTATTCACAGATACAACAGATCAATCCCCATTTTATCTATCCATTCAATTACAAGTCAACAAAGGAATAAGTAAAGTTCAGCATCCCTGACCCAAAAATAAAACTGTTAAAAAAGAGCTAAAGAAATCTCATAGTAGTTATTATCATAGAGGATGGGGTTGCAGGTACATCATTGGCACATGGTCTAACTTTTGTAAGGTGGGTGAACAGTTCATTTCTTGCATTCTCTAATAATGTACAAATTTACAGTTGGGTTGATTAGCACGAACTAGTCTTCGTACCAGATCAGAAGTAATTCAGATCAGATCTTGTTTTACCTACTAATCAAAGGTTAGCTGTAATGTATCTACCACATACTGTGTCTCCCTTGTTTTGATTGATTGGCTGATTGATTAGTCGACTTTTTTGGTCCAAGCTAAAAACATTGGGCCACCACTCCAACTGGTCCTTCACAGGAAGCAAGTATCCTAGAATTTTCAGTGGCAGTTTCATTTATATTTTTTATATGATGAGGCTGCTAGCCTAATACACAACCCTCTTTAGTTGCCTTTTATAAAATGCTTGAAAGGTTACTGTGTCCTATTTTTGTTCAACCCAGGTACCGCTTGCCTCGATGATACACTAAAATAAGTTATTTTCTGTCATGATACACCATAATAGGTTATTTTCTGTCATAATAATAATAATGTTTGCGAAAGCATCAAAGGCCCGTTGCGCTGATCGACCACTACCATGTCAAACTGCTGAGGCTGTGTTCATGCATAGTGTGTCGACCGAAATCCCTACAGACTCCACAAGTGGAGCCGAGTACTTCGATGCCTTGGGATGAGGGTCGCGAGGAGTGTATTAAACCAATGTTTGGACAGGCTTTCCGTGTCAAACTCCGTTTTTCCATGTCCCACCACAGAGGCTTCTGATTATGTCCACCTTTTGGTCAGCGTGACACTTTCTGTGTGAGAATACGAAGTTGGGAGAGGTATGGTGTAATCTCTGGTGGAGGGAGGGGCAGGCAGTAGTAAGTCAGCTTCAGTCCGAGCAGAAACGTCCTTGACTAGTGGTAACCTGGACTGAATTTTGGTGTGCAGTTAAACGGAACGTGGAACTCCATCATGGACTGGTCTCCCATAGCTAAAGCCAGGAATGAAATGCAGCATAACAAACAAGATAGCCGATCAAAAGCACATAAATAAGAATTTGTGAAATATAATCCGAACAGGAACCACCAAACCTCGGAAAACGACACAAACACTGGAGCGAGTCGTGAGCGCAGCTGTTAAGGCGCAGCCATCTTACTTTCTGCATGGTATATAATTATAGGTTATTTCCTGCTCTGGTACACTGCAATAGATTATTTTCTGTCATGATGTTTCTTTCCCATTTTCATTGGTGTTATCTTTTTGTCCATCATTCTTTCCACATTCAAGTTGGGTATAAGTAAGTTAAGATTTCAATTTTCTACTAGTGTGACACATTGGGAATATGGGGTTAGGCCGATATTTTTCTTGATCAAAGGCACACTAGGGGTCAGTCAGTCAATGCTACGCTGGCCACCTTTTCTTTCCCAGATTACTTTAGTTACCCAATTTTTTAGGCTGGATGGACCCCAGTGGCCGTTTTAGCATAGAAGAAAATCCCAACGCTACTGAGTGCCAAAACTCGATTACTCATTTGGGAAGTCAGTACTCTAATGACTGCGCTGCCTCGGCTCTCTCATGTGATGTAATCAAATGGAGATTTATCTATAAATTTGTTGATTTTCTAAACCTTATTTAAAAGCATTTTCTGCATCAAAAATACAAATGAAGCTATTATGTACATTTAAATATATCTCTATACACATATATAATCAGCCACTGCAAACACTTTGATACAGGCTTCCTGCAATGGAGCTACCTGCAGTGGTGACCTACCTATGTGTCACATTTAGCACAAAGGTGAATGAATGATATACATATTTTAAAGTCCATTCCTGCACTGTTAAAACAAAGATGTGACATGATTTAGGATAATGGCACATTATCATTTTTAGATTTTGTTTTTAATAATCTTTGTTCTAAATTAATGAATTACTGTTAGAAAAAAAAGTGGCAAGGAAGAGAGCTGACTACCCCACCTCATGAACAAGCCATGGTCTCGCACAATGAACTCTTTAATAAATCAGCCCCAATAGCAGTGTGTGCTATGAGAATATCTTTAATTTACATCCTAAATGAAATTCATATTTTATCAAGAAAATTTGATTCTTCATTTCTTTATCAGGAAAATTTGGTACTTCATCACGAAAATATGATTCTTCATCACTCTGTCAGGAAAATGTGATTTTTCGTCACTTTATCGTGAAAATGTGATTCTTCGTCACTTTATCAGGAAAATTTGATTCTTCGTCACTTTAAAAAATAAAAGTAAACTTATCAAGAGATAATTTAACTTTTAACTGTTCTACCTAAAGATAGACAACCTGACTTTGTAAATCACAGTTGCTTCTAGAAACATTGGATGTAGAAAAAGATTAGGGCTCATCATTTTTTGCAGATGCCTTAATTTGACTTCTTTCAACTTGCTTCCTGAATATTCAAATGAATTGTATGGCTCAAAGTCTCATCTTCCACTGTGATGATCTTTTAGCATGTAAGACACAAGGATGGTAGCCGCAGACACAAGGATGGTAGCCGCAGACACAAGGATGGTAGCCGCAGACACAAGGATGGTAGCCGCAGACACAAGGATGGTAGCCGCAGACACAAGGATGGTAGCCGCAGACACAAGGATGGTAGCCGCAGACACAAGGATGGTAGCCGCAGACACAAGGATGGTAGCCGCAGACACAAGGATGGTAGCCGCAGACACAAGGATGGTAGCCGCAGACACAAGGATGGTAGCCGCAGACACAAGGATGGTAGCCGCAGACACAAGGAGGGTAGCCGCAGACACAAGGATGGTAGCCGCAGACACAAGGATGGTAGCCGCAGACACAAGGATGGTAGCCGCAGACACAAGGATGGTAGCCGCAGACACAAGGATGGTAGCCGCAGACACAAGGATGGTAGCCGCAGACACAAGGATGGTAGCCGCAGACACAAGGATGGTAGCCGCAGACACAAGGATGGTAGCCGCAGACACAAGGATGGTAGCCGCAGACACAAGGATGGCAGCCGCAGACACAAGGATGGTAGCCGCAGACACAAGGATCGTAGCTGCAGACACAAGGATCGTAGCTGCAGACACAAGGATCATAGCCGCAGACACAAGGATCATAGCTGCAGACACAAGGATCATAGCTGCAGACACAAGGATCGTAGCTGCAGACACAAGGATCATAGCCGCAGACACAAGGATCATAGCTGCAGACACAAGGATCATAGCTGCAGACACAACAATGCATCACCTTAGCCAAGGAACACCAAAGCACATTCTGAACATGAATTAACTGACCTATCACATGCACTCCATAACTTGACTTGCTTTTTTGGGGTATGAAATAACTACTTTGTTATGTAATAACATACATTCGTTTCCCCTCTGATTTGACAGTTTATCATTTTTGCTGAGAGTAAAGTGGGTTTTGTTTTAAATTTGAAATATGTTTTTTTATTTGTTCATAATTTATGTTTACATTTCATTATGAAGAAATACTTCAACATGTTCATTGATGAAATGCTTCTTTTTTTTTAAAAAGAAAACAGAATAATGTTTAGAAAACGTCAGTAATTGAGACACCAAATGGTACAACCACCATTACATGGTGAAACTACCAAATGGTACAAAAACCATAAAAGATGAAACAGCAAAATGATACATACACTATAAAAGGTGAAAGCACCAGATGGTATAAAAACCATAAAATGCAAAAACACCAAATGGTACAAACATAAGAATGTTGAAACCAGACACTACTGCTTTGCTTGCAATAAGCTGGCAGCTTGGATCTTAAGCAATGTTTTATGTACATTATAGAATACATATAAGTACATACACAGAGAAAACTGAAAGATAATACAACATATGTGTTTCCTGTATGCAGAGAATTTGACAATTAAACTAAACATAAAATGCACAAAAGAAAAGGAATTAACTTGAAATATTGCGTTTGTAACAGTCACTGACCAAGGATACAAGGGGAAGAATGATGTTTGTGAGGATTAACAACAAAAACAACCAGTGCTAAAAATTTTAGTAAACCTGCATTGAGAAAACAATTCTAAATCTATGACACCATCTTTGGAAATGGGAAATAATACAAATTGTGCCAGTAAATACGAACAGTTATAGCTCATTGCTTGCTAATATTCTGGCTGAATTTTGACATATTTTTGTTTATTATAGTTCTTGCATTTTGATATACTTTAATACTTTGTACAGAAATAAAAACTGCTGAATAAACATTACAGTTAAGTCTTCGTTAATTTCTGTACGTTTTTTTTAATAGGACTTCCATAATATATATATATATATATATTTAAAAAATACTGCTTTTTTTTATTTTTTAAATAAGGAAATTGTCATTTAAAATGTTTATTGTTTACATACCAGGCGCACCTTCATTTATTTGACTTATTCACCTCGTTTGACCCACTTACAATAAGACTGCCTCCTATCAATTGCTGTAAATGTTTCTGTAGCAATGATTGTAAAAGACAAGTCTTCAGTTGCCTGTTTCCTAGAAGGGTTACAGTGTTCCTTTTCTGTCCAACCTGGGTAACTATCAAGTGCAGCAGCACCTTGACACATAAGAGGGGGTGGGGGGGCACATGCTATTTTGAGGATGGGGGAAATGGTTCATGTTATTTTGAGGATAGAGTAAAACCTAGTTTGGATTTTTTATTATGCCCACCTATGGGGAAAAAAATACAGGCAATCCCAAAGTTGTCAATCTATAAGGAAACAAACACAGGCAATCCCTAAGTTGCCCACCTATAAGGAAACAAATACAGCCAATCCCAAAATTACCCACCAATGATGAAACAAAAACAAATGCAGCCAATCCCTAAATTACCCACCAATGATGAAACAAAAACAAATACAGCCAATCCCAAAATTACCCACCAATGATGAAACAAAAACAAATGCAGCCAATCCCTAAATTACCCACCAATGATGAAACAAAAACAAATACAGCCAATCCCAAAATTACCCACCAATGATGAAACAAAAACAAATGCAGCCAATCCCTAAATTACCCACCAATGATGAAACAAAAACAAATGCAGCCAATCCCTAAATTACCCACCAATGATTAAACAAAAACAAATGCAGCCAATCCCTAAATTACCCACCAATGATGAAACAAAAGCAAATACAGCCAATCCCAAAATTACCCACCAATGGTGAAACAAAAACAAATGCAGCCAATCCCTAAATTACCCACCAATGATGAAACAAAAACAAATGCAGCCAATCCCTAAATTACTATGGTGTTCTTTCATTAGGATTTTGCTATTCTTTTGTGGGCTACATCTATTTCAACCACATGGTCCCTATGTCTTAACCAACTTAAGGCTTTTGCTCAGGACACTTAATATTGCTTTGAATTTAGTCTAACCCTAAAACAGTACTTGATTCAGTCACTCCTCTTCTACCATAGTATGTTAGATCTTTTTTATTGTCTTGTGGTTTTATAGATTCTTCAGGATGTGGGTAACTGGCCCCATGCCAAACCCTCCTCAGTCATTTCAAACGACGTGGCTTGCAGATAACAGTGTTATCTTTTGGGGCCACAGGAATATCTCTGGACAGGAGATGTGAGACAGTGAAAGGTTAGTCGCATGGCAACAATTGCCATCGGAATGAAGATAACTCTTCATGGACTAAGCCACAACCTATGTGAGATGGGGGGGTCAGTTCTCTTCCTTTTTGCTTTTACCTTCCCCGACTTGTATGTCAGGTACCCATTTACAGTTCGGTCGACTGGAGGAGTGGTTGTACCAGGCATGAACCACTGCTCGGTTTTTTTATTGTTGTCCATGAATTTGAACACTAGCGTGCTGTAATCCCAGTCTAGCAAGTCAGCTCACTGTCGACTAGGCTGCGCGCTCCACTGTAGTTAGGAGATCCGTTAAAACTAGGGACTCATGAGCCAGATATGACCCGCTACTGGTTTCTACTTGGCTCCAGATCAGTTTCTGCCTGGCCAATGCTCATTTCTTAGGATATCTTCTTCGAGTTCATCCTGAGATGGACATTGTTTGCAGCAAGGCTGTGATATCCGTGCCTTTCACCCAACACATCTGGTTTCAGCACAGCACTTTTGGAACCAGGTTTGCCTTCCATCTTCGAACCCTAATCTCTTAGCCAAGCAGCATGGTTGGAACCAGGTTTGCCTTCTCTTCCCAGTGCCACCACTTGGTCAGCTTTGCGTCACTGACACTAATGCAAGTATCCAACTATGATTTGCTGGTGGCTTTCAGCTTATTCACTGCTGCATCTTTGACTACACTGCTGCATCTTTGACCACACTGCTGCATCTTTGACCACACTGCTGCATCTTTGACCACACTGCTGCATCTTTGACCACACTGCTGCATCTTTGACCACACTGCTGCATCTTCGACCCATTTCCAACATCTCGACCCCTCTCCATCTCCTTCTCAACTGGCATTATTTAACTGGTTTCTCTTCACTTCTACATCCAAGATCCTCTTTAAAAGTAAAGGTCAGTCCCATGGCAACAATTGGCATCGGGGATGAGGATAACTCTTCATGGACTTCTTCTTCTGCGTTCATTCTCAATCTCCTGCTACCAAGCCCTGAACAGGGCTTTGTAAGTAGCAGGATGTAGTCCAGAGAACGGAATGTGCTGTGTCGCTTATTTACAGCTTGACTGCGATATTTGCACCTTTCAGTCCGACACATCTGTCTTTAACTGGTCGTCATGTACTAATCCACATCCAATGTGAGGGGTGGCCAGTTCCCCTCCTTGCTGTTTATACCTTCCCCAACTCATACGTCAAATACCCATTTACAGTTGGGTCGACTGGAGGAGCGGTTGTATGAGGCAAGAACCACGACTCTGATTAATTTTTCTGTCCATCCGTGAACTTGAACCCTGGCACTCTGTAATCCCAGACTAGTATGTCAGTTCACTGTCAACTAGGCTACACACTCCACGAAAAACCTCTTATAGGGTTTATCTTCTACTGTGCAAGCACCCATTTATAAGCATTTGTAAACTATTTTATAACTTTTTATTTCAGAACCTTCAGAAGTGCAGTTACCATTTTTATGTTTTCATAATCTCATCTGTTTGTCCACTTTTGTTGTTAGACTTTGTGTGGAAATGGAATCTTCTTTTGTGTGTCATCTGTGTGGATGTTTATATTTTCAGTCCATGCATCTGTATTGTTTCTTTAACACCATCAATCCATCTTGGTCTTCCTCTTACTGTGAAGATATGCCTGCTGTTATAGCCTGCTGTTATATTTAATTTAACAACCAATTTGCTAAAGACTTGCTACCACCTCTGTCAAAATGTGTGATACATAATTCATGTTAACTGTTTTATTTTAATACTAATATTTTACCTGATACTGCATTAAGATTTGTTTTCTTGTTTGATTCATTAGGGTAAGTACACAAAGATAGACATTCAGAGCTGAATTTAGTGGGGGATGCAGAGAAAAGAGCAGAAGTATATTGGAGATTAATAAGAACAATTAATATCTAGTAAAAACAGTAAGATTTCCACAATATGAATCATGTACTAGTATTTTGAAGTGTTAACTGTTGACTGGGAATGTTCATTATTTTAAAATCATTACTTTAGTTCAGTTGAAGAATCAACGTCATTGCACATGGTTTAACCCTTAAGTGCTTTGTTCTTCTCCATATTTTTGGGGAATCTCAACACAATACATGAACTCCGCAGCACCGGTGAGGATTTCGTAATAGATTGGGTAGATTTTTAACATAATTTTGAATTTTACCCGGGCAGCAGCCGTTATTCCTACTCTTTTCGATTTCCGACTGCTGAGAGATATTTTGCTGAGGGATTCCAACTACGCAGTAATCAGGGAAAATAACAAAATAACTCAGTCCCCTCATCATAATACTTGCAAACGCATAAGGTTGACACTTTGACCAGCTATTGACAGTTACAATAATTAAAGTTTTGAATCGCAAATAATAAATGTACAATTTTATTTCAAACTACATAAAATTCTTGGGTTTTCTCATCTACTTCGTGTTAAAAGAAAAAGTTGCTAAAATGTTTTTAATGTTTTTAATCAGTATTTTCAACTTCATTATTTTTCATGTTTACCAGCAAATTTTGTATGATGAAAGTGACTGATGAAAGTCATTAGTGTGCTTGTAGAAGTCACATGAATGTGACAAAGTGAATGGTCATCACTGTCATATTCATTGTTTTTTGTGTTTGGTTTTATCTTGGACATCTGTACCTTTTTTCTGCTTTAAGAAACATGCCAGTATGCTGTGTTAAATAGTTTTGTTGTCCTCAGTAATGTAACCAGTATTCTGTACTTTTTGACTATTGTTGACACTGTTCAATATTCCTGTTTTTTAACATTTCAAAGAAAGAATTGCCCTGTCATTATATTGACCCCCATTAGTACGGCCAAGGCAAAGGTAGATGACGAAAAGATGATTTTCCAGGGATATGGGCTGACGAGTCAAAACCAGGAGAGACCACATATGCTCCCCAGGGCAGCCATCGAGTTTAAGTGGACTGATAACTAATTAACTAACTAACTCAAACATGAACATAGGCGGAGTGGTGTACAACCATCTTAATTCTCTTACTACCCTGCAGTTTACGCAGACCATAAGTCAAAAGTCTTTCAAGTTTGAAGATACCTTGTGGCTTTGATAGAAGGCTCTAGAAACAATACTTTCATTTTGTGATACAGAAATACAACAATGAATAATGAGCAAGATAGACAGTTTGGCAGGCCTCACTGCATATCCTAGCCACTTTCTCCCATCAGTACGCTTAACATTCACACATACATTAACTCACTCAGTCATCATCACTTATAATAGTGTGTGAGTTGAACATTCACACATACATTAACTCACTCAGTCATCATCACTTATAATGGTGTGTGAGTTGAACATTCACACATACATTAACTCACTCAGTCATCATCACTTATAATGGTGTGTGAGTTGAACATTCACACATACATTAACTCACTCAGTCATCATCACTTATAATGGTGTGTGAGTTGAACATTCACACATACATTAACTCACTCAGTCATCATCACTTATAATGGTGTGTGAGTTGATCATTCACACATACATTAACTCACTCAGTCATCATCACTTATAATGGTGTGTGAGTTGAACATTCACACATACATTAACTCACTCAGTCATCATCACTTATAATGGTGTGTGAGTTGAACATTCACACATACATTAACTCACTCAGTCATCATCACTTATAATGGTGTGTGAGTTGAACATTCACACATACATTAACTCACTCAGTCATCGTCACTTATAATGGTGTGTGAGTTGATCATTCACACATACATTAACTCACTCAGTCATCATCACTTATAATGGTGTGTGAGTTGAACATTCACACATACATTAACTCACTCAGTCATCATCACTTATAATGGTGTGTGAGTTGAACATTCACACATACATTAACTCACTCAGTCATCGTCACTTATAATGGTGTGTGAGTTGAACATTCACACATACATTAATTCATATATCCTAGTTTTTTTCTCCCACCAAAGATTATAATTCACAAATACATTTAACTCACATATCCTAGTCTCTTTCTCCCATTAAAGTTTATATTTCACAAATACATTTAACTCACAATTCCTAGCTTCTTTTTCCCACCAATATATTTAAAATTCACACCTATATTAACTCACTCATCATCACTTATAACAGTTTGTACGTTTTTCTATTTACGTTATGTTTATGTGAATTAAAAAAAAAACTGTCTCAGGACATTTGTTTCTATTTCCGGGGTTCACCAGGAGGTTCAATAAAGCTGAGGAATGAAGGCTGCTTGCTCCTATAGTTACATTCAGTCAGCGGACTAGGTTTTTATTTGACCTCTTATAGAAACAAAACCTCTGCCGTACCAATGTATTGAACGAGTGTCCGCTTGATCTGAATACGAGCATGCTTACAGCTCGACCACCAACTCCTCTGTGATGTTATCCTATCTAAATATAGACTGACTAAAGCTGTTAGTCAGATTGCTAGCTCTCTCTCATCATATTTTTGTCGATGTCCTTCCTTGCTGAAATAGATGTTCAGTTTGATAACTTTATCATGATGCCTGCTTGGTTTGGATGATATGTCCTCAAAATTGTATTTATTTCTGCTGTTCCTCTTGTCCATTCCTCTCATTGTTATTTGGATTGTCTCTATTCCTTTCAATATTATTTGAATTTCCTCTTGTCTATTCCTTCCATTATTTTTGGTAGGATTCTTCTTGTCTCTATTCTTCTCATTATTATTTGTATTATTCTTTTTTGTCTACATAATTCAACTCAGTATTGTTATTGTTCCTCTTGTCTTTATTCCTCTCATTATTTTTTTTATTGTTCCTCTTGTCTTTATTCCTCCCATTATTTTTTTTTTAATTGTTCCTCTTGCTTTATTACTCCCATTATTTTTTTTTAATTGTTCCTCTTGCTTTATTACTCCCATTATTTTGTGTTATTGTTCCTCTTGTCTTTATTACTCCCATTATTTTTTGTTATTGTTCCTCTTGTCTTTATTACTCCCATTATTTTTTTGTATTGTTCCTCTTGTCTCATTATTATTTATATTGTTCTTCTTGTGTCTATTTAACTCCTTATCCAACAGTGTGCCACCACTGCAGTTAGCTACCTATGGAGATCGTCACTAATGAATTGTGTGTACTCATGCAGTGGTCATTTATGTAGCAAATTGTTTAACATGAACAAAAAACAAGATCCTATACTTACCGACATATACAGGGCACTCTTCTTACCTCACTGTTTCATTTGACTCTGTCAAATAATCACACTCTTACACAACTATCACGCATGCCGTCAGGGTGAGGCCCTTCCATTGCACTTTGGTTGGGTTGACCTCTGAGAGTGCCCTAACTAGCGTAGATACATGCAGACACACACACACATGCATCCAAGTACTGGTTAATACGTCCTGATATCACCTAAAAAGCTGCGGCCAATGGGTGGAAAGAGGCGCGTTTCCGCTAGTAAAATACAAATAGGCAAACACTTTACCAATAATAACAAAAAATTGTACATCATTTTATCCTTTGTCATAAAACCAACTAACTTACATCTGTTAACTGAATCATCATTACATATGTACGCTGTTTAACTTCGCACTGACTCATTTTAATATGAAAGTTGTTATTCATTTTGGGATGCACAACATGTATTAATTATATTTTGAAGTAATTTCTTTGAAAACAGTCTCGCGTGATTTAGTTATCTTGTTTGTTCTAATTATAGCGACAGATTTCTCTTCCCTGTTTCATTTGTTGCATTGTCTTTTATTTAAATGCATTTTTTTGCATTGCCCTTATTTTTGTATAAGAGTTTGTGTGAATGAACTAAAGGCACTGTTGGGCATTTGCTGTTATTGATGTTTTTCTTTTGTTGTTGTTCATAATTGTTGTTGTTGGTTGTTATTGTTGACCCAAGTATGATAATTGTACCCGTATATTAATACACAGAATATAAGAAAATACTTGCGTGTTCCGAGTCATTCTTTGATTGTCACTTCATATTTCATTTTAAGCCACTCCTGGTGGCCATACAACTTTAGCTACCCTCGCCGGCGACCAAAGATGAGGTGGAGAGATGGCATAATGGAGGCCCTGGACCCAACATGGTACACCAAGGAAAAGAGCGAAATGAGTTTACTCATCATTTGGCTACCTGTCATCAGACACACATGCCTGATTGAATACCAAGACTTTGAGATTTGAGTCCATTTAGTTATATCAGGAATCATCACCACCATCGTTATTAGCATCATCACAATCATTAGCATCATATCAATCATTATCATCATCACAATCATTAACATCACATCAATCATTATCATCATCACTAGCATCACCATCAGTATGTCCATTATCACTAATAATCATTAGTTTCACTATCACTACCATCAATCATTATCATCACTATCACCACCTTCAATCATAACCATCGTTATCAAAATTACCACCATCAATCATCGTCATCAATAGCAATCATTGGCAGCATCATCATCATCACAATTGGCACCATCAACCAATCAGTATCATCAATCATCATTGCCATCAACATCAATCAGTGTCATCAATCATTATTGCCATCAACATCAATCAGTGTCATCAATCATTATTGCCATCAATCATTGTCATTATCATCAATCATCATTGCCATCAACATCAAGGATGTCTACCTTATTTAATGTACAGGTCTTGACAACTAATTTATCTTTATCTAACAGATTTATAATTGTGTGATCGGTCCTATTCTATCTTACTTAACTAACTAGTGAGGCAAACACGTAAAATAAAAAAACTAAAAGGCTGCGGCTCAGGGTGGAAAGCAGCGTGCCTCTGCCAGTAGAAAACAGAGAGGCAAACACCCCCCCCCCCCCCCCCCAACCTTCAATGTTGTTCAATTCTCTTGCTAAGAATTTAAAGCAATTGGTGGATCTGCACTTTTCCTCATTCATCTCGTTAACCTTGTCGACATTCTTAAGCCGTTTCCTTTCGTGCTTCCGCCATTCTTGTGTTGCCATCTCCTTTTCTTTCCATTCCTGGTCTATCGGTTGACTCCACCATGGTGGTCGAACAAAAGGGGGTCTAGTGACCCTACGCCCCATTGTCTGGTGCAATCTATATCAAGCATTGGTCTGGCCGTGTGCTCAAGTTTCCTGTGACTGGTGTTCCTTTCCCGATAAGGACATTGCATGGAAGGTGGTCACTACCCTATTCACCCACTAGCGTGGAGCGTGTCCCCATTTGTCTGCATGCCTGTTTCAGTGACGGCATAAGCATCAGCACAAATATTAAGTTAGAGATAGCTGTGTTCTTTACCTTGGTGTGAGCATGCAGACAACTGTGATTGAAGAGTTTTCCTTCAGTCCTGTATTTCATCTCCGTTATCAACACAGCCCCGAGAGCTATCCTTGTGCATGGAAGCAAACATGCCGAAGCGTGTTGGGCACTGATTGGTGCCATTTGAGACAGGAAATGCATTTTACATTTCGCCATTGCACAGCACATTAACATTCATATCTTCATGTGGGATCAAGATGCTGAGCAGCGCATGAGCTGCAGTGGTCAGCGACCCATATCTGACTGCTAGTGTCAGGGCCAGCGAACCAGAGCTGCCAAGACCCTTCTACACCTCCATGCGGTGATCCTGGATAACATGGTGCAGCAGGGCAGAATGGCTAAGGAGAAGCGATCAAAGAGGGAATGCTAACCCGGTACTAAAAAAATGCTTGCTGAAGTCGGATGTGTTGGACCGAAAGGTGCAAATATCGCAGTCAATCTGTAAACTACGACACAATGTATTCCGTTCTCTGGACTACATTCTGCTACTTAAGCCCTTTCAGGGTTTGGTAGCGGGAGATTGAGAACGAACGAAGAAGAAGAAGAAGATACCTTCATGGAATTGTTTGATGATCTTGACAGATCTGCTTGTACAGATGAAGGGCACATAAAGAAGTCCACGCCACAGCGCATTAATACTCAGAGCTCCGTGTGTAAATCCGTTTATTCCGAGTGAGCAAGTTCAGGTTGCAGTGAAAAAGGCAAATGCAATGTTAGGTATGATGAAAAGAAATATTAAACATAGAAGTAAAGAAGTGATAGTCAAACTGTATAAAGAATTAGTTAGACCTAGATTGGAGTACTATGTACAGGTGTGCAATCCTTATCATAGAGGGGATATAAGCATGCTGGAAAGAATACAAAAAAGAGCGACAAAACTGATAGTGGAATTCCAGAATTACAGTTATGAGGAAAGCACAGAAAAACCCGCCTGCTGTGTTTAGAAAAGAGAAGAGGTGACTTAGTACAGGTTTAATTAGACTATAAAAAGTTGTTGTTTTTTTAATACAGCCACCCACGAGAACAAGAGGGCATAGCTACAAATTAACTAAAGAGAGGTCCAGATTAGATATTAGGAAATATTTTTGTAGTCAGAGAGTGGTGAATGCTTGGAATACATTGCCACGGGAGGTAGTGGAGGCAGGGACAGTTAATGCATTTAAGAATAAATTGGATGTGTATAGCTTTTAGAGCAAGGTGATGTAAATGAAACTGGTTGTATACAGACTCTGCAGAGTCTTCTAAATCAGTATAAAGACGTTAAGTCAAGTTAAGAGCCTGACTTAGAAGCCGCGACGCCATCTTTGATCACAGGAAGCAAATATTATCTTCGAGGACAGTGTTTGAATGAAGGAAGCTAGACATACAGATCTTGTAGTTACGATCCTCCGCCAGCGCCGCTTGCGTTGGCCTGGTCAGTGAGCATAATTAAGGCTGGGCGAATGCCAGAAGACATCCTAAACGGAGAGCTGACCACGGGCAAGTATAAAAAAGATAGACCTTTTCTCCGCTAACGTACAAAGATGTTTCCAAACGCGACCTAAAAATATTGGATACGAACATGTGCAACTGGGATGAACTTACCAAAGACAGACCCGGCTGGAGGCATGCATTGTGTATTGGTCTGCAGGCAGGGGAAGACAGATGCGTCAAGGACAGACCCGGCTGGAGGCAGGCATTGTGTATTGGTCTGCAGGCAGGGGAAGACAGATGCGTCAAGGACAGACCCGGCTGGAGGCAGGCATTGTGTATTGGTCTGCAGGCAGGGGAAGACAGATGCAGACTACAAACGTATGCGACAAAAGCAAGGGCAACAACTAAGACCCCTCTCTAGCGTGGGATATTGTCTCTCGAGACTGACGGGATGCTAATAGAATCAGTAAGTAACACGGTTCTCCAAAATTATTACAATTTATGAGTACGTGACTTCCACTGCTTCTGATTTAAAACCATAAATAAAGATACGGCAAACGTACATTGACCAAATTCTGTGATCAGACTGAATGATAACAGATCGGTTTTTTTTTTTTTTTTTGTTTTTTTTTTTGTTTTTTTTTTGTTTAGATGTTTGCCTCACTAGTTTCTGCTGGCGGAGGCGCGCCATTTTCCACCCCAGACCGTAGTCCATTGGGCGAGATAGACAGAGGTTTCACCCTGGGGGCAACTCTTCTCTCCCCTCTCACCTCACTCTGTTTCATTTGACTCTGTCCTACAGTCACACTCTTGCACAACTTTCACACGCGTTCTCATGGTGATGCCCTTCCATTGCACTTTGGTTGGGCTAGCTTCTGCGGCGTACAAACCTAGCATAGGTACATACAGACGCACACATGCATCCAAGCACTGGTTTATGCGTCCTGATATCGCCCAATGGACTACGGTCTGGGGTGGAAAATGGCGCGCCTGCGCCAGTAGAAACTAGTGAGGCAAACATCTGAGCAAAAAAAAAAAAAAAACAATTGGGCGATAACAGGACGCATAAACCAGTGCTTGGATGAATACGTCCGTCTGCATGTACCTATGCTAGGTTTGTGCGCCCTCAGAAGCTAGCCCAACCAAAGTGCAATGGAAGGGCCTCACCATGAGGGCGCGTGTGAAAGTTGTGCAGAAGTGTGACTGTAGGACAGAGTCAAATGAAACAGAGTGAGGCGAGAGGGGAGAGAGCGGGAAGAGTTGCCCCCTGGGTGAAACCTCTTCTAACAGATCCGTGCGTCACCAACTTATGTTGACATAGGTTAACTGGCAGTTGGTTAAACAATTACAATACAAAATTCAGAAGAGTCAGTGTTCATATCATTTGAGTTGTAACAGCACATTCGGTGCTGGCCAAAAATATATATAAAAATTAACAGATTGCATTAAGAATCAATCTGATTTTTTTTTTTTTTTATTAAATGTTCCAGGACATACATGTACTAAAGATATTTATGGGGCAAAATATTTGATAACAAAAATTGTGAACATATCAGAAAGTAAAAAAGAACTTCAAAGCGTATATTATAAAACAAATGTACTGTATTAACACGATAAGACGATTGCAGAAAAGTTATAGCAGACGCGTGCTTTTAGTTAATATTTGATAATAGTATTATCACTGTTGTCTCCCTTTGTTTATTTTTTCATTATTTCCCTTTAAATGTAATAATATTTATAATTACCGGGGAGGACGATTAACGTCCAATCAGGCAAAATATACTGATCAGACATGTTAGTCAGGGTCAGGCACAACATACTAGCCAAGATGCTGACCTCGGCTTCCTAGTAGCCCTCCCTGGAAACGAGCGTTTTTCATAGCAGCTTGGCTAACGAAGTAAGGGATCGAGGTGATCCCCGTAGTGGTGAGTAACACGCAGATGAAGCCAAGCATAGCACAACCGCCTGAAGGACCCCGGTCCACCTTCATCATCATGCTCGGGAATTGAGAAAGGCTACTGCAACCCGCCACTTAACGTCCTTTTCATGAAGGGCGCACAAAAGAGTAATCTACTCATTGTGGGCACTCGCTAACAACAATTACCGGTTCGTTCAACATTTCTTTCAAGTTATACAAGTACATCTTTGTCTATAAAATTCAGATTTGTTTCCTCTTTCTAATAAAATCAATAAATTGTCCGTTCTGATCAAAATATAACTTACAAACTAAGACTCATGGAAACATCAAGAAATTTCAAAATAAATAAATCGATTTGTTTTCTGTCGAGCGCAGATATGGCCGTTGATCTGATTCGCTCCTGGATCATGTGGTTTTGTCTGTTATCTTGAGGTCTGCAATTGCAGTGTTACAAATAACTCTTGGATAATATTGTGCAGCAACGTGTTTTGTCTGCGTTTTTCCAATTGGACGTATCCAACCCAGCGCGTGATGCATGTCAATCTCTTTCTACTTTCCTGTTTCCCACCACTCCTTCCCATAGTCGTCTTTTCGTGGGTTTGTTTGGGTCTCTCACTGACAAGGATTCCGAGGTAGGCGTATATATAGGCGTACACAAAACCAGAGACTACAGTCAGTGGGCAGACGCTGAATGTCGTAGACAAATTCACATATTTGGGCAGCACGCTGTCGAGATCTGTCAGTCTAGACGATGAGGTGGCAAGCAGAATAGCAAAGGCCATCACAGCCTTTGGTAGAATGCGCTCGATGGTCTGGGCACGTCGTGGCATCAGCGTCAAGACCAAACTCAAAGTCTACCGTGCAACAATCATTCCAACCCTACTATACGCTTGCGAAAGCTGGACTGTATACTCTGGACATGCAAGAAAGTTAAACCACTTCCACACAGGTTGCCTTAGGCGAATATTCCACATCCTATGGCAAGATCGTGTCACTGACATCGAGGTTCTCTCGAGGGCTAACATGCCCAGCATCCATGCACTGCTAGAAAAAGCACGACTAGGATGGGCCGGACACCTCGTACGTATGTCAGACGAGCGGCTCCCATAGAAGCTTCTCTACGGCGAGCTGCGAGAGGGATGGCGCGGGAGAGGGCGCCAAAAGAAACGATTTAAAGACGGTCTGAAGGACTCACTGAAAAGTTGCCAGATAGACATCGACACCTGGGAATGTCTTGCGCAAAACAGATCTTCTTCTTCTTCATCGTACGCTGTTTACAGCGATATACGTTGCACTGTTGTATTTTGTTAAGCCTGTGGCTCAGTGCATCCGATTTCAACAGGCGTTTCTGTAGGGATGCCCTCCTTAGCCTTTGGCTTTCCCCAGCCTATCTGCAAGGCAGCAGTTGTTTTTGGTCAGAGTTGTCTCTCTTAGGGAAGTTGTCTTGCAGGACTATCGAGTCTTTCCCACTCGTGTCTATAGGGTTTGGCAATGATATGCTATGATGGACTATGTACTAGTTTGTACTATCCCGGAAGAGAGGCAGTCCAGTGTGACTGTCTCAGGATCGTCACGTCCTGTCAAAAACGTAGCATATGCATGTGAGTGAGGTATCTCTTTGCTCCCTTTATTTTCTCGGCTCGTCTGCAGTGATGGCATGCCTAGCATTCCCCGCCACCTGGGAGGTTGTCACAATAGGGCAGAGCTGCAATGTCCGCTGGACTGCATCTCTTCTGCGTCCATTGGGATTACTGATAGCAGAGCGAGGCAGGAGTGCATTTAGCCAGGTGCATTTCTGCGGCTCGACCGGGCTGGGCTGAGACGCGAGCCCCAGGTTCCAACCATATCGTAGCCTCCCATCACAGTGGTGCTGAGATTTAGGGCGGGATTCTGGCTAAGAGGCGTTCGGCCGTAATCCCTCAGATGGTAGCTTCGTACCATTGGCTTATCAGCCAAGCACGTGGACCAAATGTCAGCGACCTGCGATTCCTCTCGAAGGAGTGCATTTAACCAGGGGACAAGCCTGGTAATGGCACTGAGATGTTGTTCGCCTGGTGTGCGGACATATCTCATGATCAAGGGTTGCGTCTCAACAGTTCGCAGTGAGGTGGCTGCTCTACTGCTTACGACACCCCGACCGAGAACTAAGTCTTCTGCAAAACAGATCTGATATGTAGCAGATGTTTTCGTGCCCGCATTGGCCTATTCAGCCACATGTGCAACCACACCCAACAGGGAAATCTGTGACAAGGATGATGTCGGCGGTCCTCATCGACAACGATGGACAGCTATTATTATTATTATTATTATTATATATATATATCCTCTCATTTGGTTTTTAAATAATTGATAAAAGCTTCTCGCTTGGCCTGAATTACTGGTTCATTGCGAGATGTGCATTGAACCAGTCGTGATTTTCCCGTTCCCTCATGCTAAACGTAGCTAATGTTGTATTATAGATGACACCTTTCATAGCGTTCCACTTAATTGTGGCGTCACATTCAGATTCTCCCTGGAGAGCAGGATTCAGGTCAGATACACCCCTCTCCGCCTATATATATATATATATATATATATATATATATATATATATATATATATATAAATGTATAAATGAACATGTATAGTAAAGTAAAGTAAAGTAACCCATAGCATTACTGCCGTAGGGGTGTGAGGTGTTAGCGATCTACCATTTCAAAGGCTCGGCTATATGAGGGCGGTAGCCATCTCCTCTCCCTCGCCGCTTTTACATCTCTGACTGAACCGGTACCCATGTAAGGCTGGGTCGACCAGGGAGCCATTGCGGTCTGAAAAAACACTACCGCCTCAATTGGAGAATGAATCCAGGACCACTCAGATGCGAAGCCAGAGCGCTAGCCACTGCGCTACACGTGTGTATAAATGAATATGAATGTACAAATATGTACGCATTTTGCCTTCACAAATATTTCAACCAAAAAAAAGCGCGTTACAAATTTTTTAGCGTTACATCATTTTAAATTGATGTCACAATTCACTTCACAAAATGTAATTCCCACCATCTCATGTTTCATCTCATATGAAATGTTCACTTCATTTAATTTCACATCACATAGAATTACTATGTACACAATTGTTATAATTTATTATGAGCAAAAAAAGAATTTTCACAAAATAAAAAAGAGGTGGTAAGGCGTCTCGCCTACCTCGGAGTCCTTGTGAATAAGTGCCGCAAACAAACCCACGAAAAGACAGCTAGGAGAAAGAGTGGTGGGAAACGGAACATAGGAAGATCATACTTTTAGGGATCAACGACAATATACATACTGGTTGTACCTCCGACAGCTGCTATGGTCTCTCTTCTTTCCACACACTCTTGTTTCATTTGACTCTATCCAACAATCCCACTCTTGCACAACTTTCACACGCGCCTTCAGGGTGAGGCCCTTCCATTGTACTCTGGTTGGGCTGGCTTCTGGGAGCGCACAAACCTAGCATAGACACATACAGACACACACATGCATCCAAGCATTAGTTTATGTGTCTTAATATCGCCCAATTGACTTCGGTCTGAAGTTGAAAAGGTGTGCCTCCGCCAGTAGAAACTAGTGAGCAAACACGTAATATTAAAAAACATTTTTTTTTTTAATTGGAAGCCGAAACCACCGAAGCGATGGTAGTGAAATCAAGAACAAGGAAAGCTTTTTTAGATCTGCACTGTCTTACTCTAGCCCAGCCAGCTAAGCAAGAAGATGTCATCAGGCTACCACGAAAGCAAATCTATTGAGCGGTGTTGACCACACAGAAACGGCGAATTGTACTCGTGCGAGAGAGCGATGTCGACGAACTGTGTCTTCCTCACTTCATATGGTCTTTCTCTAACTTGTGTATGTCAATTGAAACACATCACGACGCCTTAAGGACACAAGTCCAATTGGAAAAACGCAGACAAAACACGTTGCTGCACGATATTATCCTAGAGTAATTTGTAACACTGCAAATTGCAGACCTAAAGATCACAGGAAAAAAATATGATTCAGGAGCGAATCAGAAATGCAGCCATTTCTGCGACAGACCGAAAACAAATTTATTTGTTTTGTTTTGTTTTTATTTGTTTTTCATTTAACGTGTTTGCTTCACTAGTTTCTATCGGCTGAGGCGTGCCTATTCCACACCAGACCGTAGTCAATTTGGCGATATTAACATGTGTGCACCTGCATGTACCTATGCTAGGTTTGTACGCTCTCAGAAGCCAGCCTAACAAAAGTGCAATGGAAGGGCCTCACCCTCAAGACGCGTGTGAAAGTTGTGCAAGAGTATGATTGTTGGGACAGGGTAAAATAAAACAAGAGTGTGTGGAAAGAAGAGGTCTCTTGAGAAGCGATCAACATATATTTATGTTTCATGCCTTAGTTGTTAAGCTATATTTTGGTCACAAGGACAATTTATTGGTTCTAATAGCTAGCAGCAACAAATATAAATTATTTAGGCAAAGAAGTACTTTAAAAGTAATAACCTAAAAATAATGTCTGTAGCAATTTGAGGTATTACCATTTTAAAGGGAAATAATAAATAATTCAGAAGGGAAACAATGCAATAATTATGTCATTATCATTAAACACTAAGGGATTTTGCCGTTTATAACTGTTCTGCAACTGTCTGCTAATATTATTATAACACACATGTTTTCAATGCATATTCTGGATGTTTTTAATTTACTTTCTGATATACCCACAGTTTTCATATTAAATATTTATTTTCAACATAAATCATTTTAGATCAGGTAATATCCTAGAACATTTTATACAAGAAATAAGAATCGTTCAACAAATTCATTCTTAATGCAATCTATTAATTTTTTTATATATTTTTGGCCAGCATCGAATGTGCTGTTAGTCCTCAAATTAAATGAATGGCTTCCTTCACAACCCGTTTTGTTCAATCTGCGTTTCGAATCGGACGCCTATTTATTAATCTCCACTCAAGTTTTGGCGTAATTTTCTAACATCATTAAAACAAGGAGACGCCTCTCAGAGGCAAATTTTTCCTTTTGGTCAGGACCCGATGATTTTAAGATGATACTTCGATTATTTAAATTTTTTTTTTATAACTGAAAGATAGGTTGATTTTTAAGTTTCGTTTTAAATAAAATAGTAAAATTAATCAGTTTTTGATTAAAAATTATTTTCTAGCTATTTAAGTCCTAAAATTGTATTATCGATAGCGAATCTGCGCGCTTTAGATTTACTCTTTTTTCTGCAGAAAAAGTGCTGTCTCTTTTAAATTATTTCTTAAAATAATACATTTCATTTAGCTTTTGTCTTGATTTTCTAGTCAATCCGAATTATGCTAGCAGATAGGTCCATTCTTTACAAAAGGTTGGCGTTGTCGAATAAAAAAAACATTTAATTTTTGTGGTCCAATACAATCAAGATACATTTTGTTTCGTTTTCGGCATGATAGACGTTTTAATGACTTGGAAATGAAAGAAGAAAAATTCGTACGGTGTTTAGCTGTAAATAAACCGGTGAAACCTTAAATTTGTGTCAAATATTTAATATTCCCATTTAAAGTGATAATGTGACCGTTTCCGAGCCAGGTAAAAATAATTCTCAAAATTGTCATATGCTAGACCAATGTCATGTTAGATCTACGTCAAATAATTTAGTAAATGGATGAATTTCGAAACAAGTGTGTCCCAAATGACAAAACATGGATTAGCAGCCTAAATTGGGTAACTCTGACATATTCATTGGTTTTTTTGTCATGCCTCTTCTCCTCGTTCTTATCAGTTGTTGCGACTGGGGGAACTTTGGAATCGACGTTGATGGGCAGACGCTTCAATCATCTTTGATTCGTGAACAGCATAGTCAGCCCTAGAAGCCAACTGCATGTTAGAGATGCTCAACAAAATTGGATTAGAGAGCAGGGTTAGAAATGAATATTTCCAAGACCAAAGTCAGGTGAAACAGTTTCTCCCATTGTGATCTAGTCAGCTTCAATGTTAAAAACTAGGAAGACGTCGAGGAACACTACCATCTTGGACGCCTTCTCAAAATGCAGAATAATTTAGAAACAGAACTTACAAGTAGTCGCTGCCCGGGCTGGATGGCCTACTTGTCTACCTCTAGACAGTCCTGGAAGGTTACCGTGAACAGACCCAACCTGCTTGTCTCTTTTAACTTCACGGTGTTCCTTCCATGCAGTATGCCATGTTGCCGAAATATGGACACCTACAGAAACAAAAGAAAGCAAATTGTGAATTATGCAGGCTTCTCTCGATAGACGTACGATCGGCCTTACTCTCCGAAACCGGGACACACATGCAGAGTCTCCAGCATTCTGACTAAAACATTGACAAGCGAGGTAGCGGTTCCTTCAAGCAAGGCAAAACATCAACCGGCAGGGTACATGCTCAGAAGAAAGGATGGACATTGGAGCACGTCGACATCAGCCTGGTATCATTGAAGCAGTAACAGATTGACTAAGATCTCAAATTCCAGCACTTCCAGTGCCGCAATTTCGACTTCGGTGGTTTAGCCATGACCACATCTGAAGAATGAAAGAAGATCGTCTACCTGGCAGTCATGGAAAAGACCAAGGATCTAGATCAGGAGAACAACATGAAGATCGCTAGGATTACAACATAAGATAATCTTAATGAGACCGTGAAGTTGATTGGAACCAGACAAAGAGTAAGACAGCGGATATAACACAACAGTCTTTCCTTCAAACCTCTACATCCCAGGGTAGAAGAGAAGCGACAAAGTAAGTTAGTAAACTTGTTTTAACAGATGGGTAAACGGTTACCATATCTGTTACTGTAACAATGCATGCATGTTTTGCTAAATAGTTTAATTGTTATGGACCATAATTAATTGGCAGTTAATAATACTAATCACATTAAACATGCGCCGCTGCTGGATCAGAATCGATCTTTTTGTTGTGATTCTGTTGCGAAGTAGCTTTATAATTTCAAATAACAGAAGAGCTCCGATAACAAACAAGAACATTCCTTGAGTTGATGCGATGGGCACTCGCTTGTGTTTAAATTTGTGTTAGATATTAAGTGTATATACTTTTGAATTTTTACATCTTTAGAAGTTTCTTATGGTATACTAGGAAATAAGTTATGTTCATATATTGAATATGTGTGTAATTGCAGCAAAACTAGGTACCGATAATACTAATTTAATTAGTATTAAATAGTAAATTAATACTAATAATATTACTAATACTAGTAGTAGTAGTAGACAAAATATTTAAAATGAGCGCTGATCTGATTGATACTGATAGTAATGATAATGATACTCACTGGATACTGATACTCTGAGTGATACTCATAATGATCGTCTCCAATATGGATACTCCTAAGGTAGTATAACAAATATCGTGCCTAGTTTTAAAGTACTAGTTTAGAAAGTTCTTGACCACTTCAGCATTCACTAACTCGTTCAGTTTAGAGACAGGACAAACACTCATTTTATTTTCCATTACTGTATCTGTAGTGAGATGTAGATTAGTGTTGGCAAATCATTTACGATCAACTATTTATTACAATTAAATTAATAATTAATGAATCCTTACAGTTGAAACATCAGACTGTATGAACATGACATATATCGGGCGAGTGGATGTTATTTATCTAGATTTTGCTAAGGCTTTTGATAGAGTAATCGAAGATTATTTTTTTAAATTGTAATCAGATGGAATAGGTGGGGAGGTTGCCAAATGGAATGAAAGTTGGTTAACGGGAAGAAGGCAGACAGTGGGCATAAATAATGAGTACTCAGAGTGGTGTGAAGTAAAAAGTGGAGTTTTACATGGTTCAGTTTTGGGACCTATATCGCACTTGGTATATATAAATGGTTTGGACATTGATATAGAATCCGTGATTAAAAAATTTGCAGATGACACAAAACTATGTAGGAGGTGGATATATTGAGGTCGGATCTAGATAAAATTTGAGACTGGTCTGTGAAATGGCAAATGGAGTAATATAGATAAATGTACAGTCATCTGCATGGGTAGATCCAATATGGAACATAATTACAGAATATTCGAGAACAATATTAGAATGATAGATAAGGAAAGGGACCTAGGGGTTATAATAGAGCATACAGGAAAAATGAATGAGCAAGTCCAGGTAGCAGTGAAAATTAATTAAATTATAACCAATTGTATTCTGTATTTTTAAACACAGCCTCAAACAACAAACGACAATTCTAATGTGGTATTTGTTTATAGTTTATTCCATGTTAATAATACTAGTACATACTTGTGTAAGTTTTAACATAAACGAGTATAAGTATGAGTAAGTTATATTCCAGTGGCTGCATATACAAATACTCTGCTCTATCTGATATTTGCCATGTCCCGTCACTCAGTCACTGCATTTGATAATGAACAAAGACATCAAATTAGAAACATAAAATTGGAAACATAGTTTTCATCATGATAATTATGGGCACTACAGAACAGCAAATAAACACAACACATACGAGCATAAAAGCTTCAAAACAGAAGTAGCCAAAAACTTAGGGTGATCAAGGGGTGACATGACACAATGGAAATAATATTGTTTAAGATGTTGATAGCCCACTGGATTGTCATGTGATAAACACATCATGTGACATTTCACTGTGTATGTTGTAGCAAGAAACCAAAAGAAAAGTTTGTTCATTTAAGTTAGTATTTTGTCAGTGTATACATTTTTACTCTATAATTTTCAGTTCCACTCTTTTGTTGTATTTTATTTGACTATAACAAAATTAAACAAAGCATAAATTTCTTGCCACTACATAAATCTGGTTCCTGGGACGTAGAGGACATGAATAATGGACAACTAAAGAATGTAGTGAAGGTGTAAGGCAAGAAAACAATATTAAATGGTCACTGTTATCATAACTAAAATAAAAAGAAGAGACACAGTTTGTTGGACAGATACTTAAAACGGATGGCCTAGAAAAGTATGACAATGAGAACAACCAAGACAAGAGATGCAGATGAAAACAGAGAAAGATGATCTAGGATCACATGTCAAACTGGACTGGAAAACAGAACATCTGAAATATTCAAAGGATTGGAAGGAATTGATCATTAACTAAAATTGGCATGGCACTTGATGCTGGTGATGATGCCTTCATTCTACCATTTTAAAGGAGGAGGAAGGCTAATGTCTGGTCAGGCAAAACATACTGATAAGACATGTTAGTCAGGGTCAGGTAAAACATACTGATCAGACATGTTAGTCAGGGTCAGGTAAAACATACTGATCAGACATGTTAGTCAGGGTCAGGCAAAACATACTGATAAGACATGTTAGTCAGGGTCAGGTAAAACATACTGATCAGACATGTTAGTCAGGGTCAGGCAAAACATACTGATAAGACATGTTAGTCAGGGTCAGGTAAAACATACTGATCAGACATGTTAGTCAGGGTCAGGCAAAACATACTGATAAGACATGTTAGTCAGGGTCAGGTAAAACATACTGATCAGACATGTTAGCCAGGGTCAGGCAAAATATACTGATCAGACATGTTAGCCAGGATCAGGTAAAACATACTGATCAGACGTGTTAGTCAGGGTCAGGCAAAACATACTGATCAGACATGTTAGCCAGGGTCAGGTAAAACATACTGATCAGACGTGTTAGTCAGGGTCAGGCAAAACATACTGATCAGACATGTTAGTCAGGGTCAGGCAAAACATACTGATCAGACATGTTAGCCAGGATCAGGTAAAACATACTGATCAGACATGTTAGTCAGGGTCAGGTAAAACATACTGGCCAAGACCCTCACCTCGGCTTCCTAGTAGCCTTCCCTGGAAACGGGCTGTTTTCATGGGAGCCTGGCTAACGAGTGGAAGGATCGACGTGATCTTAGTAGCAGTGAGTGACATGCAGATGAAGCCAAGCATAACACACCCGCCTGGAGGGCCTCTGCCCACCTTCATCAGCACGCTCGGGATGTGAGGAAAGTTACTGGAACCTGCCACTTAACACCCTTTTCAGGGCGCACAAAAGAGTAAACCTACCCATTGTGAGCATTTTAAACAAGAATAACTGCAACCATTTTAAAAAAATGTATGTACTTGATTTTGTTGTAGTATAGATTGTCTTTTTGTCCTTTCTGGCAACTAAACATGAATTTGTGTTGCTAGACTTACACAACTGTTTGATTTTTATAGGAAATGTAACCACTATCTTGTCAAGCTACCCAGCATACATCATACTTCATCAAATATGTTTTACCACGAAAAGAAGCTCTGTGGTGACAAAAGGTATGTTGTTGTTATTGTTGAATGCTCACAATGTGTAAGATTACTCTTTTGTGCGCCCTAAAAAAAGCATTAAGTGGCAGGTTGCAGTAGCTTTCCAAACGTGTTGCTCAAGGTCAACTGGGGCCCTCCATGTGTTTGTGTTATGCTTGGCTTTAACTGCTTCATCACTTCAATCCCCCACCTTGTTAGCGATGAAAACAGCCTGTTTCTAGAGAGACCTGTGTGGAAGTGAGGTGGGGGTCTTAGCCAGTATATTTTGCATTACCCTGATAAACGTGTCCAATCAGGTTTAGTCTCCTCTCCCTGAGACAAAAAATAAATTTTCATTAAAGATTTCAATGCTGCAAAGGGGAACGGCGTGGGCTAGTGGTTAAGTGACACTGCTCACAACTCGTTACCCTGTAGAAACAAACCCTTAGAAAAAGCAGGAGGAAGCAGATCCTTATATAAAATGCATGCAGAAGTCAGATGCACTGGGCTGGCAGGCACAGAATAAAAACCGCAGTGTAACGCAATTTTTTTTTATGCAGCTTATTACACGTTTACTTACTACCTTTTCATCTATATTTTCTAGCAGTAGGTGACTACACAGTCAATAAATTGCATTAGCAAGAGGATTTGAATTAGTAGTCTCGAACAGAGCGAATAATGAAAGAGGAAAGCGGATTGAGAATATGGATCTTGAAAAAGAAAAAAAAAAGAAAGAAAAAAAAAGAACAGTTTGGAACTGTGAAATGGGGCAAAATAAGTCTTTAACCCATTCATAGGTGCACAAAGGGGGACTCAGTAGTCTCAAGGTAAGGTGTCCGCTTCGGTGCCGGGGGTCGCGGGTTTTAATCACGGTGAATACCGGGTGTTTTTTTCACGTGGATCTTGTGGTAAAAACTCCCCTGATCTCTGGGTAGTGAGATCGGACTCCTGTGTTCAGTGTCGAACATTAAAAATTCCTTGGCAGTTGGAAATCGAAAAGAGCAGGCTTAACAGCCGCTGCCTGGACAAATTTCAAGTTCAAAATCTACCCAAGTTATTTGTGCCTTTTCCCAATTGGTTTATTAAGAGCAGTTATAGATGGTGCCCAACTGGCAGCGGGTCTACTTAGCTCTAGTGTTGCACATCAGTTAAACCACTCTCCAAAAAACTGGTTGTATACATACTCTGTAGAGTCTTCTACACCAGTATAAGTACGTTATATAAGTTATATAATATTTCTTCAAAATAAGCTACAACTGAAAGTTCATGAACAGTTGCACAAAGATACAGTAAGACTAACTTATAAGGACATCATGTGTTTATGTTTGAAAATCTCTTTAATCATGAAGTACATTTATAAAGTTGTAGTTGCAGAATCCACCTGTGAGTGGTGTATACACTCCATGGGTTAAATGCATTCTTGTCTAATTTTTTTGCTGTCAATTTTCCCCATGGATGACGTAGACATGTAGGTCAGCAGATGTTGTACCTCTGTCCCTTTGTGACAATCTCCCAGATGGCAGGGAATCCTAGACATGCTGTCACTACAGATCTGCTGATATAACGGACTGAGGAATGATGAGATGGTCAACTCAGATGTATGTGATACATCCTTGGCAGGATGTGACGATCCTGGGATACTAACACACTGGACTGCCTCCTTTCAGGGATGGTCAAAAGATGTGTCCATACCTTTCCCTTCAATATCATGATGCCTCTAGGATTTCAGACATTATATGTACTCAAACTGAGGATGATGTACGCTTTTGTCTCCGAGGCATCTGACTGTCAAGATCTACCAACTCACAGCTCAAGATCACCTCACAGCTCAAGATCACCTCAACTGTAATGTAAAGTAAAAAAAGTAAAGATCCCGTCACGCCGTGCGATGCATAAGAAATATGGTGTTAGGCCCATATTTTTTTGTAACCAACGGCACATAGTTGATGATGTGGTCAGCATCACGCTGGCCGCCTGTAATTCCCAGATTTTCTGGTACCCAATTTATGTGGCTGGATCAACCACAGAGGCTGATATGTGATCAGAAACAAAATCCAGCACCAACTGGGAAGCCAGTACACTAACCACTGGGCTACCACGGTCCCCTCAACTATAATGTAATGTAGAGGTATTCATTTCTTTAAAAATAATTTTATAGGGCAGAATGCATTGTAGTGTATTATGCACCTAATGGCCCAGTGAATCCAGCTTCAGCACTCATTTTTTAATAGGTCCACATCTCATGGGATGTGGTCATACGAAAAAATGTCGAATGACAACATCCCATGGAGGAATATGATCTTGCTGGTTCAAGAAACAAAACACATGCAAGTTTGGTTTGTGAGCCACATCCCACTACACCGCTTCCTCAATGTAGAGATTCAAAAGGTTCATGTGACATAAACGGAACTGATTTTTACAGGAAATCTGCTCTTCTTGAAAGTGAACAGCTTCGTCAGGATATCCAAGATCTGGAAGATGCCCTTATTCTTCATACTAGGTATCAGTCAGACAGTGACTCCAGTGTCAGGGGAATGATCAGGTACACTTCAATATGCCTCATTTTGCAACAAATTACAGTTTGCATTTCAAATTTATATATGAGATACATTTTCATTTGAAATTTGCATTTTAAAATTATATATGAGATAAATTTTCATTTGAAATTTGCATTTTAAAATTATATGTGAGATAAATTTTCATTTGAAATTTGCATTTTAAAATTATATTATGAGATAAATTTTCATTTGAAATTTGCATTTTAAAACTATATATGAGATATATTTTTGTTTAAAATTTGCATTTTAAAATTATATATGAGATAAATCTTCATTTGAAATTTGTATTTTAAAACTATATATGAGATAGATTTTCATTTGAAATTTGTATTTAAAAATTATATATGAGATAAATCTTTATTTGAAATTTACATTTTAAAATTATATATGGGATAAATCTTCATTTGAAATTTGCATTTTAAAACTATATATGAGGTAGATTTTCATTTGAAATGTGCATTTATAAATTATAAATGAGATAAATTTTCATTTGAAAATGTAAATTGACATTTCGGCTACAAAGGTTATAGACATAAGCAAGCCTAGCATTTGACCAGGGCTTCACATTTGTTATGACTTCAGAAAGGGGTCTTAGTAGTTTGCACTTATATCACACTTGGCTAGGGCCTTCCTGTTAAGGGCCACAGTTTTAGTCTACACTTGTCTAGGACTTTGATGTTAAGGGTCTCAATGTAGAACGTCCCTGCTAGAATCCATAAATTTGTCCAAAAATGTTCAAACTTTTACAGCATGAGTATATTAAGTTCACACATGACTTGGACTTTGATGTTAGGGGCCTTTCTTTAAGTCTACATATGCTTCATGCTTGCTTATAGTCTTGCTGCTATGGGCCTCCAATATACACAAAAAAGTACAAACTTTTACAGCAGGGGCCTTGTAAATTCACACTTATTCACAAGTTGTTCTAGACAATTGTTCAAGAAAAGGGGGTGGGGTAGGAGGAGCGGTTGGGGGGGGGGGGGCAAACAGTTTCCATACCTGGTCAATGGGAAACAGATTTGAAGTCTTGGGCGGCACAGGTTGTTTTTATTCTATTGGGATTCGTCTTCCACGTTTGTTTTGAAAGAGACATTGTGACATTATTTCATAGTTTACAGTGAAGCTACGAAATCTGCTCCTTTGAACCCAACACATTCGATTTCAGCTGCCTTTGTTGGGTATCGCATTTTCCGTCCCATTCCGATCCCTATTCTCTTAGTCAGACTACACTATTGCAGCCTGTTTCCAGGGCCACCGCTTGGAGGCAGGATAGGGTCTTGGTCAGCTATGTGATTAGCTGACCATGATGCAAGTAGCCAGCTATGAGTTACTGGCTGCTGTCAACTCATTTACTGTGCTACATCCTCCATTCCCTATTTAGATTTGGGGGGATTGTTAAATACAAAATAAAAACCTAGCCTTTACACTTTATGGTTACTGCAGTGACAGGTGTGCCTTTATTTCTCAGTCTTTCAATCCTCCTAAAGGATTCCAACAATAAACACTGTAGGTAGCTTTTTTTAACGTGTCTTTTCAAAGGACCAGATAAAGAGCATTCTATCGAACTGTCATGTGACTTTATTTCCATTGCTCGGGTTGTCAAGGGGTTTTTAGGCTGAGGACTACAGGCCACTGCTGTCGTCACATCGTGTGCTGGCTATATTTGTTTATTTCACCCCAACAGAAAAACAACATTTGCCTTTCTGAGGATTCAATCCACTGCCCTTTATGTCAGCAGACAGGCATTAACTTAACTTAATGTCTTTATACTGGTTTAGAAGACTACAGAGTCTGTATACAACCAGTTTTTTGCATTAGGGTCAGCGAACCATAGCTGACCAAGACTCTATTCTGTCTCCAAGCGGAGGCCCTGGGAACAGACTGTACTAGTGTAGTCTGGCTAAGAGAATAGAGATTGAAGTGAAAGGCAAACCTGGTAGCATAATAGTCAGCTGAAATTGGATGTCATGCCAAAAGGGGCATTTATCGCAGCCTCGATATAAATTATGACACAATATCCTATGCTGTACGAACAGAGGAAGAAGAAGTTTTTTTTATCATTTTCATGTAATTTATGTCTTAAATTATGGACAGTTTCATGTGGTTTGCAAAAACCATTTTATTCCCCAGAAAAGAGATTGGAGTCTCTCACTGGGAGCATGGCGGAGAGGGAAAACTAACAACTTATAAATCAGGTAGAGATCTTGGTCAGCATAGAACAAAAAAGCATGATTTGGTTTGTAAAAAAATCACTGATGGGAAGAAGCAACAAACAATATCGGACATTGCAGATCAACAGTGGACTCTATCAGATTCTGCAAGTCCCGAGCTGGACAGACCTTTGAGAGACAAGGGAAACCTGGATGATGTCACAGCTTCAGCCACGCACAAACAGGTTTGAACTGCAATTATTTAAGTAGCTAATTCTGACAGAGAGTACGACATGATCTGTGGACAAGCTTTCCAGTTGGTACCAGTAGACTATATGCAGCCCATTCATCCCTGACATGTAGTTTGTGGAGTATTTTGAAATTAAAACTAATTTTACTGGATAAACTGAGACAAAGGTATTTAAACAAAATTATATTGTATTTGGTTCCTATCGTTGCTGCTTTGTCTTCTTCAGTGCACATAAATAAATAGCCAAACATAAATAAACCTTACAAAAACCTAAAAAAGAAAAACCTTCAAAAAGGCAGAAATACCTTATAAAAAGCAGAAAAACCTTTCAAAAACTAGAAAAACCTAGAAAAACCTTATAAAAAGCAGAAAAATCTTTAAAAAAAGGCAGAAAAACCTTACAAGAAGCCAAGCAGAAAAACCTTACAAGAAGCCAAGTAGAAAAATCTTACAAGAATCCAAGCTGAAAAACCTTACAGGAAGCCAAGCAGAAAAACCTTGATCAACAGAAAAACCTTACAAGAAGCCAAACAGAAAAAGCTTACAAGAAGCCAAGCAGATAAACCTTACAAGAAGCCAAACAGAAAAATCTTACAAGAAGCCAAGCAGAAAAACCTTACAAGAAGCCAAACAGAAAAACCTTACAAGAAGCCAAACAGAAAAACCTTGATCAACAGAAAAACCTTACAAGAAGCCAAACAGAAAAAGATTACAAGAAACCAAGCAGATAAACCTTACAAGAAGCCAAACAGAAAAACCTTACAAGAAGCCAAGCAGATAAACCTTTCAAGAAGCCAAACAGAAAAACCTTACAAGAAGCCAAACAGAAAAACCTTACAAGAAGCCAAACAGAAAAACCTTGCAAGAAGCCAAACAGAAAAACCTTGATCAACAGAAAAACTTTGCTGCATTGATTAATTAACTTCACATAATTAAAAACACGATTCGGTCAACCCATATATATTTACCATTCAATAAATTAATCCGAAATCAACAAAATGTGTTTATTTACATAATTTTACATGTCTGAAAACTTCACATTATTCATTTGCATTAGTATGCTTTATTGCATGAGGGACATACACCATCAGCACCTTTTATAATGATATGAGAGGTTTTAAAGGTAGTGCAATAGGAGTCAATTGGGCTAGTAAAATGAAGTAATTTGTGTCTGTACTGAGGGGATATCTGCATTCAGTGTGTAGCTTTCCAATCATTGAAAATGAACATTTACAATCTGCATTGATTAGAGGTTTAGTCAAGGAAGATGCTGCCTTTCATGAAGCTTTGATGACAGAAGGTGTTAATCCGATCAGTGTGAAACTTCCTCGACCTCTACCTTTGATTTCAAGTTTGTGTTTTCTTGAAGTAGACTCCGCTGTTTGATGGATGTAGCCTTGTAGATCTATACATGGGGGAAAAAATAAAAATTTTACATATATATATATATATATATTTCAGTTCATCCCATGACCTCTTGAGATTGTTGGGGCACCTCTGCTGACACCTCCACAATACTGTGCCAATCCTCTCTGTCTATGGTTGTTTTTGTGCTTCCTCTGGTCAAAAGTTAGTCCATTCATGGTTGTTGTCTTCCCATTGTTTTCTCGGACATTCCCGTCTTCACTTGTCATGTACTGTGCCCAGTAGTATGGTATTTGCAAGTCCATTAGACCTCGCGATGTGGCCATACCAAGTCAATTTTTGCCTTTTGATCGTTGTGAGGAGGTTATCGTAAAGTTTACTTGCATTCTCGATTCTTTGACGTACTTCATCATTTGTGATTCGGTCTTTTTATGTGATATTTAGGAGAATTCTGAAACATTTCATCTCCATAGCCTGGATTCTTCTCTGGAGGTCTGCCATAATAGTCCATGTTTCAGAGGCGTAGAGGAATATCGAAAGAACCAGTGTGCGCATTAGTCTGAGCTCTATGGCGAGGGAGAGTCGTATATCTTTCCATATATGTTTCAATCGTGCAAGTGCTGCTGTTGTTTGTTCTATTCTGGCCAGGACCTCTGGTTTTGATTCCTCATCACTGATTGTTAGCCCAGATATTTGAAACGGTTCACTGCTTCAAAATCCTGTCCATTTGCTTTGATCACAGTATTGATTCCTTCAGTGTTGTTGGTCATCAACTTTGTCTTTTCTGCGTTTATCTCCATGCCATAACTCTGTGCTGTTATATCCAGTCTTCGGATCAATTCTAGAATATCTGTCTCCTTCTACCAGCCCGTCAATGTCATCAGCAAAGTGTAAGTTAGTAATATATATATATATATATATATATATATATATATATATATATATATATATATATATATATATATTTATATATATATATATATATATATATATATATATATATATACACACACACATATATATATATATATACATACACACATACACATTAATACACACTTACTTTAAATTCCAGTTCCAGGTTTTATAGTACAAGAATACACTTTTTATTAGTCAACATCATGTGTGGCGTATACTGTATCTAGATAACGACAATTGTAATTATATGAAGTTCTAGATCAATGCTAGATGAATATAGCAAGCACGGAATACAGCTCGTTTCAAAAAGTAAATTTAAAATTATAAAAATATAAATACTTATGTTGAACAAGTTGCATATCTGAAATTAATTAGCGTTTTAAACTAGAGTACAGATCTCGATCAATTTCTAGAATAATAAATGGCTCTACAAATCATAACTGAAACTGCCACTATTCACTGAAATCTACATTTAAAACTGAATGATGGCATTGTAATATTATAAAATATATATACTTGTGATATTCTATGTCCATGATTAACAAAATGAAAAGTAAATCTTGGTAAACACATGGTCCTGATGAAGAATCATATACTGAACACTGCCTTTTACACACAATCCTTATTAAATATGGAAATTGTCAAAGATTTTGAAAATAATGCTAAATGAGACTTCAACAAAAAAAACTAAAAATGATCCTTATAAAATCATACATGGTCAAAAATGGACAAGCAAGCCATGTAAATTACCATACACAGCACTAGTTGGCAGGTTTGACTTGGTAACAAAGTAGGACCTTCACTGTGAATTATTTCTCAGAAATGTTCTAAACTGTTTTCTTTCAAATATTTGGGCAGCACCATTAATACTTCAGGGGGCACAGGGATTGTAAGGCTAGAGTTGAAAGGGCAATGACAGCCATTGCTGTTGCTGATTAATATACGGAAATCGATGGAAATGGAGACTAATGCCAAGTTAATATTATTTAATTCCAATGTTAAATCAGTACTCTTGTATGGAATGGAGACTTGGACACAACAAAGACAATGCAGAGAAAACTCTAGTCGTTTTTCAATAAATGTCTTTGGAGGGTAATGGTTATAGGCTGACAAGACATGGGAAGGAACAAAGGTCTAAATGAAAGGGGAACCTGCAGCTACCAGTGGAGCAGATGGTCAGGTGTAGGAAATGGGGTTGGATAGAGCACATACTACAGAGAGCACCATCCTGTTGGACCAGGAAACACCTTGAGTAAAGTCTGTAAAAATTAACTTTGGTCCCTGGACCTCAGCTGAAGAGAGGCATAATGGGCAACTGAAGATCAAACTTGCTGGATGAGGGTTGCCAATGGTCTGTGCTCTGAAAGGAGCACAGGCATTGATTGATTGATTGACTAAATTGCTTTGTCTTATTACTAAATATGAATGTTGTATCTTCAAAATAGGCCTTGACATTTATTTGTAACTCTCTTCCCTTTCTTTCATTTGATTATTAAAGAGTTCCAAGAAAGCTAAGTCATCAGCATCTAAAAGAGCGCCAAAAGATGTTACACCTGACAGGGAGAATACATCTCAGCTGGAAATCATAAGTGTGAAAACTGCAGGAAAAAGTACTCAGCCGGATGGAATAGTTGATCCAAGGGATAGAAGCCAGGATACCAAAAGGAAAAGGGCAGACCTGAAGAACAAAAGTTTGTCTGACAGACAGCAAAGATCACATAGAAAAAAAATCCACAAAATTGGCTCAATGAATTGTGAAGAAATAGATATAAATGACAGTAAATCACACAATACAGTGTTACACCCTTTTAAAATTGCAGACATTGACATACTTAAAGCTGAAGTATTGGCTAAAGCAAGCACAAAAGTTTTTTATCGCAAACAGTTTTCATCGTCAAATGTTAAAGAAGCTGTTAAAAAATCCAGTTGTTTGAACACAACCCAGATTAGCAGAATAAACACAAACAATTCTTTAATTAAAAGTAAATTAAATGCTCAAGATCAAGAATTGAATGAAAGCAGTGACCATATTAAATTATCATTAATGGAGACTTCTAATGCTGCAAACAAAAGTCGGATAATCAAAACTAAGCACAAGTCTGCAGATAGACTTCATCATGAGTATCAAGGCTTAAACCCCAAAAATACCACAGCAAAATTACATCATGAATTATTTAATGATCGGGGAAATGAAACTGGATCCAAGACGAAAGATGTTTTATCAAATCAGAACCAGATAGTTGAGAAGAGAGATAAATGCTCAATGATCAGCGAAGGGAAACTTTGTGTGGATTGTGATAATAATAAGACAGATTGGGGAAACTCATTTGATAGCCACAGTCATGATGATAAGTCAATAGATTCCAAAACATTAAAAAAACCACAATGTCAATCAGTGCCAACTGAATTGGTCTGTCTCTCTACTGGAGAATCTATTCTGAATAATGAGAGGGTGCAATTTCAAGAGAACATGAATGTTAAGGACTACCCTCACATTTTCAACCCAATCAGAACATCTTTTAGTATGATAACAATTACGTCTGCACAGGCAAGCAATCTTGCTACAGATAAAAATGATTCTAGTTATCCAAAGTCATCAAAGACAACTGCCTTAATCAATCAAAACATTGATGATGGACAAACATCTGATATGGATTCTACACAGCCATCATGTTCATTCTCACCTACATTTGTGAGCAAGACTCCTCTTAGCTCTTTGTTTATCACTCCTATACTAACTTCAGAAGTTGGTCAGGCAACTTCAAGCAAGCTGTCTGTCCTTGACAGTCACTTACTGACCAATGGCACTGACCTTCATCAGCAGCTTCACATAAACAAGTCACAACAGCAGCCTCATTATGTTGTCATACCTACATCAAGTCAGCGACATTCACTTAGTTCAACAGATCGTGATGCTGCTGTTAAACCATCTAATGATATTGGTAAGTAATTCTTCTCTGTAGTAAGTACCACTATTTTATCATGTAGTTGTGCATTGTTTTAAACCAATTTTAATTTATCCCAGTGGTGCTTATTTATATCTAAAAATTTTATTTAACCATCATTAGACTTTAATCCCATTGCTGGGGTAGTCGAGGAGTTTTGAAGACTAAGGATTACAGACCGCTTCGCCACTGCTGTCACTTCATCGTGTGCTGGCTAAGTTTGTTTATTTCACCCCCAACAGAAAAAGAACATATGCTTTACCAGGAATTTGATCTACTACTCTCCTTGTCAGCAGGCAGTCATCGAAACCATTCGGCCATGCACTTCACCAATTATAAAAAAATAACTGGTGTATGACTTTATTCCCATTGCTTGGATAGTCAAGGGATTTTGACAGCTGAGGATTACAGGCCACTTTGTCACTGCTGATGCCACGTTGTGTGCTGGCTACGTTTGTTTATTTCACCCCCAACAGAAAAACAACATATGCATTACCAGGATTATGATCCACTGCTTTATTTGTCAGCAGACAGGCATTGAAACCATTCAGCCACATATTCCTTCAATCATAACCAGTGTAAACTCAATGGAGGAATGAATAGCACCAAAGCAGCCTTCCAAGAACGACATACATCGCGACAGAAAATGCATTGTGCATGGGGCTAGCAGCTTCATCATGTTAAATGTTGTCTGCAAAGCCACCACTGCAGGGGCGCATCAAGTATTTTAGCACTGGCTTGCTCTCAAGGAGCCAACAGGCAGTAATGCCCTTATGCTTTGTTAGAAGCTAAAGAAGGAGAAGAAAAATAAAATGAAATACCAAACAGCAAGACAGGTACCCATTTACAGCTGGATCAACTGGAGGGTGCCATTAGCCAGTAAAGTGAGTTAAACCCTGTACGCTTGCCATGAGAAGCGAATTCTCTACCACTACGCTTATGATATGATACATTCCCATCTACTGGGTGGTAGGTCACTCTCGTCAATGTCAGGGTCAACAATAGCCTACTACACGATGCACCTGAAAACAGACTGTATTACATCAGCATGGGAAACAGGATGGACATAGATACTATGAACCCTGCAGTGGTGGGTCTGCTGAGAAGCTTTGCATTGCATTACAGTTAGGTTCACCTTCTTCAGTACACCCCAGGATATGTTGTTGTTAATTCTTCTTGTACTTGACAGCTTTTTTTGGTAGTGGGTTACAGTTGCTCTCCTCACATCCTGAAGCGCGCTTGAAAAGGTGACTATAGTGCAATGCGAGGCTTCTCAATAAGCTCAATATTATGGGGATCACAGTGCCGATACCCACCTCATTAGCAAAACTGCTATGAAACAGCTTCTTTCTGAGAGAACTACTTGAGAGTGAGGTGTGGTCTTGATAAGAATGTTTCACCGGACCCTGACTAACATAGTCTGATCAGTATGTTTCACCGGACCCTGATTAACATAGTCTGACCAGTATGTTTCATCCAGACCCTGGCTAACATAGTCTGATCAGTATGTTTCACTGGACCTTGATTAACATAGTCTGATCAGTATGTTTCACTGGACCTTGACTAACATAGTCTGATCAGCGTGTTTCACCAGACCCAGACTAACATAGTCTGACCAGCGTGTTTCACCAGACCCAGACTAACATAGTCTGATTAGTATGTTTTGCCTGATGTTAGTCTCCTCTCCTAGCCCTGGCATAAAAGAATAGCCATTGTAACCCAGCTACAAAATTAACTTGAGTTGTGAGAAAGAGTAAAAATAACGAATATTTTTTCTTAACTCTTTTCAGTCAGCGCTGGGGAGGAAGACTAACGTCTGGTCAGGCAAAATATACTGATCAGACATGTTAGTTAGGGTCAGGCAAAATATACTGGCCAAGACCCTTACCTCGACTTCCTAGTAGCCCTCCCTGGAAACGGGCTGTTTTCATGGCAGCCTGGCTAACGAGGAAAGGGATCAACGTGATCCCAGTAGTAGTGAGCAAAACACAGATGAAGCCAAACATAGCACAACCGCCTGGAGGATCCCGGTCCACCTTCATCATTATGCTCGGGATGTGAGGAAAGCCACTGCAACCCGTCACTTAACGTCCTTTTCAGGACGCACGAAAAAGTAACCCTATTCATTGTGGGCATAGAAAATAACAACAAAAACAGTCTACGCTAATTTTGCCAAATTGTGTTTTTCGTTCCATACCAAGTGCCCAACTGTGTATGTCAAATATTTTTTTCTTAAAAATTAAACAAAATTACGATCTTCAGATCTTAAGACACATAATTAAACTATTTATGACATGAAGTATTCATAATAAAAATATATTAGAATGTAGCATTAAATGTTAACCTGGAAGAGAAAATATGGTAATAAAAACACACAAAAATATATACACGTGATGTAGTGAGTATTTCTGTTTTAAATCCATTAATATCCTTACCAGTCCCATTCGTCTATGTCATAGTGCAATTCTGAATTGGACATGTTGAATATCCATGTGTAGTCCAGATGGGTGACTATTAGTTTGATCAAATAATAAATGATGTCTTCTGTCTTTACGTCACAAATTTCATCAAATAGAAAGGCTGACTTTAAAACATTCACCACACATGTCAATCTTGATGAAATTTCACAAATTATACATTATACAGGGGACGGCATGGGCTAGTGGTTAAGTGACATGGCTCACAACCAGAAGGTGCTGGGTTCGATCCCCATCACAGCACCGGCCGTTACCCCAGGAAAGCAAACCCTTAGAAAATGCAGGAGGAAGCAGGCCCGTACATAAAAATGCATTCTGAAGTCGGATGCACTGGACCAACAGGTGCAAAATAAAAACCACAGTGCAACGCAACCCGCCTTGGGGATTAGAGAAATAAGGCGACCTCAAAAACAAACAAAAATACATTATTCAAAAGATACTCATGCACCGAACATCCAGTTATAATTTAGGTAACCAATGAGAGTTCATTGTTATGTAACAATGGCCGACGGTAGTGTTTTGATTCCTATTTCACCCCAATTGGACTGAAACTGATATTTTTGTTTAAGCACTCAAATTCTTCTCTACTGTACTGGAAAGAGTTAACAGAATATGGCATATTAAGATTAATTTTGTATTATTTCTTGTATGAATGCTTACATATATCCTAGTGGTCACTATCTCTTACAGATCCTGCCTACATGAACAGAACAAAAACTGCATGTAATATAGAGATGGAGACTTGGTTAAAAGATCTAGGCCTGCAATCTGTTGACCACTTTGTCAAGATCTTCAATGACCACCAAATGGATATGGCAAAAGTCAGGTTACTGACAGCCAGTGATCTCAGAGAGATGGGCATCCATGATCTGGGCCCCATCATGAGGATAATGAAAGGTGTACATGTACTTAGACGAAATGAAGTACCACTTCAGCAAGGGGACAAGTCCAGCATAGAAAATAGAGCAGCAGAGCATGTAAAATATGCTGTGGTGAATAAAAGTTACACAACCAACACATACAATCTGGCAGTATCTTCTACAAAGTCGCACCTTGAATTGATGAATGAGTCTGAGAATATTAATGTGAATGGCAAAGATTTTGAAGAGGACGATACATCACTTTGCAAAACTGCACTTTTTTCTGCCATGCCAGAACAGAGCTTAATTCCAGCATGCACTGATTTCAACAACAGGTCAAAGTCTGACTTAATCGTATCCAATCAGGACACCTCAGATCATCCCAACAAAACCCTTGTTGACATGCTCTCTCTTGAGGTATTGAAGAATTGCACCAAGCCTAAACATGCAGTACATAAAAAACCAGCTACTGGTTTGGTGAATGGACAAATGTCAAGATCAAGTGCTTCTGGAAGACCATCAACCTGCATTCGGGCAGCTGACGATGGTAAGCCTAGAGGATCGTTTTTCTACGAGGCGTGTTTAAATGGAACTGGGCCAAACTGCAAAAGTGAACATACATACGATGCACATGATGATGTCACTTCTGGTGTAAACAGCACATACCAACCGTCAAGTTTGCAAAATTTCATTATGCTCCCACTCATAGTTTTCTCGGCAGACAGTTGAAAACATGGCAGGTCTGATACAGAATCCATCCAGAATTGATCAAGTGGTGATTCGGTTTCTAACAGCTGAAGGATGTCGACCAGTTGACATTGCACAACAGTGAAGAACTGGACAACGATGTTTAAGGAAGACGTGAGTTAACACAACAATATGCGCTTGGTCTGGTCTCGGAAGATCTTTTGTTAACTCATGTCCTTCTTTAAGCATCGTTGTCCAGTTCTTCACTGTTGTATTTGACACATTTTTGTCACCATACACTGTCTGCATTCTGTGATGAATGTCAACTGGTTGACATCCTTCAGCTGTTAGAAACTGAATCACCGCTCGTAGATCAACTCTGGACGGATTCCGTATCACACCTCTCATGTTTTGAACAGGCTACTGAGGAAACTATGAGTCGGAGGATAATGAAATTTTGCAAACTTGATGGTTAGTATGTGCTGACATCATCTTGCGCATCATACGTATGTTCACTTGTTGCAGTTTTGTCCAGTTTCATTTGAACATGTCTCATATATTAGCTACACTGTTATATGGTTGGGTTGATGAGTTAACCCTTTACAGTCCAAATTATCTATTGCAGTCAATTAGAGTAGCACCACTTACAGTCTGATTCATCTGAAGTCACATGTTGCATATTAACCACATCTTGTTATTCAGCTAAATTTGATTTATAAACAAAAGCTGCATCTTTAAATTTAAAAATTATAATCTTAGTTGTAATTCATTTTTTTGTTTGTTAGCCAAGAAGCACAAAAATGACTGTTCTTGTTTTGGTCATTAAGACTAACATCTTGTAAATTAGGTTGGACTGTAAAGGTTTAATGGTCAAATCAGACAAAACTTTTTCAGCTCCCTTTCAACCAACACATATTGGACTGCCTATATCTATCTATTGATGTTTTTGTGGCTTAAAGTATCTACAGGATTGGGATAGCCAGCCCCATGCCCAACCTTCCTTAGTCACTTCTTACAGCATGCTTGGCAGGTTACAGTATTATTATTCTTTTCTTCATTTCAAGTGATGAAAATTATGCCCCAGAGATTTAGTAATTAAATTGATAGAAACTGTACATAATAACGTATACATAAGTAAGGATAGACAGATGGTTTCACAACTTTGAGACTTTTTAGTTCGCTGAATTTTAAAGCACATCTATTCTTTGGCAACAAGGTGAGGTTATAACTTGGATGGACAAGGTTCTAGTCTCCACATTGTTTATTACGGAGGGCTCAACAGTCTCAAGGTAAGGTGTCCGCCATGGGTGCCGGAGGTCACGGGTTAGAATCACGGTGGAGACCAGGATTTTTATCACGTGGATCTTCTGGTTAAAATTCACCTGATCACAGGCTAGTGAGATCGGACTTTCATGCTCAGTGTCGGACACGTTAAAAATTCCTTGGCAGTTGGAAATTGAAAATAGTAGGCTTGACGGCAGCTGCCCATTCAAAATTTAAATAAAAAATCTACCCATGTTATTTGTACCTTTCCCCAGGTAGTTTGTTAAGAGCAGCTATAGATGGCACCTAACTGGCTGCGGGTCTACTTAGCTCTTGTGTTTTTTTTGTTTTTTGTTTGTATTTGCCTTATTTCTCCATTCCCCAATGCGGTGTGCGTTGCACTGTGTTTTTATTTTGCGCCTGTCTGCCCAGAGCATCTGACTTTGGCATGCATTTTATGTAAGTGTCTGCTTCCCCCTACATTTTGTAATGGTTGCTTCCCCGGGATAATGGTCGGTAATGTGATGGAAATTAAACCCAATACCTTCGGATTGTGAGCCGTGTCACTAGGCCACGTCATCCCCTTCTCTTGTGTTTGAGTCTGTTAAGATGGACTCACACATCTGTTAAAACACCCTTCACGAAACTAGTTGTATACAGACTCTGTAGAGTCTTCTAAACCAGTATAACAACGTTAAGTTAATACTTCAATTTTTTCTTCTGCTGTTTGGAATGTTTAGAAAATACAACACCTGTTGTGTCAATACATTATCTCTAATTGATTAGCCACAGTTTTCTATATTTTCTATTTGTCACTATCCTGCTAATGCTTTTATCACCAATGTTGAAGTATCTGTGTTATCATATAGTTACTTTACATCAGTAATATCAGAGCTTATTCATATCTCACATCAGTAATATCAGAGCTTATTCTTACCTCATCATTTATATCAGAGCTTATTCTTACCTCACATCATTTATATCAGCGCTTATTCTTATCTCATCATTTATATCAGCGCTTATTCTTACCTCATCATTTATATCAGAGCTTATTCTTACCTCACATCATTTATATCAGCGCTTATTCTTATCTCATCATTTATATCAGCGCTTATTCTTACCTCATCATTTATATCAGAGCTTATTCTTACCTCACATCATTTATATCAGAGCTTATTCTTACCTCACGTGATTTATATCAGAGCTTATTCTTACCTTACATCAGTAATATCAGTTTACATGCTTACCCAATATCAGTAATATTGGTCTTTCATTTCAGGGATATGTGTTACTGATCAGAAGTTCGATCAGAAACATCAGAAGCTACATTCAAAAGTTGAAGTCGACATTAAGGTCAAGGCCAGACAAAAACAGGTCTGTAATTTTAACTTCTGTTCCCTCCTCTCAAGTGTCAAAGTAGCAGAATGGTGGAACGCTTGTTTCTCGTGGTAAAGGTATCAGGTTTGATGATTGGGAAAGATTTGCCACCAATCGCACAGGCTCTGACAGGGGACGGCACGGGCTAGTGGTTAAGTGACACGGCTCACAACCAAAGATGCTAGGTTTGATCCCTATCACGCATTTGACAAAGTCTGGAAAGATGGACTTAGAGTCAAGCTAAGAAGAAGTGATGTTTGTGGGAAAATGTACAAGTGGATCAACCACTACCTCAAACAAAGAACGGCCAGAGTCCAAGTACAAGGGCAGATGAGCAAAAAGGTGACACTCGAGCAGGGAGTACCCCAAGGGGGAGTACTGTCACCCACACTCTTCCTGGTATATATAAACGATATTACAGAGAATATGCCAAGAAGAGTCCATAGCTCAATGTTTGCAGACGATCTGGCTATGTGGACCTCTGAAAAGAATCTCACCATAGCAAGAAATCGGATGCAGACGGCCCTAACATCGCTGGAAGAGTGGGCGAACTCATGGCTGGTCAAAATAAACGAGGAGAAAACCACATGCACAATATTCTCGCTTTCAATCAAACCACAAATCACCAAATTAAGCCTAAATGGCAAATTCCTGCAGCCAAACGACAACCCAAACTATCTGGGAGTCACATTTGATCGGCACATGACATGGAAAAGTCAGATCGAGAGAAACCGAATGACAGCCAGAGAAAGAATGGCAATCATGAGGAAACTTGCTGGCACAAGCTGGGGAGCAGACGAAAGCATACTAAAGAAACTGTACACTGGAAGAGTGAGACCAGTTCTCGAGTATGGCATTGCGGCATGGACAACAGCAGCGAAGGCGAACTTCGATAAAGTTAGCAAACTTCAAAACCAAGCCATGAGAGTTATAACAGGAGGCATGAAGTCAACGCCAATTGTAGAACTTGAAAAGATTACAAAACTGCAATCCATGACCGATAGAAGAGACTGCAGAGCCCAGCTGCAGTCAGAGAAACTCCAAAGACTGACTGACCATCCAATGCACCAGAGACTAAACAATTTGGGAAATGGGAAACTAAAGCGGAGAAACTTTGCAGAAATAGCCAAAGCAAAGATGCACGAAGATCCCATAAACGCACTAACAACACCAAAGCCCATCACTACTGTACGAAAACCTACCTGGAGGCAGGATATATTTCCAGAGGTGGTAGAAAATATACCAGGTATTGGAAACAAAAACTGCCAGACTGAAAAAGAAAGGAGAGATACTACCCTAAGCTTTATATCGAAAAACTACCCAAGCATGGACTGGACCCATGCATACCCCACCGGTTCTGTAACAAACACTACACAGAACGGAGGGGCAGGAGCATTCCTGAACCTACCAAATGGCAAACAAATAACACTGTCATTCGCTACTGGTAAGTACACAAGCAATTTCAGAGCGGAGGCAGAGGCACTGAGGGCAGCAGTGGAAGAAATGGTGACACATAAAGAAAATGAAAGCCATACAGTCCTGCTTACAGATGCTCTCGCCGTAGTCACAGCGTTAAAAAGCCAGAAAAAACACTGAGCTTAATGACTTAAGAACAGCACTCTGTCAACTATGCCAGCAGTCCGCACCAAAAAGGGTAGTGGTACAGTGGGTCCCATCACACTGTAACATCCAAGGCAACGAGGAGGCAGACGGACTGGCAAAAGAAGGTGCAAGACTACCACAAACAGATACTAGTATGACGTACGAAGAGTCAAAACGGCTTATTAAAGCCAGATACATGACCAAATGGGAAACCGAACATACTGGTTACACCAAAAACGATGCATATTACCAGTTGAACAGAAGAGAGCAGGTCGTTGTCTTCAGACTTCGCACTGGCCACAACGGACTGAGGTACCACCTATTCAACAAATTGAAGATAGGTGGAACCGACGAATGCCCGTGTGGTACCGGGAAAATGACCGCTGAACATCTGCTGCAGAACTGCCCGACATACGAGGATCAGAGAGAGCAGATGTGGCCATCACCAGTGGAACCACAAGACAAGCTCTATGGCAGTGTCGACAGCCTCAGGATGACCGCCGCTTTTTTCGAAAAAATAATGGTTACTGTCTGACTGCGTACGAAGAAGAAGAAGAAGAAGAAGATCCCTATCACAGCACCAGCTGTTACCCAGGGGAAGCAAAGCCTTAGAAAATGCAGGAGGAAGCAGACCCTTACATAAAATGCATGCTGAAGTCAGATGCACTGCGCCGACAGATGCAAAATAAAAACCACAGTGCATCGCACACCGACTTGGGGAATAGATAAATAAGGCGAACACAAACAAAACAAAAAATAAATAAAAACAGGCTGATGCAGCACTATTGCTGGGGTGTTCAGAGACATGAGGCATCAAGAATAAATAAGGCTATACAGAGATGATTGCTTTGCAAGTCTGTTCACATTAACCATTATTAAACCCCAGTGGTGGGGGGTGTTCTTTTTCCTTGAACTAAATGCGACAGACAATTCGGGGCTCAGATTAACCTATTTAGCCATCTTCAAACTCATGCAAACAATGGATGTTATTAGCTACCATTAAACAAATAATATAATGGTGCCATCTGAAATCATTTACTATTATTGTACCATTCTGTCTCAATCCTTATTGTTAGATGAGAGAAGAGATGGCAGCAAGACATGTGCAGAGACGGCAATCATCTAACTTGGATAGGGATGCAAGACGAGATGAGAAATCAGAACCTCAAGCAACAGCTTCTGCCTCATTTATATCAGATACACTTGACAAGGTCAGTTCAGTCCTGAAGTCTTGGCTGATGTGGTTTCAGTAATCTTTATTGTTCTGATACTATGACAAAAACGACTTGGTATGTAACTTGAACATATCACCATGTAGACTACCCAGTTGTATTTAGGTACTTGACTCTGTTAGGGGGAGGGATCACTGTGCTCGGAGGTAAGTCCTTGCCTCTCAAGAAATGAACAAATGACAGCACAAAATGATGGGGCGGTTTGAATCCTTCAAGTTTCAAGCGGCCGCTTGGTCTCAAGGGATGTGAGATTGTATACCTTGCCCTATTCGAGATAGCCAATAAACTCTGAGGTCTCGTGTGTACATTGTGCACATAAAAGAACCCATTAGCAGTTGAAAATCAAAATGAACAGGTTGTTATCTCCTGCCCAGTCAACAACATTCAGAAATTAATTAAATCCCTACCCAAGCCACATGGCTGGAAGTATACCTGAATGGAAAATGTCTGTATCTTGTGCTTTGTTCAGTTGTCTCGACTAACACGTCTTGCCACTGGATCAAAGTATCTCAGGACAAGAGAGTGGGGTTGATGGCAGCGCAAATCTTCCTCACTTAAATCTAGTTAAAGTGCAAATCACAGTGTCAGGCCTTAAACAATTTACAGCAATCTCTCTATCTTGACACTGTCGCTCTCATTGCTAGCGATGGGCAGCTGATGGAGGGGGCTTAATAATCTACACTATTCCATTCTTAGATGAAAGAAAGTGACCTGATTTTGTATATGAATTTGTAGATTAGTTCTTGTTAATAATTTCCCTCAACCTGGACCTTAGCTGATGATTGTAGAGGGGGGTTCTGTGTAAGTGTTAAGCTCTCTCGTGCTCTGTGATACCATAATGTGAGAGAAGTCATTGCAGGGCAAAGTCCTTTTTACTATTGAGCTCTGACATGATTTCATACAGCATGAAATTATTTCATCAGTCCCATAACCTAGAAGGTCGTTGAGGAACTGTTATTGCAGTTTGTCAAACTAGTTCATGCCATACGTCTTGATTTTTTGCCAGGATATTAGTTTCAGCTATAGACCTTCCCGTCCACTCTTTTATATTGTCCTCCCATCTCATTTTTGGTCTCCCTGACCCACGCTTCCCAGGCACAGTGCCATGCAGGACGAATTAGTCAGCCCCACTGATCGTGATATATGTCACTTCCCTGTCAATTTTCGTGTTTTTACTATTGTCAGTAGGTTTTAATACTGGCCTAACTCCTTCCTAACAATTTCAAGAACACTCTCATTTGTAACATGATCCAAATATGAAATGCCAAGAATTCTTCACAAGCATCTCATTTCCATTGTGCAAATTTTACATTCTAGTGCAGCCGTCAGAGTCCAAGTCTCACACGTAGTTATACCGAGGTGACCGTTGTATACATTAAAGTCAGCTTCGATTTAAGGCTAATGTTCTTTTTTTCCAGATTATTTGCAGTCTGGTCAGGGCGACCATGGTCATTGCTGTTCTTGACTAGATCTCCGCTCTAGACCCCTCCGCATTAATTTCTGCTTCCAGATATCTGAGCCGCGTAACAATTTCCAGAGGTTCACCTTTGATCATAATTGGGTTTAAAATACCCTCTGGGGCGTTGACCATAATCTTACTTTTCTCTGCCCTGATTTCCATCCCAAATTTCTTGGCAGCATTATCCAGGTTTGTGACTAGCCTTGCAAGTTCAGGTTCTGAACAAATAACCTGAAGTTATTTATGTTGTTTGTACTTTGGTCAGAATTTTTAATATCTGGAAGAGCACCATAGATTCTGCCCTCAATGTATTATATTTGTACACTCCATCCTAACTTATTATTTTATAACTAGTATCATGTGCCATGACTTTGTGACATTGGAAATCATGTCTATCCATAAACTTTGATTTCTATCCACTTTCCATAACTTTTGTTTTGACTTATTTTTGTAGCTCAATGTATAACATTGAATACCTCCTTTTCTTTGTCTTCTTCTTTGTTTCTTAAGTTTCTCCTATTGTCAAAATGCTGCCTAATATACTTTTCTCATTCATCATACATTTATTATAGTAACTTTATCAATTGCTTTCTCAGTCATTTATTTTCTCTTTGTCTCTAGCTGTCTGGGGCATTTTTAATAATCTTCTGAGAAAGTATTTTTTTTAAATGTTTTTGTTGTATTTCTTTTCTCATTGCTGATAACTAATTGATGTTGTTGTTGTTGTTATTATCCCGTAGCTGCTGAGCAAGCCTGCTCTTAGCAGCCCAATACCATTCTAATATATATATAGTTCTTCATTTGTGCCACTGCTCCGTACAGTGTATTGATAATTGTAGGCAGTGCTTGTAAGAATCTTTTCCTGATTAACTGATGGATAAAATACATTGATTCTTACATTTATTTATGTGGTCTCTTTCAGCTGCAAGTCTCAGAGTGGAATAATAAGACCACAGAAAAACATAGGCAAGATAAAGATGGTCTCGACTTGGCATTAGCAACTGTGACAACATTTCCAAAGCATCATCCAATTCAGCAGAAAATGGAGAAGCAGCAGCAGCAATTGTGTTCTGAACAGAAGGAAAGATTGAAGCAACCAAGACATGTTAACTCTGTGAACTTAGCTGAACAGGTCAACCTTCATTCAGAAGGTGAACCAAGTCCTGATTTACCAGCACGGATAAAGGGAAGTGCTAGAGAAAGAAGAAGGCAGAAAGCTGACATTGGCAACAAATTTGTTCAGGAGCAAAAAGGGTTAGCATCATCACCATTATTGTCAATTGTGCACAGAAATAATAGTTGTTTAAGACTCAATAGTGGTCAGGTGAACTTGGAGCCCAGACATCAACTTCCATACCAGGCTGGAGATAATATAGGCCAAAGGGAAAGTGATGGCTTACTTGTAAATATTACAGTAGATAATGGTAAGAACTACAGTGAAGTTACTGGAAATTCCTGCTCCGCCCCTGAAGAAACATCAGCAACAAAATCAACCAAAAATATAGCACCAACAACTGCTTTCATAAGACCTAAAGGATTACAGCTTGCTTCACTGAGAAACAATGAAGTTTCTCACATGAAGCGACTCCCAAAGAAGCACTGTCAAAGGTTGGTAAATGTTTTTTTTTTCTTTTTTCTTTTGCGTTCATCTTATTTTTCAATTCTCCAAGGCGGTGTGCATTGCACTACGAATTTTATTTTGCGCCTGTCGGCCCAGTTGCATCCAACTTCGGCATGCATTTTATGTAAGTGTCTGCTTCCTCCTGCATTTTATAAGGGTTTGCTTCCCCTGGGTAATGACCAGTGCTGTGATAGGGATTGAATCCAGCACCTTCGGCTTGTGAGCTGTGTCACTTAACCACTAGCCCATGCCATCCTCCAAACGATTGTGCTATGCTTGGCTTCATCTGCATGGCGCTCACTACTATGGGAATCACATCTATCCACATCATCTCGTCAGCCAGGATGCCTTGAAAACAGCCTGTTTCCAGGCAACGCTGCATGGAAGAGAGATTGTGGTCTTGGTCAGTGCATTGTGCCTGACCCTGACGTGAGGTCCTGGTCAGTATGTTTTGCCTGACTGGACTAGCATCTCAGTTCCCCTGGTCCAGGGGTGAAATTTGCACAGTTTCACAATCCCAATCCCACTGTGTCCAGTTTGACAAACACTGGCTTTTTTCTTGGTACAATTACTTCTCCACATATAGAAAGTATTGACAACCTACTGTACTGCATACCTGCCAAGAAACTTATAACAGTCAAATAGATTGGCAGTTGTAAGAGGCGGCATTCTGCAAAGGACATGTTACTTGCTTTACTGCTTTAAAAAATTAAAGTATAGTGAATGGCTCTTTGTTTTTAGAGATAAAAATACATTAAATTATATCTTGTCTTGAGAAGTAATTGTGGAGTGGTGAATTTAGCCCCTTGAAATGAGGGGAAAAAATCAGCAGATTCTTCCTTGAAATATTTTTTTTGGGGAGAGGGATTTCTACCTTGATTTCTTTGTTGGCGTTTGTCCTGTAAAAGAACGTTTGGGACATTTTGTATTAGTTTACAGCGAGGTTGTGGTATCTGCGTATATCAGTCTGATACATCCATTTTTGAAACAGCATTTTGAGACCTGGTTTGCTTTCCCTCTACGATTCCTCAGGCCGCATGGTTGCAGTCTTTTTCCAGAGCAGGAGCCAAAGATGCAGCAGTGAATGAGCTGACATCAGCCAGTGACTCATAGCTGGTTGTTTGCAATAGTATCCATGACACATAAATGACTAAGACCCTATTCTACCTCCAAGTGGTGACCCTGGAATCAGACAGCAACCATATAGCCTAGCTAAGAGATTAGGGATCAAAAAGGGAAGACAAACCAGGTTCCAAAAATGTTGTGCTGAAATCAGATGTATTGGACCAAAAGGCGCAGATATCATAGCCTCACTCCAGCTGAAGTAGTATGCGTCGGACCATAAGGTGAAAATATTGCAGTCAAGCTGTAAACTACGACACAACATTATGCTACTTACAAAGCCCTTCTAGGGCTTGGTAGGGGAAGTTTGAGAATGAACGATGAAGAAGAAGAACATAGCCTCACTGTAAACTCAGGCACAATGTCACAAATGTCCTTTACAGGACGAACATCGAAGAAGAAGTTTCCAGAACTGCCACTCAGAGGTGTAATAGGATGTTGGTCAATTATGGGTCACTGACACTGATCCAACCAGCCAGCCATATGTGTTGATGACTTGTCAGCTCATTCACTGCTGCACATTAGGCCCCTACCTTCAAATCTAGCAGCAAAGTGGTAGAGTGCTCGGTTCTTACAGCTAAGGTACCAAGAATACACCCCTGTTATTAACACTCTCCGTGATTCATATGGCGAAAACCATTCAAATTATAAAGTGGAGGCCGGGGTTATGGAAATAGCGGTTGAGATTTTGCACCATCGGCTTGACCTGGACGAATTGTTGCAGATAGGCTTGGGATTTTTGGTGGCTCCGGGTCGGTTCTGGGGACTCCGGGGGGGCACCCCGTATGGAGAAAAGGAGATATCCTTGGTGGGAAGAGCAATCAACAACATTATCACTGCCCACAGAAAAATTACACCTTGCTATGGATCCCTGGACGTGGTGGGCTGCTGGAAAACAGGACAGCAGACGGATTGGCAAAAACAGGAGCCTTGAAACAACGGTTGGATAGACCCCGCAATGACCACACAGTAAAACAAATTATTGGAAATAATGCCCGGGAGGTCTGGATGTGTGGGTTGCCAACAGGAGCAGCAAGTCGTTGTGTGTTTAGCGAAATGTCGTAGCCAAAAGATGGCGATGACATAGGTTAGCTACAGGGGAGAGATCGGGGTCTCGTCTTTCAGTTTCGAGTAGGACATGCCGGAGCTGGTGGCCACTTGGGCCATATCGGTACCTGGCTCCTGCCCTTGTGCGGATATTGCTCTCATCCTGATGAGGTGGTTCGATGCCTGCTCATTGGGTGCAGGGCGTTTGTAAACATGGTGAGGGGATTCTTGCATGCATTGCTGACGATAACCAACACACTGACGGAGCAGGGAAAAAACTGAAGAAGACCTGTATCTATATAAGAATGGCATTGGGCTGCCAAGAACAGGCTTCCTCAGCAGCTATGGGATAACAACAACATTAACACTCTCCAGCTGACCAAACTGTAAGTGGGTATCTGGTTTACTGTTAGAAATATAAAACAGTGCAAATGTTGCAACATAAACATTTGTCTGTGCTGGTCAAGTTCTGTTATGTGGTATCATGAACTGGCAACTGCAGACTCGGAGACCATCCATTGAACAATTTAAAAATCAGACAATCACACATGTACCCTCATGGCAACAACATGCAAGCAGCAGAACATGTCTTTGGATTCCACAAGAGGAGCAGAGTAACAACTTGACCTTCTCCAACCAAGATCAGGGATAAAGTCTATGGTGAGAAGAGAAGCATGAGACAGACTGCCAAGTTTATGATGGATTTTTTTAAACTGAACGAAGATGTTCTCATTGTTTTATTATGTTTGTAGATTCCTCAGAGCTGATTTGGGTCATAATAAAATCATGGACCGCATCAAGAAGGTGGAACTGAACAGAAGCGAGATCAACTTCTTAGAAAAAGGTAAGTTTAGATACCAACATGAGTATAAGACACCCTTACTGGGAAGGAAAGAATAGAACTACTACACTTCCAAGCATGTCGTAAATGGTGACTAGAGAGAATTGTGCATGGGTTAGCGACCTCATCTTGTAAAACAAATTGCTAAAGAAATCGTCACTGCAAAATTACACAAAGTGCTCTGGTGGAGTCTTCCTAAAATAGGCCATTTGTAGTCGTGGCTTTATGCTCTGGCTAGAGTGACAAAAGGAACAACAAGACAAAAAAGACAAAATTTATTAAGATAGTACGGTATAGGTAAAGGTCAGTCCCATGGCAACAATTTCCGTCGGGAATGAAGATAACTCTTCATGTACTAAGCTGCAGCCTATGTGAGATGGGGTCGCCAGTTCTCTTCCTTACTGTTTATACCTTCTCTAACTCATACGTCAGGTAACCATTTATAGCTGGGTTGACTGGAGCAGCGGTCGTACCAGGCACAAGCCATGCTCTGATTTTTTTGTCCATCCGTGATTTCAAACCCTGGCGCACTGTAATACCAGCCTTAGCAAGCTATGTCACTGTCGACTAGGCTACACACTCCACAAGATATTACAAAAATATATATATTTTAACAAATGTAATCAGTCAGTTGGTCCCTTGGTCTTCTAGCATCCATATTATATTGAGGATATACTTACTTACTTAGTCATTCCTCTTCTACCGTGAGGTGTAGAGGTTTTTCCAGAGAGAACGCCACACTGCTCAATCCGCCATCTTTTCCCTGGCCTCTCTCCAATCCAGCCCTTGATCGCTTAGGGACTTTCGTATGGTGTCTTCCCAACGTACTATGGGACGTCCTGGGGGTCTGCGCCCCTGACTTTTTATCTTCCATGATCGCTTTGGTATCCGATCTTCTTCCATTCTACAGACATGGCCAAACCACTGTAGCTGGAACTGCTCCATTCGTGTAGGAGGCCCTTAGCAATCCGCAACCCTGCTGACGATCCTGGTAGGAAGTTCCTCCCCCAGTATATTGAGGATATGCGTACCATATTTCTGTGAGGCACTGTAATTTTTTGTGAATGAAAATTGCCAGGTTTTTTTTTGTGTTGTTCAAATGAATAAGAAGAATGAGGCCAAGATGCAGCAGTGCATGAGCTGACAGCGCAGCCAATGACTCATACCAGGGACAGAAGATAAAGCACAGTACATGACTCAAAGCTGGCTGCTTGCATCAGGGTCCGCTAACAGTAGCTAACCAAGACCCTATTATTCCACCACATGACGGACCAGGAAACAGGCTGCACTAGTCACTAGATCACAGTGGGAAGGTAAACTCGGTACTAAAAAATGCTTTCTAGGCCTACTTACACGTAAGTACTCTTACACAACTCTAACATGTGCCCTCAGGGTTGAGGCCCTTCCTTTGCACTTTGGTTGGGATTGACCAGTAAGATCACCCTGACTATCATAGGTACATACAGACGTACACATGCATCCAAGCATTTTTTAATACGTCCTGATATTGCCTGAAAGACTGTGGAAAGGGCTTGGTTCCGCCAGTAGAATACAGATAGGCAAACATTTTCAAAAAGAAACAAACAAAAAAACTGTGAACAGAAAGGCTTGGCTGAACAGATGGGTAATACTGGGAGAGAGATCTACAAACATATGGCCATCCAAAATCCTGAAAAGGAGAGATCAAGGGACCGTTTTCCAGCTTCACACATATATGACGCAATCAGCAGATGCGAAAAAATTCACGCATGGCAGTCCCCTATACCTCCCTGCTGAAGGACAACACCCATGCTTCATTGGTTTCCAAGGAAAGAAATTAAGGTCAGATACTCTTTTAACACATCTGGTACAGCTTAACAGTCACTTGAATAGAATCCAACTACAGTGGACTCCAGAGTACCGGTTGTGCACACATCACTATGAAACTGTTGAACACCATCTTTTTGAGTGTCTGGCACTTGACGGTTTTAGGAAAACGCTTTCTGCAAGGCCATACAAATGGAACACAAATACTTGCAGATACCACTAATGGCATTGGGCCAAAGGACAGGGGCCCACAGACTGCTGAATCAATAACCAACCATTACTAAGACATCCAAGCATTCTAATGGAGACTAAAGACAAATTGTCAATAGTGTATTCAAACCAACTCTCTGTTTTTAATGTCAAACATGGACACCAACTAAGACAAATTATCAACAGCATATTCATACCAATTCTCTGTTATCACTGTCAGACATGTACCTTTACCAAGGCAAAATAATGAATGGTCATAGCATGTGAATGAAGATGCTTACAAATAGTAGTCAGGATTGCTAGAAGAGACAATGAGAAATAAAAACTTCTAACAAATAAAGCCAACAAAGAAAATGACATCATATTGATAGGCAGGTTAGTAGTCTGCTTAGACAACATGGCTCCGTCATGGCAACCACCCATGAAGACCCTATTCCGCCTCCAAGTTATGGTCCTGGAAACAGACTGCAACCGCTGTCAAAGACGGATGTGTCAGACCGAAAAGTGCAAATATCGCAGTCAAGCTGTAAACTAGCACTCCGGACTACATCCTGCTGCTTGCAAAGCCCTGTTCAGGGCTTAGTGGCGGGAGATTGAGAATGAACAAAGAAGAAGTACACTGCAATCATGCAGGCTGGCTAAGAGATTAAGGATCAAAGAGGGAAGACAAACCTAGTCTCAAAAGTGCTGCCAAAAGGTGCAGAAATTGCAGCCTAGCTGTAAACAATAACACAACGTCACAGACATGTTTCATGACAAACATCGAAGAATAGGAAGAATCCATTTTGAAATATCATTCTTTGTTTATTGTCACTCTCCACAGATCTGCTTGGAAGTGGCGCATTCTCAGAAGTGTTTAAGGGCACATATCAAGGTTCAGAGGTCGCAGTGAAAAGACTGAGGGCACCACTTCATACTCGGGACTTTAATTATTTTGTTGCAGAAGTATGTCTTTTGTATCATAATATATGTAAAACAAATGGAAGGAGGAGGGCGAGTTTCAGAGCGAAGAATATCGTGCAGTACACTCTGGCAATGAAAAAGGACAAGAAAGAGTGGCCATTATTCTAGATAAAAAGGCTTAAATGGCTCTGGGGGATATTGAGGTGATCAACCATCGTCTCATCATGACCAGAATTAATACACCTAGATTAGACACAATCATAATCTAATTATATAAGCCAGCATCAGCACATGGAGACGAGGATGTGGAGGAGATGTATGAAAGACTGGAAGAGTTGTTGAGCAAAACAAAGGCAAATGTTATACTGATGGGAGACCGGAACGTGGTAGTGGGAGAGGGCAGAGAAAAGAACATAATAGGGAGGTATAGATTGGGGATAAGAAACGAAATGGGACAAAGTTTATTTCTGTGAACAGGAGAAATACACAGTATCCAACACGTGGAATGAAACACCCTATAGAAGGAGATATACAAGGACATCCCCAGGAAACAAATAGAGGAGCCAGACTGATTATATCTTAATAAAATCTAGGTTTGGTAACCAGGTTAAAAGAAAAGGTGGCCTACCCCGATGCAGATTCAGACCATAACCTAGTAATGATGTCAGCTACAATGGAAGTTACAAGTATGGCAACCAAAATGATGCAAGGGGAATTTAGAAGTCCTGAGGGAGGATTCCAAAAAGAGATCGAAATGGTGATAGGAATCTCACAAACCACACAGGCAAAGGCTTAAGAATAGTGTGACAGAGGCTGCAGTAAAAACAGTTAGGAAAATGGAAATTGCAGTAAAGAAACCCTGGATCAATTCGGAAATAATACACAAAATGGCAGAACAACGCAAATGGAAAAACGTGAACACCAAAGCAGGCAGAGATTCCCTCAAGAAACTAAAAAACTAAATAGACAGAGAGTGCAAGAAAGCAAGAGATGAGAGGTTGTAGGAAGGTTATAGAGAAATAGAACAAATGGAAAAATAATGGAGGTCGGACCTAATTTTAGGAAAATAAAACAAATAAGGGAGTTCAGCCACATACCATACAAGATAAACTGGGTAACATCATTACAGACCCAGCCAGCCACATGCCATACAAGATAAACTAGGTCATTACAGACCCAGCCAGCCACATGCCATACAAGATAAACTAGGTCATTACAGACCCAGCCAGCCACATGCCATACAAGATAAACTAGGTCATTACAGACCCAGCCAGCCACATGCCATACAAGATAAACTAGGTCATTACAGACCCAGCCAGCCACATGCCATACAAGATAAACTAGGTCATTACAGATCAAAAGAAAGAGAAATTGAGAGAATACGTGGCAGACCTAAATGAAGAAGATACAGCTATATACTATATACAGCTCAAATCTCAAATACATTAAGTGAGAAAGAAGTAGGAGAGGAGGACACACAGATAAGTCGAGAAGAATTTGACTGGGCACTAAAGACGCAATTGGCACATTGAAGTTCCTTGTGGAGAAAATGATCTATCGAGAAGACCCCTGTAAACTGCTACATAGATTATGAGAAGGCGTTTAATAGAGTGTCCTGGAAGAGGCCTTTTGAAATTCTCAAACATGCCAAAATTTAAGAACCAATCCTCCGCCTGATACAGAACCTATACACAACCAAAAGGCCATCAGATCATTAAGAGAAAGGTCCACGTACATGGTACCTATAAGAAAGAGAGTAAGACAGGGATGTCCACTTTCACCTGGCCTGTTCAATGCGTACTCAGAGGTGATGATGGCTGAAGCAATGCAATCTGAGGATAAAGGTAAAGGGCGAACAACTGGAGGTAATAAAATATGCTGATGACCAAGCCATTATAGCAGAGACACAGAAGGATCTACAAAAAATGCTCAATGAAATTAGCAACACTGCAGATATTTATGACATGAAAGTGGACACAGAGAATCTTTAAGGAAAAGAATCTTATATACATATGTTTTCTTCTTCTTCATCGTACGCAGTCAGACGTCAACCTTTATTTTTTCGAAAAAAGCAGCCGTCATCCTGAGGCTGTCGACACTGCCATAGAGCTTGTCTAGTGTTGCCACTGGTGATGGCCACATCTGCTCTCTCTGATAAATACATATGTTTGAACTGTGGCAATGTATGGCTCTGAAACATGGACTATCTGCAATGTCCTCATATGTCCTTTATTCTGTTAACCCTATTATATCTGGTTTTTCTTCTTCTACATACAGTTCCAATTCTTTTATTTTATTTACTATGCTTCTCACATTTGCATAAAAACATTTTAGTTTGTCATTTTTTTGTTTTTCCAATTTTTGCTTCTGCTTTATCATTTTTATTTTTGCTTTTCCACTACTTATTTCATACTTCCCTGACATCAACTCTTCTCTTTGACTGCATCCTCTATAGCACCCTAATGTAGGCCTATCTTTAGTCTCATACTTCATAGGCCTTACTAGTTTAAATTTGTAACACAATGATTAAACATGTACTTCGCTGCAGCATGCTGTCTTATCTCATTTAGATGTAAACCTCTCCACTCTAGCATTTTACTTTTGTCTACTTTCACATCAATAAATTCCATACCCATGTCCGCACACATCACCTGCAACCTTAGGTTGATACCTATTATCTTACTATGTAAATAGTCTGACCCATCTACTCTGTCAAAAATACTCATCATTGTGACCTTTCTGAACTTTCTGAACTAGGTAGGTAAAATGGAGCGAGGAAATAAACTGGTCACCCTACCTCATACAGGATGTGGTTTAGTATATTAAAGTCTCTAACAACTTCATTCCCCAAAAGTAGTGTAACTACTATGAGACAAAACTTGACTTAGTATACTGAAGTATCTAACAACTTCATTCCCCGACAGTAGTGTAACTACTATGGGACAAACTTTGACTTAGTATACTGAAGTATCTAACAACTTCATTCCCTTACAGTAGTGTAACTACTATGGGACAAACCTTGACTTAGTATACTGAAGGCTTTAACAACTTCATTCTCCAACAGTAGTGTAACTAATTGGGGACAAACCTTTAGTATACTGAAGTATCTAACAACTTCATTCCCTTACAGTAGTGTGACTACTATGGGACAAACCTTGAATTAGTATACTGAAGGCTTTAACAACTTCATTCTCCAACAGTAGTGTAACTAATTGGGGACAAACCTTTAGTATACTGAAGTATCTAACAACTTCATTCCCTTACAGTAGTGTGACTACTATGGGACAAACCTTGAATTAGTATACTGAAGGCTTTAACAACTTCATTCTCCAACAGTAGTGTAACTAATTGGGGACAAACCTTTAGTATACTGAAGTATCTAACAACTTCATTCCCTTACAGTAGTGTAACTACTATGGGACAAACCTTGACTTAGTATACTGAAGGCTTTAACAACTTCATTCTCCAACAGTAGTGTAACTAATTGGGAACAAACCTTTAGTATACTGAAGTCTCTAACAACTTCATTCCTCAACAGTAGAGTAACTACTATGAGGCAAACCTGTACTTTTATTTCTTGTTATGTCCTTTGTGGACTGGTCATACTTGTTGATGGGGGAACGGCGTGGGCTAGTGGTTAAGAGACACTGCTCACAAACTGAAGGTGCTGGGTTCGATCCCCATCACAGCACCGGCCGTTATCTCGGGGAAGCAAACCCTTAGAAAATGCAGGAGGAAGCAGACCCTTGCATAAAATGCATGCTGAAGTCGGATGCACTGGGCCGACAGGCACAAAATAAAAACCACAGTGCAACGCACACCGCCTTGGGGATTAGAGAAATAAAGCCAACAAAAATTTCTTGAAGGCTTCAATGCATTTATGATCGATCTGCAGAATAGTTTATGTTTTAGAACTGTACAGCAGGATTAGAGTGACACAGATTATGTAAAATCGTAGCTTGGATTTCATTGAAAGTCTCTGCTCATTTAATGGAAAGCACTCATAGAGGTGGCAGCTTGACTGGCTCTTCAAATGATGTTTAGTTGGCTTCATTTGAGTTTTTTTACTGCCAAGATAAACGAAGTGGAGATAACATGGTTGCTATCGACAACAATTTATCTCATTGTGGGGTTGTAGTCAAGGATACAATAAGTGAAAAAAGTTTGCTGCTTCTGCAGGTTTCTATGCTACAGGAATTACGACATCCTCATGTTGTGATGATGCTTGGTGTCTGCAGCAGCTCAGATAAGCTTCCTCTTATAGTGATGGAATTTTTGGCCTGTGGAAACTTGGAATCCTGGTTACAGGATACTAAAAGGTATTTCATTAGTGAAAGAACTCATATAAACAATGATGTTGCCACTTTTACAAACTGCTATTTTCCACCATTTTTGTATTTATCACCACCAACAACTTGTAAAAGGAAGTAATGACTTATACACTTTTTTTTAAACTTTTCCCATTGTAAAACCTTACAAGCAGTTTTCTTAACTAGTTTGTAAGTTTTTTCAAACCAGTTTGTATGGTTTTATTTAAACTAATGTGTATGTATTTTTGATAGTTTGTAAGATATTTTTTTAAATTACAAAATTTGCTCTGAAGTTTTTTTTTCTACAAACATTCTAAAGTGTTAATTTTTACAAAATTATTATACTAAATTCAACGTCTGATCAACTGATTTGAAAGACAAATATTTCATTGTGCATGATCCATGTATGTTGTTCCATCCACATTTAGTCTCTGCTTCTCTGAAGATCGTCATCGATTTGCCCTTAAGAACAGACTGATCACCTGCATGGGTTGTCTCCAACCACATGACATTAATATTTTCCATACCTTTTTTAATTCTTACCTCATACCAACCTCCATCCATCTACCTGACTCTTTTTCTAGCTACATCATCATTTGGTCTCTCCGTGTTTGACCAACACTGGCTTATTCTGCCGTTTTTCACTTTTTGCGCCCTTCAACCACTTTATCTCACCTTTGTCTGTCATTTGGAATCTGACCTGAGAAGGAGTGATGTGATGTTTTCTGTTAGGTACCCTATTTTCACCTTATATATTGACATCCCCCATTTATGTATTCTTCTATTCTTCTACGATTTGCTCGTTCATTATTGTTCTTGTTCGTTGTCCCTTATAAAGGCCTATTAGTCATAAAGTAAGTTTCATTTGTGTTTTCGTCTCAGCGTGGTATCTGACAATCGCCATAATCAGTTGGTTGACGTTGGCAATCATTGACCTTCATCCATTTCTATCAATTGTGTCATATACCAACTCTGTTGTTGATTGTTGCCCATGCCATTCTCTCAGGCTGTCCAGCATCTTCTCTCTTGACCTTCTTCTATCTCTCTTTCCTGCTATCTTTCCTATTGTCACAACGTGCTTTAAGCCGCCTCTTCTCATAACATGTCCAAAAAATGAAGACTGTCTTGTTCTGATTTTTGCAATAAGTTGTGTTTGTGCCTCCTTGAGTGCATTAGTCTTCTTTGCAGTCCATTGGATCCGTAGCATTCTTCTGTAAAACCACATCTCCGTTGCATCCAAAGACCTAAGCGCTTGCTTGCTAATTGTCCATGATTCACTGCCATATGTCAGTACTGGTTCCACGTAGCATTCAAGGACTCTCTTTCGCGGTTCCAGCGACAAGTTTTTGTTGCACAATATTCCTTTCATGATCTGACAATACATATTTATTATATTATTTTTTCCACTTTATTTTTTTCTTACGTCAACATTTATTGCAACTTCAACTAAACTATACAGTTTTTTAATTTCAACTAATTCTTTACCATATGTGGCAAAGCAATATATTTTTGGAGGGGCTGCTATTGTATACACAAATTTGTAAATAAGAAATTAAGATATTGTTTTTTATCCAAACTTGTTTGTGTATTGGTTTTTTTCTTTACTTCAAAAAGGTTTCTGGTGTGGCATTTAGTTTTGTTTGTCTTAGGAGGTTGACTGGTGTGTAATATATCTTGTTTCAAATAAAACCTTTTCAGCTCCATGAGAAGCACAGATCTTCAACAACTACATGTCATCTTGGTTTAATTTTTTTCAGTTCTCTATGTTTAAAAATTGTATTTTAGTTGCTATCAGCATTATTCTCTTTCCTTGACCATCTAGTCTGAGCTAGTTTGGATAATTTGTGCCTTACAGTGTGAGGCAAGATTTCCGAACTCCATATTAATGTTTTTTAATGTATGTTTACAATTGCCATTTAAAGATAATTGTTTTTTTTTGTCTAAATAAAATTAATTAATATTAAAGAATTTCAGCTAAAATTATGATTAAAAGTATCTATAACATGAAGTATTCATAATAAAAATATATATTAGTATGGCTTGGCTTGGCTTCATTTGTTCTTAATCTCCTGTTACCAAGCCCTGACAAGGGCTTTGGAAGTAGCAGAATGTAGTCCAGAGAATGGATTGTCGTAGTTTACAGCTTGACCGTAATCAATGACATTGTTGGGGCAGACATGAAGACATCGTCACAACACCCCGCCATCCTTCTCTGTCATTGGGTGCTGTCTGTGCCTCTTCTGGTTGGAGATTGGTCCATTCTTCTATGTTGTCCTCCCACCTCTTTTTGGGGCGGCCTCTTCGTTGTCTGCCTTGCAGCTTTCCGTACAGGATTGTATTTGCAAGACTATTTTATCTCGATATGTTACCGGTACCAAGCAAGTTTCCTTCTTTTGACAGTTGCCAGGAGGTCTTCAAAAATCGCTATTGCTGTTCTAATTCTCTCTTGTATTTCCTCATCTGTAACTCGACCTTTGTACATGACATTTATAAGTCTTCAGAAACATCTCATCTCCAAGGCCTGTATCCTTCACTGCAGGTCAGCTGTAATGCACGAGATATTCCACAATATTTTAGGTTATTCCAAAACTCAAAAATGTCTTAGCATAACAAATGTACTAGATGTTGATGTTGGTGGAATCTGATGTTATTCCATTGATCTCCGTCAAATGGAACTGGAAATAGTTCATCACATCTTGCTTATTACATGCGTTAAATGATACAGTGTTACTATTCTTTCTTCCCATGCAAAGGTATCCTGGGATCGACACATAGATTTATGTTGCTGTAATGATAAAGTTGGTCTCAGGCCAGATACTGTTGTCAAGAATGAAGTGTTAGAGAAGTTAGTTGCCTATAGCAAGCGATGGTGGTGACACCATTAGACAGTTTTGTATTGATGATGTAACTTGCGCTGTATTTGGATTATAGTGAGGAAGAAACTGCGCTGGTAATCAATCTCACTCTCTGGTCCCAAGATACTTTGGGCCAGTCGCAAGATGATAAACCGAGATAACTGGAGGTAATTCAGGATGCAGGGACTCTAGTCCCACCTCCTTTGAGACCAAGGGTTGCTTGAAACTTGTGGGGCTCAAACCCCCGCTGTTGCTATTCATCGCTTTGAGAGGAGTACCTTACCTGTCGACCACAGCCATCCCCTAAAGGAAGTTAGAGAAGTATCATTGTACTAGGCCAAACCTTTTTCTGAGGCAGGGTGACCAGCTTCCTTCCTTGCTGCCTTTCCTTCTCTAACAAAAGACAGACACCCATTTACAGCATGGTAGACTGTACCATCTAAACTGAGAAGTGAACCTTGTACCTTTGTCATGAGAAGTCTTCACTCTGACCATTTCACTACCTGCTCTGTCCTGCACTTTTTTTTTGTTTATTATTAATTATTTTCTTTAACGTTTTTTGTTCATCATTTCAACTGTCTCTTTAATTTGCTTTATCCTTCACCTTCTTTTTTTTTATACGTTACTATCTTCTCTATTTTTCTTCAAAAATACATTGCTCCAATAATGGAATATCGACTGTCACAGATAACTTTCATATTCAACAACTTTTTTTTCATATTTTTCTAAGACCAAGTTTAAACCACAAGGAGTTTTATCAGATCACTCATGATGTAGCTGCTGGGATGCTGTATCTTCATCACCGCAACCCTCCAGTCCTTCACCTTGATTTGAAACCAAAGAACATTCTCATTGGACATGAGGCAAGGGCAAAAGTAGCTGATTTTGGATTCACTGACCTGAAGTAAGCATTGTATTTTGTTTCTTTTTTATATATTTTTTTTTTAACATAAATATATATATATCATTATTTGTTTCTGTCCCTTTTTAAATTTGTTTCCAAGAAAATTAGCTAATTTTAAGCAAATTTGCATTTTCTTGTAAGTAAATAAGAAAACCACATTAGGTGACAAGGACTGACCGCGCCAACCGTCCATGAGCACGACAAATGGCTGAGTTCCAGACTGCATTCAGTGAGGATGATGTTTTTCTGATTTAACCTAATCAGGTAGTGTGTGGACGTTCATATGAACTGGAGAGTGTTGTTTAATATCCTTGATGTATCTGGCCTGCTTTAAGACCTGGTGGAGGTACATCCTCAGGAAGGTAGACCACATAACCAAATAGGGCCAAACGGCAACGGTTTAGCATGGTGAATGTGCTTTAGAGGTCTGTTCATCGGATGACTTTGTCATTTGAGACCCGGCCATACCAGTGTGCTTGCTAGACTGGGATTACAGCGTGTCAGAGTTTGAAATCACGAATGGACAGAAATAAATCTGGGACGTGGTTCGTTCCTGGCATGACCGCTCCTTCAGTTGACCCAGGTGTAAATGGATACCTGACATATGAGTTGGGGAAGGAAAAAACAGCAAGGAAGGGAATTGGCCAGTTCACCTCACATATGCTGCAGTTTAGTACATGAAGAGTTATCTTAATCCTCAAAGTTATCTTAATCCTCAAAGTTATCTTAATCCTCAATGACAATTGTTGCCATGGGACTGACCTTTACCTTTACCAAACCAGTGTATTGCAAGAATGCGCCTCTGGCTGATTATGTGGAAGGCTTCAATGCATTTGTGATCACTCTGCAGCATAGTTCAAGTTTCTTAACCATACAGCAAGATTGGGATGACACAGATAATCGTGTTGGTTTGGTTGGCCCTGGAATATATGACCATCTTGAGACTGGGGAGGGTTGTGTGACACAGTGCAAGTGGCGATGTCCAGGATATTCTCTTGAGAGTTACAGAATTTCACGTTATAATTACTGCAGAGAAAAACCTGGGGGCTTGACAGTCCAGAACTACACTGTCTCAAAATCTACCAAACTACAAGAAGGAAATGACCTACAAACCTACTATCAATAGCCAAATTCTTTCCTCCCAGGAATGAGACCCCAGGATTCACACAGAGATTTTCCTGATTATAGTAACACATTCATTTTCATAAAGTTAGTGATCAATCAAGGTCTGATGTAACATTAATGTTATTTAAATTAATGCTCATTCAAGACATTTAGTAACATTAAAACATTAATTTTCACATAACGTTAATGTTTTTTCAAAATCTGATGTAACATTAATGTTATTAAGTTAATGTTCATTCGAGGTCTAATGCAACAAATAAATATTAATTAAACTGAAGGTCATTCAAAGGTCCAGTGTAGCAATAAAATATTAATTAATCTAAAGGTCATTCAAAGGTCTGATGTAGCAATAAAATATTAATATTATTTAAACTAAACGTCATTCAAAGATCCATTGAAGCAATAAATTATTACTATTCATTAAACTAAAGGTCATTCAAAGGTCTATTGTAGCAATAAAATATTAATATTAATTAAACTAAAAATCATTTAGAGGTCTGATGCAGTCATTAAAAAGGTGAATATTTATTAACTTAAAGGTCATTGACAGACGGAAGGAACATTTTAACATTCACTTTCAAAGAACTAAACTATCATAGATAACTATTCTATATGTTGTACCTTTATCATTTCAGACGTGACATAGACATGAATCTGTACCAGTCAAACAAGTCACATTTTATCCAAGGCAAGCCTGCCTGGATGGCCCCAGAGATGTTCTCCACAGGGGAGATCACTTTTAAATCAGATGTTTACAGTTTTGGGATGGTGTTGTGGGAAATGTTGACTAGACAGATTCCTTATGAAGATTTAAGTGTGTTTCAGGTGATAATTCTAATTCTTAATCTCTATTTTAGCTTCGCTTGGCTTTGTTTGTTCTCGATCTCCCGCTACCAAGCTCTGAAAAGGGCTTTGCAAGTAGCAGAATGTAGTCCATAGAACGGAATGTGTTGTTTCGTAGTTTGCAGTTTGTCTGTGATATTTGCACCTTTCGGTCAGACACAATCGACTTCAGCAAGCATTTTTTTATACCGGGTTAGCTTTCCCTCTTTGATCTCTTCTCCTTATCCAGTCTGTTCTGTTGTAGTTTGTTATCCAGGATCACCGCGTAGAGGTGTAGAAGGGTTTTGGCAGCTCTGGTTCACTGGCCCTGGCGCTAGCAGTCAGTTATGGGTCGCTGCAGCTCATGGGCTGTTTAGATCCCTAATATATGATTTAATTTCATGGCTAAAGATTAAGAATATTCAACTACATTCTTAGTTAAACATGAAAACCGAGCAAGGAAGGCCTCATTATCTTATAATAAATTGCTGTAGTGCCGACTTTGCACAGAAAATAATCATAATTTACTAATCGGATGTAATTAGCGGAACTCTCAGGAAAAAAACATTTTCCCCTACTTGTGCTTCTTTGCAAGATCGTGGCCATTTTGTCTCCCCTCTAATCCGCCCATCTTTAGAACAGCCTAACCACTCATCTCTTCACGACCTCTTCAATACTCTTCGCCCAAGAAATAACATATTTTTTTAATATACACAGTTTGGAATTAAGTACAAATGATTGTGCCAGTAAAATTTTTAAAAACTGTTGTACTACAGTTGGTTCAACCCGCTAGCATGATTATCAGCAGGTAGGCATCTAAAAAATGAGGACACTTACCCCTCTCTTCATTGTGTCAGTTTGTAAAGAATGAGCGATGAAGATGGTGCCCTACTGGCAGCGGGTCTACTTTGATCTGGTGTTTTAGTTTATTATGGATCCAGGCCATGGACTTACCTGAAATTCACACTAGTCGACGACTTACACTTGTGTTTACGGAAACGTGTCATTTTCCATTTGGACTGGTAAATTCATTCATTTGTGTTTTCTTCACTCCGATGATTCTGGCCTGAACATTGGCTATATGAATTAGCACTACGCTTAAACCTGTGTAATTTTTTCACGGCCTAGTTTACATGGCTGATTTTTACGAGATTGGCCCCCTTCATCCTAGCTGCAGACCACGTCGGTTTTTGCGTGACTTAAATTTAGACAAGACTTTAATGGACTAGAACACGGCCGGGGAGAGATGCTCCTATGACCTCTAGTGATTATGGGAAAGGCACAGCACTCAACAATAGATGTCTTCTCCTGCCGCTGCCTTGCGGGTACCTGTTTATTGGAAAGGTTTGGGAGTAAACCCTGTGGAAAAATCTGTATCCTATGCTATCTCCAGTTTTCTTAATAAATATCTTGCCACTGGCCAAAGGTAGCTCAGAACCAGAGGGTGAGGTTGACAAAAGGCGCAGTTTCTTCCTCACTTTAATCCAAATTACCACACACTTCACCCATTTCAGCAGACACAGCAAGAGAAAAGACTTCCAACACAGCTGAACAAACATCATGTGCCAGTAATCTATATAATCATATGTTTAAATCCTTTCAACCTGCTTGTTTCTTTCTTACTTAATCTACCCATCTCTACCACACCCTAACCACTCATCCCTCCACCATCTCTACCACACCCTAACCACTCATCCCTCCACCATCTCTACCACACACTAACCACTCATTCCTCCACCATCTCTACCACACCCTAACCACTCATCCCTCCACCATCTCTACCACACCCTAACCATACACTAACCACTCATTCCTCCACCATCTCTACCACACCCTAACCACTCATCCCTCCACCATCTCTACCACACACTAACCATACACTAACCACTCATTCCTCCACCATCTCTACCACACCCTAACCACTCATCCCTCCACCATCTCTACCACACACTAACCACTCATTCCTCCACCATCTCTACCACACCACCCTATCCACTCATTACTCCACCATCTCTACCGCACACTAACCACTCATTCCTCCACCATCTCTACCGCACACTAACCACTCACCCCTCCACCATCTCTACCACATCCTAACCACTCACCCCTCCACCATCTCTACCACATCCTAACCACTCATTCTTCCACCATCTCTACCACATCCTAACCACTCATCCCTCCACCATCTCTACCGCACACTAACCACTCATTCCTCCACCATCTCTACCACATCCTAACGACTCATTCCTCCACCATCTCTACCACATCCTAACCACTCATCCCTCCACCATCTCTACCACACCCTAACCACTCATCCCTCCACCATCTCTACCACACCCTAACCACTCATCCCTCCACCATCTCTACCACACCCTAACCACTCATTCCTCCACCATCTCTACCACACACTAACCACTCATTCCTCCACCATCTCTACCACACCCTAACGACTCATCCCTCCACCATCTCTACCACATCCTAACCACTCATCCCTCCACCATCTCTACCACATCCTAACCACTCATCCCTCCACCATCTCTACCACATCCTAACGACTCATTCCTCCACCATCTCTACCACACACTAACCACTCATTCCTCCACCATCTCTACCACACCCTAACCACTCATCCCTCCACCATCTCTACCACACCCTAACCACTCATCCCTCCACCATCTCTTCCACACTCAACTTGTCCTATTCCCTAATTAGTCTGAAGTTCTTTCCCTTAAAATTTTTTTGAAGAAACAATTTTTTTAAACTTGATGTTACGGTCAAAGAATGATTCTCACAGACTATACCATTAATACATTTATAAGCCACATCGTATCTCATGCATGTCCAATTTGGCCATGCAAATTTGGTCATAAGGTCATCATTTTTTCTGATTTATCGTTAAATAATAAACAATATGTTTTTATATATATAAATGCCCATAACTCATGAGGAGAACAGCATAGGAACTTGAAATAAGTTGGGCTAATCTACAAACTGGCCATAGAATGTTCAGTGAAAATTTCAGTTTGATATGTCTTTCAATGAGAGTTATTGTGGCAGAGTCCAAGTTTTCACTTGGGGTTTTTCTATCTGTATGTTACCACATGCATCCACATCATTCACGACCACACAAAACAAATAACATAGCACGCAGCAAGTGGCAGATTTATTACATCATATTCATACAACAACTATTAAAGTGAGTGCAATGAGATTACAAACAACACAAGAAATACATCTTAACTAAATAATCATCTCATAATTTATCTGTATTAATAACTTCGTGGAGGCTGTAAGCATAAGCTATTGAGTATTGCCCCCAACTAATCCAACCAAGTTCTAGCCGTACACTCCCCTCCTCTTATCTGCACCCTTAACACACTCTCAAAAACTTGTCTTCACAATCGTATTCTGTGCAATCACTCCCACTCAGATCCCCTCAGGCGGGTGATCTTGACATTATACATTCAATCTATTCAACGTATACTCACATCTCACATGTGATCACACATTCAATCGATCTGCATATACACACACTCCAGAACAAACATTGTTCCCTTGGTGTCCTTCACACACTATACACACATCCAGATCTCTCCTAGTCACAGGGTGCCAAATCTTATAGAGTGACTGGCCAAGACTCAAAAGCGTATGCTGGTTCAGCCACCCTGCATTCCATTCTATCTCTCTAACATTCGTAAAACACTCTTCTATAAAGTCAGCGAGCTAAACAGACCCCCCTCTCTCTCTCTCTCTCTCTCTCTCTCTTTTTCTCTCTCTCTCTCTCTCTCTCTCTCTCTCTCTATCTCTCTCTCTCATGGCCAGCCTGCCTGAGTTAAACACTTTGTCTAGATTTATATAGTCTCAAGCAGTATCAAAGCTGCCCAATGGTCCTTTGTGTGATTTCTGACCCAGCCATCACTCCAGTTTGGATCTACATCCACTTAGTTGTTATTGGAATGAATCACTCTGAATTCCTGTCACTCAAAATGTTTCAGTAAGACCTGATAGCCTCTGTCTGTCACTATTCTGCCACTACTCAAATCGGAACGCCAGAGTGGTCAGCTCCTACCCCCTACCTGTTTTCCTTTGTGGACATAGTGTCGAGACGGGGAGTGACATTGGCACACCTTCAGGTACCTTTGTTCTCAGAGCCGCTGACCACATCACCCCTGCCCAAAAAAAACGCTCTTGATCTGGCTGGAACTGTTACATTATGTCGTCTTCAGATAATATATATACAAATATAGAAACGTTGAGATTTATAGTATTAGACACATTATTGAGTGAAAATTACATTACTTTGTTTTTGCCTTCACAGATATTAGAACAAGTGCGAACAAATAGACGTCCTACAATTCCAGCTAACTGTCCCAGTGGGCTGTCGCACCTTGTGCAGAGATGTTGGGACCAAAACCCAGCCGCCAGACCTAGATTCAAAGTCAGTTTATATTTCATTATAATTTTAATAGTTGATTAATCCGGTGTACAGTACAGAAGCTTCCATAAATGCTCAAATTAACAATATTACTCAACTGGCTATCGAAAATCTCTCAAAAGCCAGGCTCATGATATGATCTGATGAACTCCAGTTAATGGATGTTGTGTCGCTAATGAGCCGCAGGTAAATGCCTACCAGTATTCATTATTTATTAGTTATAGCTTGTTCATTATTTTCAGTTCTGTTGTTTTTTGTTATTGATGAAGACCTTTTTTAATGTACATTTGGCTTATGTTTTAATGTTATCTGAGCTGATATCTGAGCCATATTTATACATGTCCATATATTAAGCCTGCTGAGAAGTCTTGCATTGCGCTCCAAATGCCAAGGAATTTTTAACGCGTGCGCAGCTGCACGTTGTCTGATCTCACTACTCAGAGATCAGGGGAAATTTGTATAGGATAATCCACATGAAAAAAAAATCATGGTCTCCACTGTGCTTTTAATCCACGACTTCCAGCACCCGAGGCAAACTCCATACCTTGAGACCACTGGGTGTCCCACCCCCCTGCCCCCACCCCCCAAAAAAAATTCAATTGAACAGAAGCAAAAAATATATTTTAAAATACAAATTGTGCATCTTATATGTTTTATAGTTAAATGAAACTTGTCTTGCCTAAACTTACTTACTTAGTCGCTCCTATTCTATCATGAGGTGTAGAGGTTTACCAGATAGAACGTCATACTGTTCTATCCACCATCTTTTTCCTGGCCCTTTTCTAATCCAGCCCTCGGTCACTTAGGGACTGTCGTATGTTGTCTTCCCAACATAATTTGGGACGTCCTGAGGGTCTACGTCGTTGGCTTTTCTCTCCCATGATAGCCTTGGTAACCGATCTTCTTCCATTCTACAGACATGCCAAACCACTGTAGTTGGGACTGCTCCACTCGTGTCTGTATGGGTTGCACTTTGAGATTGCTACGTATTGTCTGGTTATGGATCTTGTTCGTTTTCATCAGCTTAACCACCTTTCTTAGGTACCTCATTTTTGAAGTTTGTAGTTGTTTTTCTTGGGCTGTGGTTATTGCCAATGACTCACATCCGTATGTCGTGACAGGCTGATAGGTCGAGCGGTATACATCCATCTTTGTTTTCCTGCTTATTTCTCTTCTACTGAGGAATCCTCTGTTTATTGCATGGAAATGTCTATCAGCTGCTGTCCTTCGTGCAGTTAACTCCTCTTTGATTCCTCCTCTGCTGTCTATTACCACTCCTAGATATTTGAAGTGGCTGACCTGCTCCAGTGCTCATGTTCCCAGTGTTGTCTGATGTCTCTTCTCATCTCTGGCGATCACCATGGTTTTTGTTTTGGAGTTGCTGATGTGCATTTCTCTCTTCTTCAACTCGCCTTCCAAGAACTACAAGTTGATCTGGAGATGTGCCTCAGATTTTGTGATCAAGGCCACGTCATCTGCAAATGCTAGTTCCAATATGTAACTTGGTCTCATCTTCCAGTACCCTACTTCATACTTTTTTGTCCGTTCCTTGCAGGCTTTGATGTCTTCATCCATGAGGAGTATGAAAAGGTACAGTGATAGAATGTCACCCTATCTTACTCCGCTAGTGGTCCTGAACTTTCCTGACTTTTGATTTGATGTCCGCACATAATTTCTGCATGTTTTATAGAAACTCTGTATAGCAGAAATCAGGGATCCTTGGATGTTCTTCCTTGTCAGGCACTCCCAGAGTTTGTCCCAAGGGACTTTATCAAATGCTTTCTCCAAATCCAAAAAGCAGAGATGCATCTCCTTATTATACTCAAGAGCCTTTCACTCAGCTGTCTGAGTGTAGAGATAAGGTCTTGAGTACTTCTGTTTGCCTGAAACCCGCATTGTCTTGTCCATATTTGGCTCTGCTAGACCTCTTAATCGCCGTTCTAGAATCTTAGAGTAGACTTTCCCGGGGAACACTGAGAAGGGAAATAACTCTGTGATTTTTTTCACATTGTCGATTGACGCCCTTTTTAAATATTGGTATTATTATCGCAACCTCCCAGTCTCTTTGTATCTTCTTGTGGCGCCAAGCTGCCTTGAGAATCTTCATGAATAGTATCTCTCCTGCCGTTCCCATGTATTTAACCATTTCTTGTGTTATACCATCATGTCCTGCTGCTTTACCAATCTTAATTTTCTCAACAACTACCTTTAGTTCTTCCATTGTGATATTATCATTCACCTCCATGGCTCCCTCTTCTTGAATTGGGACCGTTACTTTCAGAGCTTGATTTTCCTCCACTCCAAGGAGATCTGAGAAATATTATTTCCATCAGTTCATTACCTCTTCTGGGGCAGTCAACAGCGCACCTTGTTTATCTTTAACAAATTTCAGGGGGCATTCCTTTTCCTTCATCATGTTCTATAAGGTCTTGTAGAACAGTTTCTGGTTTTTTCCAGTAATAATTTCAAGTCTCTCTCCAAATTCCTCCCAGGATTTCTGTTTAGCCTTGAGCACAGTCTTCTTTGCTTCTGTTCTAAAATTTACATATTCTTTATATTTCTTTGTCTGTTCTTCTGTATTCCTAGCCCCTAGGTATTGCTTCCATGCCTTTCTCTTTTCTTGTATTATTCTTTTCACTTCTTCTGTCCACCATGGTGTACTTTTTCTCTTCCACCCTTCTCTGATTTGACCACATGCCTCTACAGCAGCTTTTTTGAGGATGTCTTTGAATTTTAGCCAGAGCATTTCTATATCTTCTTCAGATTCCTCTATCCTTCCTATTGCTGTTATTATGAGCCCTGGGTATTTCCTCTTGACATCTGGTTCTCATAGTTTGTAAGCCTTAATTTTATTTTCTCCTTCTGTGCTATTATGTTTTTTGTTTGTTGATGGATGTTGCCTCACTGGATAACTTTTTTCGATTTCTCTTTTTGTATTAACTAGGTAGTGATTGCTTCCTATCTCTGGTCCTCTGAACACTGTAGTATCTTTCGCATGCTTAAAATCAGTTTTCCCTCATTATCGCATAGTCAATTATGGATCTTTTATTTCTTGCTTGCTCGCATGTCGTATAAGCATGGAAACGCTTGTGTGGAAACCTTGTATTTGTAATAACAAGGTTTTGTTCTCTGCAGAATCTCAGCAGTCGTTTTCCATTGTCATTTAAGACACCTTCTCCATATCTACTGATCACTCCATCCCATCTAGAATAGTTGTTTTCAACTCTTGTGTTGAAGTCTCCAAGGAGAAGTATTTCATTTTGGCAATCGTCAACGGTCCTTTGAAGGAGCTCATACAATTGATCCGTTATGTCAGTGCTCTCATCTGTATTTAGTGCATTCAAAGTGACAATATCCATTTTACTATCCTCCTCTTGTAGACTTAAAACCATTAGTCATTCTGAAATGAACTTCCATCCTTTAATGTTTGCTTTCTTATTACTATCCACTATACAGCCCACCCCTGCCCTGGCCATTTCAGTCATGGGAACTCCGCTGTAGAGTAACATGTTGCCGTCATGGCCCAGAACACCCTGTCCTTTTTCTTTGTTTCTGTATGTGCCAGGACTGTTAATTTTGCTCTCTTGATCTCCTTTATTAGTTCATTTTCTTTTCCGTTTATACTTCTTACATTCCATGTTCTGTATATCGTGGTCCTTATTTCTCGCCTGTTTGTCGCCGTTATGATCAGTCCGATTTATTCTATAGTTTGACATGTAATCGTTTGTTAAGATAAACAGGTGATTAGCCTGTTGTGTCTTTGCATGCCGGCCGACCCGTTTTTGCTTATCACAGCTATCCTCCAAATTAGGAGACTTTTCAGCAATCCACAAACTCTGCTTAAACGCTTGGTACAAAGTAGGTTCCTCCCCCAGGGTTTTGCCTAATGAAGGCTTTAAAAATTAATCAAAATTTATGAAAAATAAAATATAATAGGCATAGAAGCCTCAGTTTATGACCAGCACTGATAAGCACTCTGCCATATGAAGGACTAAAAACATTGTAAATCTGACAATATTAGGTCCGCATATTTTTGAATTAACTTTATGAAAGTCATCAACAAATACCATAATTCTCGCCATCAATGTTTCTCTATTTGACAGTCGATGTGTCAAAACAGAAACCAAATTCTAATATATTCTACAAGGGATGTAATTTAAGCAACCAGCGTCGAGTTAAATATTTAATTCTTAACTCCAATTGAAAGCTAGCATCATTTTGTGCATGCGTTGATATGCTATTGTTGGGCCATAAGAACATAATAATTAGCAAACAAAGTGTTATTGGAACCTGAATAATTCAAGTTTTTAATTGTTTCTTCAAGATAAAATTAGGTTTATTATTATGACGAATCAAAATGATAAGATGGCTGTAAAATGAGATACAGATGTTTTTCTTTCAAAATTGTATGATGAAAAACTTTTTAAATTTTTTTATTTTATTTTCATTTATATCTAAAAATGTCTGTTATTATTGATGGGTTATTACTGGTAATTTCAGAAATTGTTGTGCTTTGTTTTTGTAAAAATATATGATCAACATTGTATTGTTTTTAATGTTGCAGTTGAGCTTTATTGTTTCACATGATTTATATAATTTCTTTCATGATTGCTTAAATTTAAAGTTTAGTAAATTGTAATTGTTTCCTTTACTATTATGTTTTATATTTTAGGAAGTGTTAGGGTGCCTTGAGCGGCTGTCGGAGCGCAGCGAGTACAGAACACCTAAGGATGCAATAACAGGGCAAGTCGATCAGATTGCCAGTTTAATCCTGACACAGAATGACTCAAGTTTCAGAGAGCACAGAATCAAAGAGGGTCCATTGAAATGTAATGAGGGCAGAGTTTATCGTTCAACACAGATTGACTTGATTTCATTGTCATCCGAGGATGAGAAGGATAATAACAGTGATAATGATACAGAAGTTGAAATATCAGAGTTCAGCCAAGACAGTGCTAAAGATTTCATTGCTTTTACTGGTGTTCAAACATTGGATTTTGTGAATGATATAGCATATACTGTTGCTGCTGATAAGTCCAAATTTGTTTCGCAGTTCTGTTTGACTTCCTCCAGAAACAATTTAAATTCACCAGAGAATGCAGATGAGTCAAAGGGAAAGAAAGGGAACACAACTCTAGAACTGAGTGAAAGTTATCTTCCCTCTAGAAAACTAAATTTTTTTGTTAGCAAGTCACAAGACATCATGAAAATCAATCCTTCTGAGAAACTGCTTTCTTTACGTCAGTCCTTAGACAGACCCAAAGCATCTTTTCTTCAAGAAAACAGTTTGAGGCCTCAAGGGTTTGGTAATGTCTTGGCTGAAAAGCATAGTGGCCGTGATCTTGTGGATGGAACTGTACTTGGCAAGATGTGCAGATCAGTTGCTATCAGTGATGACTATAAGGACAATTTCTCATTTGTGGATTCCCAAAGACCTACAAAAGGGTCAAAAGATGTTGATGTGGTTAAAAAGTCATCCAGTGATTTGTACTTACCAATAGAAGATGCACAATTCTCATATAGTGTTATGGAGCCTTACGTACCATCTTTTCATAAAATGCTTTCTCCACACAGGTTTAGAAATAAAAATGTGAAATCAAGATTAAGTAGACGTTCTTCTCTTGAAGGCTCAAGAAGTGTTTTAAGTAGTAGTCAAGTGACAGGATCACTTTCTTGCACAAGTGCAGACATGCATTCTGGGAACAGTTCTATACATTTTCTAAATAAAACTAATGTAGATTCTGGCCTAGATTTCAGCAAATCATTATACACCAGCAATGAAGACTCAAACAAAACACCTGGTGAATTAGTGACAGATTGCATTGGCAGTTTGGACATTTGTGTCATTGCTGAAAATACAAAAAGTAATCTACCAAGGATAGAACACAATACATTATCAGTTGAAAGTAGCATTCCACTAGTGTTCATAGATGCTAACAAATCAAAGCAGATTGAAGATACCAAAAGCCAGTTGCAAGAAAACAATGTTCAGGACTTGAAAGAGAAACCATTGGGTATTGAAACAGATAGTCTTCAGACTTTTACTGAAAGGTTGAGACATTCTGTGAATGCAGAGTCTGACAGTTGTGAATTTATTGGGAGAGACAGTACAAATGCTAAGGATGTTGTGAATGATTTCAAACAGCAGAGCCCCCATGAATGTGGGACTGAATTTTCGACTGCATGTTGTGTTCAGGAACTTGCTGTAGTAAGGAAATATTCACCAGCATCGTTAAAGCATGAACCAGCAGCATCTGTTGAAGAATCACACCGGAGTAAACACATCTTTGTGAATTCATCAACAAACAGATGTCACTTAACATTTGTAAACAACATGGCTGACACATCTAACAGTCAGACCCTTCCTAGTGGACCCAGTAAAGCATCTGGGTTACATCAAGCAGATGATTATTGTCCAACACCAGCCAAGGATAGCATAGCTATGGATAATGAGCTTCAAACTCTGGCACAGGAATCAGATTCTGAATCTTCAGTAATACCTGACAATATTTCTGAGGATAGTTTAAGCAAAGATGTACATACTTCCTGTGCCATGTCAGTGGATAGATCTCTGAGAAGTTCAGGGTGTGATCAGTCAGCACAGAATGCTCTTGAAGAAATAGTCCCAACCACTGACAAACTTGTTAGTGACTGTGTGCTTATTATGGCTTCAGGACACAAAAAGGACTCTTCAACTTGTGATAATACCACAAAAAGCCTTTTCCTTTCCGATGTTGCCAATAACAAGTTACAGCTATTTCAAGTGGGTTACATCTCGCATTATAAAATTAACCCAGCTGTCCAAATCCATTGTGATCTTGCTAAAATAGAGCCGAAAGACATTAGCTTCATTCCAGAACTACCCACAGAATCAAATAATTCTGCAGCCTCAAAGTATAAGATAGTAAGTAGTGCATGTTGTGGTCATCAAGATAAGACGCTGCAGTCAGAAGCTTCAATAGTTCCTGCTTCCAAAAGCTCAGAACTTATGTCCCATGTCAAGACATTACACCAAGAGCTTCTATACCAATCAGGGCAGGCTTCAGGAGGAATAACATCAAAGATAGATCTAACAGTAGAAGGAACAGTGCAGAAACATGTGACAGAGCCTGTTTCCAGGAAGACACTGTATCCTCCTGGCACACCATCTTTGTTACCCAACAGCCATAAACAATCTGAGGACAGGCCAACCACTTTTAAACTTAAAACTGAAGCCCAGACCTCTCATACCACTTGTTTGTTTGCTCATGACAAAAAACTATTAAAAACAAGAGGACCTTTACCACTTCACAACAAACAAATGTTAAAAAGCTTTGAGAATCACTCCCATTTTTCTGTAGAGGCCAGTATGCTTGCTGCTCAAAAGAGACTTCTTAAACCAATTGCTACATCAGAAACTTCACCACTTCCTGTGATTGCTATGAAGGACAGAGAGGAAGGTTGTCCAACAGTCATCAGTATTCTGAAAAAGGTCAGTTTCAAAAACATTTATAGTTTTTATTATTGAAACATTTTGTTTGACTTTAGTTTAAATTGGAATCCAGTTAGGCATATCAGCGTCTGATCCCAGATAGTCAAAAGTTATCCAATTGTTTTGCAGACTCATCAGGTCGACCCTTAGAAGGAGCCATCCCCTGGCTCCTTTGGTTTGTCTATCAGACTTTCATTTGGCTATTAGTAGTAAGTTTGCGGGTGGTTTTCTTACAAGGCCTGGAAAATGTGCAACTATTGGATTTCCAGACTTTTCCATGTTGATATTTAGCCTATCCAGCAGCATATAGTCTGCACTCTGCTTCTGGCAGGGCTTGTAACTTGTCATTGTGTGAGGCCTTACTACTGGGTATTCCCCATCATCAACTCTAGGAGGCATATCAATATTGAAGGTCTTAGTTTATCACAAATGTTTAAAGTAGGTCACTTTACTGAGGAACATAGAATAAGCTTACTTCACACTTCTATGCATATTATTAGAAGTTGGGTTATGCATGGGGCTGGCAACCTCATATTGTCAAAAACAAAGTGTTGAAGAACCTAGCTCTATATAGGCACATGCAAGGAAAGTTAAAAAGTAACCTTACAATTTGTAACTATCAGAATAAGCCATATTATAGTCACTTTTTTTTACTCCTCGTCATAAATCCATTGACGTAGGTTTCCTGGAAGGAGACCAACTGTAGTAGAACATGTTCTCAAAGCGTGTTGACTCCATAAGAGGAGCAGAGAGACAGACTACCTTCTCCAACCCTGCTGAAGGATGAACTGCTTGGTGAGGAGAGAAACCTTTGATGGACTCGACAAGTTGTGATTATTTTTGAGTGGAAAAAAAAGAAGTAGAAGAATTTGTAGCGATAAACAAAATGAATAAAATATGATGTTTACATTGTTGTTTGTTTAGGGAGAAAGACTAATGTCTGGTCAGACAAAATATACTGATCAGGCATGTTACTCAGGGTCAGAAAAAACATACTGGCCAATACCCTCACCTCGGTTTCCTCGCAGCCCTCCCTGGAAATGAACTGCTTACATGGCAGCCTGGCTAACGAAGGGAAGGATCGACGTGATCCCCATAGTAGTGAGTAACATGCAGATGAAGCCAAGCATAGCACAACTGCCTGGATGACCCCGACCTACCTTCATCAGCATGCTCTGGATGTGAGGAAAGCTACTGCAACTCGCCACTTAACGTCCTTTTCAGGGCGCACAAAAGAGAACCTACTAATTGTGGGCAATCGAAATAACATTGTTGTCTTCATCAAGCAGAACCTAAGCTGTCACTTAAATCTATTTTAAGTTGTTTGTGTTTGCGGTCATCGCAGTTGGTGAAGATGTTGAAATGAAACTGAAATGATTTTTTGTCTGCATTAATTTTTTTCTAGTTTCATTATTGATTTGTATGCCACTTGCTTCATATGTTTGCTATAAATGTAATCTATCTTTTTTAAATTTTTTTTTATTCAATCCATTCAGGCAATGACTGACAGACGTTTTGCCATAGGGGATGCTCAGGAAAGCCAAGATGTGAGTTCTGATACTTCCTGGTCTATACAAGATTAGAGTAACAATTTGTGGATTTACAGTTGAAGTATTCCCTTATAAAAAGTTTGTCATGGGCTCAACTGATCTGTGCATTTGGAGCACAGGTCCCATGTCAGCCAAACTTGTTGGCTTGGCTTCGATTCGTTCATTCTCAATCTTCTGCTACTAAACCCTGAAAAGTGCTTAAGAAGCAGAATGTAGACCAGAGAACGGAATGCGTTGTGTCATAGTTTACAGCTTGACTGTGATATTTGCACCTATCGATTCTTCTTCTTCTTCTTCTGCGTACGCAGTCAGACAGTAACCATTATTTTTTCAAAAAAAGCGGCGGTCATCCTGAGGCTGTCGCCACTGCCATAGAGCTTGTCTTGCAGTTCCACTGGTGATGGCCACATCTGCTCTCTCTGATCCTCGTATGTCGGGCAGTTCTGCAGCAGATGTTCGGCGGTCATTTTACCAGTACCGCACGGGCATTCGTCGGTACACCCTATCTTCAATTTGTTGAATAGGTGGTACCTCAGTCTATTGTGGCCAGTGCGAAGTCTGAAGACAACGACCTGCTCTCTTCGGTTCAACTGGTAATAGGCATCGTTTTTGGTGTAACCAGTATGTTCGGTTTCCCATTTGGTAATGTACCTGGCTTTGATAAGCCGTTTTGACTCTTCGTACGTCATACTGGTATCTGTTTGTGGTAGTCTTGCACCTTCTTTTGCTAGTCTGTCTGCCTCCTCGTTGCCTTGGATGTTGCAGTGTGATGGGACCCACTGTACCACTACCCTTTTTGGTGCGGACTGCTGGCACAGTTTGCAGAGTGCTGCTCTTAAGTCATTAAGCTCAGTGTTTTTCTGGCTTTTTAGCGCTGTGACTACGGCGAGAGCATCTGTAAGCAGGACTATATGGCTTTCATTTTCACTGTGTGTCACCATTTCTTCCACTGCCGCGCTCAGTGCCTCTGCCTCCGCTCTGAAATTGCTTGTGTACTTACCAGTAGCGAATGACAGTGTTATATTTCTGCCATTTGGTAGGTTCAGGAATGCTCCTGCCCCTCCGTTCTGTGTTGTGTTTGTTACAGAACCGTCGGTGTATGCATGGGTCCAGTCCATGCTTGGGTAGCTTTTCGTTATGAAGCTTAGGGTAGTATCTCTCCTTTCTTTTTCAGTCTGGCAGTTTTTGTTTGCAATACCTGGTATATTTTCTACCACCTCTGGAAATATATCCTGCCTCCAGGTAGGTTTTTGTACAGTAGTGATGGGTTTTGGTGTTGTTAGTGCGTTTATGGGATCTTCGTGCATCTTTGCTTTGGCTATTTCTGCAAAGTTTCTCCGTTTTAGTTTCCCATTTCCCAAATTGTTTAGTCTCTGATGCATTGGATGGTCAGTCAGTCTTCGGAGCTTTTCTGACTGCAGCTGGGCTCTGCAGTCTCTTCTATCGGTCATGGATTGCAGTTTTGTAATCTTTTCAAGTTCTACAATTGGCGTTGACTTCATGCCTCCTGTTATAACTCTCATGGCTTGGTTTTGAAGTTTGCTAACTTTATCGAAGTTCGCCTTCGCTGCTGTTGTCCATGCCGCAATGCCATACTCGAGAACTGGTCTCACTCTTCCAGTGTACAGTTTCTTTAGTATGCTTTCGTCTGCTCCCCAGCTTGTGCCAGCAAGTTTCCTCATGATTGCCATTCTTTCTCTGGCTGTCATTCGGTTTCTCTCGATCTGACTTTTCCATGTCATGTGCCGATCAAATGTGACTCCCAGATAGTTTGGGTTGTCGTTTGGCTGCAGGAATTTGCCATTTAGGCTTAATTTGGTGATTTGTGGTTTGATTGAAAGCGAGAATATTGTGCATGTGGTTTTCTCCTCGTTTATTTTGACCAGCCATGAGTTCGCCCACTCTTCCAGCGATGTTAGGGCCGTCTGCATCCGATTTCTTGCTATGGTGAGATTCTTTTCAGAGGTCCACATAGCCAGATCGTCTGCAAACATTGAGCTATGGATTCTTCTTGGCATATTCTCTGTAATATCGTTTATATATACCAGGAAGAGTGTGGGTGACAGTACTCCCCTTTGGGGTACTCCCTGCTCGAGTGTCACCTTTTTGCTCATCTGCCCTTGTACTTGGACTCTGGCCGTTCTTTGTTTGAGGTAGTGGTTGATCCACTTGTACATTTTCCCACAAACATCACTTCTTCTTAGCTTGACTCTAAGTCCATCTTTCCAGACTTTGTCAAATGCCTTTTCCAGATCAACCCAAACAGCTACTGTGTGTTTCTGTGCCTGGTAGGCATCTTCTATCTCCTGGGCTATGAGGATGACCTGGTCCTCAGTGGATCTGTGCTGTCTAAAGCCGGCTTGCTGTGGAATTAGTATTCCTTTTTTTTCCAGATGCCACATCAGTCTGGTGTTTATCATCCTTTCCATCAACTTGCTGACACAGCTCAGTAGGCTTATGGGCCTGTATCCATTTGGATCTGTTTTGTCCTTTCCTGTTTTTGGTACTGGTACCAGTACTGCGTCTTTCCATGCCTGTGGTACAATTCCCCTTTTCCAGCTTTGGTTCAGGACCGATAGCAGTTTCCTCTTCGCTGTTTTGCCCAGCCCCATCAGCATTTCGTTTGTTATCCCGTCTTTTCCAGGAGATTTCCTTTTCTTTAGTGTTCTCATAGCCTCTTCCATTTCGCGCATTGTTAATTTGGCCATCATGTGCTCTTCAGGTGCCGTATTCATGTTTTCGTGCCCCTTTAGCTCTTCGCTAATGTCCGTGTGCTTATCTGCAGGGACCTCGATGTGGTTTGCTCTGGCATAGTGATCGACAAAGGCGTTTGCGGCTTTCTTCCCTGTGATCAAGTTCTCGCCCTGCTTGATAGTAATTTGTTTATTTGACGGGGTTTCGTCGTTTATGGCTCTGACTAGCTTCCATAGCTTGTTCCCGTCTTTGTCCAGGTTTAGACTTTCCGTTTTATTTTTCCAGCTTTCTCTTGCTGTTTGCTTGAGAGTGTATTTGTACTTCGCCGTGGCGGCTTTGAGGGCGATGTTTGCCTCCATGGATTTTTCTCGCTCTGCCATGTTCCTAGCATTTGTTACTGCATCTTCCACTTTCTGCAACTCATCATTCCAGTAAGGCTTATAGTTTTTCCTAGCTCCTCTTGGGATGGTTTCAGTGGCGGCTTGCATTATTGCCTTGCTTAGGCTCTCTACCATGGGCTTCATTTTGGTGTTTCGTGTGTTGATGGTTTCACACAGCCCATCTGTCAGGATTGCAAATCTGTCCCAGTCGGCTCGTTTGTAATTCCAACGTGGGAGCGGTTTTGTTTCCTGTGGGCCTACTTCCATGTCAATGGTTAGCCTGATCGGCCTGTGGTCGCTACCTGCCAGTTGGTTTAGCACCTGGCGGTCTATTTTATGGTGTATGTCCTGTGTGGAGAAGGCCAAATCTGGAGTCGAGGTGGTATGCCATGTTCTTGAATAGAAGCTAGGGCTATCCTCCGGCCTATTGATTAGGGAGAGATTTGCATCTATCTCCCAATCTTCCACTTCGTCACCTCTGCTGTCTGTGTCAGAGTATTTCCATCTCTCCGAGTGGCTGTTGAAATCTCCAACTACTATGCAGTTGGAGTCTCTGACCTCCATACTCGAGAGCGATAGGTCTCTATTTGGTGGTCCGTACAGATTGAAAATGCGGAGCTTCGTCTCTTGAGCCATTATGTCAACTCCTACAATTTCTGCTTGTCCGGTGTGATTGACAGATACCGCGCTACTCGGTATGCAGTTTCTGGTCAGTATCAGGACCCCTCCTTTGTGGCCTTCTCTATCTAGTCTGGTATCCTCTGATTGAGAATTTATGATTATTGTTGAGGTGCGTTTCCTGGATACATGCCACGTCAATCTTACCTTCATGCAGGTGATGTGTTAGGGAAAGTTTTTTGTTAATGACTCCCTCCGCATTCCACTGTAGTATTTTGAGGACCTATCGATTCAACACATCCGACTTCAGCAAGCATTTTTTGAGTACCGGGTTAGCATTCATTCTTCGATTCATTCTCCTTAGCCAGTCTGTTCTGTTGCAGCCTGTTATCCAGGATCATCGTGTTGAGGTGTAGAAGGTTCTTGGCAGCTCTGGTTCGCTGGCCCTGGCACCAACAGTCAGCTATGGGTCACTGACTACTGCAGCTCATGCATGCGCTGCTAAACATCTTGATCCCCAAACTTGTTGTAGACCTGCTCAACATTTATTAGTTCTTGACTCCAAGCTATATCTTTGCATGAAACACTGCGTGGCACTGTTGGGACCCTTGAGCTGAGTACTACCTTTATTGGAGTCATTGACGCCGAAGTCTGACAGTGAACAAAAATAAAAGAAGTGCTGTATTTAAACTGAATTACTAAAAAATTAGACAAAGTCTATCTGGCAGTTTATTCTGGCAGCAGCCTTTTTCAAACTTAGACACTTTCAGTGATGCGCAAGAATTAAGATCTGAATGCAAGCTATTTTTGTTGTGGTTTACATGCACTGATATAGCCAAATAACTGAAATGATTGAAAGTGGCCTATATTTGTCAAAAGATGGTGTTGGCTGTTGTTGGTTGAAGCTTCTCATGCTGAGTTTTCTCTACTCGATCACTGACCACCTCCACAGAATTAGCCAGAGGATGGACACAGAAAGGGCATATGCCTCTGTGTGGTGTTTATGGACTATGAAAAAGCCTTCACCAACAATGAAATAGCTGCAGTAGTAAGTTCAGCTCAGTTCATCCTGTAACCCATCAGGTCGTTGTGGCACACTTGAAGACACTCCCACAATCCCACGTCATCTCTCTCTCTGTTCGCTGCCGCCTGTCGTGCCTCACCGGGATGAAAGTTTGACCACTCAGTGATGTCTGCCGATCTCTTCCTTGGATGTCCCCGTCATCTCTTTCTTGGTGCCGAACCATGCAGTATCGAATTTGTAATTTTGCTGGACTTCATAATGTGCCCATATTAAGCCATCTTTCGCGTTTTGATAGCCGTGAACACATCATCAAAAGGCCCAATTGCGTTTTCCACCCTTCGTCGTTTTATACGTTCATGACACGATCCTTATATGTAACCTTTGAGAGTCTTCTAAAGCACTGCAGTAGTAAATGCCCTGAGAAATCAGGGTATTGTAGAAAAGTATGCTCTGCTGATAGAAGAGATAAATGAGCGCTGCTCAGCCAAGATTACCCATTTCCACCAGCCAATTAACATACCAATACAATGATGAGTATGTCAGGGTGATACAGTCTCCCCAAAACTCTGCAAAACTAATCTGGGAAAACACAGGTGTCAACATAGACAGGGAAAGTTTCAACCACCTAAGGTTTGTCACAGTATTAGAGAGACTGAGAATGTGTAAATTAACTCAACGAACAAGCGAAGCAGTAGGCCTAAAAATCAAAAGAAAGTAAACCCAGTGCATACTGAACACGTATTGCCCACGAGAGAAACTGCGACTAAGAAAAGTGAGAGAAAGAAGATGTAGGTGAATGCCCACAGTAAGTAAGATCACTCTTGTGTATACCCTGAAAAGGGTGTTGTGATGATTTGCAGTAGCTTTACTTGTGTTATGCTTGACTACATCTACAAGTTACTGACTACTACGGGGATCACGTCGATTCCCCCACCTCGCTAGCTAGGCTGCCATTAAAAGAGCCCATTTCCAGGAAGAACAATGCGGAAGTCAAGGTACGGGTCTTTGCCAGTATACTTTATCTGACCTTGACTAACATGTCTGATCAGTATGTTTTGCCTGACCGGATATTAATCGTCTCTCCCTAAAGCTTTAGGTAAACAAGGGCTCTGTTATCAGGGCACTTGAATCTAATAGCCATACAACCGTTGGATCCATATCAATGATAGCAAGGACTTTTAGAGGAGAAAGTAGGCCACTTTTGTGATAGAAGATATCAATTTTAATGTTGTGGTTTGGGGGGGGGTTAGAAGTGATCCAAAACTGTTATCGGCTTACCGCTAATTTGATATCTGGACACAATTGTTGGGCTTGGCATCCTGTTGGGACCTAAAGATGTTTTGACTTGTTGATGATTCACCTTTCATTGACTTCTTCCATTCCTCTTTATGTATTTCAACATTATCATTATTATTTTCCCTCTTTGCTCCAACTGGGGCATACACACAGCATTAAAGCTGACTCGCTCATAGGAAGTCTGTACCCGAGAATTTATAATAGTAGTTTCATAGCAATAGTTTTGCCTGAAGAGGTCCTTATGAGACAGTGTAACATGTGCTGCTCACTTACCCAGGACTCACAACAGAAAGAGAAAAGTTATTGCCTGGTATCCCAACATTGGCTAACACAATACTCACCAGCTACAAAACACCTGTGAATTCTTCACCTTAACACTAGCTACAAAGGAGTGAACTTCTCAGCAGCAGCAAAAAACAAGAAAATGAAGAGGTTGCTAGCTCCCATGCAGAACCTTCTTTAGTCACCTTTTTTCAACGTGCTGTAAAAGTTACAAGTGTCATGTTTTATCCGGGAACAAGATGCTGAGTAGTGCATGAACTGCAGTGGCCAGTGACTCAAACCTGACTGCTCTTGTCAGGGCCAGCAAATTAGAGCTGCCAAGACCGTAATCTCTAGTCAACTCAGCTGTAAATTGGGACCTGGTTTACCTATTTTTACTATCTCCAATTATCTTTCTCATGGTCATATTTGAGTGATGTGGCAAACAACAGAGGTTAGAAAACATGAATAAAGTAATTTGATAAGCAACTGGAAGACTTCGATTTTGCAGATAATATATGCATTCTGTCACATAAACAGCAGGGCATACAAGAAAAGATTGACAGACTAACATATAAAGCAGCATAGGTGGTATTGTAGATTAGTGAACAAAACAAAGAAAATTATAATAAATAACAAGCAAAGAGACCTTATAAAGATTAATGGTCATATAATTGTTAAAAGTTTAGTTTAATTAAGTTTAGTCTAAGAATCAACTTCATTGCACACAGTTTAAGCCATAAGTGCTCAGTTCTTCTCCATATTGTTTTAGGATCTCAGCACAATGGACAAACTCCGTAGCACTGGCGAGCATCCCGTAATAGATTGGGTAGATTTTTAACTTAGTTTTGAATTTTACCTGGTAGCGGCCGTTAACTTAAGCCTACTCTTTCCAATTTCCAAGTGCCAAGTGATTTTTAACATGTGCGATACTGCACATAGGCGTCTGATCTCTACTACCCAGAGATCCGGGGAAATAACAGAAAGTCAACATGAAAAAATTCCGGTCTCCACCGCGATTAGAACATGCGACCTCCACCACTATAGGCACTTCAAAACCACTCAGTCCCCAAATTTTATCTATCTGGGAAGTAATATTTATAAAGGCAAAGGAACAAACCAAAATATTAATACCAGGATTAACAAGGCCAGGTTTGCTTTAAACTCTTCTCACCAAATATGGAACTTGGCAGCATTCTCCTTAGATAATAAGATTTGGCTGTTAAACGCGAATGCAAAGTCGAACATACTATAAGGCTCTGAGACATGGCATGCAATTAAGGAAATCACATCCAGAGTGCAGACTTTCGTTAACAGGTGTCTTCATCGCATACTTCGTGTTAGTTGGCCAGAGGTAGTGGCAAACACAGATCTGTGGAAAAGAACATGACAACAACCAATACAGCAGAAAATTGGGTTGAGAAAATGGGGATGGATAGGACACACTCTCCTAAAAAAGCTGGACAGTATAACTAAACACGCACTAGATTGAAAGTCACAAGGGAAGAAATGAGTAACAAAGCCAAGAAACTTCTGGCGATGAACGGTCGAGGAGGAGGTCAGTTCAGTCAGAGTCTCAGGGTTAGGTCAAACATACTGATCAAGACACTACATCAGGGTTAGGTGAAACAAACTGATCAAGACACTACATCAGGGTTAGGTGAAACATACTGATCAAGATCCAACCTAACATCAGGGTCAGATCAAACAAACTGATCAAGACACTACATCATAGTCAGATGAAACATGCTGATCAAGACCCTACATCAGGGCCAGGTGAAACATGCTGATCAAGACACTATTTCAGGTGTCTCACACTTTCCTGGCACATCCTGTTTAAGACTTCGTTGTACCAGGTCCCAGATTTTCTATTTTCTGAGATGAGGTTTGCAGTTATCTACCTTTCTTTTTGAACAAATATAACCTTTCATATATCTAATTTATTATATTGATATATATATATATATATATATAATGTTTCTATACCATGCATCTTTAGATTAATGCTTATTGTTGCTAATTATTATGTATCTGTTTATTTCGAGTTAGTAGTTTGTGGTATTTATGAACTCTGGAATATTTTGACTTCTGGACACATTTATTTTTTAGATGTAAACACTCATGGTAGGAAATGTTTATTTCTTATTGTGATTTTTGTGTTGCCTTATTTTTCTATTCTCCAAGGCGTTGTGCGTCGTACTAAATTTTTATTTTGCGCCTGTCGACCTAGTGCACCCGACTCCAAAATGCATTTTATGTAAGGGTCTGCTTCCTCCTGCATTTTCTAAGTGGTTGCTTCCTCAGGACAACGGCCGGTGTTGTGATGGAGAGCGAAACCACCACATTCTAGCTACATCACTTAACCATTAGCCCACGCCGTCCCCATGGTAGGAAGTATTGGTGCATTTATAAATTTGGAAAATGTAGTTATAAAAAAAATGTTAATATATATGTTTGCTAGCAGTTCAAGCCAATATATCGGCTCTGTAGCTTTGTAAAAAAGTTTGCGTGCCAATATAGTGGCTCTGCGGAGTGAATTTGTTAATATACATTGTTTTAATTTTTTATTTTTTTTTCATTATTGTAAAAGATAAGTAACAGTACAATTGTTAAGTATGATGTGTTAGAGCAGTCTTTCTTAACATTCTTTTCATCAAAGATAAAGATAGTCCTTTTTCTTCTTCTTTCTCCCCCTCTTCTTCTTTCTACTCTTCTTCTTTCTTATCCTTTCTTCTTCCTCTTCCTCCTCATCATTTTCCTCCTTCTCCTCCTACTCTTTCTTCTTCTTCTGCCTCCTCTTGTTCTTCTTTTTTCTCCTCATCTTCCTCCTTCTTCTTTTTCTTCTTCCTTTTCTTTTTCCTTTTCTTCTTCTTCTTTGTGTTTTTCTTCTTCATATAACAAAAACATATTAATAAAAACAAAAGGATTTCTTCTGCAAAATGGGAAATAATTAAAAAGGCCGTACTTAAAAGACTACAAGCCCACATGCTGCCTATAAGTATAGTGATAGAGCACTTGCTTTACGATGCAAAGGTAAGGAGTTTAATCGCACTACATGTGTGCTGCAGTTAACCCAGCAAGTTCTCCACCCTTGATAGTGGTAATGGAAAAAAGAAATTTTATTATTCACCACTAAGATATTATGCTAATGCTGGAAACTCTAGCCAGAGGATTGCAGCAATATGCAATTTGATTGTCGGAAGGGGTCTCCTTCATCAATCTAGCAGGTAGTTATAGCCTTAAGATTGTTTACACGCTAGGGTGGGTGGGGAGAGTCCATTAGGTCTTGACTCCTAAGTGTCAACCTATTTATGTTTGTATTCCTCCTTCCTGATTTAGTATTGAAACTACAACTTTCTGCTTGCCATGCTTGAGCCTATCCATTAAACCAACTTGTGGCAATAATGAAACAAATATTGTAGACAGATGTATGATTACTACATTCAATACATGGGACAGTGGTTTAATAGGATCACAGAAGACCTTTGAAATGTTAACTTAACTTAACATCTTTATACTGGTTTAGAAGACTCTTCAGAGTCTGTATACAACATGTCTATTTTACATTCATTTGATCCAAAAAGATGTATGTGCATTCAATCTATTTTTGAATGCATTAATTGACCCTGCCTTCACTATTTCCAGTGGCAATGCATTCCAAGCTTTCACCACTCTCTGACTAAAAAAATATTTTCTGGCATCTTCTTCTTCTTCGTACGCAGTCAGACAGTCTGGCATCTAATCTGGACCTTTTTTTAATTAATTTGTGGTAGCTTTGCCTTCTTGTTATTGTACCTCTTGTGCCTCATATATTTTTGACAGTTTTATGGCAGGTCTCCATTTCTGAAAATAACAGTAAACAGAAATTCCAGATGAATAGGTTCAATCATTTTGTAATTTCCAGTAATATTCTATTTTCTCTTTTTCTCTGCTTGTGTATGAGCTGTGGTGCGCAACCTTTTACAGTTGTGCTACGACATTTGTGCTTATCCGCCCGGCAAATCTACTTTCTGGAAATCTTTTTATTCTTATTAAGATTCTCTCTCTAGCTTTTGTCTGTCCTCAGCCTATCTCAAAGTTATTTATCTCCTAAATGGGATGCCTTTCAAGCCATCCTGGGTGGTACTTAACTTAACTTAACTAACTTAACATCTGTATACTGGTTTAGAAGACTCTGCAGAGTCTGTATACAACAAGTTTCATTTACATTTCCTTGCTCTAAAAGTTATACACATCCATTCTATTCTTAAATGCATTAATTGTCCTTGCCTCCACTACTACTTGTGGCAATACATTCTAAGCATTCAACACTCTCTGACAAAAAAAAATATTTCCTAATATGTAATCTGGACCTTTCTTTAGTTAATTTGTAGCTATCCCCTCTTGCTTTTGTAGGTCGTTGTATTTTGGAAAATTTGTTATAGTCTAATTTATCCTAATTTATTACCCTAGAGTTCCCTGGGTTCCCATCGTATGTATTTGACTGTAATGGGACATTCCATTTCGGGTTAAGGGGAGGACAAGTTAATATAATTTTATTTTAAATAAATAAGTAAAGCCTTAGATAAAAATAGAAGTGTAGAACAGATGCTAACCCTTACCCTACCAAAACCCTAACAATAATCCTAGAAATTAATTGCAAAGATGGCGGTAGTAAGCAGAAGAGGAAGCAGAAATTCTCATCTATTCACGCAGAGTGCTTGACACCCCAACAGTTAAAAAAGAGACTATTCTGTGACGTCACAACCTCAAATCCTGTGCAAAAAAATGGAAATTTCTTTTATTTGGGGTGAATTAAAACGCAAGTACCATCTGGGTTCCAGTAACATACTTTACTTGATTGCATCGCAATACCACCCATTGATGAATTGTCGAGCAATTATAATACCTGTCTCCTAGTCGAGTGATATGCGTACAAATTCCAAAGATTTTTTTCTATCATGAATGGGGGAGAATATAAACCTTGCCTACAAAGTGACTGCTTGGACAAGCTGCCTTTATTCTTCAGCTCTATAGTCAGCATTTGTTTAGTGCACTTGTAGTGCACTTGCTTTTCAAAGAACATGTACAGGATTCAACTTCTACTACTGGCATTTCAGAAAGGCAACTAGGAAGTGAATTAACACCTCATACAAGCTGTGGATTAGTATAATGAGGTTTTTGCTATGGGACTTTATTTTTATTTCTATTGTAAATCACCCCGGCAAACAGCAGCAAAATCTGATAGTGGGAATCCAGAATTACAGTTATGAGAAAAGACTCTGAAAAACCGGCCTACAGTTTCTAGAAAAGAGAAGAATTCGATGTGACTTAATGCAGGTTTATAAGATAATCTAAGGTACTGATAAATTAGACTATAACAAGTTTTTTAAAATACAACCACCTACAAGAACAAGAGGGTATAGGTACAAATTAACTAAAGAAAGGTCCAGATTGGTACCTGAGTGGTCTGCCGGGGTCTGTGTATATAACAAAGACAAGAATAGCACCACTGTCTCACAGAGAGAATGTCGTAAGAGGCGACTAATTGTGTGACATGGCATAACACCGGCCATGTTGGTTTGTTTAGAGCAGCATAGATGGCACCTAACAAGTTGTGGGTCTACTTTGCTCTAGTGTTTGAGTCTATTAAGATGAACTCGCACATCGGTTAACCACCTAATGCAGCGGAGTATTAAGCTGTTCAAGTCTAGCCCGCTAAGCAGGCAATCTTTCTCCCGGCTATATCCAACTCACACCAGAGCTGGGACCTGCACAGGGACATCTGCCTTTTTTAAGTACAGGTCGACTAAGAACTAAGAAGGTCCAGATTAGATATAAGAAAATACTTTTTTAGTCAGAGAGTGGTGAATGTTTGGAATGCATTGCCACAGGAAGTAGTTGAGGCAGAAACAATTAATGCATTTAAGAATAGATTGGATGCACATTGCTTTTAGAGCAGGAAATGTAAATGAAACTGGTTGTTTATAGACTCTGCAGAGTCTTCTAAACCAGTATAACAACATTGTTGAGTTGAGTTGGGTTGGGTTGGGTTTCGTTTGGGTTGGGTTGGGTTGAGTTGGCTGGATTAGGTTAGGTTAGGTTAGGTTAAGTTAGGTAAAGTTAAGTTAAGTTAAAATACCGCAAAGATATTTTATTACTTTACAGAAATATTATGACATTTATTAAATGACGCAGTCAATTTAATTATTTTATGATTGCTTTATTCGGCTTTATTCAATGTTTTGTGAATGATCTACTAATTTCAGAGGTATATTAAATGCACTTTTAGAATTACTGAGTGTTTTTTTTCTTCAGTTTTGTGTGTACTTTTTATGACTTATTTCCTTTCACTCTTAACCACAGAGAGCTTGTTAATGTGCCCTGTTGTTTGGTGTAACGTGTGTTTGAATGATTTTATAACTCTTGGCCTCGTGGTTGTTTCTCTACATTACCAAACATCTTTCTTCTTCTTCATCGTTCTCCTGAAAAGGACATTTGCTTCATTGTGTCGTAGTTTACAGTGAGGCTGAGACATCTGTGCCTTTTGGCCCGACACATCTGTATTTAGAGCACATTTTTGGGACCAGGTTTACTTCCCTCATCGATTCCTATTATCTCAGCCAGACTACATCGATGCAGTCTGTTTCAAAGAGCACCACTTGGAGGTGGATAATGGTATGTGTCCCAGAACGGAGGGGCAGGAGCATTCCTGAGCCTACCAAATGGCAGAAAAATAACACTGTCATTCGCTACTGGAAAATACACAAGCAATTTCAGAGCGGAGGCAGAGGCACTGAGGGCGGCAGTGGAAGGAATGGTGAAAGGTAAAAGGAATGAAAGCCATATAGTCCTGCTTACAGATGCCTTGGCCGTAGTCACAGCACTAAAAAACCAGAAAAATACTGAACTTAATGATTTAAGAGCAGTACTCTGGCGCCTAACAGGCTTCGGGTCTACTTTGCTCTAGTGTTTGAGTCTATTAAGATGGACTCGCACGTCAGTTAACCACCCTCCTTAAGTGCTTGTCCCAACGCAGCAGAGTATTATAGCTGCTCAAGCATGGCCCGGTAAGCAGGAAACCCTTCTGCTCCCAGCTACATCCAGCTCATACCAGGACTGGGACCTGCACAGCTGCTTCTGCCTCTGTAGAAGTACAGGTCGAGTAAGGTTAAGACTAAGAGCTCGTAGACCTCTGTCATCTAGTTCACTGCAGCTTCTGCTATATTCCCAATACTGAGGTTCGCCAGTAAGATTAATAGGTTTGAAGAATAAAAGATGTTTCTCTGGCAGTCACCACACAGTGTGCGATCTAGATTTTAATTTCACCCCTGATATTTTTTTTAAAACCATGCCTTCGCAGGGTTTTGAATCCATACTCCCATGCTTATTGACAGGTGTCCAAACCACTTGGCCAACTGTTCTACATAACATAAGTCTGTGATACAGGTGATGTGATAAACATATGTGTTGCAGATGACATGATAACATAAGTCTGTGGTACAGGTGATGGGATAACATGTCTGTGGTACAGGTGACGAACATAAGTTTGTGGTACAGGTGATGGGATAACATGTCTGTGGTACAGATAACATAATAACATAAGTCTGTGGTACAGGTGATGAACATAAGTATGTGGTACAGGGGATGTGATAACATAAGTCTGTGGTACAGGGTGATGAGATAACATAAGTCTGTTGCACAGGTGACGGACATGAGTCTGTGATACAAGGCATGAGATAACATAAGTCTGTGGTACAGGGAATGAGATAACATAAGTCTGTGGTACATGTGATGAGGTAACATAAGTCTGTGGTACAGACGGTGAGATAACATAAGTCTGTGGTACAGGTGACGGACATGAGTCTATGATACAAGGGATGATATAACAAAAGTCTGTGGTACAGAGGAGGAGATAACATAAGTCTGTGATACAGGTGATATGATAACATAAGTCTGTAGTACCGGTGACGGACATGATAACATAAGTGTGGTACAGGTGACATGATAACATTACTCTGTGGTACAGGTGATATGATAACCAAAGTATGTGGTACAGGTGATGAACATAATTTTGTGATACAGGCAAAATGATAACATAAGTCTGTGATACAGGTTATGTGATAATATAAATCTGTGGTACACATGTATCATCAATATGTCTGAATAAGTTGAAATATAGATTCGTGTACTTTTTTAAGGAAGCATCCGACAAAGAAATTAACAGGAAAGAGGATGTATAATGCTGAATACATTTTCGTACCAGAATGTGTTATCATCTTTGAAAATAGATCTGTTTCAGGACCATCCCATACATCAAGAAAATTTATTTCAGAACTGAATATAATCTTTTCTTTTCCGCTCCATAAGCTGTTTATGCAGGTGAACGTATTTTTCTTTTTTACTTTTTTCTAATTTCAGATGCTAGATCCGTGTGTGATGAATAAGCATTTTATTTAAAAAATTCACGAGCAAGAGGCAGTTAAAGCGTATTATTCGATACTCACATTTATGAATTCTTGTAATGGGAATTGAATATATTTCTTCTTCTTCTGCGTTCCGGCTTTTTTGTCACGATAGATCTGTAGTTCCGTCACTAGGAAGAGATCCATAGTCCCCTCAAGGTCCGAGCAGCACACAGTCCCTCCATGTCCGAGTGGCACACATTCCCCTCCATATCCGAGTGGCACACAACCCCTCCATATCCGAGTGGCACACATTCCCCTCCATATCCGAGTGGCACACATTCCCCTCCATATCCGAGTGGCACACTGTCCCCTCCATGTCCGAGTGGCACACATTCCCCTCCATATCCGAGTGGCACACATTCCCCTCCATGTCCGAGTGGCACACATTCCCCTCCATATCCGAGTGGCACACATTCCCCTCCATATCCGAGTGGCACACATTCCCCTCCATATCCTAGTGGCACACATTCCCCACCATATCCGAGTGGCACACATTCCCCTCCATATCCGAGTGGCACACATTCCCCTCCATATCCGAGTGGCACACATTCCCCTCCATATCCGAGTGGCACACATTCCCCTCCATATCCGAGTGGCACACAACCCCTCCATATCCGAGTGGCACACATTCCCCTCCATATCCGAGTGGCATACAATCCCAACCACATACGAGTGGCATACAGTTCCCTCTTAATCTGAGTGACACACATCCCCCTCAATGTCCGAGTGGCACACATCCCCCTCCATGTCCGTGTGGCACACAGTTCCCTCCATGTCCGTGTGGCACATATCCCCCTCCATGTCCGAGTGGCACACATCCCCCTACATGGCCAAGTGGCACACAGCAATGTGATAACAAATACAGACCAGATATAAAACACTTTCGTGACAAAAGTCTAAAATGTAGAAGATAATTAGTGTGTTCAATAGGGAAGATTGTAATGTTGCTACTTTCTATTCCCAGAATCAGTCTCAATGGCGCAGGTTAATATATGCATGACGTGCGTCTGTAATCAGCTACACGTTTGCGTTATCCGTCTGACAAATAAAAGTACAGGTCACCCCCCTAAACCACTCTCGTACACGCTTCAGCAATTCATAGATATTAGAAATGCAGGTGTCTTGAGAGGGGGTGTGGGAGAGGGGGAGGGGGGGGGGGTATAACCATAAAATTTAATACATAACAAATGAAAAACAGGAGATGAATAGTGAAACATAAATATAATATAATATTAGGAATAAGAACACAAGATGATGAAAAGAGAAAGGTCAATCAAATAATCTCAAGGTAGACCAGCTGTGGGTGGTGTAAGAGGTGAAGAAGTGACTTTTGGACTGAATAGGTCACATCTTAAGGAGGGATACTATTGCTTCTTCTTTCGCGTTTGGGCTGTTTGGTCATGCCAGATCTGTTGTCCCGTCGTGTTCAGGCTGTTTGGTCATGCCAGATCTGTTGTCCCGTCGTGTTCAGGACGTTTGGTCATGCTAGATCTGTTTTCCTGTCGTGTTCAGGCTGTTTGGTCATGCCAGATCTGTTGTCCTGTCGTGTTCAGGCTGTTTGGTCATGCCAGATCTGTTGTCTCGTCGTGTTCAGGACGTTTGGTCATGCCAGATCTGTTGTCCCGTCGTGTTCAGGCTGTTTGGTTATGCCAGATCTGTTGTCCCGTCGTGTTCAGGCTGTTTGGTCATGCCAGATCTGTTTTCCCGTCGTGTTCAGGCTGTTTGGTCATGCCAGATCTGTTTTCCCGTCGTGTTCAGGACGTTTGGTCATGCCAGATCTGTTATCCCGTCGTGTTCAGGCTGTTTGGTCATGCTAGATCTATTGTCCTGTCGTGTTCAGGCTGTTTGGTCATGCTAGATCTGTTGTCCCGTCGTGTTCAGGCTGTTTGGTCATGCTAGATCTGTAGTCCCGTCGGGTTCAGTCTGTTTGGTCATGCTAGATCTGTTTTCCTGTCGTGTTCAGGCTGTTTGGTCATTCTAGATATGTTGTCCCGTCGTGTTCAGGCTGTTTGGTCATTCTAGATCTGTTGTCCTGTCGCGTTCAGGCTATTTGGTCATGCTAGATCTGTTGTCCCGTCGTGTTCAGGCTGTTTGGTCATTCTAGATCTGTTGTCCTGTCGCGTTCAGGCTATTTGGTCATGCTAGATCTGTTGTCCCGTCGTGTTCAGGCTGTTTGGTCATGCTAGATCTGTAGTCCCGCCGTATTCAGGCTGTTTGGTCATGCTAGATCTGTTGTCCCGTCGTGTTCAGGCTGTTTGGTCATGCTAGATCTGTTGTTTCGTCGTGTTCAGGCTGTTTGGTCATGCTAGATCTGTAGTCCCGTCGGGTTCAGGCTGTTTGATCATGCTAGATATGTAGTTCCGTCGTGTTCAGGCTGTTTGGTCATGCTAGATCTGTTGTTCCGTCGTGTTCAGGCTGTTTGGTCATGCTAGATCTGTAGTCCCGTCGTGTTCAGGCTATTTGATCATGCTAGATCTGTTGTCCCGTCGATAGTATGAAGTTCACTCCTCTTCAGATCCGGGTCGTAGCCAGACAGCTTCTGCAGTGGTCAGCGACCCATAGCTGACTGCTAGCGTTAGGGCCAGCGAACCAGAGCTGCCAAGACCCTTCTACACCTCCACGTGGTGATCTTGGATTACAGGCTGCAGCAGGGCAGATTAGCTAAGGAGAAGGGATCGAAGAGGGAATGCTAACCCGGTACTAAAAAAATGTTTGCTGGAGTCGGATGTATTGGACAGAAAGGTGCAAATATTGCAGTCAAGCTGTAAACTACGACACAACGTATTCAGTTCTGTGGACTACATTCTGCTTCTTAAGTCCTTTCAGGGTTTGGTAGCGGGAGATTGAGAACGAACGAAGAAGAAGAAGAAGAAGAAGAAAAGCAATCGGAAGTGCATCAGAACATGATAAGTATGACGCAGTGTAGGGACAGCCAATAGCAAGCTACAGTGCTGACTACTTTTTTTGAGTACCACTATCAAACGTGAGAAATGGGGTTGAATAGTCCAGAAGCTACGGAAATCCCCAACAAACGTGACATGTTTCTAAGAATCGACGTCACTGCACTCTGGACATACCTATAGGTGCTCAGTCTCTCTCAGCAAATATCGTAAGGTATGGATGCTGATGGTTCCTATAGTTGTCTGGTTGTCTTCTGCTCCGTCCTCTCATGCGCCATACTCCGCTCGAACCTCGTTTAATGTCGAAACGTTGCAGTCTGTGGATTGCTGCTTCATCTATGTGGGTGTCCTCATCTAGCAGGCGATCATTGATTGATTTCAAAATGTCACTTCTATCCATCACTAATGTGCCCATGATGTGAGCTTGTGAAGCCATGATGTCAGCTTTGTCATTGTCCTAAACCCCAACATGAGCAGGGCAGTAGATCCATGTCAACCCCTGGAGGTTTAAACCTCAACAGTTGCTATCTACTGGTACCTAATCCATCCCATCTGGAGTACGGCTTGCGCGTCTGTCACGATGAATGCCTTTGTTATAGAGGTCTCAGATATCCATTTCAGTGCTGAGGTCACTGCTTTCGTCTCCATTCTCATACTGGAGGTTGTTGACATATATGCCTTACTGCGCTCAGCAACGACCTGTCCTCTCACTCTAGCCGAGAAATCCCAGCCTGATGTCCCACTGCGCACGACTGATCCGTCGGTGTATATGACGACATCACTCTCCTGGGTGGTCTCAGTTATCAGCTGATTCCCCTCGTGCTCTGCTCTCGATTCTCTGCATCCCTTGCTTATGATGACTCTCTGGTACTCTATCATTTCATCGCCAATGTGAACCCATTCTTCCCCTTTGGCTCTCGTCTCAGTTGGAGTGACGTTAATTATGTCACAACCTATGGCACACGCAGATACAACAAACTGACAAGTCTTGTGGTCTTGGGGTGAAATCCACAGGGGACAGGAAGCAATGAAGACTAGCAACATTCTGGAGACGTAACTGTGAAAATGAAAACCGGTCCATGGATCTCAACTGGAGAGAGGCAGAAAGGGCAGCCTAAAGCCGAACTTGCTAGATGAGGGTTGTCAATGGTCAATGGTCAAAAGAGCGACGGGAATTGATTGATGTGTATGTTAGATGGAAATATTCATAGTAATTCAATACTCATTCTTCAAGTTCCGACATTCAAATTGTCAACAACCGTTGGTCACGATAATACATCACACGACGAAAGCTAATTTATTCAACACTTACGTCATCGAAATTTTATGACCGTCAATTTACTTGGAAAAAAATATCACTTTTCAATTACCACAGTCAGTTTATGCATTTGCATATCTTTTGTACGGGAATGTTTAATATAAAACATGCTTGTTCATAATAACGGGAATTCCAGAAAGATCCGGTGTTGGTGTTCGAAGATTCTCGTGCTCAGTTGAGGTAACTCTTGACGACGCTTATTTGATAACGGGTTACAGTGGCTCTTCTGACATCCCGAGATGTAATTGGGAAAGCGGACCAACGTTTTCCTGGTCTTGGAGCAATATGGGGCTCTTCAATAAGCTCACATTTATGGGGATCGTAGAAATCAAAATATCGAAGTAGCAGCACTGCTAAAGGTCAGAAATCGATACATACAAATAGGTAATGTCTCATTGACCGCATCAGGACAAAAATAAAACGTTACCTGCGTTATGACCACAAAGCCTTCGTCAAGAACAACGAATGAATTAAAACAACTAACAAATAAAGAAACAATACATGATGTAAAATTAGCTGTTTACGTTTGCCGCAATACCTGGTACGTTCTTTGTCCCTGAAGAAGACCCTGTTGCCGTAACGTAGATGTCGTTCTGTTTTTGTCCTGGAGTGGTCACTGAGACATTACATATATACGTTTCTTATCAACTATTGGGATCACAGTGTCGATTCCCACCTCGTTGCCCAGATTGCTGTGACACAGACTGTTTTCAGTAGTACGAACAAGGACAGAAGGTAGGGCCTTGTTCAGTATGTTTCACCTTACCGTGATTACTGTTTGCTCCCGGAAAAAACGGAAACTTATAAAGAAAAAATGTTTAATATACAGATTTTCAAGGATACCAACAAAAACGAGACAAAACAAAACAATATTCTAGACCAGAGGTGGCCAAACTACTGCCAACCAGTTTTTACCGGCCCGCTAACTAGTTTTTTTTCCGGCCCACCAAACAGTTTTAGGCAGGCCTCTTATTCAAGTTATTGTTGATTGAAAATTACTGTATAGTATACACTACGAGGATCACGTCGAACCTCACCTTGTTAGACAGACTGTTGTCCTCGACAACAGCCCCTTTCCAGGACGACCAACGAAGAGGTCAGGTGAGGGTCTTGGCCAGTATATTTCTCATGCCCCTGGCTAACATTGTCTGATCAATGTGGTTTTGCCTGACCAGACGTTAGCCCCATCGTCCCACACTCGTTCAGTTAACCCGAGTTTCGGGAGAATACCTAACGTCACACAAAAACTCCCTAAGTTAACGTAACAGAGAGGGATTGCCGGGAATTACCCAATTACATAGCTACCTGTTTGTTGCTGGATGAATACAGTCATAGCCTGAATTAAACTTCTTTTGTATATGTGTTGTGTGTGTTGTTGTTGTTCAAATACATTACAACAGTTATGTCCCCTTTGTTGCATGTCGCTATGGCAATTTTATTGACTGTGTATGTTTTACCAACCGCGACGCTAACTTTTTACAGCCAAAATGTCAAACGTGACGGCTTTAAACTGTTTTAGACTGTCAAAATGGCCACATGGCCTGTCGTTCCTGTCAACTGGACACAGCAAACTGAGCAGCATATTTTGTTCTGATCATCATAGTTGAGTTAACAGTGTTAGTTGAATCTAGATAACAGCATTCTTTCAAAATGGATAAGAACTGTGACCTAGTTACAGAGCTAAGACAGGTTAGGTTGGTAGCCAAACTTGAAGCTGTAGAAGTAGGTTTGGTCCATGCCAGATTTAGACTTGGTAAGGCCCCCTAAATAAAGATTGAAGGCAGTTTGTTACCAAATTAAAGGTCAGTTCCATGACATATATTGCTGTCGGGGATGGAGATTTCACGTACTAAGCCGTGGCCTATGTGGGGAGGGGTGGTCAGTTCCCTTATTTGCCGTTTTTAACCTTCTCCAACTCATATTTCAGGTACCCATTTACGGCTGGGTTGACTGGGGGGGGGGGGGGAGTGGGCATACCAAACATGAATCACGTCTCTTATTTTGTTGATGTCCGTCCGTGAACTCAAACTCTGGCACTCTGTAATCCCAGCCTAGCAAGCCAGCTCACTGTCGTCAAGGCTACACTCTGTGAAGGATAAATGCTCTTTAACTATCAATGCACTCGGAGAGGATAATACAAATTACATTTTTTCTCTTAAAATTAATGCATTTACTTTATTATCATTTATCATTTGGTTGCCGTGCTGTACCACATGCCAGCTGTAGAATTAAGCTTCTCCCGGGAAATATAAATGTTAAGATATAATGGCATTAGCTAAATTCTTGGAATGAAAATATCTTCCGTTTTGTGTTCTCATTTAAAGACTGTGGCATCTATTAGGAAAATTTCTTTCCTCCTTTTAATTCGTCCGTCTCTTATCATCATCATCGTCATCATCATCATCGCAGAGGCAGCCGTGTGTGTAAACAGACAAAATGAATAATACTGGGTAGACTATCCTAACGCGCAGGTTGTGAAGGCAACAAGAGAACGCAGTGCATGGGGACTAGCAGCCTAACCGTGTGAAAACCATTGCGACTGAAAAGCACTGCTAATAAATGGATTTAGGATTTTCTACAAACTAGTTAGGCTAAACTAGAGATACCAGCCTTATCATACATAAAACGTTCGTGTATGAAATCATGTCCCATCTACCATACTCACCGGAAGTGGCATCTAGCGACTTCTTCCTGTTCCCATACAAGTAGAATCCGGTTCGTGGCAGTCGTTGTTTTCTGGCGTCCAAAACTTGATAACTGAACTGGAGACATGGTTGGTTCCTGGCCCAGACAGAGGAGTTCTATAACCAGGGCATCAGGAAGGGAAAGAATAGATGGGAGGTGTTGAGTCCATATAATTAGAGGGGATATAAACATGATGGAAAAGGTACAAAGAAGAGCTACAAAAATGATCGCAGGGTTTCAGAATTATACTTATGAGGAAAGACTAAGAAAAACTGGTCTTCAGTGTCTAGAACAAAGAAGAATTCGTGGTGACTTAATACAGGTGTATACAATAATAAATGGAAAGGATAAATTAGACTGTACCAAGTTTTTCAAAGTACAGTCGGCTACAAGAACAAGAGGGCACAGCTACAAATTGTTTAAAGACAGGTCTAGATTATATATTATGAAATATTTTTTTAGTTAGAGAGTGGTGAATTCTTGGAATGCATTGCAGCAGGATATAGTGGAAGCAGTCGGCTAATGCATTCAAAAATAGATTGGATGTTCACAGTATTTTTGGTATCTGTAGAGGGAAATAAACTGGTTGTATACAGACTCTTTAGAGCCTTCTAAACCAGTATAAAGAAGTTAAGTTAAGTTAAGTATCATCTTGTATGTTGGATACATAGAGTAGAACTAAAGTTCACACCAACTTCCAGAAAAACGCCTTGACTCCTTCATACTAAACTGCACAACTTTTCGACCATCTCCGAAAATTATTGCCTTAAATGGGTACCGGTTCAGTCCTGGAAGTAAAGGCGGTCGGCGTCGTGCTGACCACACAATCCATTAAGTGCAGTGGGTTACAACATAATATGGGTCTAACACCATATTTCCTATGCGCTGCATGGCTTGACGGGATCTTTACTTGACATAAGAAACTGCAATTGTACATAATAACACAAAACGTTGTTATTTTTCATACCGGTAATAGGAGAGACGGGTATCACTATAATGTTATTTGCGAACACCCACAATGAGTAAGTTACTCTTTTGTGCGAACTGAAAAAGACGTTAAGTGGCGGGTTGCAGTGGCATTCCTCACATCCCGAGCGTGCTGATGAAGGTAGATTGGGGTCCTCCAGGCGGTTATGCTATGCTTGGCTCATCTGCGTGTCGCTTACTACTACAGAGATCACGTCGAACTTCACCTTGTTAGTCAGACTGTTGTCCTCGACAACAGTCTGTTTCCAGGGCGACCAACGAGGAGGTCAGGTGAGTGTCTTGGCCAGTATATTTCTTCTGACCCTGGCTAACATTGTCTGATCAGTGTGTTTTTTCCTAACCAGACGTAAGCCTCATCGTCCCATCAACTGTGATATAAATGATAAAAGTATGACAAATATATAGAGGAATACAAACACACATTGAAGTATTCACTGTACACATAAAAACATGTCTTGTGACGAAACACGTTTGTCTCTGCCGGTGTTTCTATTAGCAGCGCATGTGATTAAGTTGACTGTAGAGGAAAGAGTCGGTCCTCGAAAGGGGGAAAGGGATGGTGGTGGAGAGGAATCCAGTTTTGCTGCAACTTCTACCTGTCATCCCCCCGCCTCCTCCCTCTCGATTCAATGCTAAAGGTTGAGGATCTTCTAAGTTGTCATCGTGATGGCCTAGTAACTAGATATAACAGAATAGATACGGCGGCTAGCATTCTCGAACCGCTCGAGTGTTTTAATCCATTGTCGTTCTCAGAATTTGCATTAGTGTCTTACGTTAATGCGAAATTATGTAAGTCACAGGCAGTGGCGTAGCGATGGTCTATGGCGCCCGGGGCGAATTCGGTAAACTGGAACAACCCCCCTCCCCTCATTCCACACACACGTACAGGTGGAATAGGGCCTTGGTTACCTCTGATTCGCTGACCCTGACGTAAGCAGACAGCTTTAAGTCGCTGGCTGCGGTCAACTCATCCATTAAACTACACTTTCAGTCCCAGCTATAAGTCTCTGGCTACTGTCCGTTCATTCACTGTGCTCCATCTTCAGTCCCCGCTATGTCTCTGTCTGCTGTCAGCTCATTACCTGTGTTAAACATTCAGTCCCAGCTATAAGTCTCTGGCTACTGTCCGTTCATTCACTGTGCTCCATCTTCAGTCCGCGCTATGTCTCTGTCTGCTGTCAGCTCATTCATTACCTGTGTTAAACATTCAGTCCCAGCTATAAGTCTCTGGCTACTGTCCGTTCATTCACTGTGCTCCATCTTCAGTCCGCGCTATGTCTCTGTCTGCTGTCAGCTCATTACCTGTGTTAAACATTCAGTCCCAGCTATAAGTCTCTGGCTACTGTCAGCTAATTCTTTGTGCTGCATCTTCAGCCACCGTTCTGCCCATATTTGTTGACGTTAATGTGGCTTACGAATGGGATAGCTAGTAC